>OX411543.1:54853188-55600688 GCA_948146395.1 Fragum whitleyi | reverse complement strand
ACAGTAGAAATAAATAACCCGAGACCATAAATGGTAGATTGGAAACCAAACGATGAAATGTGTTCACTCTCTCAAATCACGTGAACCCTTTAGGTTTTAGGATACAGTTATTTGCACGCAATAACGATGATTACTGACTAAAATTTGAAATAACCCAAAATATTGAAAAGTAAACTCGCCCAAGTACGTCATGGTTTAGCCCCGCCCTGCCAGTTCATTAATTATGCGGAATATTAACGGTTAATGCATTTTTTTAACTTTTAACTGTGGTACGCCTCAGTGGGATGGGCAACTAGTGGCTCGAATGAAATATTGTGATTGTACTGGTGTTAGAAACGACATCAAGCCATGGGTAGGTATATGAGCCGCCGAGAAAAAGGTACAATAATTGTGAAAGCACCGTTACACACCAATCAAACAGACAAATACAAAACTCATAAATTGTTCAACACCGGTCAAAGCAATATGTACATGTAGAAATGGTGACCATTCACATTCGATTTTTTCCTGCACTAGTTCTCATCTTTTAAGACCGTGGACTGAAACGAAAAGAACGAAACACTATTAGAAATGATTGCACAACAAAAATTGCCTTAACCATGTCTAAAGCCTAAAAGCCCTTGGCTATGAATTGGAAAAAAATATTTGCGGATGTATGAGAGATATTACCCATTTTGCATCTGCGTTCAGGTGCAATGCGGGGTAAATTTTGTAACCTTCGGAAAAGTGAGGGTTTTCCCATTTAGAACGTGGGTTTGTGGTTAAACGTATCAATGGGTAATAGTAACAGTTGTTAATCAATCGGGCTGAAAGTCACAACAACATTTTTGTGGCGCCGTTGGCGGAATTTTTAGTGGTTATATTGAATAAAAGCAGATAAAATTTCAAATTTATTAATAGGGTCACATATGAACAGATGAAAAAGAAGACTTCTAATTCTTAAGACCTAGAGGAGTCCATTATATATAGAAAAGTCATAGTATTCCAGAAGTCTATTCCGTAGAATCGCCAAAGGATCCCGATAGGTTTTAATCAAGCTAAAGAGAAAGACCGTCTCTACTTTCCGAGCATTTGGTGGTCGTTTTGCAGTGTTACCGAGCCTTGAAGCGCTGTCTTGTTGGATTTCATATACATGTATGTCATATCTAGAAATTGAAGAACGACATTAACATTTGGAACTCGCATATCAGTTGAACGATTACGACCATCGTGGTCCTCTTGTTTTAGTGAGAATTCCTTTTTATGGTTTTCCAAATAAGCTTCGACGACAAAAGGCATTTTGGGTTTTGATCAGTTTTTTGGCTATAAGTTTCATTGTGCGACTGAACAAAGTTTTATTATTACTTTTTTAAGTTTTTTCGAAGATTGAACTATATTTTTGGAGAATAGGGCCTATAAGACGATGGAGCAGTGTTTCAGTTATGAGTTACCAAAGCGAATGTTGAATTATTACTAAAAGACAATAACAAATTAAGGTAGTAGACCCGTAATAGTTTTGCAATGTATCAGGAGTAATGAACTTAAACAGTGTCAACCAAGGTTTCCTAATGATTTTCATTAGGAAACCTCGGTTTACATTGTGAAAAACATACGGTCCAAAATGTTGCGGAACTATTACGGTTCCACTACCTTAAATCTACCTTTCGGCAACATTAGATTTTTTGAGGGAAGCAGCAACACAGGCAGCGATCGATCGATCTTCGGCTATAACTTCTAAATCATCATCGTCATCAAAATTCTTCAGCTTTTCAGAAAATAAAAAAAAATATTTTCAATTAATTTGCTGAAATGTTTATTGGATTAGTGGTCAATAAATACCACATTTATTAAACGAGTCATCTATAAAAAACTTATAAAGATAAAAACGAGGGTTTGTCAATTTTGAAAAGCAATGCCGTTTTAAACTTGGCTACCACCTTTTTTTTTAAATTTCGTCATTTTCTTTAACAAATTGTTAAAGACAATTTCGAGCTTTGGAAAAAAAGTGATAGCCAAATTAAAAAGATAGTGTTATATTTCAGTTTTACAAAATTTTCTATTTTTAGGCCATCGTCGTACCGGTAGGCCTATTGTATAGTTCCGCAATTCAGATTGGGTGATCAAAGGTCAATTTTGTCTATATTGGTATAGGCAAAATTGACCTTTGATCACTCACTTAAATTTGTGGATCTATAATGTCGTGAGTGCCTGTACAATGCATTCATGTTAAACACTGCAAAAATTCTATCAATGAAGAATTCATTATCCATTATCTTTCGCTAGCAATCTTCATGGTCCAATGAAACAACACGATTCGTGTCGAATTCAAATTTTTCATTAATGATTGACTACCTTAGCGTTCATAATGATTCAGAGGTGTCATCTGGAAATAAAAGATTAAATTTAGTTTCGTTGTTTGTCTTTAAGGTAGTGAACCCGTATTACTTTCGCAACCTTTTGAAAGTAGTGAACTCAGACAGTGTTTGCCGAGGTTTCCTTATTTCATTAGGAAGCCTCGGTCAGCAATGTAAAAGACCACGAGTTCCGAAAGGTTGTGGAACTATGGTGGGTGCACTAGCTTAAGCCTTACCTTTAAGTCAGCTCTTTGTTGTCTGAGGTTCCCTTTAACATTTGTGTCTATAGACAGATCATATTTAAATAAGGGAATCACCATCTCACCCAAACATCTCTTTGGTCTGAACATTCCCTTTTTGTGATACAACCTTACAGACAAAGTGAGCCTTTCCATGTCATCCTCGTCAATATTGTTGAAATACACTTGCTCGTTGAAAGATACTTCTGAACTTGCCTTTTGTTTGGTAAGTTTTTTCACTTTCTTCTTGTTTGACAACGGGGCGATGAACTGTGCTGATAGTTTACCATAGACATGGCCTTTCTTTGCTTTTAAATCTGTTGCACCCATCAGGATTACGCGGAGCACTTTACTAGCTTCAAAGTGCTGCAAGCAAAGCTTGACAGTGCCCGTTATAGGACCTCTTGAAGACATGACATTTCTAATTAAACTTTGTGGTGTCTCCTGATTATCTTCAGGCATTACATCGTTCTCCGTTTCTTCGTCAATAGACTCCTCAAATACTTCTAGACTATGTTCCTCGCAAGATTTTACTACGACTTCCTCAATTGATACAGAAAAGTGTCCTGCTGAGCGATCCTTTGGACTCTCTTCCGCAAAGATGGACTGTTGATACTTCGTAATGGAACAGACGCTTACCGTTTTTTCTTTGTGACCAATATTTCCGTACGACCCGGAAACAATGACGGTCTCTTCGTTTTCTTTGCCCTGGCTGTATTTCCGACTTCTGCAAACGGGGCGAGCATATTTCGTGTTCTTTCGTGGTCTCATCATCATTGAATCAAGAGTTTGGCTTCGATTTCTAAATCCATCGAAGTCGGACTTATTACATACTGCTATACTAGATTTGCCTCTAGTAGTCTTACAGATTTTGCCTGCACTCTCAGCACCCATTTTTGTGTTTGTTAAACTGACTAAGCTCCTTGCACTCTCCCTATAAACGATATATCCTTCTTTTCTCTCTTTCTCTGCACTTCCCCTATAGGTCGTTAGTAATTCTTCTTCAATGTAAATGTTGGAATATTCAATTCCATGTGCTACAGCTTGTTCGGTCGATTCACCTTGCAATGATGCCATACATCGATTCGGTAGTGAACCATTAAGCCCCCTCTCGGTGTTGCTTGTGTCCCCTTCAAAACCCGTCGGCTCACTGTTAGATCTACTATATTGAAAAAACTCGGGATGTCGTTGCCCTACTGTATCTAATCCTGCCGTTCTTATTCTCTCTTCATCAGAATGATCGCTCCTTTCTGAATGTCCTATCCGGTGCTGACTAATCCATCCTCGGATTCTCTCAAATGACTTCCCTGCTGCTGCCGTTGCTTGTGCGTACATACTTGCTTCCTCATGAAGAAGACCAAGAATGACAAAAATCGGGATGTTTTCTTATATATATTCCCATGTGCAGTCATGCCTCTCCATCCCTCTCGTATCGCTAATAGAATTTAGAGGAAACAAATATAGTGTGTAACTAAAGGGGAGAGTGGTACATGAACTACCGGTTGCAACCGGTTTGTACGGATACTTCTTTATATTTTTCGTAGGTCTCATCTTTTCTACTCGCTTAACATATAAAGGATATTGAATGAGTGCTCATTGAATAAACGAATTTATTAAACGAGTCGTCTATACACAGATAAAAACGAGGCTGCGCCGATTTTTTATCTGTTTATAGATGACGAGTTTAATAAATTCGGTATTTCATGAGCACAAATTTGATATTCTATTTATAATATGACCCGAAATTGATGATAAAATGGGAAAATTACGATATTTATCGATTCATGTTATTCCGCGAAACATACAACGCCGTTGCGAAATGACGTCAGCAAATCCATCATGACGTCATTTTCCTAGCAAAAAAACATAACGTTGTTTTTCGTTCTTAGCCCATTTGCATAGTTATTCTACTAGTGTAATAACAATCGTGTAATATCAAAAATATTCAACGGGGTCATTTCACTCCCGCGACGTAGGTCATATTATAAATACATGTACATGTATTAAAATACATTTATTTGATATTCCTCTCGATTATTTCTAACTAAGTCGTACATTCAAACAAATAACAATAGGAAAATTTAGCCCCCCCCCCCCCCCCCCCCTGGGTTTCTTTGGGCGAAATTCTGTTCAGTACCCATTGATTACTTTATATAATTTCAGTTTGTTATTTGTGGTTAAAATGTCATAAAAAGGTTACGTTATATAACAAATAATAGCAAATATTATGTAAGAAAGGCATTTTATCTCTACTGTGCAAGCTTTCAGCATAACAAGAAATCTTGGGTCTTTATTTACTTCAGCTGGAAAGTCTTCTTGTCGGAGTATTTTTGGATATTTTACTAAAACCGCTTACGGTACATTTGAGATTCTATATACTTTCTTGCAGTATTGAGCTAATCTAGGCACAAAGTTAAAGTTTAAGTTTGGTTTTATAGGAGCCAGTGCATGACATTTTCAACAATTTTACCTGGGTGTAATATACAGACACCGCGTAACCTGGACAGCAACGCCATACTATAATAAAATTCTTTGACTGTCCGTAGAAGGGTTAAGTCCGTATCTGTCTCGAGAGTGCATAGGAAAGACCAAGGGGCATCTTTTTTTTTACATCTTACGATCTTTTTTTGCGTTTGACAAAAATTAAAGTTGCTTCGACAGTACTAACTAAATATGAAAACTACTCTGCATCATCTCATTGGAATCGTCTTCTAAAGACGATTCCAATAAGATACTGCAAGGCAGAATTTAATAGTGAAAGAAAACACCAGGTAGGATTTGTGATTTTTACTTAGGATTAAATTTTTCGTAAGGGGTTTGTAAAACGGGCCCCTGGTCAGTCTGTGTGGATATACAGGATTGACAGAGTCTTTGCTATGCACATTTGAAATTGTTGAAAATGCCGGGCACATGCTTATAGTCTAGTTTTACAATAAACGTTTTCATGCGGCTTAACACTTTAACCCCTATCACCGATGAGCAGGTTGGCTTTTTACACACGGCGCCTTCGGCTGTTTCAGCACTTTGATTTAAAACCTCACACGTGTCCATTTATACACCTTGGTCTCTAAGGCTGTCACAGCAAATAGACTCTCGAATCTTACAAGTACTCATTTACACACCTGGGTGGAGAAGAACAACGCGGAGTAATTGATTTTCTTAGAACAACTGCGTTGGCCACAGTACTAACTAGAAGATCACGGATTTCATTTACAACTGGTAAGATCTTGTTAATAATATCATGTCTTTTAGTATATTTATATTAGCGGAATCTCGCATTTAGCATTTAGAAACAATAGGGGACAACATACGCTCAAGTATTTGCAGTCAGTCACAGAGTACATTTATAGTCCGTGGGCCAGAAAGGGTTACCATGTACCCCCTTATCATTCCTCGAGAGTTGACAAAAAATTTTAATTTGGCCTCCCTCGATAGGCTATAATCCATGATTATAGCACTGGCAGGGCGGAACCTAAGTACAGTTAAAAATCATCGTGAAATTCTGCTCAAATTCATTCCAAATACTTACTCAATTCCATCAAAAACGCCCCAATATTATCAGAAAACATTTTAAAATTGTTCAAGACAATCAATAAATCAATATTTAAATTCAAATCGATAAAATTATTCAACGATTTTATTGGCTAGTATGGATTTTTAAAATATCTGGTTTTTCCAAGAAGACACACCAACATAAAAGGTCGCGGGTAATAAAAATAGCAAATTTACGAAGTTACGTGGCTTTGGTTACAAAACGATGGAATGTGTTCATCTTCTCTTAGCACGTAAATCTTTTTTTTTTTTTTTTTGGTTTTAAAGCAAATATTTACACGCGTTAACGATAATTGCCGACTAACTTTTAAAAGACCCTCAAAATACTAAATAGTTAACGCTCCAAATTACTTCACAGCCAAGCCGCGCCCCGCACATTAAAAAATAAAATAAGAATCAAGATCTTAACATTCGATATTTTTCCCTGTCTGCTACTCTGAGCGGTTTCAAGATGACGCCGAGATAAAACAACCAAAATTGACTAAAAATCACTTACTAGCCTTCTTATCATCTTTTAACTAATTAAAGAAGCCCAAACATCTTTATTTATTAGGGTACTAAGCTTCATCTCTATTCATGAATGCTAATTCTAAAATCACAACATTTTCAATGCGAGTGTGTAGTCAGTTTATAAAACGAACTTTATTAATTTCCTGTCATAATTATTGGATCCAGGGAGGGGGTCACCATAATAAGTTAACAGCATCATGAAGTTGACAAGGTGAATGAGTTTGGAATGATATTGGCATGAAAGCGAAAGAGTGTGGGGAGCAAGTTTTGAGTGAAACTAAAGGGAGGTAAGCCTATATCGTTAATTTTGATCAGGATGAACAAATTTGGCGATAATTATTACCTTCCTTTAATAAAATATACGTACTCTTCAGTTTGTGTGTCTTCGCGGACAAACCAGAAACTGAAAAAAACCACACACTTGCCAATTAAACCATAATACAATCAAAATAAAGCTATTCATGCACAAAAGCACTTAAGCAACTCAGGACTGCAAAAGCTATAGTGATATAGCCAAAACATTGTGGAAAAGGGTCATTTTGTACAGAACAAGCAACTGCAGGACTGTTTGATAAAATTGGCCAATATTTGAACAAAGTATAGACTAAAGTACTACCCAGGTACTACTACGAACGTTGGTATAAAACTCGAGCCCAAAACGTAGTTATGCAAGCATTTTATTTTAGCTTATTTTCAAAACACATATGATTTATATGTGATTCTAATTTTGTAAACGTGTAGATCTTTTTAAGGTATGGTGTGTTATTACAACATAAATGGACATTAATAGTTTATATATCTGTAAGGTTGTTAAGCAATGTATTAATTTCTATTTCACCGAATGATAGATATATAGTAATTTATTATGGATCATTGAATTCAAAAACTATAATTTGAAATAAATCACAGAAAATATTTCACAATGTTATGGTGTGCTGTTGCACCATACCTAACATCTATTTTGAAAACAAACCAAAGCGGTTTGACAAGTATGTTGACAAAATAAATGGAAATTGATTGTTTCAAAAGAGCCTTTTGAGACCGAGTTTTATATCTTAGGTTGTAGGAGTACCTGAATAGTACTTAAGACTGTAGTTTGTTAAAAAATAAGCCAATTTTATCCAACTGTCATGCAGTTGCTTGTTCTGTACGAAATGACCCTTTTCCACAATGTTTCGGCTTTACAGCTATAGCTATGGCGGTCTTATGTTGCTCAACTTCTTGTGCTCAAAAAAGCTTCATTTTGATATACAATATACATGGACATACTGCTTTTTCTTGACTAATGAGGCGCCCTTAAAATTGGGTCTCAAACACTTTACATGAACCTTTAGTATATTTTCTTAGTTTACTATATTATATATACTATTTTTTCTTGGGATACTTGGGTAATCATTTATCAGACTACAATACATATGGTTTTTATACGAAATATATGTCTTTTATAGGCACAGGTCCTATCTCTATATGTTATATAGTAGAAACTTAATCATTTTGTCGAAAATATAACAGATGGATATCGACCATATTTCGCTTGAGTTATCCTTTGGTGACCCTTAATCAGATTACAAAATACTTAATATGTGATTAGATAAAAAAAACATGTCTTTTATAGGCGGAGGTCATTTCTCTGTATGATTTATAGTGGAACTCTCAAAATCATTTTCTCAGAACCTAAAACTTGGATATCAACCAAAGCTAAGGCCTGTGAAGCTAATCACTTGCTAAAGCCGCTTGACTTATTGAATTTTAAGAAGAAAAAAATATTTCTTCTGCTCTACAAACAACTTAAGTTCAAAATGGTTTGACTCTTACTTCGGTGAAAACTTTGAACACAAAGAGCCCAAGCTAAACTAGGTTGAGTTTTAAATGATATGTAATGGATGAAAAAACTTGTACCTGCAAAAACTTGAGCAAACTTTTGACTGAAACATCAAAAAAGAAAACTCTGCTTTTGTTAAAGTGATGATACACTTTTAAAGTTAATAAATAATTTTGCAACATATTGTAGTTTGTTTTCCGTCATTTTGCAGTTATCTACATGAATGTTTCATTGTCAAAACCCAATATTCATAAAATAAAAGCCTGGCCACCACATCTTTAATGGAATTATGAATATCTTTGCCCAATTGCATCCCATCGCCAAGATAATTTACCATTCGAAACAAACCTACTAGTTCAACTTGTTTTCTTCACATTCTTGAAAACGTTTAAGAGCACCATCATACCCCTAACTCAGAAGTAGAGGAGCATATATTGATTTGATCATGTCTGTCTGTCAATTGACCATTTGCTTTCCGCTAGATAAACGGAGGAGTAATTGACCTGCGATGACGAAACTTTACACAAGTGTTGACCATGACCCCCAAAAGGCCCTATTGTTTCGAGGTCATACATGTCAAGGCAATAAGTAAGCTTTATCTGTTAACAGTTTCCACTCTAACTGAACAACAAATTGACCAAAATCATGAAACTTGACACAAATGTTGTCAACGACCCAAGAAAGTGCCCAATTATGGAGTCACGGAGATTGAAGTCACAGTTCAACTTCGTCCAAAATTTTTCTTGAGATTCCAACTCATGAAGTAAAAGACTTCCCTGCGAAAATAGCTTTCATCAGGAACAAAGCGCTCGTTAAGGTCAATTCTAATTAAAGATGAAATTTATATCTCTAATTTAGCAGAAGCCATTTGAAAAATAGCAAAGTAACTGTTTTGAGTGTATAAGTGTCCGCCTGTGCGTCCATTAGTCGGCTATATGGTCCGTATCATTTTCTTCATTTTGGTCATTTTTCTTTCATCAGATTCAGCGATTCAGGGGTTTCAGCGTATATCGTTGTTGAAATACATTGATTATATACGCCCGTAAAAAAGACAGGACGTATTATGTTATCACCTGTGGAGGGCGGGAGGCGTCAGCTTTGTTAGTGGCTTGAACGCATTCCAACTTATCAGTACTTTTAGTACTTTGATTTCTCTTTGTCACAGCCTGTATATATAGCGTCTTTATCCTATTCATTTTTTGGTGGTCGCCTTATGAGTGCGTATATATTTCAAAATTCTAGTTACGCTTATGCTGACAAATTGTAATTGAAGCTGAATAGTGTCATAGAGATTTGAATAAGACTCCATCGAATTGTGGTTATTATCCAATGTCATGCTGAACCCGGAATATTCCTGCTTTGACAGGAGGCATAGACAAAGTTCAGCCTGCACATATGTGCAGTCTGATCTTAGTTCATACCACCTGGAATTCATTTTTAAACCAGAAAGGTTTAATATAACGCATTTCCAAAATCAATACTCACTCACATTTGGTAACTTCCAGTGCTTTTAGCACTTTGATTTTACATTTATTTTGCAAAGCCTTTTATTCGGCATGACAAGGGTTAAGGTAACAAAAGGGTCGTTTCAAAAAGGCAGAATCAGCGTAAAGTTTATCAAAACCTTTCTCTCATTATTTAAAACATCCTGGAATTTAATCTTTCAGTTAAGAGATGAAGATAACATTTGTTGATTTTATTGAGTTATGAAATTAAAACCTAAAAATTGAACATCTTTGAGCAAAAACCTTAATATTTATTCATAATAAATTAATTACAGAGGTTGTTTATGGAAATATTTTCCGAGGAAGCTTAAAAATAAGTTGTGTAATCAAAATTGTATTCATTGTATAATTAAAGCAATTTTCAGCAAATCAACATGCACGAATCTTGACGAACATACCTTAAATCGAATTATTTTCTTTCGAGTTTAGCTGGACCAGACTGCTTTGTTTTCTTCGGAGCAGATTTTTCTTGCGCTGCATATCTCGGTGTTAATTATGAAATTATTTCATTTGCGCGTTGATGTGATCCCGAATAAAATTGGATGGAGGAGGAGTTATGTGCAAAAGATAAAATACGAGGGTGGAGCCCGAGGATTTTAACTTTCCGTACAACTGCCCACAAACCCTACCCCACCCCTCAGACTTTTATTCGTTGACACTTCAATGCAAAAATGAAGTTATATCCATTTATCATAACACGAACCCAATTAAAACATTTTTTCTGGATGTAAAATCAATAAAAAAAAAGTTAAGATATTGACGCTGGGAAAATTTCTCAGAAAGCGAAGCGCGTCATTTAGCACGTGGGTTATATGACGCCAAAAGATTCGACATTCGCGCTAAAGATTACGTTGAGTAAAAAAATGGCAGAGCTATCTGTGTACACAATAAAGACACATGACATATGGATTTTTAAATGTGCGGAAGCACGATTAGAGCGGTTCTGACTGTACTGATAAAATTTGCAAAAGCTATAGTTCCGCAAGAAAGAGTGAGGTCCGAGAAACCGTTATCTCCTATCATTTTCAATGTAAAATTGATCTTTGATCACTCACTTGAAATTGTAGGTCTATACCTTTATCTCAACTCATATCCATTTTGTAAACAGCTTGTTTCGAAAAATGCTAGCATGAAGTGAGCTTCAGATTTTCTCTAAATATCAATTTGCGCTTTATTTGTAGTAAAGTTCAGAAAGGACTGAACAGTTGATTCATTTAGCTTCCCAACTGAATATTTAATGTAATTTTCTGCACATAATAAAGAAATAAAGTTGCACATTTGCACTTCGTACCTATGAGAGAAAAGGCTACACAGATGGATAGTTGGTTGACATATGGTTGAATTACCTTCCTCTAAATCCTTATAATACACGTTATCCCCTTTTCACTTTTACAGAGAGCGTGATAAAGTATTCCACTCCACTCTCACTAGTTTTTAGATGGATGTTTTTACGTTTACCAGTGTAAGTGTGTGAGTAAAATCCGGTCAGATGTTAATAACTTTTCAAATCAAAGTGCTGTCAGCACTGTAAATCGGACATCATTGAGAGGCTGGGATAGTGCAATAGTTCGCCAATCAAAAGGGCTCAAATTGGACAATAAAAGTTGGTAAAATATTTGCCCAATTTGTGAGTTTTTTGTCTTAACACTCCATCTTTTCGAGGACATCGCCAGCTCATCCAACGTGGGTCCGATTTTGAAAGTTTGCTGATTCGATAGCCCTCTGCTAGTCTAAATTATTTCTTAGCAGATTTTTTTACGTTGTTATAATGAGCACACGCCAAGCTAAAAGCTTTTCTGTTGATATTATTCCTCTCTCTAGAGTTTAAAAGCCTGTTTAGCAACAAAACATTTTTCATTAAACTATTTACAATTTTAATTACCAACATGTTTGTTTTTCAAGTATTGGGTTTTACCAAATACTATAAATGCATTTTCCCTCAAGAAACACGTGAAATCGGCAACTATGCTATTTATATCTTTGGTTTCTGACCTATCGATTAAATCTAGCAGCACTCTATGATTATTCATGTGTTATTCTAAAAATAGATCGCCCTTACTGCTATCCTATATCAGTTTATCGTATGTTTTTGTCGGTTTATTTGTTGTTGAATAATTTTTCTTCATACTCAAATTTGAATTTATTGAATGTAGGATTGGAGCGTGATCAGAGTGCTCATTGAAATCAAATATTTCAAAATTACAAAATTATTTCTATTTGTTAACACATAGTCAACAGTACTCATTCCACCAGTCGACTTCCCACGCTCCCTATCAGAGTGCAGACGACCATTGACAAATGACAAACAACTTAATTGACACATTTCGAGCAGACGATGTCCATTTGCATCTACCACGTGGTCTGAATGTACGCGTGGGTTTTGACCGAGTGATAATCATAACAGAATTTGATTGGTTGTCAGCCCCACAACTGGTAAATGACCGTTCGAGAAAAAAATCAGAGCAGTAATATCGTAAGTGCTACAAATTTATTTTACAGTTAACCTATTGTACGTTTCAACTCCTTTACTCAACCGAAAATCTTGTTATAAACACTGAAAATACTAACTGGTAATTACTAAAAGCGAAAATTACATCAAATTTTGTAATGGCCTCTTCTCTATTTGTCGAAAAGTAAATAAGTAAAAACAAAGTTTGTAGATTGTGACTGAAAAGGCCGTTTCTTCGGTGTTTGAAAACACATAATTTGGTTTGAACACATTGCTCAGAAGATAAAGGTAAAAATGTAGTAGGTCAAACAGACTGGATTTCTGGAAAACGGTATAAATCTCCGATTTAAAAAGTAATTCCAACTTGGGTGATGTAAGGACGATGTAAGGAGGACAAAAAATAGCTGAACTCGTAGCCCGCAGTCCGAGGGATCACAAGTAGTATATTTATGGAAGCTGCGACTACAGTGAAAAGCAGACGACACTTTTACGTGGTGCTATATAACCTTAATTCTTACAGGTGTTTTATTAGAGTAGATGAATAACTCCGCTTAATAAGATATTTTAACACGACGATAAGTAAACATTTTCTACATTTTTTTTTTGAAATATTTGTTTTTTCATTTACAAATTGTAACATTTTTAACCAATTTTCGTGTAAAAAACGCGAAGAATCAACACAAGCAAAACACTGTCTAACAACTCAAAATTTGTGCAACACGCTACATTAAGTTAACGAATTTTCTTATGCAATTCAATAAACTAGTTGTTATTACGACATTCTAGTCTCCTTGTGTTGACACCTCTCTGTCTGTCACTCACACAAGACAAGTTACCGCTGTGCGAACTTATAGGCCACCGTTTTGAACGATAGAATTTCCATGATATACTCAGTTCCAAAAGAAAACGTGCACTTTTAAAATTCGATTATCTCGAAACTCATCCAATGTACCGTAACAAAAATTTGAATGACAAACCTCGACCCTATTGGCCATCGATACTCCTAGAAATAAGGCACTCGGAAAACAATGACTTTGGGCTAGTAAAGGACTTTTAATTTTGGGAGGTTTGCATTTTTATGCCAGTTGATGAATAATTATTTTGGAATCGCATGCATTTCAATTCCTGTGCCCTACCATGTAATAAATTCACATCTGAATGACAATTGAACATTATAAAACAACGTAGATTAACGTAAAAATTTCGTGTGTGGGCGAAAGTTAATCCCGTACGAAGAAAACTGTCAATGAAATTAAATCAGCACTCATACTCCAAATGAAATCGTATGTATCAGCTTGAGCTTCCTTTGTTACGTATCAACTAATATTGTATAACGCTATTGTACCGTTATATCTCACGTTATTGACCAATCAACGTTGCGATTTCCAACGTAGGCGTAGGTGTTACGTCTGTACGTAAACTCAAACTCCTCTTTGGAAATGGTAAAGAATCCCTAGTCAAACTAGGAAATACCATGTAAGTATATTTCTCTTTACCAGAAAAGAAATTCTAGGAGGACCAATCTCAACACCATATTTGCTGAACAAGTTCCCACAGTATACGCACTATTTTCGAAATCGGTTTTCATGCCTCGTTTCTAAAGGGCCATTTCTAAAACATGCCCCATATTTTACAAGAAGAAGTTCCTCCATTTTAGCAAAAGATAAGGAAAACCAAATACTGAAACTGCACCTTTCTTTTGGAACTAAGTATATAATTAACTTTGAAACTGTATTTGCGAGATTTCATTTGTTCCTTATCTATATCATTATTTGGTGCCATGTGTTGATGTGTACATAAGGGTAATTAATTCATCATTAACACTATTTAGCATATTCTAAGTGTTTGTGTGTGTGTTTTTTTTTTGTTGTTTTTTTGTGTTTTTTTTTTAATTTTAGAGGCTTTTTTTAAGATTACAAAGCCCCTGATTATATAAGTGACCCGCCATTTAAAAAGGATCGATCTAGGTATTTCGTTACAGATTTTTGAAAATTCGACCTTTGATTGGCCGTCACAGGAACCAATCTATTTTTGATATTTTTCGGTGGTCTATTTCTTGTGTGACAGGTCACACATATTCATTAGAAAAAAACTCAGGTGTTGATTCATATTCAATACGTATAATGAGTCGTAAACATAGGCTTAACAAAAAAGCCGTAAAAGTTTGCATTTACTTTGAAACTTACCGAACTTTAGTCGAAACATTTTACATTTTTCATATATTTACTGGACAGTTTCCTTTTTCGTCTTGCTATTTTTACCACAATGTCACCAGAAACGTCCACCTTTAGTACTTTCAGTGTTTTGATATCTTGGTGTTTTCGCCTCTGTCTGCCTGTGGTTTATCCACAATGCCACCAGAAACGTCCACCTTTAGTACTTTCAGTGTTTTGATATCTTGGTGTTTTCGCCTCTCTCTGCCTATGGTTTATCCACATGAAATTTTCCGAAAACTTAAAACAATACCTTTTTAAGATGCAGTATAACGATTAGACACTGTTATTGGTTCAAATGATGAACATTCTAACGTGTTTTGCTAAAATGCTTTTCACACGAATATTTTCATATATATAATTATATTTTAACATTTCATCTTGATTCAAAAAACGTGGCACCAGAAATCATTGTTTGAATTGTCAAAAGAGTTACAATACAGAATGCCGTACATATTTTACAAGTAGCTTATAAGCTGTTGGGAAACTTATTATTTTCCAATTTCCTCATTAAAGAATGGAGGTGCATTTGTCTGTATATTAACAAACCTCAAACCATGTATGAAGCAAATACCATTGCATATATTTCACTGTTATATATTGAATAAATTTTGTCGACATAAATCTTTGTCTAGTGAATGTTTTAGCAATTTTTAAGGTATCTTTAAATGTGGCATGTAATGTTTGACATTAGCCATAACAATGACTTAAGTTTGGATTTTTTCAAAACTAGATAATATTTTAACTCCTGAATTAACAATAACCGGTTCAGCCATTCAGTGCCGCACAATTATAGTGCTTACAACACTTTGATATCATACATACGTTTTACGCCATTTTGTTATGATTTATAATTGGGACCCGTCACGCGAAAAGGGACCATCTGGGAGCTTCGCAAAATAAATATTTGAAAAAGAGATTGATTCTAGAACAGGCCAAGCAGTGGTCGCATTTAAAAAATCTTTCACAGGAACGTAGATTAATCATAATTAGATTCAGAAAATTAGCAAAGTGCGAAAAGTTCTACCCTTTTCAGTCTGCGCAATCCGCGCAGTCTGACAAGAGTCGACACTTTACGCATTTCCCAGATGGTCCCTTTTTGCGTGATGAGCAAAATATAAGCAGAAAACTAAGTTTGTTGAGGTCTCAGAATGTTCATTTTACTTTGAAAGTTGACATAAGAAGTAGGTTTGTATTTTTTTAATGCCATTCGGGTTTATCTTCATTTTTTTCATGTTTTCCCCAGCTCCTGTGCCTGCAACGAGCCGGAAGTGAATTTAATGTTGTTGTGAAAAAATCTTGTTTTGATAAAAAAATCATTAAATTTCTACAACGTTTGGCGAATTTTGATAATGCATATTTGCCAGTTTGTCTTTGCAATAATATTTCAAAATCGATACATTTTATGTTTGATTTCTTAGGTTAAACCTCAAATGTTCTTTCGTTCGGAAAGACGCCTAAGGTACATCAACGTTGAAGATAATGATTTCTTTCTGGTATTAAACTTAATTTGCATCTTGATTACACAAAAATTAATGTGTTTAAAAACTGCTAAAAATCGAAACTCATTTTGACCTTTTAACTTAAAAGGTGTGAAAGATATTGGGGAATAAAAAGTGGATGATTTCTTTTCTTTCTTTTTTTTTTTTTTTTTTCTGAGTACAGATGATATTTTTTACACTTTTTTCCAGAATTTGGAGTTCATATCTATTATCAATTCTATTGTCAATAAGGCGTATTTTTTCTGGATAACAGATCATTTAAACAAATTGGTTGGATTCAGCAGGGGTAAATCCTGTATCAAATTTCAAAACAATAATATAGGCTTTAAGGACGATCAATTACAGTTAAAAACATCGAGATAGTGACAAGTCGAATGATTTCGGAATCATTTTTAATGAAACTAAATGAGTTTGTGGAGCGCGTTTTGAGTGAAATTAAAGGGATGTAGTCCAAAATCGTTAATTTTGTCAAGGGTGAACAAAATTATCAATATTTATTACCTCCCTTTAATGAAATATGCAAACAAGTTCTATGAATATCTTTCTGTGTCCTCACAAACTGATCGTACACCTACATAATTCAATGAAGGCAGTGAAGTAAGTGGAATTTCCTTCCGCTTTTTATCTTGAATGCTGTTTTTGATCTTATCATTTTTATTACAGTAAATTTCATGATGTTCTTATCTGTAGTTTGAAAAGGAAAATAGACAGAGAGCGAAAACTTACGACGCTTGTTTCAGGGCTAGCGTTAGTATTTGATATTTAGGAGTCATTGACTCCTCACCTGTGAAATTCTGGGGGTCAAATCTGATTTTAAAGGGGTCAAAATGTTAGAAAAAGCAAATCATTAGTAGAATTTTGCATATTTAAGAGACACTTTAACTATTTCTTGTAATGATATGAAATGAGTAGAACCTTGGATAGTAATTTGAGAAAATCTTAGGAATGAAACTATGTTTTGACCCTTAATAATTCCTCTCAAGGGGGTCAAAATGACCCCCTTGGGAGAAATTTCTAGGGGTCAAATTAAGATATTTTCATATTTGGGGGGTCAAAACCCTGGTTTAAGGGTCAAACACGAGCCCTGTGTTTATTAAGGTCAACATTTTTTCAATCAACGACATGATTCACAGTTATCGATGTTGTGTTCATACTTTTTGGGCGAGTCGAAAAGGGTTGAAAATGGCAAAGGTTGCTCCGATGTCAAGAAACTTCACGGACAATGACATATTAGTTACATCAGTGATAAGTTACTTTTCCTCATAGTTTTAACATTTTCCCGGGAGCGGGGCTGTTTGACGGGGGCTCAAGAAAGCCGTTTAGATGGTCAGATACAGTTAACAGCATCCTAAAATTGACAAAGCGAATGAGTTTGGAATGATATTGGAATGAAATTGAATCAGACTTAGGTGCGAGTTTTGAGTGAAATTAAAAGGAGGTAAGCCAATATAGCTAATTTTGTTCAGGATAAACGAAATTGGCGATATTTATTACCTTCCTTTAATAAAATATACGTACCTTTCTGTTTGTGTGTCTTCGTGGACCAACCACATACCTAGAAAATCCACACTAGCCAATAAAATCGAAGAATATTTTGATCGATTTGAATTAAATATTGATCATCTTCAATAATTTCGAAACTGTTTTCTAATAATATCGGAGCGATTTTGATCGAAATAAGGCGAGTGTATGGAATGAATGAACGGAGCGCTGAGTGGGTGATTTAGAATGATTTTGATTGGAAAAAGTATCAATCTCACGATGTTTTTAACTGTATGAGCTTGGCCGTGGCCATTCGGAACATCGCTTGGACTTTTCCGTAAAGTGAAAAGTACCTCGGACGTAAGTGTAGTAATTTTGTGTCATTTTTTTAAGGTTATTCGGCTCCAGGTGGTTCTTTGGTTAATACGCTTGAAGGAAAGCAAATTCCTTTATTGATTTCTGATCGTCTACGGAGATCGTTTTTGGCATGTTATTATTTGAAAGCAAAACGCAGTAAAACACTGCGTTTTGTTTTCAAATTATAATATGCCAAATTTTAACCATACGTTGAATTCGTTTTTCGCAACGTCATCCACAGTTATGATTGGGGCGTCATATAAAACCACGTGCGAAATGACGCGTTTTCATGGATACGCCATTATTATTCCCGATGTCTATTCCGTAGAATCGCCGAGGGTTCCCGAGTGGGTCGTGACTTGTCTAACGATTAATAAAGTCATGACTTAGATCAGCTGTTCTCTGCTTGACCAAAATTAAACAAATTGGAAATTCATTTAAGAGACGCAGAAAATATTTTTTCGATTTCTTAGAGGTATGAAAACTAAGTCACACTGTTTCAGTTTTCATTCATCGTACTCGTTTAATTTCCTTCTTAAATAATTCCAAAACCATTCATCTTGTAAGCTTTGCGATGTTCCCGACCGTTTAACATCTCATAATCACGTTTTGGTAATGGTTTTTATTGCTTTGTATCTTCCGGTTTCTTCCATCCTTCTTGACTAAATTCTGGTTAGAACTTGTCCATTCGATAAGTCAACAACCCTATTGTTCATGCTTTATAACCCTTTGCAGATATGCTGTTTAGGACTGATAATGCATTTTTGGCATGACGCTAACGGCGTTTTGAAACATATTTTTAATTATCTTATAACTATACCAATATCCGTATGATAACATCCCGTATGATATTTTTTATGATATCACATAGTTATTTTTAGAACATGATAAAATGTGGTTATTTTTAGAAACTTGCATTTCAGTTAGAAGCGCCGACGAAAACAAGACAAATATAGGTTATAAGATAAATATAATACGTACTTAGTGTATTATATGAAAAAATATCAAACTCGGTTGTGAGAATTGATAATTGTCTCGGCAGAGCCTCGACAATTTTCAATTCTCCCAACCTCGTTAGATATTTTTTTTCATATAATACACTTAGTACGTATTATATATATACAGATCGAGAGGGTCTTTTTTTTACATTGATTTTTCACAATCAAGAAAAGTGGACCCCACCTACTTAAACAGTCGATTTTCTCATACCCCAATCCAAACCCTACTTTTAAATGCATTATTATAGTAGAATTATGTTTAGCTACGCCATATGGAAGAAAAATCAGGAAAACAGTATTACTTTGATCTCAGGAGCAAACTCTCTTTATTAATACACATTCAAATATTTGACAAGTTTAGACAGTAGCATCGTGAAATCCGCTTTCACCTAGATCAAAACCATTCTTAGTCGATAGATCAGCGCTTCAATCAATACATTCTTACTACTCACTCCAATCACAAAAAAACTCCGAACTTTTCAAAAGCGCATTTTTAATGGTTAAAATCTATCATTATTTCATTCGTAAAGATTCAATTTTTACAGAATTTCATTAAGTGGTATGATTGTCTGATTGGTTCGTGAGGACACATTAACAGAAAAGAACATTTCTTTCAGGTTATGGGTAGAAATTCGCTAATCCAGCCCATTTGAGACAAATTTAGCGATATTGTTATAGCTCTCATTATATCCTAACCCTAATCTTACCTTACCTTACCCCCCTTAAGCGGTATTTATGACCTCCCTTAGATATTGCTCTTAACACACTATTCGCACTCAATCAATTTCGTCTTCAAAAAGAATTCCATAATCATTCACCGTATCAGTTTCACGCCGTTCCTAATTGTAACAAACCTTAAGATCACGTTTTTTTCTAATGGTGTTGTTTACTTCGTATCTTCCTGTTTCTTCCATCCTTCTTGGCTGATTATGGCTAAAACTCGTCTATTCGATGAGTCAATAACCCTATTGAAGAAAAGTCTGTCACTATAAAAGGGAAAGAAAAATGCGCAGATTATCATTCATCGAAAACAGAAGCTGTAAGACACATTGAATATGTTTGCAAAAGCTTTTGGTGCCGCTGAACAGTCAGCGAGGAGAGTTCGCCAATGGATTGAAGGGATTAGGGGAAGAAATACACAAGAACAGAACGAAAATATCGAAGAAGAGAGTAGACGGTCATCGACAATCGACCCAGTGCGGCTGCGACATCCATACTTCTTTGAGCCTACGAGATCTTACAGTGAACCAAACACTCGCAGACTAATTCAACACCCAGCAGAATATGGTGAAGATGATTCCCAGCGAAGACGATGTGGCTCCCTGCCAACTGGGACCAACGGGGCGTTACAGAGTGGTCAAAATACGTATAATGGGGTCATTTATGAAGAGAGTGTGCCTATGAGTGAGCAAATGCCTTACCAGTACCGGTATAACGAGAATGAAAACCTGCAGTCCGTAGAGGATATCACCATTTCGAGTCTACAAAGGAGATCTGACGCCTCCACCGAACGACGTCAAATTGGCACTAGATCCTACAGCCTTATATCTACAAATCCTAGCGTTGATAGTGGATGCATGACTAACTCTAATTTACAGCTCTCTTTAAGCAACTCACATACAGCTGATTCCAATTTGTTTGGCACTACTAGGGATCAAACACGCGATTCTAGAGCAGGGGGATACCGACATAATACGAGTCAATTTGGTCTAATAACAAGAGCTCGAAAAAATGGTTTAGCGGATAGCGCATCCACCCAGATTGGTAGCGGATCAGATCCAAATGTAGCGATGCGAGAGAGGCAGGTCAGTATCTGCTCAGTTACCAAGATCACACGATCCTTTCTTGAAAATGATTTCTCCTCAAAACAGTCGGTGTTTACCCAAGAAGTGATCATGAAATCTTTGGAAGAAATAACTCTCGATAACGTTGAGAAGTCTACTTACGAAGGAGAGGGAATCGATATTCAGACACATAGTGATCCTGAATTACCACAAAGTTTAATGAGCCAAGTCATGTCATCGAGAGGTCCAATAACGGGCAGGGTCAAACTTTGCTTGCAGCACTTTGAAGCTAGTAAAGTGCTCCGCGTAATCATACTGAGGGCGTCAAATTTAAAAGCAAAGAAAGGCCATGTCTATGGTAAACTATCAGCACAGTTCATCGCCCCGTTGTCAAACAAGAAGAAAGTGAAAAAACTTACCAAACAAAAGGCAAGTTCAGAAGTATCTTTCAACGAGCAAGTGTATTTCAACAATATTGACGAGGATGACATGGAAAGGCTCACTTTGTCTTTTAGGCTTTATAACAGAGAGGGGATGTTCAGACCAAAGAGATGCTTAGGTGAGATGGTGATACCCTTATTTAAATATGATCTGTCTATGGACACAAATGTTAAAGGGAACCTCAGACAACAAAGAGCTGACTTACAGGTAAGTATGTTATGATATTTTAAAGAACTTAAATTACTCTTTTATAGATATGCCTTGAACTTAAATTATATTTAGTACAAACTTTTTTTCTTGTCTAACGAGAAGCGTTTTAACTTTAAAATATAGGTCTTCGATTTTTTGTGTTTTTTTTTTTTTGTTTGTTTGTTTGTTTTGTTTTGTTTTTTGTTTCCATAAGCAAGCCTTTAGGTCTATGAATGATAATAGAAACGACGTTCCACTAGCCAAATATATGAATAGAGGGGTAAAGCAACCCTTTCATATGGTCTCGGAACAGGTATAAACAGGTATAAAAAGTACATTGGAGCTTTACTGTAGGATTACCAACTTTATAAGTGAACGCTTATGTGGCCAAACCAACGGGAAATTATTTAAATTCAATGCACAGTCTTATAATTATCATAAATTTTGTTGTTGTTTTTTTTATTTTCAGACGTTAGAGATTTTTGATGACGAGGGAGATTTGGAGGTAATCTCCGAAGATCGATCGATCGCTGCATGTGTTGCAGCTAGCCTAAATAAACCTGCTCTACCTAAAAGGTAGGTCATGCTTCATGACGTTTGAATATATTAAAATCAATACCTTATTTTACTATAGAAGTTGAATGGCAGGAGTCTGAGATTTGAGCGCACGGTGTAACGCATTTTCGAGAATACTAGCCGAAACACAAGAAGTTTTGTTTGTTTGTATTGTGTTTGAAATCGCAGTTTTATCGCTTCAGCTGGTGAACCTTTGCTTTCCTTTCGTTTCTCACACCAGTACAAACAATAAATCTCGTCTGAGCTACCAGCTGCTTATCCCACTTATTACTTATCACAAGCTTTTGGCGAGAGACAAATGACTCGTACTGACTCTATCAAATTTCGGAGTTTGACGAGCCGGGTTCGAACTTCCTAGCCAAGTATTGACAGCATCACGCGTTGCAGATGAGCTAGCCTAATGCGTTCATGATGACAAAACGTCTCAAACTGCTTTGAGCGTCCAATTAGCGATAATTAAAACACACCCTTATAAAATATACGTTATTTTCCGATTTTGCGACTTGAAGGACAAATCAAATGCTTTAGAAATCAACGCCGACCAGTTTTATCATGAAATCATTTAATGGATTTGATTGGAATGTTGACTATTTTGAACAATTAAGAAGCGTTTATGAACAATTTCGGAGCGTGTTTGAGTGATTGGGGCGTTTGAAGTGAATGCTTAAACGCTGAGCGAGTGATTTTGAATGATTTTGATCGAGATGAGTTTCTAGATCACGATATTATTTATTGTAGATGACAACGTGTCCTTTTACTTCCTACATAAAATTCTTACAAACTGTATGGACTAGGATCAGCCTGTACAGATATGCAGTCTGATGTAAGCCTACACTGCATGCTCTCTGCTATTTCTTTTTCATTTTTTTTGTAGAAGCACTTAGAAAACACTATAGTTAAGACGTCAAAATTTATTTTGTTGAAAAGAACAATTAATTCATGGTGGAGCTTAGCATAAAACTTAATGCGATTGTTTTTTCTCGTTTCAGTCCAAGGTTTAAAAGAATGAGCTCACATGCCAGCTGCAATGTAAGGCGAGGACGTTCTTGAGGTTGTCGTGCCATACAATATCATTTGATGATACGATGATAGTATTTTCACTGCGTTTATTGGAGTATATTGCCTTAGCGTTGTTTATTATCCATGATTAATGCCCTGGCAGGGCGGAGCCGAAGTAACTGGTCGTTGCACTGATGGTTAAGGGAAGTCAGTTTTATCTAAAATAATCTACTTCTAAAGAGAGTCGACAAAAATAACTCGAGTCCTTAAATCGTAGATTGGTTACCAAATCCTCGTAACTTCAGCTTGATTCTTCAGCTTAAGACCTTGGTAACCAAACGACGAAATGTGTTCACTCTCTCAAAGCACGTGAATTCTTAAGGTTGTAGGATACAGTTATTTGCACGCGTTAACGATGATTACCGGCTAAAATTTGAAAATACCCAAAGTATTGAAAGTAAACTCGCCAAATTACGTCCCGCCCTGCCAGTTCATTTATTACGCAGAATAACTGATAGTATATACAATGTGTTCAGAAATATGTTTACAAGTTTATCGGTAGTTTACAATTTTGATTAGTTTTGTGTTGTATGTTATTTGTTTGTAAATGGTGTCAATCCTTGAGCTGTTACTGTATTCTTGAATAAAAAAAGGCAAAAAAAATATATTTCAATTTCTTAAGTACTTTTCGATTGTTTATCGATAGATATCTATATATTATCACTTGAAAATATCACCACTACCTATGAAATTCTAAACAAAATACCATGCTTTCGTTTATTTCACTCAATTTGACATAGTTTTAGTGGAGCCCGATAAGCAACACCTGACGCCATGATGTCGTTGCCTCGTGACGTTGAAATTACGCGCTTTACTTAATTTTGTCATCAAATTTTACTTTTTCTTTCCACTTTTTGTATTAAGCAAAAAGAATACTACATTTTGTATTAAACAAAAAGAATACTCGTTTTTATTTTGGTGTCAGATCGTTAAAAATAATTCATTTCGTGAACAATAAAGGATATGCAAATTAGCATGAGTATAAACTTTTTTTTATAATCTTTGGCCCTGAGGATGGATAAACGTACAAAGCATTGCAGTATAGAAAGTATGGCTTAGACATGGTCTAACCTTTTCATCATTTACTTAAAAATGAAGAGAGAATTTTATTTCACAGAGGTAAAAAACTAAAAACTTTATGACATTGCATGAAGCGGATCCATACTAGAGAGTGATTAGGTTTTTAGGTAAATTCCTCCATGAAATCAACATAAATTCTCTTCATCTATTATAATTAAATATCAAGAAGCAAAATGTAAAGTTTTGTCGAAAAAGAAACAGATTTCTTGTGCGACTTTTTCTGTGGATGTTTACAAATAGTTGCGTACTCAAAATTGTTTTCACTGATAATTAAAACTGATTTTCATCCAATCAGAATGTCAAAATTTCGATGGAAACAAATGAAATTAAATTTTATAACGATGCATTTGGCAAAGCTTGATTTTTATCTAAATACCAATTCAATTTTCTTTTTTTTAAAATAAGTTCAAATTTATGATTTTGTCAATCTAGTTTATGAATTTTTTTTTAATAAATAACTGAAGCATTATTTAAGAGATAGATTCTTTTTTTGTATATATATAAAAAAAGACTCATCAAACATACACTTTTACTCGACCCATATGCAAATGAAAAAGTATTTTTGAAAGGAAAATTCGATGATGCATTTTTGTAAGCTTAAAGCGGTAGATCCTATCAACTCGATCGCCTAAATTCCCCGTTCAAACACTACTAAGATCGACAAAAAGGCTTGAACGGTCTTGCCACCGTCACAGCGCAGTTAGTAGCGTGTCTGACTGTCAATCTGAAGACCCCGGGTTTGATCCCAGACGGCAGCGCTCATCCTACGCTCATCCTCCCTCAAATGGATTGGTAATTGTAGACCTATGTGGGACTCAGAAGGAACGAAAGTTGTTTTATAATGTAGGGACCTGAGTCCAGTTTTACTAAACTTCTTACAGAAAATAATTCTAAGTCAAAATCACAAATCGTACCTGGTGTTTTCATTCATAGGTAGAATCTGCCTTGCAATATCTAATTTGAATAGTCTTTAGAAGAAGATGATGCATGACAAAATTCCATATTTAGTTACTTCTGTAGAAGCAACTTTAATTTTTGACTTGTACAAAAAATGATCGTAAGATGTTTAGTAAAACAGGTCCCTGTGCCCGTTTGACTAAACCTATTACGAAGAAAATAATCGTAAGTCTAAATCTCGAATTGTACCTGGTGTTATCATTCATTATATGATTCTGCCTGGCAATATCTCATTGGAATGAACACGGCAAAAACTAAATGATACATAAATGAATGTATATATGTGTTTGCTACGTTTAGATACTGAATTGGGCTCATTCATTTAATCCCGTTTCTATTTTTATCATTTTCCCGATTCGAAAGAATGTTTTAATAGAATGATGATTCTATAGAAAAAATAACAAACACAAGACAGGAGTATCAAGTATAAAAGTAGTGTTATAAAATAAGTTCCATGATTAGAAACTAAAAACAATAACTTAAAAAAAATCACATAACTACGACATTTCGTTTCGATATACATAGTCCAACGAAAGCTCCTTCCTAATAAAGATACTTATATGTGCAAGGCAAGTGACTCGCAACAATATACAAAATCCAAGCACTGAAAAAACAGATCGTGGACGATCGTAGAGTGATTCATCCATTCGCCGCGAAAAAAGAAAGTCTACATATAAAAATACACCAAACGGAAAATGTATCTAACCAATGTCCTAATTTCTAAAAACGTTTTAACATGTCCAAATTTTCCTAGAGTATTTTATTACAAAAAAATGTATTTGAAAGATTTCTCTTTATCGGGCTGTCACACCACAGCGCATGTCACAGCATATATCGTAAGTATGCTCATACGCCCACATACGCTGATGTACGCTAGGCGTTCGTTACTCATAGATTCGCGTACGTTACAAGTACGCTGGTATACGTTCTTATACGCAGAAGGCCATTTTTTTAACATTTTAAAAAATTGTCAGCGCATGCCAGCGTATAAAAAATATGCTAGTCATACGGTATGCATGTGGTCAATGCGCTAGAGGTACGTTAAGGGGGTGTCACACCACAGCGTATGAGGGTAACGTATGCCTAGCGTATAGAATAAAGACACAATCTTGTTCATACGCTCAACTCTTCGGCGTAAACCCCCGCCATCGACAAGAAAACATTTTAAACGTACGGCCAGCGTATAAGCAGCGTTAAAGTAGCGTATGGCCAGCGTATTATCAGCGTATACAAAACGTACGTGTGCGTTTACAAGCGTAATTGTAACGTACAACACCGTATGCGTAGCGTATGCCAGCGAGCGAGTAACGTATGGCTAACGTATGTAAGCGTATGACTAAAGTATACAGCGGTTATCATCATTTATGACCTTTGTCAGTTCCTTCAGTCTGGAAGTAGACACTCAGCAGTAAGGATACCGGGAAAACGTGGGAAAGGGAAGGGGAAAAGAAGTGTTTCTTTATCAGCTAAAGAAAAGAGTGGTGGTACTCAACAAAAGAAAGATTTGTTTGTTTGTTTGTTTGTTTGAATGGGTTTTACGCCGCTTTCAACAATTTCGCAGTTATACCGCGGCGGCCGGAGCACCCAACAATGGATTCCTGGTATTTCTTTCACCTGTACTACCATTACACCCTATCCTAGCCTCCGACTGCTATCTCACATAGGTTTACGATTATCTACCCATTGGTGAGAGACAAACGTCGGAAAGGATATTTGCCGCTTCCGGGGATCGAACCCACGACTTCTAGATTGAAAGTCTTATGCTTAACCAACTGCGCTATGGTGGCGGCCAAAAACACAAGAAAGAAGACGAAAATGCTGTTCAGTACAGATCTAGATCTCCATCGCCAGTCGATGAAGATTAGTCACTAGATACTTCCCCGACCTCGGAAGACGATTCTTCCAGGTCCTCAACGCTGGAAAGGAAGAAAAGGGCCAAAAAGAGGTCGTGTAGCCTCTCAACGGAAGAAGAGGACCAGATGCTTGATCCTCATTTCTTAACTCAACCAAGAGCTGGTCAAAAAGGCCGAAATGCCACCGCCTCCCAATCCAAGGTTCAATCCATATTTTGCGCCTTGCTGTTTTCCTCTTCCTTCGTCTCCAATGTCTTCTTTTTTCAACATAATACAAGGTTAAATGGTGACTTAGAAGAGCTGCATCCATCCTTTCTGTGTTGAGCTAGATCTACAACTGACTTATATAAAGTACATGTTTAAACCCGACTCGTTTTTGTGACCACTAATTCCAATAGAGCTGTGATCATACCATTGGTCAAAGTAGCGAAATTAAGTTCTAAAAGTTCCAAATATATATTATGTCTGATAGAATTTTAATTTTCTGTCAGCGTATGACAAGCGTACTTGACCTATGAGTAGCGTTCGCGTAGCGTATTGACCTTATGCATACCGTATTAGTAGCGTACCTCTAGCGTATAGACCGTATGCATACCGTATGAATAGAGTATATTCTATACGCTGGCATACGCTGAACTTTTTTTAACATGTCAAAAAATATTTTTTGGCCTTTGCGTATAAGAACGTATATCAACGTATACCAGCGTACTTGTAACGTACACGACTTATGAGTAACGAACGCCTAGCGTACATCAGCGTATGTGAGCGTATGAGCATACGTTCGCCATACGCTGTGACATACGCTGTGGTGTGACAGCCCCATCACTCATAAGTCAAGTTCGCTTGTCATACGCTGACATAGAATAATCATTTTAGCTGTATTTCAATACTCATCTTTTGTAAGACTGCAGACTATTTTTTTTCCTTGAGAGAGTTTTGGGGGCACTATCAGAGAAGAAATAAGCGCCCGGTCGTAATTAAGAGGAGATCAATCAGGACCATTGACTGTACCTTCAGCAAGTTATATTTGATGGGTCCCGGGTTCTTTTGAGCCCGCCCTTCCACATAAGCGGGAGGAAAACAGCTTTCTATCCCCCTCCAAATGAAAATATCCAGCTTACTGAAAGAAGAGCAGAGCGGGATAAAACGTTTTTTTTTTTTTTTTTTTTTTTTTTTTGTCTTTCCGTCTACCATTGCGTCTGTCTGCTTTTCTGTAGATTTTAACGCGTGATAAAGCCAACAGATCTTATTTAATTCCCTTCGAACTTATACAGAATAAATTTTGTCATATTAAGGATCCATCCTTTTGATATTGGGCTAGGTCCTAAAATATTAATAGAAAGGGGGCTTTGTACAAACTTGGACAAATATCGTTATCGCGACAGTGTTTACAGTTTTCAATGGGTTCTCTTCAAATATACATATGATCATTGATCCACTATTCATAGTGATTTTTCCATTCGAAATAGAGTCAGGTCTTTCAATGGAGGCATTATAGAATTTCATCAAAATCAAAATAACTTCCTTATCAGACCAGTCTCCCTTTTCAATGGATTGCCTATAATCTTTCGTAGAGGAGTTATACTTTAAAAAGAGGATTTCGAATTAAAAGAAGATCCCTCCATATCTTTTAGAGAGAATAATGATACAATATCATGAATGTAATTCTATTTCGTATAGAACTAAGGGAGTCAGTAGAGGGTGTCTCAGGTCCAAATCATAGGTATCTTGTTTCTTTCTTGGAAACCTAACGGCTTAATACCTATGATATGTCTGAAGGAATTAAGAGAAATATCAGCAAAAAGATACTCATACGTTATTCATACGCTTTCATTCGTTATCCATACGTTACTCGTTCGCTTGCATACGCTACTCATACGTCGATAAACGTTACCTTAACGGTGACATACTACGCTGGTCATTCGTCAAAGATGAAAATCCGACGGGGTTCCCTGGTAATACGCTGAAAAGTTGTGCCTATAAGCAGAATTTCTCTATTTTTTATACGCAGGGCATACGTTACTCTCATACGCTGTGGTGTGACAGCCCCTTTAGAAATTATACTTATTTATTTAAGTTTATTATATTTGTTGTTCTTATTACAAATAAAATTTGGCATTGCTAGTTGAATATTTGTCACGTGTTCAAAATTAATATAATGTATAACATTATTGCATTAATCTTTACCACACTGCAATGCGATTATTACATATTTCCTGTACGCGTTGTGTCGGTATCCATGTGTATTCCGGTATTTCCAAGGAATGGCAACCGTTGTATATACCGTATACCTATTCACGTAGTAGTTTTAGGTAGGTAACCAGTCCAGTATTTCTATATACGAAATTTAAAATGAGTGACCTCCAGTAGACCATGGAGAACTAAAGGGCAAATTTCTCTCTAGGCCTGATTAACAGTACCTTGGAGAACGAAACGTACACCCGATATCAAAATAATCTGATGAACCTGTCCCTTCTACGCTCTACGCTTCTACGCTGTACCCTCTTATATCAAGGCATGCTCGCGAGTCAGATCTCACAATTGCGCATGTTTGGCATTTAGAAGATGTGTTAATGCTATCTACAAATTATATAGAATCCTTGTATCACGCCATTTTCAAAATTCATTGTTGTCAGCATCCTCGATAACCCACCCAATGTCGCTCCATTCCGTAAGCTGCATTTATAGACCCTGAGACAAGTTGCTCATTTTTTCCTCGTTCTCGAATAATTAATTAAATATTTTGATTGGTGATCTCATTTTTTTTTTTTTTTTTTTTTTTAAAAAAAATACTGACCCAACTTTAGTCTGCATAACACGTCATTTCATTTTTTACAAACTTTTTACAAAAATTAAATTGTCCTGTCGAAGTTTTATTTTTTGCAGGCATGGTAATTACGTCATAGTCCACGTCATCGGACACGTATTTCGCTAGCCTATATATGCAAGGCAAATTTTTCCGAGCGTTTACTGATATTTCATTAAAAAAATCCAAAACATCTAGTCTATCTGGTAACTCTCACGATTATTCGATGTATTTTGTAATTTTGTTACATATCAATATCAAAACGGCGAATATCGTACAGCATTATAACATATGTTTTAACCCATGGAGTTTCCATATTTTTTTTGCATCGGAAACATTTGATTCGATCTCGCATTGGAAGAGGAGCATTGCGTCGTGGATATTTTGATAGACTAATCAAGGTTTATACAATTATGATAAATATTTATTAAAACAACGTTTCGTTAACGTATTGTCCCAGTGGTAATTAATGGAGAGTTACGTTATGCTTTGCGCCTAGGCTCTGGTAATGAGTTGTCAGACAGATACAAGGCTTGAAAAATAGTCAATTAAGGCTTAGTGGGCACTACTTTTTTGAAAAGCTATTAGCTAACATCGGACTGAATTGCCCATACGTAGTGATATTGGTAACCTAAACGTCCACCAAAATCTGCATATGCCACTTTTTCTCTTTTTTAATTTTTATTAGACGATCGTAATCCTTTACCAAAAATGGATTAGAAATAGGGACGTCAAACTTTTAAGCACGAAATCGAAATCGTGTAAAGCCGATTATTCTGTTTGAATGTGCACAAGAAAAAAGTGAAAAAAGCGCTTTTTTAAACTGGCTAAATGAAACTGCCCGTGAAAATTGATTTAATAATTCAGTAAATATTTGCAAATTCTAGATTAAGCTGGTAAGAATCGGATCGGTCCCGAAACGACGTTACGACGACACTTGCGCGCACTTTAACCCCTCTTTTTAATTGCGTTTCAGTTAATGTCCACATTTTATCGATAATGCTCAACAATAATAGTGCAATTTTAAAGACACTTGAGGATCCGACTATTTATGTTAGGGTAGCCTAAACGTCGCGACTTAGACGTACATGTAGTTACGATGTTTAATTCGCGTAACCGCAGAAATGGTAGAGAAAAAAAGCAAAAAATTGTATTAGTTCAACGTTCTTCTTAATGTTGAAAATAAAAGTATTGATTGGTCTATTCTTTTGTTCTTTCTTGGATTGTCACTACATAAAACTGCTACAATGCTAATATACAAATCACGATTTCAGAGTAAAAATTCTCAGAGGTGGTAGATAGAGACCGCAAGTGACCGGTCATTTAATCCATATAACTCTAGTACAATGAACCTTTCTATTGAACGGAACAGTTGATTTGTCAGAAATAACTAAAGAATTTTACAAAAAGATGAATAGACAAATAAAGAATAATCACGCACATTTGAGAAGATTACAGATTCTGACCAGCTGCACAGTAACTGGGTTTTTGAACAACTGTGACTCTGAATATAGTTAGTAACATTGTGAAATTGACTGGAACCATCTCGATCAAAACCATTCCAAATCACTCGCTTAACGCTTCAGTCTTTCATCTAAAACATTCACGCTGTGCAAAAACACTCCTGAGTAGTGCCAAAAGACTTCAAAATCGTTTAGAATTAGCATTCCATTCAAATCGATAAAATAATGCCAAGATTTTATCAGCTGAACGAAATAGGCGGCATTTTCTTTAATGCTTTCAGGTAGATTATCGAGAAATAACGGTAGATTATCACTTGATAATCTCACCGCAAAAGCAGTGAAATTATCAAAATCTTATACCATGCTTTCGTGCATTTCATCCTGTCTGACGTCATCTATGCGGGGCGCAATATGTGACGTCACAATGAAAGTTTCAGGGCAATCACGTGCAAAATGACGCGCTTTACGAAAACTTGTATGTCCTAGAAATTCCACATTTTGTCTCATTTTTGCAATAAAGAAATAGAAAAATCGTTTGTTTTTCGAGTTACATCGATTTATATTTCATTTTGGTGAACAACAAAAGCTATATTTTCACTCGAGGCTCCGCCACTCGTGAAAATATAGCCTTCGTTGTTCACTTAATGAATATAAATCGATCTTACACTGAAACAAACGATTGTCCTCTATATAGTTGACAGTTGGACCAGTATTTATAACATCTCTTCAATTTATTCAAAACTCGCTCCTCACTTTCATTCCAAATTATTTCCAAAATAATCAAAATGTCAATTTGGTGATGAAATCAACTTAAGCCGTGCCATTTAAGGTAACTGCGGACACAAAGAGGTTAATTTTAGGTCCAAATTTTAAATTGTCTGCAAATCATGCCTAATGCGATAAAACTGAACGCTTTCATATTTCGGTAATATAAAGGAATTTCATAACATAGAGTTGACGTCATGACGTCATCAAGGGGCCGACCCCTTTTTTAGGGAGCAAAATCAGTAATTTGCCTTTTTTTCGGAAATAATAGAACGATTTTCATCCCCAAAACGCCATTTGCTTCGTTTAAAGACGCCTGATGTTATGTTTTATTGATATTAGGATATAAGCGCAAGAAATAGAATTAAGTGTAACGTAATAAATGTTAATGCCTTCTGCGTTGCTGTTTTCGAGTACAGTCACTGGAAATATTGCCTTTTTCTCGAAAATTTGTCCGGTGACCTATGCTGAAATTTTGATATGATGCTGTTAAACCATTCCGCTGAAGAAATTTGAAATAAAAACCATGTCTCTTCGGGTTAGATTTTTTTGTAAAATTCGATTCCACGAAGATATCGCAAATCAAAGGATATTTCAACGTCGCATCAAATGTTCACAAAAGGTGTCTTTTTAAATGGATAAAACTTAAGTAATTTTTGTATTTCTTAAAATCACATTTAGATTTAATACTTTTGAATCCTATATTTTACGAACAAGCTTAATTTCAAATATTTTAGAATACGTTATTGCACGGAGATTGGCGCCAAATAAGCATAGTGCCGATGGTTTTGGTGCGACGTCGAATTCGACGAAAACTGTTCCAACAACTTCACAAAATCGAATTGAATAAAAAATCTAACCAGAAGACATATCATTTTTATTTGATTAATTCAAAGCATATTCTTTTCTCTACAAAATAACAAAAAATCAGCATAGGTCACCGGACGATATTTTGAGAAATCTTAACTTATTTACAAAAAATGAAATAAAAAAGGAACGTCAATTCTTAAAATATCCGAAATAGTTAGCGTTTCGGGGGGCCTATTTTTCTATTTGAATGTGCACAGAAATTAAACGAATAGCTCGGGCGTTCTTGGACTTTCAAAATGAAACTTTTTTCGTGAAAATCGGCCGATTTATTCAGAACATATTCGCAAATAATGATTTTGGCGGGTCGAAAAGGGGTTGGCCCCTTAATGACGTCACAACGTCAAACGAACGAGCTTCAGACCCTTTTCACTGCGTGGTTACTAATTACCGCACTTCAAATATAAATTTCAGAAATTATTATGAGATTTTAAGAAAGTCAAAATTTCGACCATGTTATCTGTCCGCAGTTACCTTAAGGCAAGTTCGGTTCGTAGTGCATTCAATGTCTTCACTGGTTACATCAGGGCGACATGAGTGACGGAATTTTTTTATCCCAGATATAGAGGATATTGAATGAGTGGTCATGGAATACCGAATTCATTAAACAAGTCATCTGCAAAAAGATAAAAACGAGACTGTGCCGAATTTCAATCTGTTTATAGATGACGAGTTTAATTCGGTACTTGATGAGCACACATTTAATATTTTATTTACAATATGACCCGAATTTTGGCGATGAGACGAGAAAATTACATATTAAATTTTATAGATTCATTTTATTCCGCGAAACATATTTAAATCGCCGTTTGTAAAATGACGTCAGTAGATTCACCTTGGCGTCATTTTCCTTACAAACATAAAACGTTGTTCTTCGTTTTTAGCTCATTTGTATAGTTATTCCACTAGTGTAGTAACACTTGTGTTATATCAAAAATAATCAACGGGGTTATTTCACTCCGGCGACGTATGTCATATTATGAACAGGGAAACGCCATCAAAACCTGGACAGTAAATTTCGTAATTTACATACCTTTCCGTTCATTTCGTAAAAACACAAACGTTGTTCATATGAATGCGCATTTGACACAAAAAGCATGTTCATGCTTTATAACCCTTTGCAGATATGCCGTTTAGGACTGATAATGCATTTTTGGTATGCCTCTAACGGCGTTTTAAAACAAATTTTCAAATACAGATCTTTTTTACAATCATTTTTCACAATACAGAAAAGTAGACCCCACCTACTTAAACAGTCGATTTTCTCAAAACCCAATCCAACCCCTACTTTTAAATGCATTATTGTCGTAGAATTATGTTTGGCTGCGCCATATGAAAAAAAAATCAGGAAAACTGTATTACTTTGATCTCAGGTGCGAACTCTCTTAATTAATACACATAAAATATTTGGCAAGTTCAGTCAGTAGCATCGTGAAATTGGCATTCACCTAGATCAAAACCATTCTTAGTCGAAAGATCAGCGCTTCATTCGATACATTCTAACTACTCACTCCAATCACAAAAAACTCTGAAATTTTCAAAAGTGCATTTAAATGGTTAAAACCTATCATTATTTCATTCATAAAGATTCAATTATTACAATATTTTATTAAGTGGTGTGGTTGTCTGATTGGTTCGTGAGGACACATTAACAGAAAAGAACATTTCTTTTAGGTTATGGGTAGAAAATCGCTAATTCATCCCATTTGAGACAAATTTAGCGATATTGTTAAAGCTCTCATTAAACCCTTACCCTACCTTACCCCCTTTAGGGGTATTTATAACCTCCCTTAAATTTTGTTCAAAACTTACTATTCACACTCAATCAACGCACCAAATAATTCCATAATCATACACCTTATCAATTTCACGACGTTCCTAATTGTAATCAACCTTAAGATCACGTTTTTTTTCTAATGGTGTTGTTTACTTTGTATCTTCCTGTTTCTTCCATCCTTCTTGGTTGATTATTGCTAAAACTCGTCTATTCGATAAGTCAATAACCCTATTGAAGAAAAGTCTGTCACTATAAAAGGGAAAGAAAAATGCGCAGATTATCATTCATCGAAAACAGAAGCTGTAAGGCACATTGAATATGTTTGCAAAAGCTTTTGGTGCCGCTGAACAGTCAGCGAGGAGAGTTCGCAAATGGATTGAAGGATTTCGGAGAAGAAATACACAAGAACAGAACAATAATATCGAAGAAGAGAGTAGACGGTCATCGACAATCGACCCAGTGCGGCTGCGACATCCATACTTCTTTGAGCCTACGAGATCTTACAGTGAACCAAACACTCGCGGACTAATTCAACACCAAGCAGGATATGGTGAAGATGATTCCCAGCGAAGACGATGTGGCTCCTTGCCTACTGGGACCAACGGGGCGTTACAGGGTGGTCAGAATACGTATAATGGGGTCATTTATGAAGAGAGTATGCCTATGAGTGAGCAAATGCCTTACCAGTACCGGTATAACGAAAATGAAAACATGCAGTCCGCAGAGGATATCGCGGATTCGAGCCTACACAGGAGATCTGACGCCTCTACCGAACGTCGTCAAATTGGCACTAGCTCCTTCAGCCTTATATCTACAAATCCTAGCGTTGATAGTGGATGCATGACTAACTCTAATTTACAGCTCTCTTTAAGCAACTCACATACAGCTGATTCCTATTTGTATGGCACTACTAGGGATCAAACACGCGGTTCTAGAGCAGGGGGATACCGACATAATACGGGTCAATTTGGTCTAATAACAAGAGCTCGTAAAAATGGTTTAGCGGATAGCGCATCCACCCAGATTGGTAGCGGATCAGATCCAAATGTAGCGATGCGAGAGAGGCAGGTCAGTATCTGCTCAATTACGAAGATCACACGATCCTTTCTTGAAAATGATTTCTCCTCAAAACAGTCGGTGTTTACCCAAGAAGTGATCATGAAATCTTTGGAAGAAATAACTCTTGAAAACGTTGACAAGTCTACTTACGAAGGAGAGGGAATCGATATTCAGACACATAGTGATCCAGAATCACCACAAAATTTAATGAGCCAAGTCATGTCATCGAGAGGTCCAATAACGGGCAGGGTCAAACTTTGCTTGCAGCACTTTGAAGCTAGTAAAGTGCTCCGCGTAATCATACAGAGGGCGTCAAATTTAAAAGCAAAGAAAGGCCATGTCTATGGTAAACTATCAGCACAGTTCATCGCCCCGTTGTCAAACAAGAAGAAAGTGAAAAAACATACCAAACAAAAGGCAAGTTCAGAAGTATCTTTCAACGAGCAAGTGTATTTCAACAATATTGACGAGGATGACATGGAAAGGCTCACTTTGTCTGTAAGGCTGTATAACAGAGAGGGGATGTTCAGACCAAAGAGATGCTTGGGTGAGATGGTGATACCCTTATTTAAATATGATCTGTCTATGGACACGAATGTTAAAGGGAACCTCAGACAACAAAGAGCTGACTTAAAGGTAAGTATGTTATGACATTTTAAAGAACTTAAATTACTTTTTTATAGATATGCCTTGAACTTGATTATATTTAGTACAAACTTTTTTCTTGTCTAACGAGAAGCGCTTTAACTTTAAGATATAGGTCTTCCTTTTTTTGTGTGTGTGTTTGTTTTTTTTTTTTTTTTTTTTTTTTTTTTTTTTTTTTGTTTTTTGTTTCCGTAAGCAAGCCTCTAGGTCTATGAATGATAATAGAAACGACGTTCCACTAGCCAAATATATGAATAGAGGGTAAAGCAACCCTTTCATATGGTCTCGGAACAGGTATAAACAGGTATAAAAGTACATTGGAGCTTTACTGTAGGATTACCAACTTTATAAGTGAACGCTTATATGGCCAAACTATTAGGAAATTATTTAAATTAAATGCACAGTCTAATAATTATCATAAATTTTGTTTGTTTGTTTTTTTTATTTTCAGACGTTAGAGATTTTTGATGACGAGGGAGATTTGGAGGTAATCTCCGAAGATCGATCGATCGCTGCATGTGTTGCAGCTAGCCTAAATAATCCTGCTCTACCTAAAAGGTGGGTCATGCTTCATGACGTTTGAATATATTAAAATCAATACCTTATTTTACTATAGAAGTTGAATGGAAGGAGTCTGAGATTTGAGCGCACGGTGTAACGCATTTTCGAGAATACTAGCCGATACACAAGAAGTTTTGTTCGTTTGTATTGTGTTTGAAATCGCAGTTTTATCGCTTCAGCTGGTGAACCTTCGCTTTCCTTTCGTTTCTCACACCAGTACAAACAATAAATCTCGTCTGAGCTACCAGCTGCTTATCCCACTTATTACTTATCACAAGCTTTTGGCGAGAGACAAATGACTCGTACTGACTCTATCAAATTTCGGAGTTTGCCGAGCCGGGTTCGAACTTCCTAGCCAAGTATTGACAGCATCACGTGTTGCAGATGAGCTAGCCTAATGCGTTCATGATGAACGTCTCAAACTGCTTTGAGCGTCCAATTAGCGATAATTAAAACACACCCTTATAAAATATACGTTATTTTCCGATTTTGCGACTTGAAGGACAAATCAAATGCTTTAGAAATCAACGCCGACCAGTTTTATCATGCAATCATTTAATGGATTTGATTGGAATGTTGACTATTTTGAACAATTAAGAAGCGTTTATGAACAATTTCGGAGCGTGTTTGAGTGATTGGGGCGTTTGAAGTGAATGCTTAAGCGCTGAGCGAGTGATTTTGAATGATTTTGATCGAGATGAGTTTCTAGATCACGATATTATTTATTGTAGATGACAATGTGTCCTTTTACTTCCTACATAAAATTCTTACAAACTGTATAGACTAGGATCAGCCTATACAGATATGCAGTCTGATGTAAGCCTACACTGCATGCTCTCTGCTATTTCTTTTTTATTTTTATTTTGTAGAAGCACTTAGAAAACACTATAGTTAAGACGTCAAAATTTATTTTGTTGAAAAGAACAATTAATTCATGGTGAAGCTTAGCATAAAACTTAATGCGATTGTTTTTTCTCGTTTCAGTCCAAGGTTTAAAAGAATGAGCACAAATGCCAGCTGCAATGCAAGGCGAGGACGTTCTTGAGGTTGTCGTGCCATACAATATCATTTGATGATACGATGATAGTATTTTCACTGCGTTTATTGGAGTATTTTGCCTTAGCGTTGTTTATTATCCATGATTAATGCCCTGGCAGGGCGGAGCCGAAGTAACTGGTCGTTGCACTGATGGTTAAGGGAAGTCAGTTTTATCTAAAATAATCTACTTCTAAAGAGAGTCGACAAAAATAACTCGAGACCTTAAATCGTAGATTGGTTACCAAATCCTCGTAACTTCAGCCTAATCAAGCTGAAGTTACGAGACCTTGGTAACCAAACGACGAAATGTGTTCACTCTCGCAAAGCACGTGAATTCTTAAGGTTGTAGGAACAGTTATTTTCACGCGTTAACGATGATTACCGGCTAAAATTTGAGAAAAACCCAAAGTATTGAAAAGTAAACTCGCCAAATTACGTCACTGTTAAGCCCCGCCCTGCTAGTTCATTTATTACGCAGAATAACTGATTGTATATATAATGTATTCAGAAATATGTTTATAAGTTTATCAGTAGTGTACAATTTTGATTAGATTTGTGTTGTATGTAATTGTTTGTAAATGGTGTCAATCCTTGAGCTGTTACTGTACTCTTGAATAAAAGAAGGCAAAAAAAAATCAATTTCTTGAGTACTTTTCGGTTGTTTATCGAGAGATATCGATATATTATCACTTGAAAATACCACTACCACCTTTGAAATTTTAAACAAAATACCCTGCTTTCGTTTATTTCACTCAATTTGACCTAGTTTTAGCGGAGCCCGATAAGCAACACTTGACGTCATGATGTCGTTGCCTCGTGACGTTAAAAATGACGCGCTTTATTTAATTTTGTCATCAAATTTTACTTTTTCTTTCCACTTTTTGTATTAAGCAAAAAGAATACTACATTTTGTATTAAACAAAAAGAATACTCGTTTTTATTTTGGTTTCAGATCGTTAAATCCCTCATTTTGTGAACAATAAAGGATATGTAAATTAGCTTGAGTAAAAACTGTTGTGGTTTTTTTTTTCCACAATTTTGGGCCTTGAGGATGGATAGACGTATAAAGCATTGCAGTATAGAAAGTATGGCTTAGACATGGCCTAATCTTTTCACAATTTACTCAAAAATGAAAAGAGTATTTTTATTTCACAGAGGTAAGAAACTGAAAACCTTATGACATTGCATGAAGCGGAGTTATACTTGAGAGTGATTAGGTTTTTAGGTTTATCCATCAATGAAATCAACATATATTCTCTTCATCTCTTATTATAATATGACCTACGTCACCGGAGTGAAAAAACCCCTAGTTATCATACTATGCGAATGAGCTATTTTGTAAACGCGAAAATGACGTCATAATCTATGTTTTGTGACGTCATTTTTAAACGGCGTTATAAGTTTCGCGGAAAATTGAAACGTTGAATTTCAAGAATTTTGTCGATTTTCGCTAAAATTCGGGTCATATAAACAGAATATAAAATTTGTGCTCATAAAATACAGATTTAATTAAACTCGTCGTCTAAAACAGATAAAAACTCGGCGCAGCCTCGTTTATATCTTATTATAGATGACTCGTTTAATGAATTCAGTATTCAATGACCACTCATTCAATATCCTCTATTTATTTAATATCAAGCAGCAAAATGTAAAGTTTTGTCGAAAAAGAAACAGATTTCTTGCGGGACTTTTTCTGTGGACGCTTACAAATAGTTGCGTACTCAAAATTGTTTTCATTGATAATTAAAACCGATTTTCATCCAATTTCGATGGCCCCAACTGAAATTAAATTTTATAACGATGCATTTGGCGAAGCTTGCTTTTATTTTAATACCAATCCAATATTCTTTTTGAAAATAATATAATAATATTTATGATTTTGTCAATCTAGTTTATGATTATATATTTTTTTAAATTTCATATTCCCGGGGAATAAATAACTTAAGCATTTTAAAAGAGATAGATTTGTTATATAAAAAAGACTCATCAAACAAACACTTCTACTCGACCCATATGCAAATGAAAAAGTAGTTTTGAAAGGAAAATTCGATGATCCATTTTGGTAAGCTTCCAGCGGTAGATCCGATCAACTCGATCGCCTAAATTCTCCGATCAAACACGACTAAGATCGACCAAAAGGCTTGAACATGATTTATTCTCGATCTTGCCGCCGTCACAGCGCAGTTGGTAGCGTGTCTGACTGTCAATCTAAAGACCCCGGGTTCTAACCCAGACGACAGCGCTCATCCTACCCGACATTTTGTCTCCCTCAAATGGATTGATAATTGTAGACCTATGTGGGATCAGAAGGAGGCTAGTAAATGGATTTTTTGAAAGGTAGTGCTGGTGTAAGAAATACCAGGTTTCAACTGTAAGGTGCTACAGACGCCGAGATATAACTGTAAAACTGTAAAAAGCAGCGTAAAATCCCATTCAAAAAACAAAAGAAAGTATTTGTAAGCTGTTTGATGTATCTTTTATTGCATTCATTTATTTAAATTCTTAAAATCACAGTTTAGAACGAAAACGGTTTTATAATATAGGGGCCGCCGTCATAGCGCAGTTGGTAGCGCGTCGGACTGTCATTCTAGAGGTCCCGGGTTCGATCCCCGACTCATTCTTTCCGACTATTTGTCTCTCTCCAATGGGTTGATAATCGTAGACCTGTGAGATAGCAGCTGGAGGCTAGGAAAGGATGTGGTGGTTGTACTGGTAAGAGAAATACCAGGAAACCATTGATAGGTGCTCCAGCCGCCGCGATATAACTGAAATAATGTTGAAAGCGGTTAAAAACTCCATTCAGTCAATCAGTTAATGTAGGGACCTAAGTCCCGTTTTACTAAACTTCATACAAAAAATATTCGTAAGTCAAAATCAAAAATCGTACCTGGTGTATTCATTCATAGTCAGATTCTGCCTTGCAATATCTCATTGGAATCGCCTTTAGAAAAAGATTCTAATGAGATGATGCGTGGCAAAATTCCATATTTAGTATACTGTAGAAGCAACTCTAATTTTTTATTCTTAAGGTGTCTAGTAAAATAGATTCCTTGGCCCGTTTGACTTATTACAAAAAAAAATAATCGTAAGCCAAAATAACGAATTGGACCTGGTGTATTCATTCATTATATGGTTCTGTCTGACAATATCTCATTGGAATGAACATAACCGAAACTGAATAATACATAAATGAATGTATATATGTGTTTGAAACGCTTAGATGCTGAATTGGGCTCATTTATTTATTCCCGTAACTATTTATTACTTTGTCGATTTGAGAGAATATTTTAATAGAATAACAATTCTATAAAAACAACAACAACAACAACAACAACAACAACAAACACGGAGAGGAGTATCAAGAATAAAAATAATGCTATAAAGTAAGTTTAATGATTAGAAATAACTAAAAAAAACACATAACTATGACATTTCGTCTCGATATACATTGTCGAAAACAAAAACTCTGAGGTCCTTCTCAATAAAGATACTTATAGGTGCAAGGCAAGTGACTCGCAACAATATACAAAATCAAAGCACTGAAAAAACATATCGTGGACGTTTCTGTTGGCATACTAGGGTGATTCATCAATTCATTACGAAAAGAGAAATTGTACATGTAAAAATTCAATAAACGGAAACTGTCTCGACCCAAGTTCATAAATTCTTAAATCGCATGTCCAAATTTTCATAGAGTATTTAATTACAGAAAAAAAAAATGTATTTGAAAGACTACTCTTCAGAAATTATACTTCTATTTTTATATATATTATGTCTGCTGTTCTTATTACAAATTTAATTTTGCATTGTTAGCTTAATATCTGTCACGTGTTCAAAATAAATAATAATGTAAAAACACCATTGCATTAATCTCTATCACACGACTTTACTGCAATACGATAATGTCATATTACCTGTACGCGTTGTGTCGATAATCATGTGTAGTCCGGTATTTCCATGGACTGGCCACCGTTGTATATACCGTTTACCTATTCACGTAGTAGTATTAGGGAGGTAACCAGCCCAGTATTTCTATGCCAAATTTTTAATGAGTGATCTCCCGTAGACCATGGAGAATCAGTAAATTACTCTCTAGGCCTGATTAAAATCACCTTAGCGAACGAAACGTACGTCCAATATCAAAATTATCTGGTGAACCTTTCTCTTCTACGATACCCTCTTACATCGATCGAGTAGGGCATGCTCGCAAGTCAGAATTCATAATTGCACATGTTTTTTGTATTAAAAAGATGTGTTAATGCTAACTACAAATTAAATAGAATCCTTGTATTACATTATTTTTAAAATGCATTGATCATATATATTGTCAGCCTCCGTGATAACCCCATGTCGCTCCATTCCGTAAACTACATTAATCGACCCTTGGAAATGTTGCTCATTTTTTCCCGTTCTTGATTGGAAATCTCATTTTTTGTAAAAAAAAAACTGACCCAATTTTAGTCTGCATTACACGTCATTTGGGTTTTTTTTAAACTTATTCAAAAATTAAATTGTCCTATCGAAGCTTTCTTTTCTTGCAGGCATGTTAGCTATGTCATAGACCACGTCATCGGACACGTTTTTAGCTAGCCTATTTCATTATGCAAGGCAAATATTTCCGAGCGTTCACTGATATATCATAAAAAAATCCAAAACATCTAGTCTATCTGGTAACTCTCACGATTATTCGATGTATTTTGTTACTTTGTTACATATCAATAACTATCAAAGCACTGAAGTACTGACGGTGGACGTTTCTGTTGGTATAATAGAGTGATTCTTCCATTTGTTGAAAAAAGAGAAATTTTACATGTAAAATTACGATAAAAGGAAAATGACCTGACCCAAGCTCGCATCTTGCTTCAGATATACATTTCTCAACATATATCGTCGACCGTCAACCAAAGTCCTGTAATTACAAGGTTTCGTTACAAGGTTTCGATAACCTTCAGCATTATGCCGGGTGTAGTTAAAAGAGTGATTGTCTGATCCATTGGTATAAAAGGAAAGAAATGACAATTAGATTATCTAGGTACCATTATTTTTTGCAATACTAATCGATTCTCCGTGGTCACAATTAAAATTCTGTTGTTATCTGCTTGAAAAATTCAATAAAGGGATAATCAATTAATGTTCCGCGATTTTCATTTTTAAATGAAAAAAAGAAAGGGTAAGCACGAAAAATAATTGCAGACACTCTTGAGATTGAATGTCGTGTGTTGTAAAGTAGGGTAAACCCCCATTGCATGAACCTTTATCGCACGACCAAACTGCTTTACACTACCTGCTCGCGTTGTATCCGTATTCATGTGTGTGATCTAGTTTATTATTCCATTATTATTAGTAGAGTCAGGGGAGGTTACCATTGCAGTAATTTCATTTACCAAGTTTTTCATGAGTGACCTCTCATAGACCATTGGGAAACAAGGGGCAAATTACTTTGCCAGAAAAGTAGTTCTACGCAAGCTAAACGTTCACCCGATCTCAGAATTACATATGATTTCGCACTTAAAATATGTCTTTGAGGTTTCAACAAGTTATGTAGAATCCTTGTTTCACTCCATTTTTGAAATGCATAGTTGTCAGACGGACACAATTCTTGAAAAAGAGTAAATTGAATCTAAGTGAGCACTACTGTTTTTAAAACCTATTAACATCTGACAGGATTTTTCTTACGCGGTATTAACACTGGTGAACGTAAACGTCCACCAAAAACGGCGAATATCGTACAGCACTGCTATATGACATATGTTTAACCCATGGAGTTTCCATATTTTTTTATTTTTTTTATTTTTTTTTTTTTTTTGCATCGGTAACACTTGATTCGATCTCGCATTGGAAGAGGAGCATTGCGTCGTGGACATTTTGATTGGCTAATCAAGGTTTATACAATTATGATAAATATTCATTAAAACAACGTTTCGTTAACGTTTTGTCCAAGTGGTAATTAATTGAGAATTACGTAATGCTTTGCGCCTTGGCTCTGGTAATGAGTTGTCAGACAGATACAAGACTTGAAAAATAGTCGATTAAGGCTTAGTAGGCACTTTTTTTTTAAAGCTATTTACGTCTGACTGAATTGCCCATACGTAGTGATATTGGTAACCTAAAAGTCCACCAAAAATCTGCATATGCCATCGGTTTATTTCTTTTTTTCTTTTCCTTTTTTTTACTTTTATTAGACGATCGTAATCCTTTACCAAAAAATGAATTAGAAAAAGGGACGTCAAACCCTTTAAAGCACGAAATCTATAGCGTGTAAAGCCGATTATTCTGTTTGAATGTGCACAAGAATAAAGTGGAAAAAACGCTTTTTTTAACTAGCTAAATTAAACTGCCCGTGAAAATTGATTTAATAATTCATTAAATATGTGTAAATTCTAGATTAAGCTGGTGAAATCGGATCGGTCTCGAAACGACGTCACGACGTCATTTGCACGCACTTTAACCCCCTTTTTAACTGCGTTTCAGTTAATGTCCACATTTCAACGATAATGCTCATCAATTGATTAATAGTGCAATTTAAAGACACTTGAGCATTCGACTATTTTATGTGAACATCCGCAATAACCTTATTTATCAGCAAACCTATCGTCGATGTTTATCTAAAACCCCGTAACTACAGCTTGATCAAAGCTGTAGTTACGGGGTCTTGGAATTACAACGATGATATAGTAAAGGACTTATACAAAGGGCAACCGTTGTGAGGACAACCTTAACGTCGCAACTAAGATGGACATGTAGTTACGATGTTTAAATCGCCTAACCGCAGATATGGTAGAGGGAAAAAATATAGGAGTTCAACGGTCTTCATGTTACAAAAGTATTGATTGGTCTATTCTTTTGTGGTTTCGTGGATTGTCACTACATAAAACTGCTACAATGCTAATATACAAATCACGATTTAAGAGTAAAAATTCTCAGAGGTGGTAGATAGAGACCGCAAGTGACCGGTCATTTAATCCATCTAACTCTAGTACAATGAACCTTTCTATTGAACGGAACAGTTAATTTGTCATAAATAATTTAACAATCTGAAAAAAAAAAAGATGAATAGAAAAGAATAATCACGCGCATTTGAGAAGATTACAGACTCGGGCCAGCTACACAGGAACCGGGATTCTGATCAACTGTGCCTCTTAATACAGTTAGTAACATTGTGAAATTGGCTGTCACCATCTCGATCAAAATCACTCGCTCAGCGCTTCAGTCTTTCATTTAAAGCATTCTCGCTGTTAAAAAACACTACTGAGTAGTGCCAAAACACTTCAAAATCGTTTAAAAATTAGCAGTCCATTCAAATCGATAAAATAATGCCAAGATTTTATCAGCTGAACGAAATGACGGTATTTTCTTTAATACTTTCAGGTGGATTATCGAGAAATAACGGTTGACTATCACTCACCGCAAAAGCAGTTATTTCATCCTGTCTGACGTCATCTATGCGGGGCGAAATAAGTGACGTCACAATGAACGTTGCATAGCAACCACGTGCAAAATGACGCGCTTTACGAACGTATATCCTAGAAATTTCACATTTTGTCGCTTTTTTGCAATAAAGAAATAGAATAATCGTTTGTTTTTCGAGTAAGATCTATTAACATTTCAATTTGCGAACAACAAATGCTATATTTTCACTCGTGGCTGCCACTCGTGAAAATATAGCTTTCGTTGTTCACTTAATAAATATAAATCGATCTTACACTGAAACAAACGATTATCTATCTTCTTTATCGTTGGCAGTGGAACCAGTGTTTATAATATTACATTTCTTCAATTTATTCAGAACTCGCACCTAACTTTCCTTCCAAATTATTTCCAAAACATTTTAAAATGTCAATTTAATGATGAAATCATTTTTAACCGTGCCTTTTAAGGCAAGTTAGGTTTGTAGTGCATTCATTGTTTTCACTGGTTACCTGGGCGATATGAGTGTCGGTATTCTTTAAGCCCAGATATAGGGAAACATCATCAAAACTTGGTCAGTTATTTTGGTCATTTACATTCTTTTCCATTCATTACGTAAAAAAATACAATCGTTGTCCATACGAATGCGGTTTCGACAAACAAAGCATGTTCATGCTTTAGCCCTTTGCAGATATGCCATTTAGGACTGATATGGCATTTTGAGCATGAAGCTAACGGCGTTTTGACACCTATAGTTTTCTGAAACTCTTTATGAGCAAGGCCCTTTCTTATATGTGTTCAAGTCTTGATGTGAGACCAATCAAAGTTAACGGCGCCCCGATTCTAACGGGAAAATGCATTTGTGGAATACCAGACCCAGAGCACAGTCACTTCAAATAAAGTGAGTTTATTTCATTTATTTTAAAAGTTTTTGAAATGTCTATCGCTAAGTATCCTCGACGTTTTAATTTAGTAAAACCAATCAACCGTGATAATGCAATGGCAAAAATAGGATTGAACAGTATGATGCTATTCAAGAACTAACCAAAGCGTCAGATCGAAAAACGATTACGTCGACAACTTTCCGTGCTCAAATTTACTTTGATGCGTTTTTAAAGTCGCTCAATATATATATGTAAAAGATCAGTAAATAAGTAATCAGCAAACAGATGTTGCCGTTTCGTTATCCTTATCACTCACGGTTTCGATCCCCGACCGCGGCACTTATTCTTTCCGACTTTTTGTCTCTCACCAATGGTTGATAATCGTAGACCTGTGATGGTTGTACTGGTGAGAGAAATACCGGGAATCTATTGTTAAGTGCTCAAGCCTCCGCAATATAACTGAAAAAAATGTTGAAAGCGGCGTAAAAATTCCATTCAATAAATCAATCAATATCCTAAACCCACACGAAGATCATCTAGAAGAAGGAGACACGAGTTCGACTTTTAAAAAGGACGCTAATGACGAACGCGTCTTGTAATTTAAGAGGAGGCAATTCGAACGATTTTGATATCCTAAAAGGAATAAGAGACATACATGTTTAGGAACGCTTATTGTCAGTATTTAGCGTTCTTAATTGTTACAGACGATAAACAAGGAGACAATAAAAAATTCTATTCTTTTATCAAAAGTAACAACACAGAATATTTTAGAGTAATACCTCTTAAGGTTGGAGGTGATCTACTATCTGATCCTGTTGCCATAGCACATGTGTTAAACACACAATTTGAATCATTTTTTCCGAATCCCAACCACTAACAGGGCTGTCACACCTTAACGTTTTAGCCAGCGTGTGCGGAACGTGTTGGATTTTTTATAACACGCTGCGAACACGTCGGGTACGCTATGGACACGTTCCGCACACGCTATCGGCACGCTGTAACACGTTGGCACACGTTGCGATACGCTGAGTATCTCATAAAATTTTGTGCATGCATAAAATTTCTCAGCGTATGCCGAACGTGTTGGAACACGCTCCGCACACGTGCCGAACACGCTCAGCACGCTAGATACACGCTAGGAGCTCGTTCACTTACGCTACGGACACGCTAGAAACACGTTCGCCTAAAGTTTAACGTGCTTCTAGCGTGTCTCAAGCGTACTGGGAACGTGTGCATAGCGTGTCTTCAGCGTACTGAACGTGTGTCTAGCGCGTTGCCAGCAAGTTCACAGCGTGTTTCTGGCGCATGATAGCGTTTCAGTTTTCAATGAAAATATAAAGGTTCCGCTACATATTTGTCTTGAATTTCTACCATCAGCTTGTCGCAAATAAATAAATTTGTGCATGTACGTGTGTATGACCCTTTTGACATGTTCATATCTGCATGTTTCCTCATGACCAGTCTAAGAATGACTTGAAAACTCGATTATAAGTGGCATTCTCTTTATTTGACGATGAACGATTTCGTTCAAGTCACATGAATAAAACTTATGTTATGTTATGTTATGTGATAAGCTGTTTGTCTTTTCTTCCATATAAATCCTTTACGGATTTTCTTAATTCCTTAGATTGTCGAGGTGGAGAATGTAGCCTAAATGTGTATCATTGCGTTTATAGCTTTATAAGTGCGTCTGTTCTTTTGGTCAGAATAACAATACGTTCGCGAAATACTTTACACATTATACAAACATTTATTCGTCTCATTTGATCATTATCAATATACCAAAAAGACAAGTACATCGTTGTACCTAGTGGACATAATACAAGACGTGTTTTACTCTTTTCTGTTCTGTTCAGAATATTTGATTCTATTATATGTATTACAAGTTTGATATTTGGTACACCTTTTCCCCCTTAATATAAGACTAGCTATTCAAGATCAAGAGAAGTTGTAGACGAGAATCAAAATTTTGAAATAAAGTCATCCTACATGGAAGAGCATATGGAGGAAGAAAGGAGTACATTATGCAAAGTAATTCCTTACCCTTTCGCAATATTTTTCGAGTAAAAAGTACCAGAAGCTTTAATCAGCCTGTATTCTTATAAGTTTGTTATATGCATGGTTTCATATGTAACAGGTGCCAGTGTATTTTCTTTTCGTCTTTTCCTATTTTTCTTTTACATGAACCAATATACTTTGAATTTGAATATGTGTAGTGGCCGGTGGCCTGTTTATTTATCAAAAGAATGAATTTGAAGTGGTAATTTCTTGCAGAATTTATATTTACATCCAAAATACGCTGCGAACACGTTATAACACGCTAGCAGCGCGTTACAAACACGCTAAGCACGTTCCGAGGACGTTACGAGAACGTTGGACACACGCTCAAGAACGTTGGTATACGCTGACATACGCTATCAACACGTTCTGGGCACGTTACTCACACGTTCAAACTCGCTATGAACACGCTACAAGCGCGTCGTGAATTGACTAAAAGAAAATGTAAGTCAGCGTATGCCGACGTTTTGCGGACTTAGTCGTTTTCTCCAACGCGTTAGGCACACGCTGGCTAAAACGTTGAGGTGTGACAGGGCCACATTAGCTTAGCGAAATTATGTATCCAGAAACTTACTAGTATTTCTCACCCAAAGATGCCCAAGGTCAATATCTCACAAACAAATTAATTACTGATTTGAACCCGAATAAAGCTACTGATCTACAATGATAAGCTATCACCCAAAGAGAAAACTTCATTATGGAGTCTACCCAGTTTAAACAAATATCTTTAGATTGTCACTGAAGAACTGGAATTGGGCCAGAAGACTGGAATCAACAAAGGTGGATAGATCCCATTCAGGAGAAGTACAGCGCACAAGAAACATTACTCTACTCATAGTATTTTGTGAGTTATTGTCCTTTGTTGGTTAGAATAGGCTTTCGGCTGCTATTATGGGACATAATTTTTTACAAACATCTCTTGTTTAGAAAGTGGTGATAAAATTGATGTATTGGTTATGGATTTTAGTAAGGCTTTTCACTCATTCTACGTTAACTTGGACAATAGCTGTCGCCGGTATTTAAATCCTCATTCACAATAAAATAGATACAATATACAACTTCACTAATGTTACCTGAAATGAAAAACATCATGTAGAATATTTTTGAGGAAAAAAGTGACAAAAACTAACTTTAAATATTCAAAATTTATGCTGGCACCTCTCAGGGGTCAACAAAAACCCCGTGTCGCCGATACGACGGAACGCCTAATTCTTTGAGATAATTTTGATTTTCGACGTAAAATATAAATAAAATAATGTTTATTATTAAGTTTGACATTCATTTTAAATGAATAGATTATGAAACATCACATATATACCTATTTTCAAGAAAAAATGAGCATACTACATATGTCGCCGTAAGTGAAATAACGTACGAGTCATTTTTGAATGTCCTAGAATTTTAAATCAAATATCATGAAAAATAGAATACGAATGTTGACAACGTTTGTTGAAAAATATTGGTAAATACTGAAACGCAACAAAATATATAAAATATAGCGAGATTCTTTCATTATCGCTCCGAAATGTACTCTTCCTAGCGTGATTTTCGAAAAATAAAGAACGAGTCATTCAGTTAATTGCATATCTGAGTTAACAATCGTCATTGGCATTCATAACCCTTTTGATTATGACAGAGGATAAGCAGTCTCTTTCCCGGGTTATTGAGTTTATGACTTCCGATTGGGTACTATTTGTTAAAATATAACTATGGTCATTTTTGAGTAAAGTACGGGACCTAATGAACGAGACAAACAAAGTCAAATTACCATTCTATTTGATTTTTCTTGCCGGTATATTAAGTCTTTCCGCTCATTTCATTCATTAGCTCGATATAACCGGATGTTGTCAAAATTTATCATGGCGGGCATTGCTTGAAAAAAATTTGTTTACGGCCGAATTTCGGAACTACAGGTACGTTTTAAAATTTGCTTTATTATTACAATGTCTGATACCATAATGTTCACTAATACATGTAGTTAAATGACCAATCAAGTTATGCAGGCACTTTCCCAACATACCACGTGCAAGTACATAAACATTGTCGTCCCGTCCTTTACTAGTTTTGTCCCGTTTTTTACGATAAACGTCACATGCATTTATACGTGAATAAAAGTATTGGTTGATATGTCAATTGGTTTTAACAGTGTCAATATACATGTCCAATATTTTTTTAAATATATTCATTCCCATTTCGGTTGGTTTTTAAGAAAGCATTGAAGTAAACATGTATGTATCAGCGACCGAGGTAAAAATTTTCTTGAAAATAACACGCACTACCAAAATGTTTACTAAATTGACGTTGAAATTGATGCATACTTCACATATGTAATGTTTCTATTGATATATTATGAATCCCATGATTAAATATGCTTAAAAACCGTGTGTCAGTGTATCCTAGCCCACGCAGTTTTGTGTTTATAATTTGTCCTGTTCTTTACTAGGTTTTGTCCCGTTCTTTATCATAAAGTTCCGGGTATTTCTATGTGAATAAAAGAATTAGTTGTTATATCAAAAGGTTTTAAATGTTTCAATATGCATGTCCGCTAGTTTTAAAATACATTTTTACTGCTTTGGTTGGTTATGTAAGAAAGCATTGAAGTAAACATGTATTTTTCCGCGACTTAATGTACAAAGTTTCTTGAAAAACAAATGACACCAAAATGTTCAAGCAAGCGAGCTGATTTAACGGTGAGATTGTCTGCATACAACATATTTGTAATGTTTCTCTTACAGCACTATAATTCCTTTAATAAAATATGCTTCAAATACAGTGTGTAAGTGAATCATGGCTCACGCAGTTTTGTGTTTATCAATTGTCCTGTCCATTATTAGCTTTCTGTCCCGTTCTTTATTTCATTACTTTTGTCTTTAGAAGCATAAACTTATTTTGCACTTTTATAAAATATTTATCAGTCATGCATAATTAAATTTCAGGATGGCGAAAACAAAGGCAGAACGTATGAGGGCTTATAGAGAAAAGAAAAAGCAAGAACTTGGCGAAGCAGAATGGTTGAGACGAGAGCGAATTCGGACAAAAGCTTATAAGGTCCCAATGGAAATGTTAGATGAAGATAAAAAGATTATGGTGCGGGAACAAAACCGTAAGGGTCAAGAACGATTTAGACAAAAGAAGAAACAACAGGAACAAAACAATATAGTGAATGATTCAGATAACGATAGAGAAGAGCCAAGTACTAGTATGCAGTCAAACGAGCTTGAAGTAACAAGCACATCAGATATATTGACTGTGAAATTACCGTCATTTTCAAGCGCAGCGAAAGGAAAGAAACGTGTGTCACGGGCATTGTCTAGGGCCAAACGTAGAATTGAGACTCTTGAAGACAAAAACGAGACATTGACAAAGAAGCTTAGAACTGCTCAGAAGAGACTACAGAGATATGATAAGAAGAAGCAAACCGTGAATAAAAGTACAAATACGCCAAAGAGCAAAACAGATAGACTCCTACGAGAATCGGGAATAGATCCACAGAACGCACCTGAAATAAGAAAGAAGCTCATTTTGCAGAGTGTTTAAGTGAGGAAGTAAGAGCTGCAAAGGAAAACCCAGAAAACAAAAGTAAAAGGTGCAAGGTTGTTCACAGAGTAGCTGCAGGAAAAGTCATGAAGAAGTATCGAATGATGACAACATTGTACCGACAAACAAGTTTAAGTAGGAAAAGATGTGACACGTCCAAATCTATTCATGTTTCAAAGAAGACTCGACTGAAGGCTATAAGGAACAGAACAGAAAGTAAAGTTATCGAATTTCTAGAGAGGGAAGATAATTCAAGATTGATGCCAGGAAAGGCAGATGCAGTTAAAGAACAAAACTCAACCGATAAAATCCAAAAAAGAGTATTGAATGATTTTATGTACAATCTTCATCAAAAGTTCTTGGCTGAATCGGATATTCAAGTTTCCAGAGCCACTTTCTACAATCTTAGACCGAAATACATATCTCCAGTAAATTTCGCTTCACGCAGCGTGTGTCTATGTTCCAAGCACCAAAATTTCAGCTTCCTGTTGAGAAGCATGAAGACTAAAAACCTAACAACATGCCAAAACCCGGACAAGTTTGTTGAGCAGTTCAAAGATCGACCTGATTTGCTTCGAGATTTGTTAGAGAAATCACCTGATGAAAATATCAGGTATCAACAGTGGAAACGTGTAAAACAAAAGAATGGCAAAGAACGTCAGCGCGTTGTTGATGTTGAAAAGAGTCGAAATGATTTTATCGAAATGGTAATGAAAGAGTTTGATGATTTTAAGGGACATGTGCAAAGAGTCAAAAATCAGTATGTTGCCATAAGGGATATGAAGAACAAATTACCAAAGAATCAGGTTCTTGTCCAAATGGATTTCAGTGAGAACTATACGTGCAACACTCTAGAGGAAATCCAATCAGCCTATTGGAACAGTTGTATGGTGACTTTACATCCAACAGTGGTTTATGAAAATACAGAATCAGGCATAAAACATACCAGCTATGTATTTATATCGGAGGTGCTAAATCACAATGCTACAATGGTTATAACCATAATTGATAAGCTTATGGTACTAGTCAAGAACTCTACTCCCGATGTAGAATATGTGCATTTCTGGACCGACTCCCCTTCGTCTCAGTACAGGAACAAGACAATTTTTGATCTTGTGAGCAGGTTCAAAGAACGCTATGGAATAAATGCATCATGGCATTACTTTGAGGCCGGCCATGGGAAGGGTCCCTGTGATGGGGTCGGGGATACCACTAAAAGAAATGCCGATAACGCTGTAAAGCAGGGAAAGGTGATGATTCAGGATGCCCAAGACTTTTACGCCTGGGCCTCATCGTATGAAGGAGGTATAAAGTATGAGCTAGTAACTGAAGAGGCTTACAATGTCACCAAGACAGAGGTCGAGGAGAGAAATACAAAGATTAAACCTCTTAAAGGTTCAATGTCATTACATGCTGTAATAGGTTTAGGTGATGGACAGCTACTGACACGTGCGACAAGTTGTGCTTGTGACAATTGTTTCATTTATGACTTTAATGCGGAGTCAAACTGCATATGGAATAGAACACAGCTAGAAGAACGGGTTGTTGATCCAGTAACTAAAGCAACTGTCATATCTGAAGAAATTGCAACTGACGTAGAACCTTTGGTTTCTGATGAGAGAGTGGTTGATATAAAAGATATCGAAGAGGGGTCTTTTGTAGTAGCAAAGTATGATGGAAAGAACTACATAGGACAAGTTGTCGAAATATGCCCAGACAAATCATATTTCATTACTTTTATGGCTGATTCTGGGAAGAAAAGGGGTTCTTTTAAGTGGCCATCAAGAGAAGATAAGATATTGAGAGACTTAGAGGATATTGTTCAAGTGATCGAAGAACCAGTCACAACAACAAAAACTGGACGATTATATTCTGTTCCAGACGATGTGCTGAAAGTTATCTATGGTGACTAATGTTTAGGTTAGAACATCTCGAGTAAAAGACTGATTACTCATATTTGAAAAAAGTTAGCTCTACAAAAGTCATGTTTTAAGTGTTCTGGATAAAAGATTATACGCAAGACAAACGATGTGACTACTACGAGTTTGATTTCGATAATAGTTAAAGTTAGTTTGAGTTATTTGTTGTTTTTCAATCACTTGAACAGTTTGAATTTACTCTTCTAAATACCAAATACTGTTGCAGATGAGAAAACCGTCGGTGAAATTTTAAAACCTCGTAACTGCAGCTTGGTTACAGCTTTAGATACATGGTTTTAGAATAACACCAACGAAAAGATAGGATTTTTGTATAATACAAGAACCAAAATATTGAGGTGAAAATGAAAATGCTTATCATCAGTATTTTCATCTTTTATCTCAATATTTTTCAAAGCAGAGGTACTTCAAAACAAGTTCTTGTTTCAACAGGGTTATATCAAAAAGCACAATATAATTTTGTGATTGTCAGTCATTGAATATGCTTATTTTGATAGATATTTGCCACGTAAAGTACGGGACAGTTTCGGGTAATGAACGGGACATTTTTTTAAGTATTGCTTAAAACTAAAGCGAAACATGTATATATACTTTTTCAGTTTCAAATAATATTTTGTAAAAAACTTAAGACCTTGAGGGCGTTTTTTGTGCTTGTAAAATGCATCAAATGCTTGTTAAGAAACATTTTCTTTAGTGCGTATATTTGATGCAAGAAATCTGCATTTTTTAAAGTTTCAATGATTCGTGTTTCAACATTGAATTACCATTTTCATTTAAAAATTGTGTCCTCACATTTCCTAACATTTTTATTACTTTTTTTAAAAAAAGATAAATTTCTGTCGACGTAATAAGAAAAATACGATTGTGTTTATGTGCCAAGTAATCAACGGGACAAATCGGTGTAATGAACGGGACATTTAAAAAAAAACCTTATATCAGTAAGAGATTTGCCCTGATTGCTATAATCTGACAAAGTTCAATCAAGTATTTTTTGTAGTAGTTACTAATGATATTAGTGTCAATCAAAGGTGCACCATTGTCTTTTGAGAGCAGTTTAAAGACAGTATATGTTGTTTTTTTCTAATTTCTGAAAAAAAAGTATAACTTTCAAAACTCATATTTTTTTCAAAATTTGGGTATCATATTTATATAGGCATGATTTTCTTAATTTTTTATGTCCCTTGAATAAATAAAAGTTGTTTTGGAGATTATAGAGTGGCTAGTTATTCATTGATAAGCACAAACTCGAAATTGAGGTTAATATTTTTACTCGAAATAACAAACATGGGTCAGTAGATTTTGAAATACAATTTCTCGAAAACTAATGATATCCAACTGATAAAAACTTTAGACAATATTCATTAAACATATGTCAAACTAAAAATGATTGTAAATGAGATATACAACAAAGTTCAAAAATCAATAATTTTTTTTTATTATCGTCACAGTTAACGTAGAATGAGTGTTTTGATAAAGTGGACCATCACAAGTTGATTCAGAAGCTCAAGAGGCTAGGTTTAAATGATTAGATCATAGGATTGATCAAAGACTCTCTAAAATCTAGGTCACATAGAGTAGAAGTGATGGAAAATTTTCAGACACTCTCCCTGTGTTTTCAAATGTTCCCCTAATGCTTTGTCCTAGGTCCCTGTCTCTTCTTGTCATATATCAATGACTTGCCATTATTTGTTGAATCAAATGTTGGACAATTTGCAGATGATACTTTTGCCTATAGGAATATAAAATCACTCACTCTCAATGAGCGGGTGCATTTGGGTGTCCCCGGTGTCTTTACAAAAGCATACGATTTTGAGAACAGTGAACATTAGTGTTTAAGATACTTTAGGTCTGAATCTATAAATCAGACAAGCGAGAAATCCAAGTGACGATTTGAAAATAAAATATTTGACGCAAAACCAGTCAATTTGACGAGTTCGTTTCTGTCGTCGAGAGTTATTCTCTTCATTCAAACAAATAGAACTGAACTGCAAATAACCAAAAAAGCCATTTTATATTGCCGCTTATCCGTAAACTTGAAAAAATAGTAACTTTTAGCATACGTTTTCAGTGTCAGATAATTCAACAAAATATGATGTCGCCGAAATTCATGAAATATTCACGAGGTCTTACGTTTAAGGTAAGTTATGGAACGGAATCGTCGACACACATTTGGTTTCGGTAAAATGAGATTTTCTGATGTCTTTAGTAATCGAAAAATCATAGAAAATACGGGGTGGATGACCAAAGATCTTAGTATTTGCGATCTAAACATGGCAACCCCAGGGTTTTCATATCAAAGAGAAATGTGCGTTAAAGCTTGTTACTGCTTACATTGTTTATTTTATTTTTTTCATTGTTTTGCAGTAATGGTATAAATGATAATAATAATATATTTCCATCGAAAAAATCTAGAAGATTAAGTCAGTCCAGTTGATTTTGGTAGAAATAAAACAATGTCGTTACTGACATGTTGGTTACAACAAATTACATTGCTCTGATTCATTTCGTCGGTATGTTTAACAAAATTTATTACGATTATGGGTATGCAATTATAGCATGAAAGTTGACTTTCGGATGGAAAAAAGGTTGTTTTTCTGCCTAATATTTTCTAAAATAGATCACATTTCCTCTTCCTCCTATAAGGTTTTGACAATAACAAGGAAAAAGAACCCTTTACAGTTCAAATACACCTTACATGGTATACAACTTAAAACAAATAGCCGCATGCAAAATATTTAGGTCTAACTAGTAAGTCACGATATGACGCGGAAAAATCATGTAGAAAAAATAAAAAATAAAGCAAATTCCCTTTGATTCATTTAGAAATGTCAAGACCTCAAATAAAAAACTGAAAGACACAGTAGATGTATATGTTCGGCCAAAACTGGAATACAGTTCCCCTGTCTGGAATCGATGGCAAAATTACTTTGACCAAGTTCAAAGATCTACTGCTAGATTTGTCATGAATGATTACCAGTATACCAGTAGTGTCAGTGATATTCTGAATGAATTACACTGGTAAACACTGGAACAGAGGTGATTTATTTCATCAGTCACCTTCTTCTGCAAGTTTAGAATGAATTTAATATTTGTAGATGAATAAATTGAAAAAAAAAAAAAAAAAAAAAAAAAAAAAACCAAGAAAAACAAGAAATCTCAACTGTCTTAAACCATTCTCAAGGACCAAGCAACACGCAAATTCATACTATCCTAGAACATTCCGTTTGTGAAATAGTTTGCCTGACATTGTACAGTCTAGTCCCAGTTTAGTTATCTTTGCTGACTGGGACTCTGGGTCCGTTTTACAGCTTCTAAGTTACAAAAATGAGAACTTAATCTGTGAAATTCTATCTTTTATCCTACTTTTACTTTTAAACTAATTCTAATTCTCTTCTTTCTTTTAAACTAGACTAACAACTGTTTCCCAGATAGCGCCTGCTAATTATAATCTTGAGAGATTGTCAGCAGTACCATGTAGACTTAGATGTAACGTAGATGGGATAAGCTTCCAGTCTATTATTTCTGAACACACGACAACACTGGGTAAGAATTTTTCTTGAAAAGGGTTTAACTTGAGCTTGAATGGGTTATATAATTAAAAATACGAGGTGGGGCAAAAAAATTGATCACAAGATACGATGGCAAATGCTCCGAAAACCTTAATATTTATTTTTCTCTTTCGTCCCTCCCCCGGCCCAAAAGAGGACGACCAAAGTTTTACCATTCCTTTTACAACAACATGGTGGCCGAGTAACTTGAAAGAAAAAAATGCGACTAGAAAAGTGTTATTTTTGCTCTTCACCGGTCTATCCAGGTCATGGAGTCCAGTTTGTTAGAAACGACTGCAAGGTAGGTCCATAAATGTATCAATGTTTTTGTGATCAGATCAATGCCAACCTGGTTAAGAGGCGAAATAACTTTGGTCATGTATTTTCGTGGATATTTCTTGCGCAATTTATCATTGACTGTTCTTTCTCCAGTGAATTTTACTTACCGTACTTTTGAGTATTGAAATTGGCTGACAACTCAAAAAGTTGACGTACCAAACTGTCTCATACTGTCCATTGCATATCAAACTAGTTTACCGTCTACAATTAGAGATAGACTAACTTTCTACTGGTTAGAGACCAATTCTCCCCGAGTACTAGTTCTGGCCAACGAACCAGGTTCACAGTAAAGACAGAAAGGAAACCTTTCTACATTACAAATTATGTTGACCAACCAGGGCTTGTGTTAGTGTTTGAAATTGAAGGGTTATTGACTCCTTAACCATAAAACTCTGGGGGGTCAAAACTCGTTTTTAGGGGTGACCGGTCAACTCGGCCCATCGGCAACTCGGCCCAATGTATAACTCGGCCCGGTCAACTCGGCCCCAATATATGGTATATAGATATAACATTAAAGTTCAACAAATATATATATATATATATGTATATTAAGAAATTACGAGACCATCGACACATGCCGATTAGTGTAGGCACATTAAGAAAGGTGTGAGGAAATTAAGTAGTTGTTAAAGGTGTCACACAAAGCACGCGCCTAAGCTACCTGTTTGTATCATAGAATTGGACAATGATTAGACCTTGATTTGATTAAGAAATGAACGGGAATAAAGTGAAATAAGATTGTATTTTCAATCAATTACGCTTTATTCTCTTTCATCGTTCTGTGCGATAGGCTGGATATAATTCTGTCAAGTATTCCCGAGATCGCGTATTTCTAACATTTTCCAAACATAGTACATATCTCATGATACGAATGATAAACACAACTTATGTGTAAATTATTTTATTTCATTTTATTTATTTTATGAGTCGTAACAGCATGTATAAAAAGAGATAAATTATGTACATGGTAAAGAAGATATTTGTCTAATAAGAGCACCATATTTAAATCAGGTGTCCTCCTATCAAACGTCGCGGAAAAAGAAGAAGTCAACTATTATGGCTAACAACCAATTTTTCTCACTTTCTTAATTATCGATTACCATACGATCAACGATTGCAGTGCTTTTGAGACTAAATTTGAGGCGCATGGATGATCGGTTAAATGTTTCGAGAAAGGGTATTGCTTTACAACAATTAATATCTTTTTATAATTTGTTCATGATTAAACATTATGGAAAAGGGAAGGGGGATTCTTTTGAAGTTCGCTACCACTTTTCATCAATAACTCTACAATCAACTACCAAGCAAATATATTAAATTATAATAGCACCAGTATTAATCATGCGTCATTCTATCAAACATTGCGGAAAAAGAAGAAGTCAACTATTATGGCTAACATCCAATTTTTCTCACTTTCTTAATTATCGATTACCATATGACAAACAATTGCAGTGCTATTGAGACTTACATTGGGGCGAATAAATGATTGTTTTATTCGATCCATTTCATTTTAAGATGAAGGGAATTGCTTTACAACAATTACTATTTTTTTTTTTTTAGATTTTTTTCATGAATAAACATGATGGAAAAGGGAAGAGTATTTCTTTTGAAGTTCGCACCTTTTTTTCATGAACAAATCTACAATCAACTACCAACCAAATATATTTATCTTATAAGAGCACCAAATTTTAATCAGGTGTCCTCCTATCAAACATCGCGGAAAAAGAAGCAGTCAACTATTATGGCTAACAACCAATTTTTCTCACTTTCTTAATTATCGATTACCATACGATCAACGATTGCAGTGCTTTTGAGACTAAATTTGAGGCGCATTGATGATCGGTTAAATCGATTTAATGTTTTGGGGAAGGGAATTGCCTTACAACAATTAATATCTTTTTATAATTTGTTCATGATTAAACATTATGGAAAAGGGAAGGGGATTCTTTTGCAGTTCGCTACCTCTTTTCATCAATAACTCTACAATCAACTACCAAGCAAATATATTAAATTATAATAGCACCAGTATTAATCATGCGTCATTCTATCAAACATCGCGGAAAAAGAAGAAGTCAACTATTATGGCTAACATCCAATTTTTCTCACTTTCTTAATTATCGATTACCATATGACAAACAATTGCAGTGCTATTGACACTTACATTGGGGCGAATAAATGATTGTTTTATTCGATCCATTTCATTTTAAGATGAAGGGAATTGCTTAACAACAATTACTATTTTTTTTTAAATTTGTTCATGATTAAACATGATGGAAAGGGGAAGAGGGTTCTTTTGAAGTTCACTCCCTTTGTAGCCGAACAAGAACTCTTATAATGGAACGTAGCTTTTATTTCGTAGATTGCTGCAAATAGACAAATACTCATGATAGTCTCGATCATTAACAAATGCAACTGCTCTGTTAGATAAAAAAAAAGTATGACTTCTTCATAAAGTAAAAATATCAATACTTCTAGTCTAAAACGTTTGCAAACATGAAACGATTGAGAACCAAGTTCATATCTGACTACTATTTCACTGCAGATGACTATATATAACCAGCACTTTAATTAATTAAGCCTCAATGTGTTCAAACCTCGAGTCAATGTAACATAAAAGGTACGAATACTAAAAGGTACGAAACGACTCTAGAACTTTGTGATCGTAAATAAAGGTTACTGTTTATACTTAACCAATGGTAAAGCAAAAGATCGATAAAAGGGCATTTAGACTAAACTATTGAGACCAACATACATCATGACTCGGCCAGATACAATGGAAAATTAAGAATCTTCTTGGCACGAAAACTAAATAGTGCGTCATTGTAACGTTTTAAGATAGACTAGAAATTACAACAAAACTTTAGACTAGAAACCATACGGTCCGAAATGACCGATTAGACTAGGTTCTTAATAGAATGAAAATAGTTTCATAACACTCCCCGTCTGGTATAATATACCACTACATTATAAAATATTCAACATAAACTTATCCTTATTGATATGTTAATAATTGAAATGATATTAAGTCCCAACCAAGCGAATGATTGTTATTAAAATAACAATGATTCTCTTGCTTTCCGACATAATATAATAATGACCTTGACTTTTCTACCTTGACCTTGACATATTGAACTTGACATTTCAGTAAAACAAATATTCGTTTCCTCAAGAAAACTAATCAGTTTGATTTTAATTTCTAATTTCTAGATTTATCATCACTCTCTATTAGTTGGATGAGTTTCGTAATTGGTCGAATGTATAACTTTGATCCAACATCGTCTTTTAAAGTCATTTTCAGTTGAACTTTCCTAACATGTCCATCTTGACTCGGATAAACTTCTGTGATTAGTCCTAATGGCCAGAAATTACGCTGAAAATTATCCTCTTTAACGAGAACGATATCACCTTTTTTGAAATTCACATGTTTATCAGTCCATTTTCTACGTTTTTGAAGCGTCTGAAGAAATTCAACTTTCCATCTCTTCCAAAACATATTGGACAGGCACTGGACCCTACGCCACTGGGCTTTATACATGTCTTTTAGACTTATGTCACTTATATATTGGTCATTAACCGATGGCTTCTGGGTCAGAAGCAAATTTGGCCTTAACACTGAAGGATTGTCAGAGTCCGGTAAAACAGGCACTATCGGGCGTGAATTAACTATGTTGGTAACTTCGGCCATAAATGTTGTTAAAACTTCATGAGAAAGCTGACCACGAAATTCTGCCAGTAGAGACTCTAAAATACGCCGAACGACACCAATTAACCTTTCCCAAATCCCTCCCATATGTGATGAATGTGGGGGGTTGAAAACCCATACTGTCCTTTGATTTTCTAGGAAATTTTTCAAATGTTTATCTTCCACATTAATGGCTTCAATATTCATTAAGTCAGTTGCCCCAATGAAATTTGTTCCTCTGTCAGATCGAAACATTTTAACTGGTCCTCTAATTGAAACAAATCGCCGTGTCGCGTTTATAAATGAGGATGTTGAGAGTTCTTCAATGACTTCAATATGAATTGCTCTGGTTGCAAGACATGTATATAATACTGCCCATCGCTTACTTTTAGCAGAGCCACCTCTAGTTCGACGCGTAACAACATTCCACGGTCCAAAGACATCTACACCGACATATGAGAACGGGGCACTCGGTGTGACTCTATCTTCAGGGAGTTCTGACATAATTTGAATGTTTGTTTTACCCCGAAGTTTCTTGCATTTTACACAATGACTGATGAGCGAACGAACAATGCGCTTAACACCAATAACCCAATATCCTGCAGATCTGATAGCACCTTCGGTAAATGAACATCCTTGGTGATACACCGATTCATGGTAATAACGACATACCAAATTAGTAACAAAATGTGTCTTTGGCAGAATTAAAGGGTGTTTCTCATTCAAACTTAATTCATCAGCTCGCTTTAGTCTACCACCTACACGCAACATTCCAAATTCGTCCATAAATGGGTCTAGTCCTTTCAATGCACTATTCCTGGGTAGACTTTGATCAGAAAGTAAACACTCTATCTCGCAGGTAAATGATTCTCTTTGCACCTCTCGTATTAAACACCTTTCTGCTTCTTTGAGCAATTCAACCCTAGTTATCCTTGGAACAGATTCCTTGACAGTATGAATTTCGTTTTTGAGAAGCGCGATTACTCGAATCAACATATCCCAACGACTTATGCGGCTAAAACGATCTAAACCTAAATTAGGCACAGAAGAAGTAACTGTTTTGGAACACTTATAGAGAGGCCTTATTTCGGAGTCACTGTCTGGTGACTGCAAATCATATCTTTCAGAAATTGTCGGTTGATCACCTGATTGTAAAAAATCTGGCCCTCTTAACCACTTACTAGTCTGTAATTTGTCTGAACGAAGTGAACGAGTTCCCTGGTCCGCTGGATTGTCGCTACTTGGGACATAATGCCATTGTTTAGGTTCGGTAGTTTTGAGAATTCTAAAAACTCGATTCTGAACATACGTGTAGAAACGCCTAGTCTTATTGTTTATATATCCTAGGACAACGCGACTGTCTGTGTAGAAATTCATTCGATCAACTGAAATTTCTAAATGTTTCGAGATGATTTCTGCTATTTCAGTACCTAAAACGGCGGCACAGAGCTCTAATCTTGGGATTGTATGACCATTTTGTGGGGAAACCTTTGACTTGCCTAACACGAACCCAATTTTTCGCGAATCATTATGGTCCAATGTCATGTACGCGACAGCTGACACAGCTTTCTCTGATGCATCTGTGAAAATGTGAATTTTTTTGTTTACAGAATATATCGGTACATACATCCTTGGTATACTTAAGTTCTCTAAGGCTGTCAATGAGTCTTTCCAAATTGTCCATTCTGTCAACCGATCTTCATCCAAAGGTTGATCCCAGTCCACAGTATCTTGGACCAAATCGCGCATTAAGATTTTCCCCTGTATCACAACTGGCGCAACAAAACCAAGAGGGTCGTACAATGAGTTCACGGTTGAAAGTATACCACGTCGTGTGAGAGGCTTATCTTCCTGCGATACAGAGTAGGTGAAGCTGTCTGTATTCAAATTCCAGTTTAAACCTAAGCTTCTCTGCATTGGGAGAGATTCTTCACCAATAGATACATTCTGTAAATCCTTAGCTAAATCCTCTTTCGGGAATGCTTGCATAACCTCTTTGCTATTTGACGCGATTTTATGTAGTCGGAGGTTCCCACCTTCCTTGAGAGCCTTTTGAGTACGTGAAATAGTGTCAATTGCTTTTGAGCTGGACTCAAATGATGATAACGCATCGTCTACATAAAAGTCTCTATGGATCAAATCTCTGACGTCATGACCATAATTGTGTTCTGTTTCAACTGCAGTTTTCAGGAGTCCATATGAGGCAATGGCTGGTGAAGGTGAATTACCAAAAACGTGGGAGCACATTCTATATTCCACCAAATCCTGACTCGGGTCGTTGTCACGAAACCACAAGAACCTAAGAAAGTTTCTGTGCTCCTCTTTCACACGAAACTGGAAAAACATCTGCTGAATGTCTGCCATGATAGCTACTGACTCACGCCTAAATCGCATTAAGACACCTAATAAACTATTCATGAGGTCTGGTCCCTGCAGTAGAACTGAATTCAATGATACACCTTTGTATTGCGCAGACGAGTCAAAAACTACCCTTATTTGACCTTTCTTTGCATGGTAAACACCGAAAATCGGCAAATACCAGCATTCCTCATTACTTTGAAGTTCAGGGGCCATTTCAGCATATCTGTTATCTAGAATGTTCTTCATGAATTCGACAAAATGTTTCTGTTTCTCGGGATTCTTTTGTAGAGAACGTTGTAATGAACAAGCCCTGGTTATGGCTTGTTCTCTATTATTTGGTAGACGAACGCGAGATTCCTTAAACGGTAGAGGCGCGACCCAATAACCTTCTGGTGACTTAATCATTTCATTTTTCATAATGTTAATGATTTCAACATCTTCTACAGACATTGCTTGTTTGTCATCTTCAGGTGTGCGTATGAAAATGTCTTTAAAATGTTTATCATCATCATCACCTGTTTCTATAAGGGTAAATCTGAGTTCACAACTTGGGAATATGGAAGCTCGATGATTGTGATCGATGTAAGTTTTATTGACACAGATGGAATCTGGGACATGTACTTCCCCTAGACAGTTTTCACCAATAATCACCCAACCGAGACTGTATTCTTGCGCAAAAGGTTGACCTCTGAGTCCAATTCTCTGATTCAGGACATGATGAGCTTCTATGAGGTCCCTTCCTATCAATAACAAAATAGGCGCTTGTGGGTCTAGCTCTGGAATACAGTTGACAAGATCACTCAGGTGAGTATATGCTTCAACTATCACTGGGGATGGAATTTCTTCTCTGACATCTGGAATTTCTCGACACTCTGTCAAAACTGGTAGATCGTGGTATGTGGTACCTTGCAGGTTTTCAACAATGAAACCATCCGCCCGTCGTCCAATGGTATCTATCTTTCCAGCACATGATGAAAGCGAGTAATTTATTTCCTGAAATCGACCCGGAAACAAATAAAAAAACTTTGGCGATACTAATGTCTTATTACTTTGATCGTCCAGTAAAGCGTATGCTCGAACCCTATGAGCTGAATTTGTCTTGGAGTAAATTAAGACCGAGACCACTTTGGCACATGATTTACCACGAGAGTTTTCATTACCACACACTTGAATACAAGCTGTATTGATCGCTTCACCTGATTGTTTATTGTCATGCTCCCCGCCATAATTCTGCCTTGCCTGGTTCTCCCCACCATGGGACGATAAAGGGGATAGTTTTGGATTATTTACAAAATTAATGTGTAGGGCTGTGGCATGGGTTTTTCCACAAATGTCACACAATACCTCTTTCTTACACTCAGCTGCCCTATGATTGGTTTGCTCACAACACTTAAAACAGATGTTTTTGTCTTTAAGAAATTTCTTCCTAATTGAAATAGGCTTTTGTTTGAATGTTCGGCAAGAATTAAGGGTGTGGCCATATGTATTATGCATGTGACAGTATTTGTCTTGCTGTTTCAAATCCAATGGTGCGTTTTGTTTGTTCAATGAATCAGGCTGATTAGACTTGTCATTTCTCAATACTTCTGTTTTTAATGAAGACACCTTTCTCTGAGGTTTCTGATTACTACTGGGATTACTAGTACTAAACATGAAACTAGGGTCATTTCTCTGTGTACTTAATTGTCTGATGAATTTCACAAAGTACGTGAAAGGTGGAAAGGGGACACCGTTTTCCTGTTTGTACTTGAAGGCACTATTTGCCCATTTATCTTGCAATCCAAGTGGTAATTTGTTTACTATAGGAATAACCCCTAATAATGAATTGTAGAAAGACAACAAATTGATATATTTTGCATTCTCCATGTGATTTTCGATCTCTTCTAAAATGTCAACTAAGTCGAAGAGTTTTTTGTTGTCTTTGTAAGTCAAATTCGGAAATCGTTCAATCTTTTTCCTGAGAGCCGCTTCGATAATTTCAGGAGACCCAAATCGCTCGTCGAGTCTGTTCCACAGTTTCACTAAGCCAATTCTTGGATTGGTAGCACTTGACGCCCTGATACTAATCGCATGTTGGACTGAATCACCACCTAACCACTTAACTAATAAATCAAGTTCATCTCGTTCATTTAAGTTGAGTTCCATGATGACACTCTGAAAAGTTGTCTTCCACACTAGGTAATGCTCGGGATTATCATCAAATTTTGAGAGTCTTGAAAATAATAAATCTTTCCTAATCATGAGTGTTGGCAAATCTATGGGTGGTTCGCGTTCACGATAAACAAACTCTTGAGCATAGGGGTTCAGAGAGAGTCTACTTGGATCAGGTTCATCTGGTTCCTGTTTTACTTCAGGGGCAGGCAAAGACTTAACATAATCTATTACTCTATCATTTGTTGCCTTGGGTTCATCCTTTAAACTAACTTTCACTGAGAAATCATCCCTATCCTCATACACCAACACTTCCGCCTCCGCTTGCTCGTAATTTGCCTGTTCCTGAGCGGCTTTTATAGCACTTTCAATGTTTAATTGTTTACATTTCATTTCATTCTCTAGATTCAGTTTTTGTTTCTGTAATTCTTCTTCCTTTTTGATTAGTGACATTTTTATTTTGGCATTAATGGCCTTAATTCTAGCCTGGGCCAGTCCACTTGATGACTTAGAACCTCTGGATGATTTTGACACAAGGGATCTTTCTTCTTGCTTTAAATTTTCTATCATTACATCTAATGATTTTAGCACTTCATGAACAGTTTCGTCATATTCCTGCTCAATATTCACGAATCTCTGAAGTTCGTTGAAGCTCTCTTCTGTACGTGCGTCTTCTAAAAATGACAAATATCTCCTTGATTCTAACCTATATTGTCCATATGATAATGTTATTTCATTCTGCAGAAGTTTTGTAGAGTTTAGAGATTGGCAGGACTCAACTTCCTTTATTTTTTGAACCACTTTATTCCAAAGTACGGATAGCTTTGATGTGTAATGCTTGATATTATCACTGAATTGTTCCTGTCCCTTTTCAGTTAGTTTACGAATCCTTTTTGAGACATCTTGTGTATTTGAATCCATTTGCTGATCTTGTGGATCCAAGGTTTCTTCTTCCTCATCTTCCTGATGAGCTAGTTCCTCTATACTTGACGCCATGGTCAGCCAGAACTACTTTTGACTTGAATGTCCAATGGAAATGGTCAGTCAGATCAATCTACTGTAGCCGAACAAGAACTCTTATAATGGAACGTAGCTTTTATTTCGTAGATTGCTGCAAATAGACAAATACTCATGATAGTCTCGATCATTAACAAATGCAACTGCTCTGTTAGATAAAAAAAAGTATGACTTCTTCATAAAGTAAAAATATCAATACTTCTAGTCTAAAACGTTTGCAAACATGAAACGATTGAGAACCAAGTTCATATCTGACTACTATTTCACTGCAGATGACTATATATAACCAGCACTTTAATTAATTAAGCCTCAATGCGTTCAAACCTCGAGTCAATGTAACATAAAAGGTACGAATACTAAAAGGTACGAAACGACTCTAGAACTTTGTGATCGTAAATAAAGGTTACTGTTTATACTTAATCAATGGTAAAGCAAAAGATCGATAAAAGGGCATTTAGACTAAACTATTGAGACCAACATACATCATGACTCGGCCAGATACAATGGAAAATTAAGAATCTTCTTGGCACGAAAACTAAATAGTGCGTCATTGTAACGTTTTGAGATAGACTAGAAATTACAACAAAACTTTAGACTAGAAACCATACGGTCCGAAATGACCGATTAGACTAGGTTCTTAATAGAATGAAAATAGTTTCATAACACCCTTTTTTCATCAATAACTCTACAATCAACTTCCAACCAAATATATAATATTATAAGAGCATCACATTTTAATCTATGAAATATCGCGGAAAAAGAAGAAGTCAACTATTATGGCTAACATCAAATTTTTCTCATTTTCTTTACTAGCGATAACCATATGACATTTGAATTGGGACAATGTAGCAGTGTGAAAAAAGAAGAATTTCAGACGAAATTCCTTACCTGTGTCACAGCTTCGGTGTTGCCAACGTTCACAGCGGTCACATGAAACAGCTTGCTGCCTACCTGATACACTTTTCTGGCACTTAATGCACTTAGCCATAGCCATGGCTTCACTAAGGCAGTCAACTTTATTTGTTTTCTTTATTTAATGAACACAAATTTACAATATCAGATCACAAACAAAACATAAGCACTAGTAAGAGTCCGATCAGAAACACATGCAAGTGTACATTTAAAGGACAAGAAAAACAAAGCTTTATATAGATACATTTTCTTTACATTATTGAGTAATATAAAGTTAGGTATCAAACTGTTAAGCGCGAATTCTTTGAAAAAAGGACAAGATGAAGGTTAACAATAAACAAATTAATGGACATTAAAGCACTCAAACCAGATCAATCATCGTAATTAATGCATTTTATACCAAACAAATAATTAGAATGAAACCTGTTAATCAATTGATAATATTTTTCATTTATGTTCAATCAACTTTAAACACCAATACAAATAAACTTTCAACATCAAAGAAAACAAACTATAAGTGCCGACAAACTATGTATATTGAAATCCCGATTGAATTGATCACCTTTAATTCAAAATTAATCAAATATGTTAATCTTTTTCATAAAAGAACAAATTAACCTATCTATCCATAAATAATGAAATATAATATATGTTATTTTAAACTTTTGTAAAAAATATTTGTTTATTTAACACAAAATAACGTATATAATGCAATAAAGTTATATTACTATATAATATATATTGGGGCCGAGTTAACCGGGCCGAGTTGACCGTGCCGAGTTATTCGATGGGCCGAGTTGACTGGTAACCTTTTTAGGGGGTCAAAACAACAGAAAAGTCCAATTTTTAGTAGAATTTTACAGGTTTCTGTGTGAATTGACCTTTTCTTGTAATAATATGAAGTTGAAATTAATGTTTAGAATTTTAAACAGTATACAAGATACATGATTGAAATTTGAATGATAAAACCCAGTTTTGACATAGAAAATTTTCTCTCAAGTGTTCAATATGACCCCCTTGGAATAAATTCCTTGGGGTCAAATTAGGATATTTTCAGATTTTTAGGGTCAAAACCTTGGTTCAAGGGTCAAACTAGCTGCAATAATGTACCCCTCTCTCTGATATGCTGCCGGTCGAGGGCTACAATTTCCACCCTATTTGTTTTTTGTTGCAGTTATCGAGTTTATGTTTTTCAAACTGAGAGGTCATTTAAGAACTAATGTCATACTTACCTAAGTTTGAAAGCAAATAATGTTACAGGAACCGATACATCACTTATACTTTTCTTAAAAGAGTGTTTTCATTTTCAATTGTTCAAATTTTTGAAGTTTGGAGGCCATGACAGTTATGTTGATCATGTGATTTATTTTGACGTCTCTTTGTTTACTAATTCCATGCTGTCAAAACAGGTGCTGGGTAAAAAGTATAGTCAGGGTTTTAAGGGATGCAGGTTTTGTGAGTCTGAGACTCTCAAAGAAGTAGCCAGGACCCTCAAAATTATCTAACGTGAGTCCCAAAGACCCCCAGGAAATCAGCCTAAGAAAAGAATTGAAGACTGTTTAAAACAGTCTTCAATTCTTTCCTGAAGTTGAGCCCCAAATAGTCAATATATATCCAATATTTTCTTCACCTTTAACATAGATTAGCTCTAAATTCATATAAAAACAAGTTCAGCGCTTCAAAGAAATAATACTTATCCTAAACAGGAACTCCCAAACATTAAGAAAGGGACCCTAAGATCCCAATTATCGAGTCCCTTGGACCCAGTTTGGTTGATGTCTGATTAAAACCATGTATAGTAGCTATTTTTACCTACCTTTCAAAACCTTTGCGAATTTGAAGCATCTAGTAGTGGCCTGTATCTATCTACTACCTTAACAATTTAAGTGACTTTACAAAACTTTTCATTTAATTTTCATCTTTTATAATGATCAAAGCAAGTTTGTTTACAAAAAATACTACAACTCCCAAATATGGTGACCTGATTTTTCATTAGCTGAATTTTGGCGGGAAACGGGAGAACTCACGAGACTTTCAATAACATCAAACCAAAATGGCTGACTTTGAAGAGGAAAAGTACGATTTTCAGACAGTGATACTACTTAAAAGTGAAATTCTTAGGATATTTAAATTTGTGCCGATAAATTTAAATTGGGACTTATAAATAAACTACCAAGGTAGGTTTAGATTGTAAAATGGTGTTTTTAGAGTTAACACATATTCCAAAAAATTGACCTTAAAGTGCCCGGAGTGAATCACTCCGGGCGCTGTAATAAAGAACAAAGAGGGAACGCGTCCTAACCGCATCCCACATCAGACTATCAAAAGGAATGGGGGTATGTTATCGCAACTAGGGTCAAACATGAGCCCTGACAAGACTTCTTCGATTCAGAAAATAATTTGTTGAAAATGAATATTGTGTCTTTACTGTAAAAATGGTCTGTTGGCGAGAACTGGTACTTGGCGAGTATTGGTCTCCAACCAGTTAAGTGTTTACCGAGTGATTTAACTGTATTGCTTCTAGTTCTCGGCAAGGATGATACAGATGTGGCTGTGTGCTAATTAAGTTGTAGTTTGGAGTGACTCCAGGCTTGTAAGCATGTCACGCCAGCTGGTCAACCATCTAAAGACTCCCTAGTACCTGGATGACTGGTTCCACTCATCACCTTTTGGTGCCGTACCTAGGGTGATGACCTCTATGTTTGATGACCTATGACCCTATGGAAATCGTTCGTCACAACATCTCTAACTAACACTGGAGAACATGGTGTTCAATCAACTCAGCATATAGGCAATTCCGCAGATCATGTAACTTAGAACCAAATATTATTTTGTGCCATATAACCATTTTTAGCTCCACTGGCTGAAAGCCACTGGGGCTATTGTCATGGCGTTGTGTCCGTCGTGCGTCCGTCCGTCTGTGCGTGCGTGCGTGCGGTCGTAAACTTTTCTTTAAAAATCTTCTCCTCAGAAACTACTGGATGGATTTCAACCAAACTTCACAGGAATGATCCTTGGGTGACCCTCTTTCAAAGTTGTTCAAGAAATTTTGATCCAATGAAAAACATGGATTTAATGGGCGTGGCTAATTTCCAAATATGGTAAAAGGCGAGTTTTCTCAGATTCTAATAAATGGATACCAATGAAATTTTACATGAATGATCCTTGCATGACCCTTTATCAGTCTACAAAAAATCATTGTGATCAGATGGAAAATATGCATTTTATGGGCGGAGGTCATTTCTCTATATGTTATATAGTGGAAAATTTGAAAATCATTTTCTCAGAATCTAATTTTTGGATATCAACCAAATTTCACTGGAATGATACTTGAGTGACCCTTTATCAGTGTACCAAAAATTATTTTGATTGGATGAAAAATATGCATTTTATTAGCAGAGGTCATTTCTCTATATGTTATATAGTGGAAAATTTGAAAATCATTTTCTCAGAATCTAATTTTTGGATATCAACCAAATCTCACTTGAATGATCCTTGAGAGACCCTTTATCAGTGTACCAAACATTATTTTTGATTGGATGAAAAATATGCATTTTATTAGCAGAGGTCATTTCTCTATATGTTATATAGTAGAAAATTTGAAAATCATTTTCTCAGAATCTAATTTTTGGATATCAACCAAATTTCACTTGAATGATCCTTGAGTAACCCTTTATCAGTATACCAAAAATTATTTTGATTGAATGAAAAATTGCATTTTATGGGTGGATGGAGGTCATTTCTCAATATGTTAAATAGTGAAAACTATGAAAATCTTTTTCTCAGAATGTAACTGATGGATATCAATCAAACATTTTTGGTATGATCTTTGGGTGACCCATTATCATGCAGCCAAAAATTATTTTGATTTGATGAAAAATATGTCTTTTTATAGCGGAGGTCATTTCTCTATCTGTTATATAGTTGCAACTTTGAAAATCATTTTCAACATCAGTAGAACCCAAAATATCTAAAAATCTAGTCAAAACATTTATTTGCTTTTACAAGAATATCAAGCCTGTGGAGCGACTCAAGCCATTCATGGCTTTCTAGTTTTCAATTGTTCTGCCAAGGACGCTATTCTGTGATATCCTCACAGTGACTGGGAAAGGCCTGCGCCATGCGCCATAGTCACATTAAAATAAAAAATGTCACATTGTATTCACTATAGAATGCGCCCTTGTCCCATTCAAATTTTGTCATTGAAAAAAGGTACAAAAAGTCTTGGGACAAATCTATTTTAATCTCAAAATGATTAGACACTAGTTATAGTTATGAAATAATAAATCTAGATTATCTTGAATCACACAAAATATCTAATCAGGTTAGTTAAAAAGAATCGGAAACCACTAGAGTCGGTCCGGGTAATTCCGTACGGATTTGGATAGTTTCGATTATTTTGAGAACGTCCCTTTAATGACGATCACAATAGCATACTTTTTATGCCCCCGATAGGGAGGCATCATAAATTTGACTTGTCCGTCCGTCCGTCTGTCTGTCCGTCTGTCCGTCCGTCATTCCGTCCAAAAACTTTAACATTGGCCATAACTTCTAAATCAAAGAGGTGTCGGGGGCATTGTCATCTTACAGTGACAGCTCTTGTTTAATGATATTATTAGCTCACCTGAGCACATCTCACCTGAGCACATCGTGCTCAAGGTGAGCTTTTGTGATCATTGGATGTCCGTCGTCCGTCGTCCGTCGTCAGACGTCAACAATTTAGGTGTTTACACTCTAGAGGCCACAAATATGGACCAATCATCATGAAACTTTGTCAGAATCTTCTCCAGGTTGCAGGGATGAACCCTATCGAAAATGGGAAGATTCCATGTCATATCAAGGGAAAAGGGGCCTAAAAGACAATTTTCTTGTTTACACTCTAGAGGCCACAAATATGGTCCAATCATCATGAAACTTGGTCAGAATGTTCTCCAGGTCACAAGGATGAATCCTATGGAAAATGGGAAGATTCCATGTCATATCAAGGGAAAAGGGGCCTAAAAGACAATTTTCTTGTTTACACTCTAGAGGCCACAAATATGGTCCAATCATGATGAAACTTGGTCAGAATGTTCTCCAGGTCACAAGGATCAACCCTATAGAAAATGGGAAGGATCCATGCCATATCACAGGAAAAGGGGCCTAAAAGACAATTTTCTTGTTTACACTCTAGAGGCCACAAATATGGTCCAATCATCATGAAACTTTGTCAGATTGTTCTCCAGATTGCAAGGATTAACCCTATCGAAAATGGGAAGGATCTGTGCTATATCACAGGAAAAGGGGCCTAAAAGACAATTTTCTTGGTTACACTCTAGAGGCCACAAATATGGTCCAATCTTCATGAAACTTGGTCAGAATGTTGGTAAGGTCACAAGGATGAAGCCTATCGAAAATGGGCAGGATCCATGCCATATCACGGGAAAAGGGGCCTTAATGACAATTTTCTTGTTTACACTCTAGTGGCCACAAATATGGTCCAATCTTCATGAAACTTGGTCAGAATGTTTGCTAGGTCTCAAAGATGAACCCTATCTAAAATAGGAAGGATCCACGCCATATCACGGGAAAAGGGGCCTTAATGACATTTTTTTTTGTTCACACTCTAGAAGCCACAAATATTGTCCAATCTTCATGACACTTGGTCAGAAAGTTTGTTATGTCATGAGGATGAACTCTTTTGAAAATGGGATGGATCCGTGCCTTATCACGGGAAAAGGGGCCTTAATGATAATTATTTTTGTTTACACTCTAGTAGCCACAAATATGGTCCAATCATCATTAAATGTGGTCAGAATGTTTGTTAGGTCATGAGGATGAACTCTTTTGAAAATTGGAAGGATCTGTGCCATATCACGGGAAAAGGGGCTTTAATGACAATTTTCTTTTTAGAGCTCCAGACGCAACAAATATTGTCCAATCTTCACAAAACTTGGTCAAAATGTTTGAAAGGTCACAAGAATGAACTCTGTTGAAAATGGGAAGGATTCATGCCATATCACAGGAAAAGGAGTCTTAATGATAATTTACTTGAAATAAGTCTAATGGCCACAAATATGGCCCAAACTTGGTGAAACTTGGTTTTATGTAAAAAACTATCTTCTTTAAGACATCTGCCTTTTTACTTGATGTGATGTTCAAGTGATCAATGAGAGTCAGGTGAGCGATCTAGGACCATCATGGTCCTCTTGTATATCTTCTAGCGAATACTCCTTATTTAACTCTAAAAACTATGCCTTATGATCAGAAAAATCACAATAAAGGGCAGTAGCTGATACCGGCCAATTCCGTACATAAGCGGGATAATCCGTACGCTTCGTCGGGAAAATCGGTTATGAATAACGGGGCGGTAAAAGTAATAGCTTAGTTTGGTGGATGGGGCATATTCATGATTTTGACAGTTATATGTTCATAAAAGGCGAACATGGGCTTCTAAGTATTAACTGTGGCGAGCCTATGAGGGAATAATGGGACCCCCTCAAACTTGGTACAGATTTGCGCATCCTCTGAAAAAACTTTAAACGTTAGTAGGCGATCAAAACACAGTAGCTACTGCTTCATTAGGCTAAACTATTTCTCGAAGAAAAACTAATTGGTCTGGGACCAATGCAATTTCACGTTACTAAAGCTTTTTCAAACTGCAGTTACAAGGTTTTGATTATCCGAAACGAATATATAATGTCAATCTTCATTTGTTGTGATCTTTATGGGTAAAATAATATTCAGGCCTGTACGAAATTAGCCTCACCCTACAATTGTACATTTTTAAATGTGGGCTAATTCCGTACAGTATGAAAAATCTCATTTAATCTTCAAAGGACTCGGTTTCACAAAAAATACTACAAGGAGAGTGAAGATTATTATTATTATTATTTTTTGAGTTAAACTATGATTCACAATTCACGTAAGCATTGGGTATTTATACAGACATTTGGACAGATGGTACCGAGTGACCTTTTCGTACTTATCTGACTGGGTATTTGAGAATTAGGGAGTGGCTCAGTTAGTGCCGTATTAAATTGGCGATGAGCAAAATTTAAGGTTACGATTGCGCGGTAATTATCCGATATTTGGTTTGAGCTATATTGGCTTTTTTTAAACAAGGTAAATTTCTAAAATAATTTGTAATGCGTTTTACTAGAAATACGTAATTAATTCAAGTGTACGGAGTTCCCCGCATGTACGGAATTACCCGGACCTACTCTACTTGGCAATTAGCTCATTCCAAATGAATGAAGCCTAGCGTCGGCGATCGTCGATTGACAGATGGTAATTGCTCACTTAATATAAGTAATCTGAGTATGAAAAAAAAAAATATTTCCATAGAAATTTGATTGTACTTGCATATTTATGCTGAAAACACTCAGGCAATTTGTGTTAAGTCATAAAAGGGCAAAGAGGAAAAAAATAGTGTTGAAATGTCATGGGTTTTCGTGTCCAAAGTGTTGAAATCTTTACTTTTTGAAAGGATGCATGCTTAATGTAGGTTGGCAACATTAAACCATAAGAAAAAGAAATTTCAATTATTTCGTCTGCATTTTCAGAAATAAGTTAATTACAAATTTTGAAATAGCTGAAAAGATATTGAAGGCTGCTAGAGAGTAGTTTGAAATTTCATGTCAAAATTTTAAATGCCTTATTTCATCAAAGATGCATTTAAATGTGTGTCAAATAAAATGAAAGCAATTCTTATTTGTGTCTCATAGAATAGAGGGTATATCTATTGGTTCATACCTTCATGAAAGAAGCAAATAGTCAATCATTAACTTTGTTTAGCAAAGAAAAGAAAGTCCGAAGCCTCATGATAATTAGAGATGTATATGTTAATTGTGTATAAATAGCACGTTATTTGAATTGCTAAGTCTAAACAAAACCACAAGGCGTTCCAAGAATTGAAATTGTCACATTGATTTTCAAATTGTCACATTGAGTTTGCAAAGTGAAGGGACATTGTCCCATTGCAAATAATTCTTTCCCGATCACTGTCCTCACATAAAATTTTCAGATGTTGCATGAACATCACCATGGGGTTAAAACCTGTTGCGACTGAATTATCACGGTGTAGTAAAAATTACGCTGTCATCATGTTTGATTTTGCTGGTTAACTTAATCGAGTGACCTAAGATAAATCAAAACGGAGGGAACCCTGTCTTACCAGTTTACTTTCTTGTAGCTGCTGTCAATACAGTTACTTAGTGACCCAATTTTTATTGGTAAACTGATTATCTAAGCCCCCTTGCTTTAAACACACAAATTGTGCAGTGGGTGAAAATAAGAAAATCATGTCTTTAAATACAGTCGAATCTGTGTACAGCAGCCAGTCAAGGGAGAGGGCCAAATTGGCTGCTGTACACAGATTGGCTGCTGTTCACAGTATCCTTAGGGCGGCCATTTTGTCGGACCACTTTTGTTTAGCTCATTACCAGATCGCAAAACTATAGACTTCTCCAAATTCTAAGCAATTCCAAAGTTTCATTTTAAGTGTTTGTCATTAAAAGAATAAGGAATCATACCATTAACATAGAAAAATATTGTGAAAACGCATGATTCATATTCATCGAGAATTTCTCGTTTGCGTTTAGCCATGGTTTGGACCTGCGTACGACCTACGCCGACTCAAAAGCAATTATCCTGGAAGAACACCAAGATTCAAGCATGGGTATCACTTTCACACGATCCTCTAGAGAGAGGAACTTACGTTTAGAAAGCAACATTATGGCGAGATTCGATATCGAAAGCAGGTTTTCGTCCATTTTAAAGACCTAGAGAAATCAGTTTGCTAAATGTGTAAACAACCTGTAATGCTCAAGATCATTTTATTTAAAGAGACCGGACAACCGATTAATTCCATAGCCTTTAATTAATTATCATCATTTAAGAAGATCAAATAAATAGTTATGGCCAATTACACGTCATTTAATCGACAACACGGGATTAAATTGATAATTGGTTATTTATAACTTGTACATTACGATAAAGCGACTTCGACTGTTTACTATAGTTGTGATTATCAATTTTTTTGAACACGACTAATTAAGTCGCGTGTTTTGTCAGATGACCGTTGTATAGGTGTGATATACAGTTGGAAATAGACCAATTAAGGTGACCGCCGGCCGCATTTCAGGAGATCACGCTATTCACAGTGCAATTAAAGAAGGAATTTGCACGGGGGGAAATCGAGTGGCTGCTGTCGGCAGATTGGCCGCTGTGCATAGTTGGCCGCTCACACAGATTTGACTGTATACCCACTGGGCACACACACACACAAAATAAAAAAACCTTGTTAAAATTTAATTTGAAAATGTTAGACATAACAGATTACTCTAAGACTAGTGAAGAGCACTTGTCAGAATTTCAATTTATAGCTCCACTGAACGAATTCCAGCAGGCCATTGTCATGTCTGCCTAGATAGCTCATTTGGTAGAGCACTTGGCACGTGACCCGGTGGTCGCAGGTTCGAGTCCTGGTGAAGGCGAGGTGTTTCCTTGGGCAAGAGACTTAATAGACTATTTGCCTCAGTCCACCCAGCTGCAATTGGGTAACAGTGGTTAGAATCCATTGCCTCTCTCTCTAGGATAGTTTAAAATCTGATATGGGTTTAAAAAAATTACATAGGTCACCTGTTTGCATATGTATATATATGGTGATGGGAAAATGCATATACCGTGACCTTGGTGGTGGGTTAAATATGATACGCCAATAAGGCGGTGCACCAAAAAGTAAGTGGCGGAATTTATCAAGAACATAAAATAACATAACATGGCCAATTGTCCATTGTGTGTCCATGCATGCGCCTGTGTTTGTGTAAACTCATTCTTTTATCATCTTCTTATCTGATAGAACTGGGCAGAATTCAATTAAATTGCACAGAAATGATGCTAAGGACATGCTCTTTTAGATTCCTTGTTTTAATCATGATAGGGCTGATAACTTGGTTGCCACATGCTGTCAAGTGACCAAAAAAGTGCCCTATGTAGTGAAATAAAAAATCTTCTTTTCTGAAACTATTGGTCAAAATTCAACCAAACTTCATATGAATAATGCTTAGGACATGCAGTTTCAGATTCTGATCAGGTTGATAATTTGAGCAATACAGGCTGTCGAGTCATGAAAAAAGGGCCTCTTATATTGAAATGTAAGAATTTCTTCTGCTCTAATACTAGTGGTTAAACTTCAACCAAATATCACAGGAATGATGCTTAGGATATGCTCTTAGAGATTTCTTCTTTTAATCCTGATGGGACTGATAACTTAGGGATACAGGCTATTAAGTCACCAGGGAAAGGGCCCCTTATTTTGAAATATAAAAAAAAAATTCTCTGACACTAAATTTCAGAATTTGAAAAAAAGGAAAAATCACAGGAATGATGCTCAGGAATGCCCTTTCAGATTCTTTCTTTTTTTCCTGATCAGGTTGTTAACTTGGGCGCCAGGGGCTGTCAAGTCACCAAAAAGGTACCTCCAATGGTGAAATATAAAAAATCTTTCTCTAAATTGACTGATCAGGCTGATAACTTTGGTGCCATGGGCTGTCACTTCTTCCAAAAAATGACCCCATTGGAAAAATATAAAAAAATTATTCTTTGAAACTATCCAAGATTCGACCCTAAGGGGAGTCCGGGGAGCCGAGACTTTTTGTTTACTAGTTGGGACTCCTTCCATTTGCAAGTTAGGAGTCTGATGGACTCCATTTGGGTCATAATTATGAGAATATTTCGAAAAATATATTCTCATTGCAGTGTCCTTTCTTGCCAAAGCTGTAGATCTTTTCAGTACAAAATTTGTTGGAGAAAAAAATTTGCTTGCATCCTGTAGATTTTGACTGAGAAAAAACAACTCTGGAAAAGGAGTTGCTTATTACAAGCAATTTCTTTTTTTCCACAATGATTTCCAATTAAGAAAATTTAGACTCTTCACTTTGAGCTTGGACTCCTTGATTACATATGCTAAGGAGTCAGTGTCAACCCCTGCTTCAAGAATTCAACCACAGTGCACCGGAATGATACTTGGAACATGCCTTTTCAGAATTCTACTTTAAAACCTGATCAGGCCGATAACTTGGGTGCTTTTGGCTGTTTTGTCACCCCAAAATGGCCCTACATGGTGAAATATGAAAAATTCTTGTTCTCTGAAATTACTGGTTAGAATGTAACTAAATTTCACAGGAATGAGCCTTAAGTCAGCTGTCATGCTCTCTTTGATTTCCCCCAGAATTTCTGATTGAGGAAAAAACATGGGTGCTGTTGAGTCAACTAAAAAGGACCCCATATTAAAAGATTAAAACAAATATATCTTCTTCTCTGAAATGAAGTTTGGGATACAAAAGATTGGTGTCAGCGATGTGTTTTGGAAAGATCTCTCTCTGATTTTCTTCTTTGGAGTATGGGGTCCAGTTGTTAGGAGGTGGCTTTTGGATTGAAAGATCCTGGGATTGAATCCTGACCAAATTAGTCGAAGTTTGCTGAACAAAAAATTAACTCCACGTTGCCCCTCTCCACCCAGGTATATACTGGTAAATGGGTACTTGTGAGAATGTAAGGCTAAGAGCTGTGGCTGCCAGTCGGCTCCGTATGTTTAACAGCTGACTTGCCATTGATGATTCGATGTTCAGGGGTAAATGGGTGAAGTTGGTTAAATAGGCCTGGCATAGAAACAGACTATAAACCCAACTTTAACTTTCTTTGTGATTCTATTACTGTGTCATGAAAAAAAAGGCTTTTTTTGAATCCAACATTTCTTGTAATGACAACTTGTACATTTATCGACAGATTTCATCAGGGAAAATGACTAAAATTTCTAACTTAGGGGCCCAGACTACCAAATTTGAACATTTAACATTAAGGTAATGGGCATAAGCTACGGGCCCAGCCCAAAATCTAGAGGCCATGGGCTACTGCTAATCATTTTCCCTGTTTCATGAAAATTTCATAAAAGGATACTTATCATGTGACTATGCACACATTCTTAAACGCCTTTGAAATGTTATTTTGTGTCATAGAAAAAAGGGTCTTTTGTATAAGATTGTTTGTTTGTTGATTTTAGATATCTTTCATTTCATGCATTGGCCAACCTTGGCCTTAGATGATTATCTATTTACAAAATAGATTATTGCTTAGCTTAATACTTTTAATGTAAGTGATTGATGAATTTTCATAAATCTGTTAGGCATAATGTGCTTGAAGAGCCATACTGGACCTACCCAAGTTTGACAGATTTTGACTCTGAGCCGAAAGTTTGAAATAAAAAAAAAACAATCAGGCTTCTGGATTATTCTATATGCTGAAATAAAGAAAACTTTAGGAGAGAGAGAGATGATGAAAAGAAAATAAAATTAAAAGGGTAATGACTTATTGGTCTTATCTATTATTATGCTGGACAAACTTAAGATGAAGTTGAAATTCTAATGAGTTGTTGCTTATTGCACTAGTTACAGTAGATCTAAATTGACAATAGAATTGATAATTGCTCTTTCATTTTGAAAATGTCCCCAAAAGTAAGGCTAATGGGGCAATTTTCCCCTCATTTGAAAATCCTGGGAAGAATACTGTTGTTGAATGATTATAAAGAACAATTATCATAAGTACCAAAATATTCTATAATGCCCATTCAATTGTGAGGAAATTTATATTTGCATCAGCAAATTGAAAAGTTGAATTGAATCTTAAAAATATTTAGATCATGAGTCCCACACATTTAAACAATGGTATGATATGATATTATTAAAACCATAAGGTAAAATTATATATATTCAAAATAATAAAGATAAATATGGTAAAGTTTAAACAACATTTGTACAGCATAAATGTATATATTTAATGCAGTTTATTAATAATAATCTATGTTACTATAGACTAATAGATATTAATGCTTAGTTGATCAGGCCATGTGATTCAATGTGTTAGGTTGAATGGTAACCTTAGATAAAGCCTTGTATCTGTTCTTAGAAAGCTGTATCAAAAAACAAGGAATTTACTTAATGGCAATAAACATGTGTAAAGCTTTCTTCAAGACGACTTGCTAGGGATCCTTTAATTAACCAAGTTAATTTTCTAGCATATCCTTTATTGGCAACTTCACTATACTTAGCTACAGATAAAATCAGTATTTTAGACTTAAGATTCAAATGCACGTACCTTAAATTAATCAAGCTCAAAACTTGAGACAGATCTTTTGTAGTGTGTATTCTCGTATCCACAACATAGGAAATTAAATCACAAATGGTTTTACCCCTTTTAAGTACCTCTGCTGTAAATGTAAAAATGAATATTTCAATAAATGTGATAAATTAATAAGAACCAATGGAGTAAAGTTGGTTAGACAGAAATATTTGAATTTGGAAATGTTGTTAAATGTACCATAAAAAAAAAAAAAACTAGAAAAACACTGAGTGGAATTAAAGATGCTTCATTTAAGGATTTCATTGCATGATTTGATATGAAAAGGTCAAAGCTACAAAAATGAAAACTGAAATTCAGTATCTATTCTAGGCGAGGGGATTGCATATTTTAGCACATACTTTTGAAAAGCGCCCACCCCACTTTTTTGTAAGATGATGGGGGATATTTTTATGTAGAGAAAGAGCAAAAATTTCCAACTTTTCGCAATTTTGCTGTTTTTCAACAAACTTCCCCCCTACTTTCTGAATCTTAGAATAGACACCAGAAATTTGATATAGACTTGTGTAAATCTGTTCCTCTGTGTTTACAGATATTCAGGTTTTGCAGATCAAAATGTCACAAAGCATTCAAAAAGAAGAAGAACCCAAGGAAGATCAGGTGGACTAAGGCTTTCAGAAAGGCTGCAGGGAAAGACCTGGCTGTTGATCCATCATTGGAGTTTGAAAAAAGGAGAAATGTTCCTGTAAAATATAGCAGAGAGCTTTGGCAGAATACAGGTTGGTATCAAAATCTGTATGTATTTTAAACAGAGGTGTGGAATTCCCATGCCTGACTTGTCTGACATGAGCTTTTTCACTTGCGGGCAAGTACATTTTCCTAGGCAGTTTGTCTATGGACAAGTAAATACCAGAGCAAATATTGCAGGGATTATTTTGGGATGGGCCGTACTGATTTTGTCGAAAAACTATTAATTTTACACTAAATCTGAGTACAGTTTTGGCTGGGCCCCATATATAATCTTTCCAAATCTGATGCTTATTTTGATCAAGGGTAGGTATTAAGGATTCTTGGGCCCACCACTTTTTCCTAATGGCCCATCAATTTTGCAGATGGCCCTTCAAAATCTTAGATTTTACATGTAAATGAATGGGACATGGGCCATTGGCCCATTTCAATGGCCCATCATGAAATTGATCCAAAAATATCCCTGTATTGATGTAGTACTAAATGGATCTAGTAGAAAAGCCATCCTTTTGGTAGTACAAAAGGAGAGAAAACATTGTCTTTAATGAAGAAAATGCTGGGTTACAGCATTTTCTTCATTAAAAACAATGTTTTCTCAATTATTCATCATTCCAGTTTTTGAAGGATAAGTTCATTTTGATCCTTGACAAGTAAGAAATCGACTTTTACTTGTCATGGACAAGTAGAGAAAATTAATATTTCCACACTCCTGTTTTAATCTTGTCATGCTGAACCTGAAATACTCCATCTTCCGTCTTTGGTAAGTGGTATGGACAAAGATCAGCTTACACTTGTGTGCAGTCTGGGCTTAGTCTATATGACTTGATTTTCATTTTTAAATCGGAAAAAGATTAAAATTTCATTTTCAAAATAAGTACCGACAGGGTTCATGCTAGTGCTTGATACTGGACTCCTAAGCCATGAAATTCTGAGGGTCAAAACTCCTTCTTAAGGGGTCAAAACAATAGAAAAGGCAAATTTTAAGTATAAAATTCTGGCTTCAATATGAATTGACTTTTTCTTGTATCAATATAAAGTAAGTTATTTCAAAATAAGTGGAGTTCTAAATAGTATACAAGATGCATCATTTAACATTCGAGTTATAAAACCCTCTTTAGACCCTCAGAATATCTTCTCAAGGGGATGAAAATGACCCATTGGATTCCTTAGGGTCAAAATAGGATATTTTCAGATAATTGAAAACCCTGACTTAAGGGTCAAGCACAAACCCTGACCAACTCGCATTAAATACATCAGGTGCTTTCAGCACTGATTTTAATTCAATTTTTGGTAGGATAATTAAGGGTCTAGTCACCCATGGGCCAAAATTTTAGTTAGTTATAAGGCAATTTCAAATTGATGAAATTCAATTAAAGACTTGATATGTATTTGTTATATTTCTTTCTCAACTTTATTTCAGTTAAAGCCATGCAGAGAATAGTAGAAATTAAACACAGACGACAAGCACAGTATATTAAAAACAGGTCAGTCACTTAACACCAAAAAAGCATTAAAGAAAGAAGGATCCTGACGGATTCTCTTGCTCTTACAACTTTTCTGTTTACAAAATTTTGGACCTGTCCAAATTCAAAGGTTTTGCAGACGAAAATTTAAAGTGGATTTAATTTGAAAAATGACCATTCTGTAGGGTAGAAAATAGTGTGGAAAAAGAAGAAATTGCTTGTCAGAAGCAATTTCTTCTTTTTTCACAATGTTTTCTCAATCATAAAATCACAGGCATGTAAAAAGCAGGGATTAAACAGCAAAGGGTTAAAAAGATTTGTCAACTTTTCATAAGATATGGCATCAGGGCTTGTGCTTGACTGTTTGCAATTTATACCCACTTTGCACTTGCACTTGCAAACAATGCCAGTAATGATTTGCTGTTTTGTCATTCTGAAAACAGGGCTCGGGTTTTACCACAAAATTAGAAAATATCTTATTTTGATCTTTAGACAGGGTAAAACACTACCGCTATCTAGGGCTTGTGTTTGACCCTTAAACTAGGCTTTTGGCCCTCAAAATTTGAAAATACCCCATTTTTAGCTCGGCTGTTTTTCGGATAAACCCGAGGTATTGCTATAGCCTTGTTGTTGTCGTCGTCGTCATCATAGTCGTTGTTGTTGTTGTCGACGTCATTGTCGCGTGAGAACTTTGACATTTTGTGATATCTCTGGTTCTACTAAAGGCATTCACTTGAAACTTTGACACATGTTTACCATCAAAAGGGCAACCTATACTATCAAGGGGATAGATGCATTTTGTGCAAATTTTGCCCCTTTTTTGACTTAGATTTTTTTCCAACATCCAGCACTCATCAGCCGAGCGTAGGCACCCATAGGCAGTGCTCTTGTTGAACCTTAGAAATATCTCCCATATCTCCCTTGAGAGAAAATTCTAAGGGTCAAAACTTGGTTTTAACTCAAGTTTCAATGATGTATCTTGTATGATATTTAGAATTTTACAAGGAAAGGTCAATTCAAATTGATACCTGTAAAATTCTACTCACAATTTGCCCTTTCTGTTGTTTTGACCACCTTCAAATGAGTTTTGACCCCCATAATTTCATGGTTTGGGAGTCAATGACTCCTCAATTTCAAACACTAGCACAAGCCCTGCGCTATCCCAGGATCGTGAGGGTCCCAAGAAATTGGGAAGGATCCCATAACTTTAAAGCAAGAGAATTTGTCAGGATCCTTCTATTATGATAGAATTTATAAGTTCTTTCAATTAGAATGTAAATTTTTCAAGGAACCAAGTGAAGTAAGAACCTTGTCTTGCAAAGATATAAGATTATATCACTTATCACTTATCTCTGCTTTTACTTAATCTTCCTTTCAAATTCTAACTATGAATTAATGACAGGGATCCCTATTTATCTTGAGGGATCCTCAAGGTTATAAGTTGGGGTCCTTTGGGCCCCCACTGTAAAACAGTTAGTGGCAACAACTGTTAGATGGGGTCATTGTGACCTGTATATACTCTCTAAAATTTTACAAATCAATTGCTAACTGAATATCTTTCCAAGAAAAGGTTAATTGACACTTAAACCAATTGATGATTTGCTTTTAATGTTATTCTGAACCCTGGAATGTCATGATGAATTGAAGGATTCAAAGACTCCACAATAATGTGGGTTAGATGAGGTCATGATGACACCATTTCGATGGCTCAGCGCAAAACAGTTGTAACTGCCTATAAACATATAGGCAGTTACAACTCTTTTGCCCTGAGCCATCGATTTGAGCCTGTGCATGAGATTTCCAGCAATTTCAAATAAGAGCAAAGAAAAGACTCTGACCAGCCTGTGCATCAGCACAGAGTCTTTGCTATGCATTCAGTAAAGAGATAAAGTCTCAAGTATCTGAAGATCACCTCGGGCCCGTTTTACTAAACATTTTACGAAAAAAATAATCGTAAGTCAAAATCAATAATCGATCTGGTGTTTTCATTCATTGACGGATTCTGCCCTGAAATATCTCATTGAAATCGTCTTTAGAAGGCAATTTCAATGAGATATTACATGGTAGAATTCCATATTAGGTTACAACTGTAGAAGCAACTTTAATTTTTGACTTTCGCAAAAAAATGATCCTACTATGTTTAATAAAATGGTCCCCAGGTAACTTAACTTTTACAGTATGTGCCTTTCCATGCCCCTCAATGTTTGCACATCATAAACATTTCAAATTGTTGGAAATGTCACGCACAGGTTCATTTAGAATATGATCCTGCACATGTGTTAGACAAGGATATCTCTGGTGGCTGTTAAAGAAATCAAAGAAATAGATATATATAGTTTCAAACAGAGATGTGCACATCTTATTTTTTGACTAAATCCAATTGTCTATTGACTTTCCATTTAGTAATAGCCCTTTAAAAAGATTCTCCCAAGTTTCTCTGCAACTATTAGAGAAAATTTATTCAAACTTCTCTCAAAGTCTTTGTATCAAACAGTAATGTTCGCCTTTTATGATTTTCTTATGATCTAGATTCATCCATTCAGAATTACTTATTCCAGGGGTGTAGAATTGGAATGCCCTACTTGTCCGACATGGGTTTTTCTATCTGTGGACAAGTACATTTTTTCTTTGCCACTTGTCTGTGGATAAGTGTATGAAGGACAAATCATTAAATGGTAGTTAACAGAGGTAAAAGATTATTTATCAAAAAGTATGTTTCAAAAGGTAGAAAATATTGATTTCAATGAAGAAAATGCTGGGTTCCAGCATTTTCTTCTTTTAAAACAACAATTTCTCTATTTTCTCTATTCTCTTTTTGCGGACAAGTTCATGTTGATCCTGGACAAGTAGAAAATGGTGTTTTACTTGTCCAGGGGCAAGTAGAGAAAATGCATATTTCCACAGCCCTGCTTATTCACTCTGTACTCTGTTACTCTGTAACATAGAGTAATTTGAAAGGGGGGGGGGGGGATTGATCCCCTTTTGTCATAGCTCTATTTTCCTGCAGAGTTAATGCATTTAGGAATAATATACAAGACTTATGATACATGTTCAGAAATTTTCCAAATCCTGAAAAATTAATGAAATCATCCTACTAAATGCTCCCAGGAGCTATGCATAACATGATCAGGGAGCTTTTGTTTAGTGTGCATTGTTTGATTTTAAAAAATCATTAAAATTGGTGTCTTTTAGGGCCTTTTTCCCTTTAATTTGAGATGGATTTCCTCTAAACAATCATATAAATGATTGTTTTGAGGAAATTCATCTCACATTAGAGAAGAAGTCTCAAATAGTTCATAAAATTTAGGCATTTGAAGTGGGTTTTCTTAGTAAAAAATGTAGGGGTGCTACCATAAGGGAGGGCGCTATTATTAGAAGAAATATGGTTAATTGCCATTTTAGAATACCGCATGACTTTATTCAATAGTCAACTTTCAACCTTTTGCGAATTTCTTTCAGATTAAAGAAAGGCAAAGAGTTAAGAAAAGAAGCAGACATAAAAGAAGTCCAGAAATATATACATCTCATCAAGGCCCCTGGAGGTAAGACATTCATTGCATGGAGCAAGCATTCTTTCAAGGAGTGGAGGGGTTCCTAACTTTAAAAATAATTGATCGAATTCTCAAGTTTCATGTCTCAAGTTTTTGGGCCAAAAACTTTTGGCATAAAATCAATGAAACCTAATTGTTATGTCCATGCATCAATAGAGCACTACCCAAGTGCCCTGTTGTTCGGAGGTCACAAAGGTCAATTATTAATGACAAGGTCACAATTGAACCTGGTCCAAAAACTGTTTATGGAACTGCAGTACAGTCCAGGTCGGGTGTATGAGTCCACCTTGCAACAGATCTAGTAAGCTTGAAACATGACAAGGTTCAACACTAAGGGTAGTCCGGGAGTTGGAGACTCCTTGTGTACCAGTTGGGACTCTTTAATTTTGCAAATAAGGAGTCCAATGGACTCCTAGTATCATATGAGAGTAATGCACAGGACATTTTTCTTTCATCCCTCGTCCAAACTGTAGATCTTCTCACTATAAAATTTGTTGAAATTGTCATTGCTTGTATGTAGTAGGATTTTGAAAGAAAACAACCTTCTTTGGGGGAGGAACATAGTGGAAAAGAAGAAATTGCTTGTGACAAGCAATTTCTTCTTTTCCACAATGTGCTCAAAATATAAAAATTCAGACTCCTTACTTCGAGCTTGGACTCTTGATCTTATAAAATGGTTGTTCAATGGACAATCCCTGCATGATGAACGATCTGAAATGCCAAACTCTACAAGAATGATGAAAAACTCTTGCCTATGTGTGCTTTACAAAATAAAATTCAATAAAGTTGAAATTGACCAAAACAAATAACCCCAGAAACCAAAGAGAAACAACAGACATAGTCAAACACATACTTTTAGCATACCTACAGCCAACAAAGATAAAAAGAAATGATCTTTTCCGACTTGAATCAACTCCCTCCTGAGTTTGTAGGGTCAGACACAATAGAGTTATTCAAATTAAAAAATGTGTAGTCTTGGAGATAGGTAGGTAGTGAGGGGGAAGGGGGGAGGGGGAACCAAACCTAGGTAACTATATATGAAAATAAAAAAGAAAAAGGTCTGTCATAAAAATCAAAACAATTAAAGTGCACCACAAAAGACTGGCGGAATATTTAGCAAGTTCCGGTAAACAAGAACAAGATGAAAAAGACAGGTTAACCAAATCTGGGCTGATATTACAGAGGGGTTCTGATCCTTATGGGCCACCCCTGGATCTGGGACCTGTTATACTAAATAACTTACGCAAAAGTGAGTAAGTCGTAAGTTCAAATCTCAATTCATACCTGGTGTTTTCAATCAATGTTTTATTTATGCTAGCAATATCTCATTGGAATCGTCTTTAGAAGACGATTCCAATGAGATATCGCATTGGAGAATTCTATATTTAATTACTACTGTAGTAGCAACTTTAATTTTTGACTTGTGCAAAAAATGATTGTAAGGTGTTTAGTAAAACGGGCCCCAGACATGTAACGTAAGGCTAGTCAAGCCCCTTTACCTTAGTCATTGCTGACAGCCTCAGATATTAAAACATTATTAGTCTATGAAATATATGGTTGTGATACATGAATAAAACTAAAAGCAATTTGTTGCTTGGTTACTTAAATATCATTATGACATTGAAGTTGCCATTCAGTTTTCAAATGAAACATCATTGAATATTCTGTCTATATTCATAGTTTGTTTAAAAGGTTACCTGATATTATTTATATAATTTCAGCCAAATCGTCTGTCAAGACAGAACAGAAGATTGTCGAGGTTATTGAAGAGAGGGATGAGGAAGCTATGGAAGAAGTTTAAAAAAATCGTGAAAAAGTATTAATCGAACATTTCATCAGCGATAATCAGTCGTTCATTTGATGGCTAATTGCCATGAATCATTTTCGAAAAAAAACCCACAATTCTTAATTTCTTATTTTCACTATGATGGCTTAATGTCACAAGCTAACGTTGAATGAAAAATCTTTAAACAGCCAAAGGGGAGAATTCTGTCACTTTCATTAGGCTATATGTAGAGTTGTAATGGTTATCAATCACAAGTTTTGGAATTTTGAAATTTGTGGGTCTTTCGTGAAAACAACCTTTAGCTTTGAAGAAAATGTTTGAATAATTACAGTGAATCAAATATGAATGTAGGAAAGAACTTTTCTTTAATGCTTTTTGGTGGTTTATCTAGAAATAATGGTAGATTATCACTTGATAATCTCACCGCAAAAGCAGTGAAATCATAAAAAACTTATACCCTGCTTTTGTGCATTTCATCCTTTCCGACGTCATCTATGCGGGGCAAAATAAGTGACGTCACAATGAATGTTGCATAGCAATCACATGCAAAATGACGCGTTTTACGAAAATATTTCCCAGAAATTCATATTTTGTCTCATTTTTGCATTAAAGAAATAGAATAATTGTTTGTTTTTCGAGTAAGATCTATTAATATTTCATTTCATGAACAACAAAAGCTTTATGTTCACTTGTGGCTCAAAAAATATAGCTTTTGTTGTTCACTCAAAAAAAAAAATATAAAATCAATTTTACACTAAAAACAAGGGATTATCCTCTATATAAACAATAAGTCACATATTTGTCACCAAAAAGCATTAAAGAAAAGGGTTTAATTTCTCCTTTTGCATCACAACGGCAGCTGATAGTTAGCTATCAAATACTGGACAGATAAAATTTGACAAATAAATGTTTTGAGCCCCTCTGAAGATTTGATGAAGTCAAATTATGACAATCCTTGGATATTCACTCTGGGGAAAAATAAAACAAACACAATAAACGGGGTTAAAATGATAATTGGGAATAGTGTGATCTTTTTTACCCTATAGTGTACTTATTATTTATCTGAATACACGCTTGGATACATCTTTGCATTTAAAGATTGAGTTTAAATAAGATTTCAAATTTAAATCATAAAAGCGAAACACTATTCAATAAATAATTATTTGCTTTGGGCTAGTACTGATACATGTGTTACTTTATTGATAGCCTGATTAAAACAAAATATTGAAGGAAATACTAGAGTTTTATGTTTTCTTCTTACCACAAAGCGTTGCATAGTCATGTTACCTAGTGCCAACAAAACTAAGCTTAGTTCGGCATCATTTGTTTCGTGAGAAGAAAGTCTAGTATGTGTGATGAAACTATCGATAGGTTGTCTTTGGCATGTAATTTTAACCTTGAATCATATATCTATTTTAATTAGGGGTCCAGATAAGAGGTGGTAAACACAATCTAAAATCTTTATATCACAATAAAACCCTATGTTGTGGGTACTCATTTGAAATGTCTCAATGAGACATTTTAAATGAGTACCAACAACAAAGTGTTTAAGTAAGGAATAATGAATTACCTAAATTTGAAAATCAAAATTCCACCTCTATCTGTAGCTCTGTTTAATGACCTGCTTTGAAAAATAAGACAGCCATAGAAAGTTCTGCTGTCAGTGTGTGCATTTGTGTGTGTGTGTGTGTGTGACAGTGTGTGTATCATTCTTGTTCAGAATATAACTTCTACATTTATGGATGAATTTCAAAATAACCTGACCTGGTAGTTTCCCAAGGTGAGTTCTATTGTCATGCAAAGAGTTTGTCTGGATACCCCAAAGGTCAATGTTATGGCTGATGGTCAATAAGTCATTGGTAAAAATCAAGGGGGGGAGGTGGGCAACCTTGTCTCTGACACATTTCTACTATAGTCTAAAAACCTTATCCTTAGAAACTACTTGATGTAATCTAAAGGTTTCTTCCTTAGCCCAAGACAAACATCCTGAGCAAGTATGAGCCAAAGTTTTTTACCTCTAAAGCAAAATCATGGTTTGAACTTTTCACCCACTTTTGATCCTGATTCACAATCTTTGGATTATTTTTTAAAAAAAAAAGCATGACCCAAGGATCATATCTGTGAAGTTTGGTGAAATTCTGTCCAGCAGTTTCAGAGAAGAAGATTTTTTAAGAATGTTTAGATGGACAGCTTGACACGGAACATTCATCTAGCACAATTGCTCACCTTGAGTGCATAGTGCTCAGGTGAGCTATAGAGCCCCGTTTTAGGTTTCTTATTGCCAAAATTAAATGTGTTTAAACACAACTCTAAACATTAGTTTCATGAAGGGTTTATTCATTTGAAAAGAAATTAAAACAAACTGAAAACAAGATGTGTTCAAAAAATACCAATGCTTCCTCAAATACCATTTTTTTTTAAACGCTCGAAGGGTCGTATTATGTTATGGCCCTGGTCGTCCGTCTGTCTGTCCGTCCGTTAGCAATTTTTGGGTGCGCAACTCCTCCTAAACTATCCATGGGAATGAGCTGAAAGTTGGCACAATTACTCTCTATCAGGTCTTGTTGTGCATAAGACCTTTGAAATTCAAATCGCTCCATTCATTCCTGAGAAATCTTGAATTATCTGCCCTTGAATTTTATGAAAATCACTGTTTTTTGTGTGCGCAACTCCTCCTAAACTATCAATAGGAATGAGCTGAAACTAAACACAATTACTCCCTATGATGTCTTGAAGTGCATAAGAACTTTGAAATTCAAATAGCTCTAGTCATTCCTGAGAAATCTTGAATTATCTGCCCTTGAATTTAACGAAAATCACTGGGATTTTTGTGCGCAACTCCTCCTAAAATATCAATGGGAATGAACTGAAACTAAATACAATTACTCCCTATGATGTCTAGTTGTGCATAAGATCTATGAAATTCAAATTGCTCCAGTCATTCCTGAGAAATCTTTAATTATCTGCCCTTGAATTTAACTAAAATCACTATATTTTGATCACTATATTTTGTGCGCAGAACTCCTCCAAAAGCCAATTGCACTGAAAGGGTTCAAAACACAATTACTCTCTATGATGTCTAGTTGTGTAAAGACCTTTGAAATTCAAATGGCTCCAGTCATTCCAGAGAAATCTTGAATTATCTGCCCTTGAATTAAACGAAAATCACTGTTTTTTGTGTGCAGCTCCTTAACTATCAATTGAAATGAGCTGAAACTAGACACAATTACTCTCTATGATGTCTAGTTGTGCATAAGACTTTTCAATTCAAAATGCTCCAGTCATTCCTGAGAAATCTTGAATTATCTGCCCTTGAGTTGAATGAAAAAAAAAAATAAATAAAAAAATGTCAGCTCACTTTCTCCTACATTTTGGATGGGAATAAAAGGAAACTTGCCACAATGACTTTGTAGGTTGTCTATTTGTGCTTAGGACTAAATATTTTTCACATGTTAAGAAGTTCCTGATCTATCTGCCCTTTACTACACAAAATAGTTTAAAATTACAGTTTTTTAGCTCCACTGGCTGAAAGCCACTGGGGCTATTGTCATGGCGTTGTGTCTGTCGTGCGTGCGTCCGTGTGTGCGGTGGTAAACTTTTTCTTTAAAAATCTTCTCCTCAGAAACTACTGGATGGATTTCAACCAAACTTCACAGGAATGATCCTTGGGTGACCCTCTTTCAAAGTTGTTCAAGAAATTTTGATCCAATGAAAAACATGGATTTAATGGGCGTGGCTAATTTCCAAATATGGTAAAAAGTGACTTTTCTCAGGTTCTAGTAGATGGATACCAAAATAATTTTACATGACTGATCCTTGGGTGACCCTTTATCAATCTACCAAAAATTATTTTGATCAGATGAAAAATATGCATTTTATGGGCGGAGGTCATTTCTCTATATGTTATATAGTGGAAACTTTGAAAATCATTTTCTCAGAAACTAACTGATAGATATCAACCAAATTTTACATGATTGATCCTTGGGTGACCCTTTATCAGTCTACCAAAAATTATTTTGATCAGATGAAAAATATGTATTTTATGGGCGGAGCTCATTTCTCTAAATGTTATATAGTGGAAACTTTAAAAATCATTTTCTCAAAAACTAACTTATAGATATCAACCAAATTTTACATGAATGATCCTTGGGTGACCCTTTATCAGTCTACTAAAAACTATTGTGATCTAATGAAAAATGTGTATTTTTTGGGCGGAGGTCATTTCTCTATTTGTTATATAGTGGTAACTTTGAAAATCATTTTCTCAGAATGAAAGTGATGGATATCAACCAAATTTCACAGGAATGATCCTTGAATGATTCTTAATCAGTCTATCAAAAATGTTTGTGCTCGAATGAAAAATATGTATTTTATGGGCGGAGGTCATTTTTCTCTATGTTATATAGTGGAAACTTTGAAAATCATTTTCTCAGAATGTAATCAATGGATATCAATCAAACTTCATTAGTATGTTCCTTGGGTGATCCATTATCATGCAGCCAAAAATTATCGTGATCGGATGAAAATTACGTCTTTTATTGGCGGAGGTAATTTCTCTATATGTTATAATAGTGGAAACTTTGAATATCATTTCAACATAAATAGAACCCAAAATATCTAAAAAATCTAGTCAAAACTTTGATTACAAGAATTTCAAGCCTGTGGAGCGACTCGAGCCATTCATGGCTTTCTAGTTTTGTGTGTGTGTGCACAACTCCAACAAATTTGATTGGATTGAAATGAATCTTGCCACAATGTAACCCTGATATTTGGTTGAACTTAAGACTTCAGAAATTCAAAAAGCTTGGGTCTTTCTTGTATTATCTGCCCTTGAATTGTTTGAATTTCACTATATTTCTTTTGTGAGCACCTGGTCACACTTTGAATTGGAATGAACTGAAACTTGCAAAATGACTGTTTGGCGTATAGTTGTGCATAAAACCATTTTCAATTTACACTCAAAGAGTCATACTATGTTATGGCCCCAGTCGTCTGTCTGCAATTTTTCTATCTATCATTCAAGCTCACATTACTGACAAGCCAAGGTTACTGACAAGCCCCATCGGGCGTATATGTGCCGCTCTGCGAAGCTCTTGTTCTAAAAAGTGGTTTGAAACATGAATATGGAAATCCTCAACTGATGCTTTTTACCAATATTCAACAGGTGGTGTCTAACTTATCTAAAGATAAACCTAGTTGTAAAGTTTTTATGTAATCAGTGAGTGCATTTTATTAAATGACCTTGACTAATCACCTTGACTTTGTAATGCATGTAAAGGTCTTGTCAAAAGTAATATACATGTGAAATAAGAAGGCTCCAAGACTTACCAATCCAAAAATATGGCAAAAGCTAGTTTAAATTTTACAGAATTTTACCTGGAAAGATGACCTTGCCTTCACATATAACCTTGATGATGGTACATTCCGAAAGTTCTTGTCCAAAGCAAGCATCATGAAATATGAAGGCTTAATCACTTACCAATCAAAAGTTATGGTCAATATTAAAGCTTTTATGTTGACAAGAGGACCAAGATGGTCCTAGATCGCTCACCTGAGTCTCTTTGACCCCTGGGACATCACATTAATTAGATAGGCAGATGTCAAAAAGAAGAAATTGCCTAAGATCAATACCATGGAATGTTTTCAGGGAATAGCAAGACAGATATGCCTGTTTGCTTTTTGATTCTATGTAAAAAGGGATGCACCCGGCTGGACCCCAAATGTGACCCCAGGGTCTTGATATGACCAAACTTGGAAGAGGTCCATAAGATGATGCTACATACTAAATATGAAAGCTGTCTGCCTACTGGTTTCAGAGAAGATGATTTTTGAAGGTTTTCATATTTTCACCCTTTGTGCTCAGATGAGCTGAAAGGGATGCGCCCGGGTGGAGCCCAAATGGTCTTGATATGAACAAACTTGGTAGGGGCCTACTAGATGATGCTACATACCGAAAATGAAAGCAGTGTGCCCTCTGGTTTCGATTAAAGAAGATTTTAAAAAAAATTCGCTCTTTGATTCTATGTATAAAGGGTTGCGCCCAGGTGGAGCCCAAATATGATCCTAGGGTCTTGATATGAACAAACTTGGTAGAAGTCTACTAGATGATTCTACATATAGAACACAGTCGTATACCTGGTACAGTGCAGTAAAAAAGAGCCCAGTGTAGAAGCATGCAAGATGGCGGGCGTAAACTACGGTAAAAAGTAGGTACATTTTCAATCGCAAAAATACGGGTTAATTTAACTGATGGTGCTTAATGGTAGACATTGTGATCAACATGAAATGTCCGATTTTCTTATTTTCCCATTGATTTCTCGTGATGCCTACTATACAACTTGGATTCAATCGATAAAGTTGGGTAAATAGCAAAAACCGAAATTGAAGCGGTGATCGCAAGATTTATTCCAGAATATTTGATTCATTACTAATAAAATCACAAATGCCCAACGACCTATCGTAAGCCAAAACCATCCCGATTTTTGACAGCCCTGAAAAAGCATTGTGGAAAGTGATATTTTTAGTTTTTGTAAATGGACAACGGTCCAGTGCAGAAACAGGCCGTTTTTTCCATTGGTACAGTGGAGAAACAAGGTTTTGAGGCGATTTTGAACCAGTGGAGATACATTTTTGGAAACTGTGTAGACACATAGTTTGGAACCGTGTAGAACAAGCACGACGTTGGTAAATAATGACTTTGTCGTCGTGAATTGAAAGTAGCCGAATTATTATTTCGAATAGTGACATAAGGGAAATATTTGATACATTTATCCATTCTTTAAATCTAGAACTATTTTATTTTGCTTATAAAGTTTGAAAGTTGATCGTACTTGATTCTGGCATTGTGTGGGCTTGTAAATTTGTCGGTGACATTTGACCTTCTTTCTTAAATTTGGAATTTTATGTCTACGATAATATGAAGTAAAAGGAAAGTAAAATTTGGTGAAAGATCATCATCGAATCTTGCACCATACTTGAACATTGACACTGACCTCGACTTTTGTCCTCAATGTTGGAATAAGTTAAGATTGATAGATAATTGTTTACGCGTCAATCTAGAGATTTGGCACTGACATTTGTCCGACCTTCAAAGTAATGAGAGATTAGGTCTAGAACAAATTAATAATACTGGTAAAGGTTGACAAAGGGTCGACTTTGATTCTGGCATTATGTTGAGCCTTTGAGACTTACCCTGACTTGACCTTTTTTCTTCAATGTTGAATCAATTGGTCTATGATAATATAAGGTGAGTAATAAAAAAAAATGTCGATGACACTGACATCAATCTGGACCATTTTCTCTGATTTACCTTGTCCTATATTTCTTAAATGCTGAATTGTCAGGTCTAGAAACACAGACTTTGAAATTCTGTCTTTAATTCTCGCATCATTTTCTACCTTTAACACAGACCATATCGCAAAATTACCAGACTAAGACCAAAGTCAAGGAACAAAATGAGTTCACAAAATTTATTGCAATCCAGAATTGACCAGTACTAATGAGATGAGACTTTTCAAATCATATCATTGAGTGTAACAAGTAGTGTTGGGAACAATCTTGTCTTCTTTCTTAAAAAAAAAATATGCTAACGTACTTATATGTCAGAGGATGACCCATATTAGATTACGCTTGCATTATATTGGCCAATCAAAAAGCAGCATTGCAAAAGTGTGTATAATGGATACAATCCAAGCATTGTATACATACATATTATCTTAGACATAAAATTCCAAATTTAAGAAAGAATGTCAAAGGTCACCGACAAATTTACAAGCCCACACAATGCCAGAATCAAGTACGATCAACTTTCAAACTTTATAAGCAAAATAAAATAGTTCTAGATTTAAAGAATGGATAAATGTATTAAATATTTCCCTTATGTAACTATTCGAATTAATAATTCGGCTACTTTCAATTCACGACGACAAAGTCATTATTTACCAACGTCGTGCTTGTTCTACACGGTTCCAAACTATGTGTCTACACAGTTTCCAAAAATGTATCTCCACTGGTTCAAAATCGCCTCAAAACCTTGTTTCTCCACTGTACCAATGGAAAAAACGGCCTGTTTCTGCACTGGACCGTTGTCCATTTACAAAAACTAAAAATATCACTTTCCACAATGCTTTTTCAGGGTTGTCAAAAATCGGGATGATTTGTGGGGGGTTGGGCTTACGATAGGTCGTTGGGCATTTGTGATTTTATTATTAATGAATCAAATATTCTGGAATAAATCTTGCGATCACCGCTTCAATTTCGGTTTTTGCTATTTACCCAACTTTATCGATTGAATCCAAGTTGTATAGTAGGCATCACGAGAAATCAATGGGAAAATAAGAAAATCGGACATTTCATGTTGATCACAATGTCTACCATTAAGCACCATCAGTTAAATTAACCCGTATTTTTGCGATTGAAAATGTACCTACTTTTTACCGTAGTTTACGCCCGCCATCTTGCATGCTTCTACACTGGGCTCTTTTTATACTGCACTGTACCAGGTATACGACTGTGATAGAATGAGAGATGATAAATAGATAAACGTTCTATTTATAGAAACGTTCTATTTGAAGAACGAAAGATTTAACACGGCTAAAGTTTACTAGTTTGCCGGATATAGCCGCGATTTGATAACCGCCAAAACTCAATGTACGATTTTGATGAAACTTTCAGAATCGCCGGAGAATACCTCCATCTACGTCCTTACAAAATTTCATACCCGGGAAAAATCTAATTATCGAGTTATTTAAGTTTAAAGTTTCACCCTAAGCTGTCGATTGGGATGATGACGTCACCGATCCACTACGTCACGCAAACCAATGTTATTGTGTCCGCCATTGTTGATTCGAGTAGGACATAATATAAATGTGCTTTGGATTATTGTTTCACTAAGGTAATATAGTGACAGCTTTGTTGAAAAAAATATCAATGTAACAATTTTTTACGCGTCGAAAGACAGTTGATCCGAGGTGGGTCGACTCGAGAAATCTGAAAACGCGAGCGAATGCTCGCGTTTTCAGATTTCTCGAGTCGACCCACCTCGGATCAACTGTCTTTCGAATGCTCGCGTTTTCAGATTTCTCGAGTATACCCGTCTCGGATCAAATGTCTTCCGTCTCTTAAATAAAACCCATAGAATGTCGACGTTTCTCCTACTTTCTCCTTTTATATCTAGTTTGCAATAAAAACAAATTGGCCCAATCTAGTGCGTTCGAGATGCAAAACGTTTTCGAACGTTTGAATACGGGCAACCATTTCTCACACGAAGTTGATGAATCACAAGGGTGCAAGTCAAAACGGCCCAAAGTCAAAACGGCCCAGAGTCAAAACGGCCCACATTTCGGTCAAAACGGCCCGTAATTTGGTCAAAACGGCTCAGAGCAGATTTTACATTCGGTCAAAACGGCCCAAATAGATTTTTTTCTCAAATTACTCTTTGAAAATATATAGCAAACTTGTTTTCTTATTATAACGTCTAAGATTTTAATGTCAACGATTACGCCAATGCTAGTTTTCGTCCTACTTTGTACTTTTTTCTTCTTCGGGTTTTTAATATAAATGTTCGAAAAGTGAAAGAAATGGGTTCTTGAAAATCTATTTTTTCGACTGTTGTAACTTAATAGCAAAGTTCTACATACGTGTAAAGGTTTTCTTTTTATTGTTACAATATATTACAATCATTACTAATCTTATTGTTCATAACTATCGCAGAAAAGACGTCTAGTAAAATATAAATTCCCCTTGAAAAGGTTCATGTAAAATTGTTTTGTGAAGAGAAATCAAATGCTAAATTTCAAAATCTTACAACTTTTTTCTTGTGAAGTTTGCCAATTCTTTATCATGAACCTCTATCGTTAACAGTGTATTTTTATGTGGATTATGGGAACGGGTCGGAAACAGGGCTTATTAGGGAAATGTGTAATTTCTGAAAAATTGGGATAAGCGTTATTTTTAAGTTATTATTTTGGGTAGACCTTAATTTCCGTGTATATTTTATTGCCAGAGTAAAGTTTTGTTTCTCCCTCAGTCCTTTAAACTTAAACTGAACTACGACATATCGTGTCTTATTTGTAATATCAACTTTCTTTAAGAAAGACCATCGGCTTTGTAAATTGGTATTTTTTTCCTGGTTTGGGGAAAATTGCACTTGTTATCATGTTGAACGGGTCGTTTTTAGGTTTAATCGTATTAATGTTTATATTATACATTTAAAACGTGTTAAAAGCACTTTTCGGGATTGAATTCAGTGCTTTAAAAGTGTACTGGCATGGGACTGTATTTTCCTACCTAATCCAAAGCGGCATTTCATAAATAAAGCTGTTTCAGTTCTGCCTATTTGATGCCACACATTTGTAAAAGAAATAGGCCTGCATACGTTTTTAACTTCATGTAAACTTTTTTTTCAATCATCATAAAAATTTATTTTACTTCGGCAAAGATAGGAAAATAAAGCAAATTAAATGTTTGGGCCGTTTTGACCGATTGCCAAAACTGATTTGGGCCGTTTTGACCGAATTACGGGCCGTTTTGACTATGGGCCGTTTTGACTTTGGGCCGTTTTGACTGTAAACCAATCACAATGACAGAATTGTTAAAAGTCTGTAAATAGCATTGTCTAGAATCGATACACATTCTAAATAGAAAACTTGAGAAAAAATGAGAAAGCGCTTGCATCAAGCATTAAATTCATGTGGCTGACATGTGATTGATTTTCACAGTGAACTTGTTCAAAGACTAATGAGATAAGTTTCTGTTTTACAAAACATGTTAGTGGCTTGCAGCATCTAGACTACTGGTTAAGAGACCAATTCTCGCGGAGTACCATTTCTTGTCCACCACCCTGGTTCATGGTAAAAAGTAATACGGAAAGGAAACCACTCTTAATTACAAATGATGTTTACAACAACCTCTTTTATCCGTAAAATAATTTGTAGTAAATAAATATTGCGTCTTTACTCAGTTTACTGTGAAAATGGTCTGTTAGTGAGAACTGGTACTTGGCGAGAATTGGTCTCCAACCATTACATGGATTAAAGCTGTTGCAGTTGCAACATAGGTCCATATAAACCTCATTTGTAGCCAAATTATTTCATTTTTGAAAGAAAAAAAAAATTAAATGATTGTAACTGTGATAAAATTAAGAAAATAATTCTAATTTTGAAGTTTTAAGCCTAGATCTGGCATTTATTGAAAGTAAATTTGAAATAATTTAAAAAAAATATTGGCCTTACTTATCCATTTGTGACCCTTTTCTTCCAAATTACCAGCCAGACTGCTGTTATTGTACATATTATTGTCTGTTTGTTCATTTGAAGCGGGGGTTCGGGGGCGGCAGCCCCCGACATCCAACAAATTTAAAATAAGAGCAAAGCAGAAATGTCCAGAGAGCAGATGTTGTAACTCGCCATAGCAATACAAGCAACATATAAAATTTTGGTCACAAACCTGATACAATTCTGGAAAGTACGCAGGATTTTTTACTGAAAGTGATCAGGTCATGGCAAACTGTATGCATGCATTAGTGCCCCTGTTAAAGGAACCACCTGAATTTCGAGAATGAAATTGAATGAAAGTGTTGGTAACCCACCCACTCAGTTACTCATCAATGGTTCTGAAATAATCTGCCCGAGTTGTCAAACTTGTCCATTAAGCTGCACGGACAAGCATATTTTCATGCCTAGGTTGCCCATAGACAAGTGAAAATATCTAGAGAAAAATATTTTCTTAAAAAGTTAGCTGTTTTCTGAAATTCCACTTCACCAATGTGAACAGTTAGTCTATATCTAGGACACTTTTATTTCCTTTAGCAACATCAATTTTGTTTTGATATTTCAAAGAGCTCAAAATTCAATGGATATGTAGGTTTTAGCAACGTACAAGCCAGTTTGTGATTGTTACTTGTCCGTGGACAAGCAGACATTCAAAATATTTCAGAACCACTGCAGTTATCATTTCATTGTAGGGCCTCTTTATTTACTACTATTAAAGAAGTATGTACAGTTTGTTGAAAGGATATATAGATTGAGAGAACATTCTATGTACATGTAACAAACTAATAATAATACACTGCTAAAGTTTGCTTTAGCCAGATATAGCAGGGCTAGTGCTAGTGTTTGAAATAAGGGAGTGTTTGACCCCTTGCCCATTTAACTCTGGAGGTCAAAACGGGTTTAAAAGGGGTCAAAAGTGCAGTCTTAAAGAGCAAATTACAGGGCTTTTTTTCTTGAATTTGGGAAGAGGCCAGAGCCTGTTCATTTTGGGAAATTTCTGTGTGTTTAACTTTTTCAGATGAATTGGGACCATAAGATTGCTTAAATAAAGTATTTAAAGTACAATTCATGCATTATTTGCAAAATTTCATGATATACAACTACTTTTGTGGTCTTACAGCCATAAAACTCATTTGAGTATCAAAGAAAATGAATTTTAAACACAGAAAAATAATGATAATGCAAAAAATATCTCATTTGTGAATTTTTTCTGCCACAATTTGGAAAAATAGAGCCTTTTTTGAATTGGGTAGTAACCTCTAATAGGCCTCTGTTAAAGAATGAAATAAAAGCCCTACATTTTGAGTAGAATTCTGTAGAATTTAAGAGTAAATTGGCCCTTTCTTGTAAGATAAGAAGCCAGCAATTGACTGATTTGTAAAAATTTAAATAGTCTATAGGATGCATCATAAAGTTTGACTCTTAGAAAATTCTCTCAAGGGTGACCAGAGTATAAATGACCCCCCTGGGAGAATTTTCTAAGAGTCAAATAAGATTAAATTTTTGAGGGACAAAAATCTCGTTTAAGGGTCAAATGAGAGCCCTGATATAGCTGGAATTTGTCACCTTGCCTGCAGCCTGATCCTGAAGGTGCCAAAAAGCTTACTTTGTTTACCTTTATTTCGAAATGGTATTTGTGTGAAGTTTACTATTTTAGGTGGTCATGTGACTGTCAAAAGGTATTGGAAATGATGTCACCATTTTTGCATGATGTTGAAACCATAATTATGCTGACAAAAAAAAATTGTTTGAAAGGGCAAATGAAAAGAAATTTTGGTATGTAACAAATCATATTTTGAAATATACATATGTTGTACATGTTGCATTTTGTCCTTTTTGCATCTTCAAAGTATATTTTAGACCTGGGTTACAATCGTAAATTTCGTTGCAGAATTTGTTTATTTGCAAGGTGTTTTGTTCAATGATAAACCCATAATGTGTTTCCAGAAACCCCAAAATGGGGGTGATTTACCCCTAAATTGAAGCTTGTACCCCCAATTTTTTTCAACCAGCCTTCTTTGTGTTATATAGAGGGGGTACATGCACGCTGTATATACTCATATTTACCCCCAGATTGAAAAAGCAGTGGGAACACAGGCCGCCAACTTATTTCTCGCCCTATCGGGGCCCGTTGTTGTTTTTTTTTTTGTTGTTTTTTCAGCTTTAAACCCGCCCTTCATTCAGGCTGAAAACCGTTGCAAACCGTTTTCAAATTATACCCCGCTTTACATGCAAGTATACAGGTAAAGCGGGACATAACTTGAACCGGTTTGTCAGCCTGAACGCAGGGCTTGATTCAAGCTCAAAAAACAACAACGGGCCCCGATAGGGCGAGAAATAAGTTGGCCCACAGACATTGCATATTGGCTGCCAGGCATTTAGAAAGGGTTTCTCAGGTGAATATTATGTAGACTGGTCCATATAATCACTACTTTGGTTTTAGAGCTGGAACAGTATTGGCTCTATTTGGCTTGCCCCTGTGTGCATTTAAATCTGGATCTTCACTGTTCAAAGAATTCATCTCTGGGATTGAGTTCTATTATCAATATAAGACAATTTTTCATTAGCAGGAATTTAGCATTTTCTAGTAATTGCTTAAATAAGGCAATATTTCTCACTTAAATTATAATTAATGATGTGAAAAGCTAACAAGGCTTGCTGATGAGAATTTTGGGTTTCTATAGTAAATAACTTTGTATAAGTTATTGAGATCATAAACTGGAATTGTTATCCAATGGACAATATTTCTTTTTTGTCAGGAAAGATTGATGCTGATCTTATTATCTGGTTAAAAAACTGATTTTGTTTGTTTGAATTGTTTTAACGCCGCTTTCAACAATCTTGCAGTTATATCGCGGCGGCCGGAGCAGACCTAACAATGGGTTCCTGGTATTTCTTTCACCTGTACTACCATTACACCCTTTCCTAGCCCCCGACTGCTATCTCACATAGGTTTATAAAAAAGTTTGTAATATATTTAAGTGTATTATTTAACAATAATGATTAAGCTGAGTTGACCTTTAATTGTCTTTTACGGCAATTCAATCTAATTAGCAAGAAGTCAAGGAGATGAAAGTGAGGGATATAGGAAAATCATGGTTGTCTTGTTTGTCAATTAGATCTAGGATTTCTCTAATGTGCAATTGTATACTCTGAGATCATTGAATCCTGTTTTTCTATATCCATCGAAAGAAAATATGCTTTTTCCCACTTTTGGACATAATTATGACTGCTACCAGAGTTTTAAAAAATGCTAGGCATTAATCAGTCACTTGTTAAGAAATAAAAAGGATGTCATTGGCATGGAGACCTTTCAATTTATCTTTCCTTTTTTTACCTTTCAAATAATCATTCTGAATCTGTTTGGATTTATTTCATAATAAGGGTCTTAGTACCCCTTATTAATCAAAATCATGTATGAAGGTTCGATTCCTTCCCCAGACTGTATAAAATGCTGGTGCAAAAAGGGACGAATTGTCTGGAGGTCCCACATGATTTTGTTATGAAACATGATTATATGATTATAGAAAAAAAACAATATCACTGGGTTAAAAAAAATATACTCCAAGTGACTGGTTAATTGTTTCATTACAATTATACAACATGCAAGTTTGTTTTTATGATGGCATTTTAATATTTATATGGTTTGATTAGGTTTTTGTTTCATACCACTACAAATTGAAAAGACCTACCTTGCTAGACTTAAGGGGTTAACACTTGTGGGTAATGGCAGAATCTCTAGTTACAAACATTTCCCCCCCCCCCCCCTCCCCAACTTTTGAAAGATTTCCTTTTATTTTTCTGCTCTTTTGAATGTGACCTCAACCATAGAACACCTATGCCATTTAGGCCACAATCTTTAATAACTCAATTAGAAAAATATCTGAAAAAGACAAGTTGTACTATTTTGAAATTTTTTCGAAATGATATTGATTTGAGAAGGGATTTTTGAGTGCAATTTAAGGGAAGTTATACAATTTCCCTTATCTTATCCAACAGAAATCATCAATATTGTATAACCTCCAATTGAAATTTAAGTATTAGGTTTTTTCTCTTTCTAGTTATCGTGTCCATTCAAACAATTTCACTGTTGGTTATGGCCTACATTAACCCTTTGCTGTTTAATCCCTGCTTTTTACGTGCCTTTGATATTATGATTGAGAAAACATTGTGAAAAAAGAAGAAATTGCTTCTGACAAGCAATTTCTTCTTTTTCCACACTATTTTCTACCCTACTGAATGGTTATTTTTCAAATAAAATTCACTTTAAATTTTCGTCTGCAAAACCTTTGAATTTGGACAGGTCCAAAATTTTGTAAAACAGGAAAGGGTTAAAAGAACTGGGATTTGATTATTTTAAGCAATAATGATGGCTTAGAGCAAAACAGTTTCAAGACGTTATGCATCATATGTTCCATTAAAGGTGTATCCGGTAAATTCCTATTTATCATCTCTCATTCTTTCCCGCGAAAAACTTCAGGTGTCGCCACTCTAGTACCAAATATGAAAGCTGTCTGCCTTCTGCTTTCATAGAAGAAGGTTTTTTGAAGATTTTCATATTTTTATCCTTCGTGCTCATAAGAGATAAAGGGATGCACCCGTGCAAAGCCTAAATATGACCCAATGGTCTTGATATGAACAAACTTGGTAGAGGCCCTCTAGGTGATGCTTCATACCAAATATGAAAGCTGTGTGCCATCTGGTTTCAGACGAGAAGATTTTTAAAGATTTTCGCTCTTTGATTCTATGTAAAAAGGGTTGGGCCCGGGCAAAGCCCAAATATGACCCCAGGGTCTTGATATGAACAAACTTGGTAGAGGTCTACTAGATGATGCTTTATACCAAATATGAAAGCTGTCTGCCTTCTGGTTTCAGAGAAGAAGATTTTTAAAGATTTTCATATTTTCACCCTTTTTGTTAAGGGTAAAGGGAAAGTTAAGGGTGGATTTCATTCATTTGAACAATTTTGGTAGAGCTTGACCCAAGGAACATCCCTGCCAAGTTTCATCAAGATTGGCCCACTGGTTTAGGAGGAAAAGATGTTTAAAGAAATTGTGGACGACGCACGACGGACGACTGACGACGGACATTCTACGATCACAATAGCTCACCTTGAGCACTTTGTGCTCAGGTGAGCTAAAAAAAGTAACCTTGAAAAAAATTACACTGACCTCAGCAGATGACCTTGACTATGGTGTTAATGGAACAGCCTTGTCACAAGAAATGCACATGTGAAATATCAAAGCTATATGACTTACTATTCAAAAGATATGCCAAAAGTTAGTTCTAATTTTACAAAATTTTTCCTTGAAAAATAACCTTGACGCTGACATATGAACTTGACAATTGTGCCATCGGAAAGGTCTTGTCCCACGCTATCGCAATGTGAAATATGAAGGCTTTATCACTTAGTAATCTAAAGTTATGGCCGATGTCAAAGTTTTTATTTTGAAAAAGTGCCGTTGAAAAAATACATTGACCTTGACACTCTTTAGTATTCACAGAAAGGTCTTTTTACAAGCTATGCACAAATAAAATATCAAGGCTATATCACCGACCAATCCAAAGTTATCGCCAATAATATTAAAGTTATTTCTCACAAATTTGTACTTGACACATGACCTTAAGCCTGGTATCAACAGAAAGGTCTTGACCCAAGCAGTCTCCAGTTCAATCCACAGGAGCACTCATCCTTTCTGACTATTTGTCTCCCATCAATGGGTTGATGATCGTAGACCTATATGGGATAGCAGCTGGAGGCTAGGAAAGGATGTGATGGTATTACTGGTGTGAGAAATACCAAGGATCAATTGATCGGTGCTCCAGCTACTGCGATAGAACTGTAATAATGTTGAAAGTAGCTTCAAACACCATTCAAAAAAAAAAAGTCCCAAGCAACCATCATGTGAAATATGATGGCTCTATCACTTACCACTCAAAAGTTATGACCAATGTTATAGTCCGGCTGACTTCTATATGGACCAACACTTTGCTGAAAATCTCAGAATAGAATAAATGAAACTTTTTTTCTTGTAATATCATATTTTCCATCTAATACCATGAAGAATTTTGTTTTTCAGAATTTTTGAATGTAAAATAATGATTTTGTCCGTCCGTGTACATGTTAATTTCCAGCCTTTCATACCTTCTTGTGTCTGTACTAAACGGAACAGAAATATGTCTATCCAAAAATGGGTTTGATTTGCATAGGGGCCGAATCAAAAGTGTATGATTTTAAGTGAGTCTTTTACGTATAAAAATTAGTATTAGTATCAAATTAATTTTGTCAAAGATATTTACTCCCTTAGGATATCAAATCTGAGTGTATTCTCTCTTTGTTCTAACACCGTTTGACCAGATAATTGATAATTGTCTTTTATCTAATCTGAGATAAGCCCCATATTCACATATTGAGACCAATCAAAAGCTTTATGTAACAAAGTTTTTGGGATTTTCATGAGAAAAAAACAGATAAGCAGGCGAGTATTAACGGTACAAATCAGGTGATATTTAGATAAAGGTGACATAACTGCGGATAAGCTCATTAGCATTTCTAAATAAGGAATGGACATTTCTTCTGTCAAATATTACGTATAAAACCATGTGTTTTTACTATATGTTTACATTTTCTTTCTACTAAACAGCCTGGTATAAAGATGAAATTAAGAATTAACCACATAAAAATCATTCACTCAAATTCAATTTAATATAATTGATGAAAAGGTTGGTCCATATAGAAGTCAAACAGACTATAATTTTTTTTTTTTGGATAAAGGGACAAGCAGAGTAACAGACAGACATAAAGACTAGCCATATACAAAATGTCCCCGATCTATGGATGTGGGGGCATAGAAATAAAACCCAATTTCCCATGTTTTCTGATGGGATGATAAAACATGCTGCGGTGGGGTATAATTTGCAAACAGTTTGCTCTGATTTGTCATCCTGAACACAGGGCAGGATTTGTGGAGAGTGAACAAAAAAAACTGCTTTGAGAGTGCTTTTAGGTGGCAAATCGTAACAAGATACGCCTGCCGCACTGCTGGAATTGGAGGGGATTTAAGTCTAAAAATCAACAAAGAACAATAACTAAACAAATTAGCTAGGTTGTGAAATGGTTCTTGTGACTTGGCATCAAGTGGTTGAGTTTTGCTCCAGACAAAGAAGTAAACGCTGTCAGAATGCCAAATGCCATAGGTGATAACATAATATTTCCTGTCTTTCGATAAAAGATGTATAAAAAAAGTAATCAAGAGCCAATAATTCAAATGGATCTGGCCCTATTTCAATATGGTTCATACTTTACACCAAACAAGCATGCTAAGTTTCATGATGTTCACCCAATGGGTCATATTTCTAGAGCCCGGGCCAGTTAACTCAGTAACTCAATGGCTGTCAATCCTGGGACCTTGGGTAGAATTCAAGCTGTTGGCATCTGACTACAGATGAGGAGACATTCAATGATCACAAAACTCACATTGTGCTCAGGTATGCTTAACTGAGGACTTTTTTAACCCTTTGCCGTTTAATCCCTGCTTTTTACGTGTCTGTGATTTTATGATTGAGAAAACATTGTGAAAAAAGAAGAAATTGCTTCTGACAAGCAATTTCTTCTTTTTCCACACTATTTTCTACCCTACTGATTGGTTATTAGCTCCACTGGCTGAAAGCCACTGGGGCTATTGTCATGGCGTTGTGTCCGTCGTGCGTCCGTCCGTCCGTGCGTGCGGTCGTAAACTTTTTCTTTAAAAATCTTCTCCTCAGAAACTACTGGATGGATTTAAACCAAACTTCACAGGAATGATCCTTGGGTGACCCTCTTTCAAAGTTGTTCAAGAAATTTTGATCCAATGAAAAACATGGATTTAATGGGCGTGGCTAATTTCCAAATATGGTAAAAAGTGACTTTTCTCAGGTTCTAATAGATGGATACCAAAATAATTTTACATGACTGATCCTTGGGTGACCCTTTATCAATCTACCAAAAATTATTTTGATCAGATGAAAAATATGCATTTTATGGGCGGAGGTCATTTCTCTATACGTAATATAGTGGAAACTTTGAAAATCATTTTCTCAGAAACTAACTGATAGATATCAACCAAATTTTACATGATTGATCCTTGGGTGACCCTTTATCAGTCTACCAAAAATTATTTTGATCAGATGAAAAATATGTATTTTATGGGCGGAGCTCATTTCTCTAAATGTTATATAGTGGAAACTTAAAAAATCATTTTCTCAAAAACTAACTTATAGATATCAACCAAATTTTACATGAATGATCCTTGGGTGACCCTTTATCAGTCTACTAAAAATTATTGTGATCGAATGAAAATTGTGTATTTTTTGGGCGGAGGTCATTTCTCTATTTGTTATATAGTGGTAACTTTGAAAATCATTTTCTCAGAATGAAAGTGATGGATATCAACCAAATTTCACAGGAATGATCCTTGAATGATTCTTAATCAGTCTATCAAAAATGTTTGTGCTCGAATGAAAAATATGTATTTTATGGGCGGAGGTCATTTTTCTCTATGTTATATAGTGGAAACTTTGAAAATCATTTTCTCAGAATGTAATCAATGGATATCAATCAAACTTCATTAGTATGTTCCTTGGGTGATCCATTATCATGCAGCCAAAAATTATCGTGATCGGATGAAAATTATGTCTTTTATTGGCGGAGGTAATTTCTCTATATGTTATAATAGTGGAAACTTTGAATATCATTTCAACATAAATAGAACCCAAAATATCTAAAAAATCTAGTCAAAACTTTGATTACAAGAATTTCAAGCCTGTGGAGCGACTCGAGCCATTCATGGCTTTCTAGTTTTGTGTGTGTGTGTGCACAACTCCAACAAATTTGATTGGATTGAAATGAATCTTGCCACAATGTAACCCTGATATTTGGTTGAACTTAAGACTTCAGAAATTCAAAAAGCTTGGGTCTTTCTTGTATTATCTGCCCTTGAATTGTTTGAATTTCACTATATTTCTTTTGTGAGCACCTGGTCACACTTTGAATTGGAATGAACTGAAACTTGCAAAATGACTGTTTGGCGTATAGTTGTGCATAAAACCATTTTCAATTTACACTCAAAGAGTCATACTATGTTATGGCCCCAGTCGTCTGTCTGCAATTTTTCTAGCTATCATTCAAGCTCACATTACTGACAAGCCAAGGTTACTGACAAGCCCCATCGGGCGTATATGTGCCGCTCTGCGAAGCTCTTGTTCTAAAAAGTGGTTTGAAACATGAATATGGAAATCCTCAACTGATGCTTTTTACCAATATTCAACAGGTGGTGTCTAACTTATCTAAAGATAAACCTAGTTGTAAAGTTTTTATGTAATCAGTGAGTGCATTTTATTAAATGACCTTGACTAATCACCTTGACTTTGTAATGCATGTAAAGGTCTTGTCAAAAGTAATATACATGTGAAATAAGAAGGCTCCAAGACTTACCAATCCAAAAATATGGCAAAAGCTAGTTTAAATTTTACAGAATTTTACCTGGAAAGATGACCTTGCCTTCACATATAACCTTGATGATGGTACATTCCGAAAGGTCTTGTCCAAAGCAAGCATCATGAAATATGAAGGCTTAATCACTTACCAATCAAAAGTTATGATCAATATTAAAGCTTTTATGTTGACAAGAGGACCAAGATGGTCCTAGATCGCTCACCTGAGTCTCTTTGACCCCTGGGACATCACATTAATTAGATAGGCAGATGTCAAAAAGAAGAAATTGCCTAAGATCAATACCATGGAATGTTTTCAGGGAATAGCAAGACAGATATGCCTGTTTGCTTTTTGATTCTATGTAAAAAGGGATGCACCCGGGTGGACCCCAAATGTGACCCCAGGGTCTTGATATGACCAAACTTGGAAGAGGTCCATAAGATGATGCTACATACTAAATATGAAAGCTGTCTGCCTACTGGTTTCAGAGAAGATGATTTTTGAAGGTTTTCATATTTTCACCCTTTGTGCTCAGATGAGCTGAAAGGGATGCGCCCGGGTGGAGCCCAAATGGTCTTGATATGAACAAACTTGGTAGGGGCCTACTAGATGATGCTACATACCGAAAATGAAAGCAGTGTGCCCTCTGGTTTCGATTAAAGAAGATTTTAAAAAAATTTCGCTCTTTGATTCTATGTATAAAGGGTTGCGCCCAGGTGGAGCCCAAATATGATCCTAGGGTCTTGATATGAACAAACTTGGTAGAAGTCTACTAGATGATTCTACATACCAAATATGAAAGCTGTCTGCCTTCTGCTTTCATAGAAGAAGGTTTTTTGAAGATTTTCATATTTTCATCCTTCGTGCTCATAAGAGATAAAGGGATGCACCCGTGCAAAGCCTAAATATGACCCAATGGTCTTGATATGAACAAACTTGGTAGAGGCCCTCTAGGTGATGCTTCATACCAAATATGAAAGCTGTGTGCCATCTGGTTTCAGACGAGAAGATTTTTAAAGATTTTCGCTCTTTGATTCTATGTAAAAAGGGTTGGGCCCGGGCAAAGCCCAAATATGACCCCAGGGTCTTGATATGAACAAACTTGGTAGAGGTCTACTAGATGGTGCTTTATACCAAATATGAAAGCTGTCTGCCTTCTGGTTTCAGAGAAGAAGATTTTTAAAGATTTTCATATTTTCACCCTTTTTGTTAAGGGTAAAGGGAAAGTTAAGGGTGGATTTCATTCATTTGAACAATTTTGGTAGAGCTTGACCCAAGGAACATCCCTGCCAAGTTTCATCAAGATTGGCCCACTGGTTTAGGAGGAGAAGATGTTTAAAGAAATTGTGGACGACGCACGACGGACGACTGACGACGGACATTCTACGATCACAATAGCTCACCTTGAGCACTTTGTGCTCAGGTGAGCTAAAAAAAGTAACCTTGAAAAAAATTACACTGACCTCAGCAGATGACCTTGACTATGGTGTTAATGGAACAGCCTTGTCACAAGAAATGCACATGTGAAATATCAAAGCTATATGACTTACTATTCAAAAGATATGCCAAAAGTTAGTTCTAATTTTACAAAATTTTTCCTTGAAAAATAACCTTGACGCTGACATATGAACTTGACAATTGTGCCATCGGAAAGGTCTTGTCCCACGCTATCGCAATGTGAAATATGAAGGCTTTATCACTTAGTAATCTAAAGTTATGGCCGATGTCAAAGTTTTTATTTTGAAAAAGTGCCGTTGAAAAAATAACATTGACCTTGACACTCTTAAGTATTCACAGAAAGGTCTTTTTACAAGCTATGCACAAATAAAATATCAAGGCTATATCACCGACCAATCCAAAGTTATCGCCAATAATATTAAAGTTATTTCTCACAAATTTGTACTTGACACATGACCTTAAGCCTGGTATCAACAGAAAGGTCTTGACCCAAGCAGTCTCCAGTTCAATCCACAGGAGCACTCATCCTTTCTGACTATTTGTCTCCCATCAATGGGTTGATGATCGTAGACCTATATGGGATAGCAGCTGGAGGCTAGGAAAGGATGTGATGGGATCACTGGTGTGAGAAATACCAAGGATCAATTGATCGGTGCTCCAGCTACTGCGATAGAACTGTAATAATGTTGAAAGTAGCTTCAAACACCATTCAAAAAAAAAAAGTCCCAAGCAACCATCATGTGAAATATGATGGCTCTATCACTTACCACTCAAAAGTTATGACCAATGTTATAGTCCGGCTGACTTCTATATGGACCAACACTTTGCTGAAAATCTCAGAATAGAATAAATGAAACTTTTTTTCTTGTAATATCATATTTTCCATCTAATACCATGAAGAATTTTGTTTTTCAGAATTTTTGAATGTAAAATAATGATTTTGTCCGTCCGTGTACATGTTAATTTCCAGCCTTTCATACCTTCTTGTGTCTGTACTAAACGGAACAGAAATATGTCTATCCAAAAATGGGTTTGATTTGCATAGGGGCCGAATCAAAAGTGTATGATTTTAAGTGAGTCTTTTACGTATAAAAATTAGTATTAGTATCAAATTAATTTTGTCAAAGATATTTACTCCCTTAGGATATCAAATCTGAGTGTATTCTCTCTTTGTTCTAACACCGTTTGACCAGATAATTGATAATTGTCTTTTATCTAATCTGAGATAAGCCCCATATTCACATATTGAGACCAATCAAAAGCTTTATGTAACAAAGTTTTTGGGATTTTCATGAGAAAAAAACAGATAAGCAGGCGAGTATTAACGGTACAAATCAGGTGATATTTAGATAAAGGTGACATAACTGCGGATAAGCTCATTAGCATTTCTAAATAAGGAATGGACATTTCTTCTGTCAAATATTACGTATAAAACCATGTGTTTTTACTATATGTTTACATTTTCTTTCTACTAAACAGCCTGGTATAAAGATGAAATTAAGAATTAACCACATAAAAATCATTCACTCAAATTCAATTTAATATAATTGATGAAAAGGTTGGTCCATATAGAAGTCAAACAGACTATAATTTTTTTTTCTTGGATAAAGGGACAAGCAGAGTAACAGACAGACAGAAAGACTAGCCATATACAAAATGTCCCCGATCTATGGATGTGGGGGCATAGAAATAAAACCCAATTTCCCATGTTTTCTGATGGGATGATAAAACATGCTGCGGTGGGGTATAATTTGCAAACAGTTTGCTCTGATTTGTCATCCTGAACACAGGGCAGGATTTGTGGAGAGTGAACAAAAAAAACTGCTTTGAGAGTGCTTTTAGGTGGCAAATCGTAACAAGATACGCCTGCCGCACTGCTGGAATTGGAGGGGATTTAAGTCTAAAAATCAACAAAGAACAATAACTAAACAAATTAGCTAGGTTGTGAAATGGTTCTTGTGACTTGGCATCAAGTGGTTGAGTTTTGCTCCAGACAAAGAAGTAAACGCTGTCAGAATGCCAAATGCCATAGGTGATAACATAATATGTCCTGTCTTTCGATAAAAGATGTATAAAAAAAGTAATCAAGAGCCAATAATTCAAATGGATCTGGCCCTATTTCAATATGGTTCATACTTTACACCAAACAAGCATGCTAAGTTTCATGATGTTCACCCAATGGGTCATATTTCTAGAGCCCGGGCCAGTTAACTCAGTAACTCAATGGCTGTCAATCCTGGGACCTTGGGTAGAATTCAAGCTGTTGGCATCTGACTACAGATGAGGAGACATTCAATGATCACAAAACTCACATTGTGCTCAGGTATGCTTAACTGAGGACTTTTTTTAACCCTTTGCTGTTTAATCCCTGCTTTTTACGTGTCTGTGATTTTATGATTGAGAAAACATTGTGAAAAAAGAAGAAATTGCTTCTGACAAGCAATTTCTTCTTTTTCCACACTATTTTCTACCCTACTGATTGGTTATTAGCTCCACTGGCTGAAAGCCACTGGGGCTATTGTCATGGCGTTGTGTCCGTCGTGCGTCCGTCCGTCCGTGCGTGCGGTCGTAAACTTTTTCTTTAAAAATCTTCTCCTCAGAAACTACTGGATAGATTTAAACCAAACTTCACAGGAATGATCCTTGGGTGACCCTCTTTCAAAGTTGTTCAAGAATTTTAGATCCAATGAAATGGGCGTGGCTAATTTCCAAATATGGTAAAAAGGGACTTTTCTCAGGTTCTATTTGATGGATACGAATTAAATTTTACATGAATGTTCCTTGGGTGATCCTTTATCAGTCTACCAAAAATTATTGTGATCAGATGAAAAATATGTATTTTATGGGCGGAGGTCATTTCTCTATATGTTATATAGTGGAAACTTTGAGAATCGTTTTCTTGGAATCTAACTGATAGATATCAATCAAATTTTACATGAATGATCCTTGGGTGACCCTTTATCAGTCTACCAAAAATTATTGTGATCAGATGAAAAATATGTATTTTATGGGCGGAGGTCATTTCTCTTTATGCTATTTAGTGGAAACTTTGAAAATCATTTTCTCAGAAACTAACTGATAGATATCAACCAAATTTTACATGAATGATCCTTGGGTGACCCTCTTTCAGTCTATGAAAACTTATTGTGATCAGATGAAGAATATGTCTTTTATGGGCGGAGGTCACTTCTCTATATGTTATATAGGGAAACTTTGAAAATCATTTTCTCAGAATGTAATTGATGGATATCAATCAAACTTCATTAGTATGATCCTTGGGTGACCCTTTATCAGTCTACCAAAAAATATTGTGATCAGATGAAAAATATGTATTTTATCATAATGGGCGGAGGTCATTTCTCTATAGGTTATAATAGTGGAAACTTTGAAAATCATTTCAACATCAGTAGAAGCCAAAATATCTAGTCAAAACTTGGATTAGCTATTACAAGAAATTCAAGCCTGTGGGGCGACACAAGCCATTCATGGCTTTCTAGTTAGCTCCACTGGCTGAAAGCCACTGGGGCTATTGTCATGGCGTTGTGTCCGTCGTGCGTCCGTCCGTCCGTCCGTGCGTGCGGCCGGTCGTAAACTTTTCTTTAAAAATCTTCTCCTCAGAAACTACTGGATAGATTTCAACCAAACTTCACAGAAATGATCCTTGGGTGACCCTCTTTCAAAGTTGTTCAAGAAATTTTGATCCAATGAAAAACATGGATTTAATGGGCGTGGCTAATTTCCAAATATGGTAAAAAGTGAGTTTTCTCAGATTCTAATCAATAGATACCAATTAAATTTTCCATGAATGATCCTTGGGTGACCCTTTATCAGTCTACAAAAAATCATTATGATTGGATGGAAAATATGCATTTTATGGGCGGAGGTCATTTCTCTATATGTTATATAGTGGAAATATGAAAATCATTTTCTCAGAAAGTAAATGATGGATATCAACCAAATTTCACTGGATTGATCCTTGAGTGACCCTTTATCAGTCTACAAACTAGAAAGCCATGAATGGCTTGAGTCGCTCCACAGGCTTGAAATTCTTGTAAAAGCAAATAAATGTTTTGACTAGATTTTTAGATATTTGGGGTTCTACTGATGTTGAAAATGATTTTCAAAGTTTTCAACTATATAACATATAGAGAAATGACCTCCGCTATTAAAATCAAAATAATTTTTTGCTGCATGATAATGGGTCACCCAAAGATCATACCAAACATGTTTGATTGATATCCATCAGTTACATTCTGAGAAAATGATTTTCATAGTTTCCACTATTTAACATATTGAGAAATGACCTCCGCCCATAAAATGCATATTTTCCATCCGATGAAAATAAGTTTTGGTACACTGATAAAGGGTCACTCAAGGATCATTCCAGTGAAATTTGGTTGATATCCAAAAATTAGATTCTGAGAAAATGATTTACAAAGTTTCCACTATATAACATATAGAGAAATGACCTCTGCCCATAAAATGCATATTTTGCATCCAATCACAATGATTTTTTGTAGACTGATAAAGGGTCACTCCAGGATCATTCCAGTGAAATTTGGTTGATATCCATCAGTTAAATTCTGAGAAAAATGGTTTTCAAAGTTTCCACTATATAACATATAGAGAAATGACCTCCGCCCATAAAATGCATATTTTCCATCTGATCACAATGATTTTTTGTAGACCAATAAAGGGTCACCCAAGGATCATTCATGTAAAATTTCATTGGTATCCATTGATTAGAATCTGAGAAAACTCACTTTTTACCATATTTGGAAATTAGCCACGCCCATAAAATCCATGTTTTTCATTGGATCAAAATTTCTTGAACAACTTTGAAAGAGGGTCACCAAAGGATCATTCCTGTGAAGTTTGGTTGAAATCCATCCAGTAGTTTCTGAGGAGAAGATTTCTAAAGAAAAGTTTACGACCGGATGCACGGACGGACGGACGGACGGACGGACGGACACAACGCCATGACAATAGCCCCAGTGGCTTTCAGCCAGTGGAGCTAAAAACCATTGTGATTGGATGGAAAATATGTATTTAATGGGCGGAGGTCATTTCTCAATACGTTAAATAGTGGAAACTTTGAAAATCATTTTCTCAGTATGTAACTGATGGATATCAACCAAAATGTACTGGAATGATCCTTGAGTGACCCTTTATCAGTCTACATAAAATCATTGTGATCGGATATAAAATATGCATTTTAAGGGCGGAGGTCATTTCTCTTTATGTTATATAGTGGAAAATTTGCAATTTTTTTTCTCAGAATCTAATATTTGGATATCAATCAAATTTCACTGGAATGATCATTGAGTGACCCTTTATCAGTGTACCAAAAATTATTTTGATTGGATGAAAAATATGCATTTTATGGGTGGAGGTCATTTCTCAATATGTTAAATAGTGGAAACTATGAAAATCAATTTCTCAGTATGTAACTGATGGATATCAATCAAACATTTTTGGTATGATCTTTGGGTAACCCATTATCATGCAGCCAAAAATTATTTTGATTTGATGGAAAATGTGTCTTTTAAGAGCGGAGGTCATTTCTCTATCTGTTATATAGTTGAAACTTTGAAAATCATTTTCAACATCAGTAGAACCCCAAATATTTAACAAGAGGGCCGTTGGCCCTGGGTGCGCTCACCTGAGAAAAAAGCTTCATTACCTAGGTATGTCCATGCAACCACAGAAAAAGAGATTTTCACTTATTCAATCAGATAACATTTGAAATAATCCTTCCCCCCCCCCCTCTGCTCCTCCCCTGGTCATTATTTATCTAAGCTTTTTCATAAAAGGGTTGTAATCAGCTAATCTATGCCAGATATACAGGCTGAGTCTGAGACTTTTAAAGTTTTCTTTAATGTGTTGATCAATCCATGTCAAATATAAAGGCTGTAGGGATTCAAAATTCTCATTCAAGCACACACCCCCCTCCCCCAAGATGCTCTGCACCTGGTTAATCTACAGTCATGATTTTAGCTAATTCAATTAATGTCCATATGCTGATCATCCATACCAATTTTCAAGTCTGTAGGACTCCTGGTTCATTAGAAGAAGTTTAAAGATTTCAAAAATGATCCAAAGTACTACCCCCTCCCCAAGACACTCAGCACCTGGTGACCCTACAGTCATCATTTAAGCTACATGTATTTTTATAAAGGTCAATATATTGATCACCCATGACAATTTTCAAGTCTGTAGGGTTCCTGATCCAGGAGAAGAATAAGGTTAAAGATTTCAAAATTGATCCAAAGTACTACCCCCTCCCCACTAATGCTCCGCATCTGGTGACCCTACATTCATGATTTTAGCTACTTAATTTAAGATCAATATGCTTATCATCCATGCCAATATTGGAGTCTATAGGGCTCCTGGTTCATTAGAAGATGAAGGTTAAAGTTATAAAATTTTCACAAAAGGACTCCCCCTCCCCCCTGGTGCTCCGCACCTGGTGGCATTACAGTCATGATTTTAGCTTTTTTAATAAAGGTCAATGAGCTGATCCTCCATGCCAATTTTCAAGTCTGTAGGGCTTGTGATTCATCAGAAGAAGAAGGTTAAAGATTACAAAATTTTCACAAAAGTACTACCCGTTCCCCCCTGGTGCTCCGCACCTGGTGAATCTACAGTCATGATTTTAGCTAATTCAATTAATGTCAATATGCTGATCATCCATGCCAATATTCAAATCTGTCGGGCTCCTGGTTTAGAAGAAGAAGGTTAAGGATTACAAAATTTTCACAAAAGTACTACCCCCTCCCCCCTGGTGCTCCGCACCTGGTGGCCCAACAGATATGATTTGAGCTATTTTTATTAAAGTCTATGAGCTGATCCTCCATGCCAATTTTGAAGGCTGTAGGGCTTCTTATTCAGAAGAAGAAGAAGGTTAAAGATTACAAAATTTACCCAAAGTACTACCCCCTCCCCCCTGGTGCTCCGCACCTGGTGGCCCAACAGATATGATTTTAGCTATTTTTATTAAGGTCTATGAGCTGATCATCCATGCCAAATTTCATGGCTGTAGGGCTGCTTGTTCAGAAGAAGAAGAATTTTAAAGATTTTCTTAAATTTTTAACTTTTGTTGCCATAGCAACCAGAGTTTTTCACCGATTTCAATTCTTTTAGCAATTCTTAAAGGGGATCACCTAAGGAACATTTCTGCCAAGTTTGGTTAAAATTGGCCAAGTAGTTAAGGAGGAGATGTCATTTAAAGAAATTGTTGACGGACGACGGACGACTGACGACGGACGACGGACGACTGACGACGGACGACGGACGGATGCCGGACAAAAGGTGATCACAATAGCTCACTTGAGCACGTTGTGCTCAGGTGAGCTAAAAATCTAGTCGAAAAATTTCTTTGCTTTTACAAGAATTACAAGCCTGTGGAGCGACTCAAGCCGTTCATGGCTTTCTAGTTTTTCAAATTAAATCCACTTTTAATTTTCGTCTGCAAATCCTTTGAATTTGGACAGGTCCAAAACATTGTAAAGCAGGAAAGTGTTAAGGCATATGAGAATCAGGGCAAGTACATAGGATTTGGTAAATCTTCATATCCTGGAATGTACCTTATATACAACATAAGTATCAGTCAGAGTTTTGTAATAATTTACTTCACATAAAATCAAGACATTTAAAGCCACAGATGTTGTACATATAAATGTCATATCATAGCAACATTTCAAATCATTTAACAATGCATAAAACTCATTCATTCTTCCCGCACAAATATTGAACACGCAGCTCTTGGGCCAAGAGAAGAGGTGGTATACATTGGTTCAATTCACCCAAACTTGACCTTTATGAGTAACATGCTTAAATGTCAATTACTGACTCATTTTGTCAATTACAAAATATATCTAAATTCAAGACCACTAAAAATTTTATCATTTGTAAGTTTATGCTAAGACATGAAGGAATTATCATGTTTTAATTATCTAAATGACAATGATCAAGTTTAGGTAAATAAAATGGCACAATAATACCATTATAAAATTGTTATAAGCTGATATACACCTTAGACCTAGTGACTTCAGCTTGTGAAATCAAGATGAAGTTAACAAGTTTTGGAAGAACATCACAACTTTGTCACTGGCATCCAAAACCTTATAACCTGAAGATATGATGTTTTGGTCTTCATTCAACCATATTTCTATTGGTAATTTCATGTATTGAAGGCATGCATATCAAGGAGACAGTGCAATACCATTGTAAGTGCCTATAAAAAAATCTACACTTACAATAGTGTTGCACTGAGCCCTAAATATATTGAAATCAATATATTTTATTTAACATTTAAAACAATTTCCTACTTGTCTAGATTACTTGCCTCCTATTGGCAATTTTATGTATTGAAGGCATGCATATCAAGGGGTCAGTGCAATACCATTGTAAATGCCTATAAATAAATCTACACTTACAATAGTGTTGCACTGAGCCCAGAATATATTGAAATCAATATATTTTATTAAACAATTAAAACAATTTGCTACTTGTCTAGATTCCTCCTCCCACCCCCGGAAAAAAGTCTTCTTAATAAGTTCACTAAGTGAAATGCCATCTTCATCTTTAAGGAATTAGGATCAGTCAGAAATTTTATCATTTGATGATAAATTAAATATAAACAAGACATGTTTGTAAAACAACTATAACCCCCCCCCCCCCCCCCCAAAGAGAACAGGCAGATGGCATATTCTTTGTCAACAAACAAAGGGCAATAACTAAAAGAATATGACAAGTAGAGCTACAGTTATCGTGCACTACACTTCTCCCCAATGAGATCAATCCACCTTTGGAGTTTCGTGATACTAGCTTGCATACATTTTGAGATATGCTACGGACAAAAAATGGGCCATGGACCAACTGACAGACAAGTGCAAAGCAGTATACCTCTTCTACAAAGGGGTGCTTAATAAATGTGTCTCAAAAACAACATACAGTGGATGCCAACAGCTTCAGGTTTAGCATGAGGGTTTATAATTGACAAAATTCCACAACAAAGCATATTGATAACTTTTTAGAAACTGCAAAAATGGCCCAAAGTAAATTAGCAAAGTATTACTGTAGAAGCTTGATTGCAAGAAACTTTGATAGACAATGATGACTTTTTGTTACATAATTGACCCTTGCCACTGATTGTTCACTCAATGATAAGCTAGACATTGTTTTCGAAAAAAAGTGTCTATTCTGGTAAGACTGCACTGATTACATAGTTTGACCAGGGTTGTTGTCTTTTGTAAAATTTAAAATAGGCAGTTTTTAGTTTAATCTACACTAGTGTAATAACTAAGCAAATGAGATAAGAAAGCAGAACAAGATTGCATTCTTGTTCGGAAATAGACATCATAATGGACCTGCTGACGTCATTTAGCAAACAGCATTTTAAATATGTTTTGCACTTTAATATAAATCAATAAATATCCCAATTTTTTACTTATTTTATTACCAAAAATCGGGCAATATAATAAAAAGAAAATCTAATTTGTGCTCATCAAATTCCGAATTTATTAAACTCGTCATCTATAAACAGATATTAACTTGGCGCAGTCTCGTTTTTTATATGTTTATAGATGACTCGATTAATAAGTTTGGTATTCAATGACGACTCATTAAATATCCTCTTTGTATTATTCAATACCATTGCTAAAATATTGATGATGAATGGGCCAATTAAGGAAGTGAACCATTAATAGTTCCCAAAAGTTTGGGGGTTTCAAAACTTTCACAATTTTTAACCGAGGTCTACTAATGATTTCACTCAGAAACCTCAATTAATTAGAAAGCCATGAATGGCTTGAGTCGCTCCACAGGCTTGAAATTCTTGTAAAAGCAAATAAATGTTTTGACTAGATTTTTAGATATTTGGGGTTCTACTGATGTTGAAAATGATTTTCAAAGTTTCAACTATATAAAAGATAGAGAAATGACCTCTGCTATTAAAAGACATATTTTCCATCAAATCAAAATAATTTTTGGCTGCATGATAATGGGTCACCCTAAGATCATACCAAAAATGTTTGATTGATATCCATCAGTTACATTCTGAGAAAATGTTTTTCATAGTTTCCACTATTTAACATATTGAGAATTGACCTCCACCCATAAAATGTAAATTTTTCATCCAATCAAAATAATTTTTGGTACACTGATAAAGGGTCTCTCAAGGATCAATCCAGTGAAATTTAGTTGATATCCAAAAATCAGATTCTGAGAATATGATTTTCAAATTTTCCACTATAAAACATATAGAGAAATGACCTCTGCCCATATAATGAATATTTTTCATCCAATCAAAATAATTTTTGGTACACTGATAAAGAGTCACTCAAGGATCATTCCAGAGAAATTTGGTTGATATCCATCAGTTACATTCTGAGAAAATGACTTACAAAGTTTTCACTCTATAACATATAGAGAAATGACCTCGGCCCATAAAATGCATATTTTTCATCCAATCACAATGACTTTTTGTAGACTGATAAAGGGTCACTCAAGGACCATTCCAGTGAAATTTGGTTGATATCCATCGGTCACATTCTGAGAAAATGATTTTCAAAGTTTCAACTATATAACATATAGAGAAATGACCTCCGTCCATAAAATGCATATTTTCCATCCGATCACAATGATTTTTTGTAGTCTGATAAAGGGTCACCCAAGGATCATTCAAGTAAAATTTGGATGGTATCCATTGATTAGAATCTAAGAAAACTCACTTTTTACCATATTTGGAAATAAGCCACGCCCATTAAATCCATGTTTTTCATTGGATCAAAATTTCTTGAACAACTTTGAAAGAGGGTCACCCAAGGATCATTCCTGTGAAGTTTGGTTGAAATCCATCAAGTAGTTTCTGAGGAGAAGATTTTTAAAGAAAAGTTTACGACCGGACGCACGCACGCACACACGGATGGACGCACGACGGACACAACGCCATGAAAATAGCCCCAGTGGCTTTCAGCCAGTGGAGCCAAAAAATTGTGAAAGAACTTTCGAAGGATGAGAAGAAGTTTTAAGAAAGTTTTGAGGAAGTTTGATGCCTGACGGATGACGGTGTCAAGGTGAATTGTTGTCGAACTATTGAAGTAACAGGTTCACTACCTTAATATATCTTTTCCTGTCCATATATAAAGATTAATCATGCATAAAAAATTAAATACACAGTTGTAGCACATTCATACTAACACACACATATCACAATTTGGAATATATTTATAATGGAGGCCTTTGAATACTAAAGGGATATTGCACATAATGATTATTTAGTTAAAAACATACTGTATAAATGAGATATCGAGATATAATCTGGGCCTGAGGTACAAAAACCAAAACTTCTTCATTTGTGCACTACTAAAAATTTTCTCAAATTAAAAATTTGAAAAATGTGTGAACATAAAGATAAAATTATTAAGTTATTATTCATAATAACTTATAAATATTATCTTTAATGTTCATATATTTATACTAATAATGTAATAGTATGACAAAAGAATGACAGCTTTAATCACAAGTTGAAATTTGAGAAAATTCTTAGTTTAGAATTAGAAATGTTTTATCCTATCAGGCCTGATGACAAGTCATAAGACAAGATAGTTCCTGTATTCCCTTTGATAAGAGCACTCTTTTTTTTAAAAGTTACAAGTTCCCTCTTCATTTTTTCCATCATGGAACCCCATTAAAAGATGATTGAAATAACCTAGATATGACGAATTTTATGAGTCTTTATCTCTTATTTGAGGTAATTTCATCTAAACAATCCTTTTCTTTCTGAAAAGTCTGAATCAAATTCCTCCATTTGTTGCTGAGAATTTGAGAGTACAAGATTTTCCAACTAAGGGCCATAACTCTGTCCAATAATAGGAAATTAAGATAGGATATGCTAAAGTCATACCAAGGGAATGACTGACAAGTAAACTCATATACACCCTTGAACATAGTTTTTTGGAGCATAATAGTAAGAGTTCAAACAGATAGAAAGCTATCTTAAGGGAGAATCTTGTGAACCATTTAATTTGAAACCACTTTCTCTTAAAATTTCTTTTAAGTCACTCTGGTATAAAATATTTTTTTTCAAATCATGCAAGTCTAAAAACTGCAATCTGCTTAGGTCCATACAAAAATATCAAAGGTCTTACAAAAAATTGCTTTTCCTTGCTAACAAATTAATTTGAACTTTAATTAATTGTGTGTAATTGAAATAACAGCTTCAAGCCAGAGAAAAGTATTGAATAATTTAGAGCAAAATTCTTCATGTAACAAAATTCGTTTTAAGAAATTAGCTGTTGTCATGATTTGTTTTTTTCAACAAAAAATTGCATCCAAATCACAGGACTGTAAGCACTGTAAAAATTTTTTTGTCAACATTTAATTTGAAAATTGATGCTTTAGACAAAATTGACTGTTAATCGACAAACTGGGTAGGGTAGACTATGATCTAACTGCACAAATGTGCAGGCTGATCTTTGTCTACACCTCCTGCCAAAACAGAAAAAATTAAAGGTTTAGAAAAACTTTTAAGTAATTGAACTGTCTGACCCTAAATCATCCAGACTCTTAGAAAAGGATGTTATTTGCACATTTTATTTGCCTTATATAATATTAATTCCTTTATAGTTATTTCCATCAAGATTGGGGCATTCTGATTGAGTACACAGCTGATTGGTAAGCTTGCAGACAAAACAGTTCCAAAAGCAATTTGCTATGCATAGTTATACAGTCTGATAATAGGTTCTAGTTTCATACCTCCATGAAGTAAGGAAAAGAAACCTCTTTTCATATCATAATTATAATCCTTGTAAGGCTAAATGGCAGTCTTTTCAAAATTGCATCAAAATCAAAATTTCGAAAGTACAGGATAATCTTATTGTCATTCAAAATTTCTTATGAAAATCCATCAACACCTATGGTGATGGGAAAATAAAACCAAAATTGGACAGCAGAAAGAGGAAAAGCTTAAAATCAACAGTCATGACAACAGTTAAGAGCCAATTATCAAGAAAACCCAAATTAATTTTACCAGTCAACTACAGAATTTATTGGTTACTAGTAAGTTAATTGACATTCATTGATGAGATACACAATTTCTTCCTTGGTAGAAGAAGTGAAAAACTTGATAAATAAATGTGAACACAAATGTTGATATCTCATAGATTTTCAATTTTGAAGTTTTTATCAGAAAATTCCAATTAATCATTGCCATGCTGCATTAAAACCTTTGCAAAATTGTCAGTAAATCAAAGCGCTGAATGCAGTTAGTGTGAGACACTATTCCTTTTAAAAATAGGATGGTTTTAACTATTCTGGTTTAAGAATCGAAATCAGGTGGTATAGGCGAAGATTGGACTGCACATATGCACAGCCTGCCCTGCGCTCAGGATGACAAAATTGTAGAAATAGTTTGCCAATTATACCCTGCTTTGCATGCAAGTGCATGTGCAAAGCGGGTATAATTGGAAAACTGCTTGTACCCTTTAGTCATCCTGAACACAGGGCAGTGCTTTGTCTATACCCCCGGCCAGAGCAGGAATATTACAGGTTCAGCATGACAAGGGTTAACAAGATTTCCTTGACAGTTGTAGTTTTGGAGACAATGTCCTGAGAATGACAGGTGAAGTAAACGATGACGCTATAAATAGTGTGGAGTCTCCTGACCAGTCAATAGACGGAATATCGATGTAGGCATGGTTTTCATGTGGATCTGAAAGAAAAAAAAGATACAATTTTTGTTTTGTATGAGGTGGGAGACAAATGGTGTGCACAAAAATGAATTTCATCAAATGATGGATGAAAAGGGGCCAATTAGTCAATATACCCAGAATAGAAAACTCAACAGACAACAGGGACCCGTTTTACTAAATATCTTATGAAAAAATTTATCGCAAGTCAAAATCACAAATCCTACCTGGTGTATTCATCCATTGTAAGATTCTGCCTTACAATATCCCCTTGCAATTGTCTTCTATAGATGATTCCAAAGAGATGATGCATGGCAGAATTCCATATTTAGTTACAACTGTAGAAGCAACTTTAATCTTTGACTTGCTCAAAAATAATCATAAGATGTAAAGTAAAACAGGCCCCAAGATACTAAACAAGAGCTGTCGGAGAACAGCAAAGCTCGACTATTTCTAGTGCTGGAGAGTGACAGCAAATCAATATCGACATTGAAAATTTAAAAAAATTTAAGTTGAGAGAAAAGAATATTTGTCTAGAGGTTGATATTATGGTCACAGAAGCATGTGCAAAGTTTCAAAGAAATAGTTTTAGTAGGAACAGAGATACATCTAACTTAAAACAATTGCACATAAAAACATAACCAAGATTTTTAAGGCTGAAAAGGGTTAAAATTCCATCATATTAAATATCAGAGTATCAGAGTAATGAATCTTTTTCTGTGGGCTAATATCATGGTCAAAGAAGCATGTTTAAAGTTTCAAAGCAACAGCTTTAGTAGATACAGAAATATTACAGATGTACATCAGTTGCACGTAAAAACTTAACCAAGAAGTCCGAAAAGGATTAAAAATCCACTAAATTAAATACCAGAGAATTGAATCTTTGTCAAGAGGCTGTTATTATGATCACAAGAGTATGTGCAAAGTTTCCAAGCAATAGCTTCAATAGAATTAGAGCTATAACTGATGTACAACATTTGCACGTTAAAACTTAACCAAGAATTTCCAAGTCTTTAAAAAGGTTAAAATTCGATGAAATTCAAAATGAGTGTAATTATTCTTTGTCTAGAAGCTGATATCATGGTAACAGAAGCATGTGTGAAGTTTCCAAGTAAAAATCTAGGTAGAAATGGAGCTATTACTGATTTACAACATTTGCACGTAAAAACTTAACCAGGAATTTCTAAGTCCGAAAAAAGTTTAAATTGATGAAATTCAGTATCAGAGTATTGAATCTTTGTCAAGAGCCTGATATTATGGTCACAGAAACATTTGCAAAGTTTCAAGCGAAAAGGATTTATAGAAACAGAAATATTACAGATAAACTACATAAATTTGCATAAAAACTTAACCAAGATTTCTAAGTCTGAAAAGGATTAAAATTCCACTAAATTCAATATCAGAGTATTGAATCTTTGTCTAGAGGCTGATTTTATGGTCACAGAAGCATGTGCAAAGTTTCAAAGCAATAGCTTCAATAGAAAAAGAGATTTTAATCACTTGCACGTAAAAACTTAACCAAACCACGTAACCAAAGCAATACGCCGACGCAGGCGCCACACTTGGCAAAAAGTGGCATTGTATGGGAATGGATCAAGCAAAAGAGTATAAATTGGAAACAAATGACTTATGTTTAAATGAATTTTGTAAATGTCAATAAAAATTCAATTGAATCTAATGACCCAATGGCTGATGTCATGCTAAACTGCAAGTTTTTAATAGAGAAACGAATCAAAGTCTAAAAAGTTTACTGTCCGCACTCAGCTTAAGGTGATGGATAATGCAAAAAATCTAGGTAAAAAGGAGCATTTTTAAAAATATTGACCTTGACCTTGTCAAATGACCATGACATTGGTATCTGTAGATATGCACCATCAAGATCTATCATTAGACTTATATGAGCATTGTGTCTTGAATAAAGTAATTGGCATTGTAAAGTTTTTTTTTTGTTCAGTTTTGCAGACTGACAAGCAGACCAACAATGGTAAAACAATATGTCCCCCAATCATTAGATACAGGGGCATAAAAATACTTTCAGTGCTATCCCCCTTGATAGTCTGAATAGCACTGGGTCAACAACAATATCAACCCCACCAACGCCGAGGTGATGACTATACCACTGGTTTTCTGTTAAAACTGCAAAGCTAAAAGAGGCTTAATTATTATAGAAATACATTTGTGACCGTCACAAGAAAAGGGACCATCCGAGAATTCTGTAAAATGAATTATTGAAAAACAGATTTTATCCAACAAAGGTCAACCAGAAGTTGAATTTCAAAAATTCTTTCAATTGAAGGTAGATTGATCATTCTAGATTCAGGAAATAAGCACGGTGTAAAAAGTTTCAACCCTAGTCAGTCTGTGCAATCCACGCAGTCTGACTAGGGTTGATACTTTATGCACTTCCAAGATTGTCCCTTTTTGCTTGACGGGTCACATTTGGATGGCTTGATGTTAAATGGAGAAAATAATTGACAAGATTTAAGCAAAATTCCAGAATTATTGGGTATAACATTTTTTTTACAAAATGTTTATATGTGTAGACGAAACCATCGACAGGCATACAAGGGACCATAGCTTGTCACCCTTAAGCCAATGGAGCTTAAGGTAGTGGAACCTTAAAAGTGTTGCAACATATCAGAACCCATGATATTTCACAATGATGTCCTAGGTTTCCTAATGAAAATCATTAGGAAACCTCGTCTTTATTAATAATAAGACCGTATAAGTTCATTACATCCAAAATGTTGAGGAACTATTATAGATCCACTACCTTAACCCTTTCCTGTTTTACAAAATTTTGGACCTGTCCAAATTCAAAGGTTTTACCGATGAAAATTTAAAGTGGATTTAATTTGAAAAATAACAATTCAGTAGGGTAGAAATAGTGTGGAAAAAGAAGAAATTGCTTATCAGAAGCAATTTCTTCTTTTTTCACAATGTTTTCTCAATCATGAAATCACAGGCACATAAAAGCAGGGATTAAACAGCAAAGGGTTAAAATGACACAACAAAGGTTAGCATATTTTATAATATCTACTTACTTCACCAACAGAATTGGCTAGCAATGAGACAATTTTTTCATGTTGAACTGCTACTACACTTTGGTTATTGATTTCTATTATACGATGTCCAACACGCACCCCACCTCTCTCTGCAATACCCCCTCGTAATAAACTACATATCTGAAACAATCAATGGCTCAGTGTCATAAATGTTATTGCCTATAGGCGTTACAACTCTTTTGTGCTGAGTCATCTAAATGAAAAAAATATTTTTGTTTCAGTGTAAGATATATTTATCTTTCATTGAGAGAATATCATGAAAATAAAGCAGTAACAGAAGCTGTCAATGAAATAAATATCTTTCAAACTAGCATGTAGGTGAACAATTATTGTATCGTTTTAATGCATAAGAAAAGAGATGAAAAACCAGACCTCAATGATTTTTTAATAATAATTTTTTAAGCCATGAATGGCTTGAGTCGCTCCACAGGCTTGAAATTCTTTTAAAAGTAAATAAAAGATTTGACTAGATTTCTATAAATTTTGGGTTCTACTGATGTTGAAAATGATTTGCTATTCAAAGTTACAACTATATAACATAAAGAGAAATGACCTCTGCCCATAAAAGTTATTTTTTCCAATCAAATGTTTGATTGATATCCATCAATTACATTCTGAGAAAATGATTTTGAAAGTTTCCACTAAAAAACATATTGAGAAATGACCTCCGCCCATAAGACATATTTTTCATCTAATCAAAAAAACAAATTTAAGACTGAGAAGGGTCACTCAAGGATCATTCCAGTGAAAATTGGTTGATATCCAACAATTAGATTCATGGAAAATGATTTTGAAAGTTTCCACAATATAACATATAGAGAAATGACCTCTGCCCATAAAAGACTTATTTTTCATCTGATCACAATAATTTTTTGTAGACTGATAAAGAGTCACTCAAGGATCATTCCAATGAAATTTGGTTGATATCCATCCATTAGATTCTGAGAAAATGATATTGAAAGTTTACACTATATAACATATAGAGAAATGACCTCCGCCCATAAAAGACATATTTTTCATCTGATCACAATATTTTTTTGAAGATTGATAAAGGGTCACTCGAGGATCATTCATGTAAAATTTAATTGGTATCTATAAATTAAAATCCAAGAAAACTCACTCTTTACCATATTTTGAAATCAGCCACGCCCATTACATTCATGTTTTTCATTGGATCAAAATTTCTTGAACAATTTTGAAAGAGGGTCACCCAAGGATCATTCCTGTGAAGTTTGGTTGAAATTCATCCGACAGTTTCTGAGGAGAAGATTTTTAAAAAAAGTTTAGAACTGGACGCACATACCGACGGACTGACACATGACGGACACAACGCCATGACACTAGCCCTAGTGGCATTCCGCTAGTGGAGCTAAAAATTATCTTGTTCCTCAAATACATGACCAAATTTTCACATTTACCAATTAGTCCTTTTTGTTTATGAACTTGATTAACAATCCCATAAGGGTATTCTAGGAATATTTATGTCTTGATTTAAATATTTAATATAAAGGTACATACCACACCATTTTGAACACTAAATCCTAGTTGATATTTGACATCAGGTCTCTTTATAAGGACCTCTACCACAGGAGGACATGGCACAACTGTAAGTTTGACAACCGTCTGATGTTTGGTACCCTTAAATATAGAAATAAAACATTTGAAACATGTAACCAGCTGGTCTCTTTATAAGGACCTCTACCACAGGAGGACATGGCACAACTGTAAGTTTGACAACTATCTGAGGTTTGGTACCCTAAAATATAGAAATAAAACATTTGAACATGTAACCAGCTGGTCTCTTTATAAGGACCTCTACCACAGGAGGACATGGCACAACTGTAAGTTTGACAACCGTCTGATGTTTGGTACCCTTAAATATAGAAATAAAACATTTGAACATGTAACCAGCTGGTCTCTTTATAAGGACCTCTACCACAGGAGGACATGGCACAACTGTAAGTTTGACAACTGTCTGATGTTTGGTACCCTTAAATATAGAAATAAAACATTTGAACATGTAACCAGCTGGTCTCTTTATAAGGACCTCTACCACAGGAGGACATGGCACAACTGTAAGTTTGACAACTGTCTGATGTTTGGTACCCTTAAATATAGAAATAAAACATTTGAACATGTAACCAGCTGGTCTCTTTATAAGGACCTCTACCACAGGAGGACATGTAACCAGCTGGTCTCTTTATAAGGACCTCTTCCATAGGAGGACATGGCCCAACTGTAAGTTTGCCAGGTTTGTTTATTTTATTTTTTTTCCCCTTTTTTTTTGTTTGTGTGTGTTGCTTTAATGGGCATTGATCAAATTTATGGTATTTTCAAAACCAGTATGAAACATAATAAATTTGAGCTCAAAATCTTCAAAGTTTGCACAAACATGAAGTTACAATTGTAGGAACTCCCAATCTCAAGCTTTATTTGTGTATATTATACTTGAATAGAAACTCAAAAATAAAGAAAGCAATTCATAAAGTCATCTAGATGCCAAATCACTTAAGACTATGCAACTTTTGGATACCTTGAATGAAGGTGATTGCAGTGTTCAGAGTTAATAATAGGTTTTCAGAATAATGATCTAAGGGCCTTTTATACTGGGATATCTTAACCAAGCTTCATTGTTTGAAATTTAAGATGGGACTTACCATATTTCTCCAAATAAACTCTCCCGGGAGCAACACATAACATGATTAAGGAGATTTTATTTAGTACACATTTTCTGATTGAAAAAATAAATCATTAAATTTATATCTTTTAGGCCTTTTTCCTTTCAGTTGAGGTAAATTTCCTGTAACCAATCATTAAAATTTTTATTTAATTGTTTAGAGGAAATAGATCTCAAGTCAGAAAAGAAGTCTTTACGAGTTTATAAAATTTAGGAATTTGAAGTCAATTTTCCGAGTTAAAAATGTAGTGGTAATACTATCTAATAGGGAGGGAGCTATTATTCGAGGAAATACAGTAAATGAAAAATACTGCAGATTAAAATAAAATGTGAACCCCAGTAGGTTATTGAAAATTAAAAATCATTTTGGTAGAAAATTTTGTGGAAAAAAAAGAACTGCTTTTCACAAACAAAAGTTGCAAACTTCATTAACAGAATTCAATTGCCAATACCTGAGTTTTTCATATGTTTTGTTTTATCTTTTTTTTTTTTCATCATTAAACAAGATTCTTCTAGCTTAAAGCAAAATAGATCTATAGCCATTAGAAGACTAGATTCAATTCATTTATTGTTGTCTTCTTTTAAATAAGTAAATTGTTTATGTTTCAAAATATATATATATCTCGGCAAAGGACAAAATTCATTTTGGAAGCAATAAATTTCTTCTTGTCAAATAATATTTTTCATGGCAAAACTTCTCAAAGATTATAAATACCAATGATTGCTAAGAAGAGGATTAATCAAATCAAACTATATAAGGAAAAGTCAATATGCAGCACTTCATTTGAACCAGTGTGAACTCTTGGTTAAATGAACAAGCACAATTATTTAATATGCGTGAATCAATTAAACCATCCAATTACACGATGTCAAACTCGAGAGGCCATTCATTCCATTTCTATATGGATTTTGTTTGGAGTCAGGATTATATGGAATGTTTAATATCAGGAACACTGGCTATTCTTATTTGGGGATCTGCAGTTAACACAATGAAAATTTATTGATAATCAGCTCAGTCTGGTATGATCTTACCTTTTTAAAGTGCAAAGCAGTATGATGTTCAGCAAATACAAATGTTAGAAGTTACATAGTCACAATCCCAAGAATTGTGTTATAGTCACTCATATAAAAGGGTGACATCCTATGAAATAGCCTATGTCATATGGCAGAAACTTTAGCTAGCCTTTTTCGGAGCGTTTTTGATTGTTTTGAGTGAGTTGGAATGAATGAATGGAGTGCTGAGAGAATGATTTAGAATAATTTTGATCAGAATGAGTGTCAATTTCACAATGTTTTTTACTGTATTTACATAGCTGAATACATTACTAGTCTTAAATTACACTGAAAGTGTCATGGCTATCACAGCATTTTTTGTTCCTTCTTTGAGTGGTACCCTAAATAGGACCGGTTCCCAATGCCAAGAAGTGTCATTTGTCCAAAAATCATGAAAAAAACTTCCCATTTTACCTAAGTCGAGGACTTTGCCAAATATTAAAAGGTAAATTAAGAGCAAATGTTATTTTTTCTTAGCTTAGTTTAAATTTAAATGCATTTAAAGGGGCAAAATAAACTTGATCCCGGTAGATTAATTTTAAAAGTAATCAAGTTTTTGTCCAAAACCATACAAATAATATTTTTCCCACTTTTCATCAAAATAATGGGTTTTTTTTCCAATAAGCCTGGTTTCGGACCCATTCCCAAAACCCCTAGAAACAAGATGTGTTTGTGAAACTCAAATGCCCCCGTAACAGCATTTTTTTTCAAAGTTTGACCTTGACAGGTGACCTTGACCTTGTCACATGACTTTGACTTTGGTACCAGCGGATGCAGATTATTGAGATCTATCATCATGCAAAATATTAGCCTTGTATCTTGAATAGGCTTGAAGATATTGGCAATGTTAAGTTTTTTGGTTAACCATTGCAGACAGACAGACGGACAACAGTAAAACAATATGCCCCCGATCTATCGATGTGGGGGCATATAAACGCTTTGATCTTCGTCTACACCTCCCACCAGGTTAGAAATATACATGGTTCAGCAGGACAAGAGCCTTAATGACCTACTGGGGAAGCTTGAATGTCTGGGTTCCATTAATTATGGACCTCAAATTAATAATTTCCTCTATTTCATTTCCATTGATATATCCCATGACGGCCATCCACTGACCACTGTAGTGGACAGTTTTGGTCATCTACTTGACAAGATGATTTCTCATGGGCCCTATCCAATTACTTATACGAATTGTTTTCTCTGATACCACATAGGGTGACTTAGGACATTTTTTCACTTTATTTGCGGAGCTAAAAATATAATACAATAACATGTTTATGATAGTTATCCTGAAAAAGTTCTAATAAGTTTACCATACAAAAGATGTATCAACACATCAGTAAATTTAATCTTAACCTTTTCCAAGAACTATAAGTGGGGTTCTAAACATTAGAATGTTTTTAATATATTTGAAACAAAATTTGAACTTTTGCCTTAAATCAATCATTTGTTTGTAACTTTCTATTTAATGCATCTCAAATCAACAATGCCAACAACATCATAGGCAATGCAAGAGAAATGAAAACAGCTTTTATCTTAAGCCTCGTAATGCTGAACCCAAAATATTCCTATTTTGACAGGAGTATAAGACAAAGATCAGTCTGCACATATGTGCAGTCTGATCTTAGTCTATACCTCCTGATTTTCCCTTTTCAAACCAGAAGTTTAGAATTATATTTTCAAAACAAATACTGACCCACAATTAGTACATTTCTAGTGATTCAGTTATTCCTAGACTGACTTTGTTTTAATTTTGCCAAGGTTTTTATTCAGCATGACAAGGGTTGATTCCAAAACAGCCCAGCTGTTAAAGGTAACAAGAGCTAACAAGATTGAATTGTGGGAGGATTTATTTAGGAAATGTTACTATTCATCTGATATAAATGCAATTAAGGTCACAGTTTGAGAATAAAGGTAAGTCTATTGAAAATTAATTGAATCAATTAATAGGAAATTGCCAATAAATAGAACCAACAACTATAGGCACTTGAGCACCTGGGGCCTGTTTTACTAAACAAATTATGATCATTTTTTGAGCAAGTCAAATAATAGAGTTGCTTCTACAGTAGTAACTAAATATGGAATTCTGTCATGCATCATCTCACTAGAATCCTCTTCTAAAGATGATTCCACTGAGATTTTGAAAGACAGTATCTTACAAACAACTAGAAAGCCATGAATGGCTTGAGTCGCTCCACAGGCTTGAAATTCTTGAAATAGCAAATCTAAGGTTTGACTAGATTTTAAGATATTTTGGGTTCTACTGATGTTGAAATGATTTTCAAAAATGCCACTATATAACATAAAGAGAAATGACCTCCGCCCATAAAATACATATTTTTCATCTGATCACAATAATTTTTGGCAGACTGATAAAGCTTCACTCAAGAATCATTCCAGTGAAATTTGGTTGATATCCATCAGTTACATTCTGAGAAAATAATTTTCAAAGTTTCCACTATATAACATATAGAGAAATGGCCTCCACTCATAAAATGCATATTTTTCATTCGATTACAATAATTTTTGGTAGACTGATAAAGGATCACCCAAGGATCATTCCAGTGAAATTTAGTTGATATCCATCAGTTACATTCTGAGAAAATGATTTTCAAAGTTTCCACTATATAACATATAGAGAAATGACCTCCGCCCATAAAATACATAATTTTCATCTGATCACTATAATTTTTGGTAGACTGATAAAGGGTCACCCAAGGATCATTCCAGTGAAATTTGGTTGATATCCATCAATTACATTCTGAGAAAATGATTTTCAAAGTTTCCACTATATAACATATAGAGAAATGACCTCCGCCCATAAAATACATAATTTTCATCCGATCACTATAATTTTTGGTAGACTGATAAAGGGTCACCCAAGGATCATTCCAGTGAAATTTGGTTGATATCCATCAATTACATTCTGAGAAAATGATTTTCAAAGTTTCCACTATATAACATATAGAGAAATGACCTCCGCCCATAAAATGCATATTTTTCATCCGATCACAATAATTTTTGGTAGACTGATAAAGGGTCACCCAAGGATCATTCATGTAAAATTTAATTGGTATCTATGAATAAGAATCTGAGAAAAGTCACTTTTTACCATATTTGGAAATTAGCCACGCCCATTAAATCCATGTTTTTCATTGGATCAAAATTTCTTGAACAACTTTGAAAGAGGGTCACCCAAGGATCATTCCTGTGAAGTTTGGTTGAAATTCATCCAGTAGTTTCTGAGGAGAAGATTTTTTAAGAAAAAGTTTACGACCGGACGCACGCACGGACGGACGGACGGACGGACGGACGCACGACGGACACAACGCCATGACAATAGCCCCAGTGGCTTTCAGCCAGTGGAGCTAATAAAACACCAGGTACAATTTGTGATTTTGACTTGCGATTTATTTTTCATAAGAAGTTTAGTAAAACAGGCCCCTGATTCACTGAACAGGCCTGAAAACAAGACATGTTTTAACCCTTTCCTGTTTTACAAAATTTTAGACCTGTCCAAATTCAAAGGTTTTGTATATCATATTTTAAAGTGGATTTAAATTGAAAAATAACCATTCCGTAGGGTAGAAAATAGTGTGGAAAAAGAAGAAATTGCTTGTTAGAAGCAATTTCTCCTTTTTTCACAATGTTTTCTCAGTCATGAAATCACAGGCACGTAAAAAGCAGGGATTAAACTTCAAAGGGTTAATATTACACAATCTTTTTTTGCAGTCCCATAAAGGGCTACCAAAAGATTACTCAAGTAAAATTTGGTTGATAGCCATCCATCCATCCATCAGTTCTGATAAAAGTCAAATTTATCATTTAAAAGTCATGGGCAAGATTGTACTAATTGTCTATAAATTGTTTAGAACAGGCCTGAATAAAAGACATAGTATAATCTTAAACAATCATTTTTTGCAGTCTGATATAGGACCACTCAAATATTACTCAAGTAAAATTTGGTTGATATCTATCCATTAATTCTGATAAAAGTCAAATTTATCATTCAAGGGCACTGGGCAAGACTGTACTAAGTGTCAATAAATTGTTTGGAACAGGCCTGGATAAAAGACATAGTTTAATCATACACAATCATTTTTTGCAGTCTGATATAGGACCACTCAAATATTACTCAAGTAAAATTTGGTTGATATCTATCCAATAATTTTAGTACAGTCCTGTGCTGAACCCTCAATATATGGAAATTAGCAACACTTGTTTAAACTATGATTTTCAACCAGTGGTGCTAAACTAGAAAGCTATGAATGGCTTGAGTCGCTCCACAGGCTTGAAATTCTTGTAATAGAAAATCAAAGTTTTGACTAGATTTTTAGATATTTTGAGTTCTACTGATGTTGAAAATGACTTTCAAAGTTTCCACTAAATAACATATAGAGAAATGACCTCTGCCTATAAATGACATTTTCAGTCAGTGTCAATAATTATTGGCTGCATGATAATGGGTCATTCAAGGCTCATACTAATGAAGTTTGATTGATATCCATCAATTACATTCTGAGAAGATGATTTTCAGAGTTTACTCTATATAAAATATTGAGAAATGGCCTCTACCCATAAAATACATATTTTTCATCTGATCAAAATAATTTTTGGCGGACTGATAAATGGTCAGTCAATGATCATTCCATTGAAATTTGGTTGATATCCATTAATTCCATTCTGAGAAAATAATTCTAAAAGTTTCCACCATATAACATATAGGGAAATGACCTCCGAATAATTTTTTGTAGACTGATAAAGGGTAACCCAAGAATCATTTATGTAAAATTTAATTGGTATCCATCAATTAGAAGCTGAGAAAACTTACTTTTTACCATATTTGGAAATAGCCACGCACATTAAATCCATGTTTTTCATTGGATCAAAATTTGAAATTTGAAAGAGGGTCACCAAAGGATCATTCCTGTGAAGTTTGGTTTAAATTCATCCAGTAGTTTCTGAGGAGAAGATTTTTAAAAAAAAAAGTTTACAACCGGACACACGGACGAACATACGGATGGACACAACGCCATGACAATAGCCGCAGTGGCCTTTGGCCAGTGGAGCTAAAAATCAAAATTAGAAGGATAAATTAACCAGTCTTTCATTTTCCTAATGACAAATGACCATCCTCTTACCTTGATATAAGTCTGGCAACTTGATAGAGGGAGCCCCACCAAACTGATTCCGTTGACAGATATGATTTGATCACCAATGTTGAGTTGGCCACACCTTGCAGCTGGTCCCGCCGGCGCCATGTTGGCCAGTACTACAGTGGGAACCATTGATCCCCAGCCTGACTCCACGATCACAACACCAAGTTGTTCCCCTTTTAATTTAGGCACTATCACCTGAAAAGAAATGCCACAAACATTACTTTAAGAAAATTTCAGAAGGTCCAGAGCCATAAGTAGAAGTGGTATAATGGTCTTTGGAACTATCGTATTTCTACCATTAATAGTGCACTCCCTAAAAGTGGCACCCCTACATTTTTTTACTAAGAACACCCACTTCAAATGCCTAGATTTTAAGAACTTGTTGAGACTTCTTCTCTGATTTGATGTGAATTTCCTCTCAACAATCATTGTTTATAGGAAATTTACCTCAAATTAAAGGGAAAAGGGCCTAAAAGATATAAGTTAAATGATTTTTTAATCAAAAATCATTGAAAAATGCTTATAAGTATAAGTATAAATAAAAGCTCCCTGGCCATGTTTTGTATATCTCATGGGAGGATTTATTAGGAGAAATAGGGTAAATGTTTCAATAATAATTATGGTAATCATTGGAATCACCTTGTCAAGACGATTCCAATGAATACCTACAACTTCTGAATTCATTCAGAAATGACTATTTTACGATGACTTTACTTCTTTAATCTCAACTTCTGAAAATGTTGTCAATATTTGACTATTTGTTTTTCTTTTTTAGATACAATATAAACATATAGGCAGTTACAACTGTTTCACACCGAGCCATTGGTATAGTCCGTTTGACTTCTATATGGACCAACATATTGCCGAAAATCTCATAATCGAATTAATGAAGTGTATTTTTTTCTTGTCAAATCATATTTTCCAACTGATACCATGAAAATTTTGTTTTTTGAAGGTGTAATAATGATTTTGTACATGTTAACTCTCTGCCTTTCATACCTACTCGTGTCTGTAATAAACGGAACAGCGAATTATCTATCCAAAAATAGCTCTGATTTGCATAGGGGCCTAGTCAAAAGTATATGAATTTTGGCAAGTCGTTTTAGTATAAAATCGAGTATTTTTCAATTATTTTATGACGAATTCAAAACACAACACAGTATGTCATATATTCATATAATATAGCCCATGGACTATGGGCTTGACTCATATGTACATGGAATTTCAAAATTGGCGAAAGATCGCGGTAGGGAGATTAGAGCAGTATGAACGGAGCTGTGCATTAAAGCACCCAGACGATACTGCTTTTGTGTGACCGACATCGCTGCTATACAACACCCAAACATCGCCGATTACTTATTGAGATAATTCAACGAAGAATTTTCCGCCCATGATTGTGAGTACTTGATCTTTGCATATGAATTTTGATTACTTGAAATTATCGGATACGAATTAACTTAATAGTTGTGCAATAGCTGCAAAAGGTATGGAATGAACGGTACTAGGCTTGTTAGACAAATGAATGGCACTGAAAGCCAAGCGTTGTGAACCTTCTTATGTATGACTAGTTTTCATGATAGATATACCTTACAAAACCACAGCTAGTTTAGTAGACATCATTATATACATGTATTAAGGGGTGAACTGCAGACCTACGTATGGCATACCTTGGACGCCAGGACTGTGTACCTTTGACACTTGTAGCTTGTATTCATGCTAACCTTATGTATTTGGCCACTCATAATTCATCATCTGCATGAAGACAGAGCATTATTAAACAAAACCACTGACATGCAGGGCCAGAGCACCTCAGACTCAGGATGCACGTCACACTAAATGAGCAACGGTGAACCTTAGACACCAGGACCTTGTGTACCATAGACACCAATACATTCCCTGTATTCATGATGGCCAAGAATTATTTCACGGTTTTCTCAAGACAAGTCTTTCAAGAATACAGTCTACTCTTAAACCAAGACCATAGCCGTGCAGGGCCAGAGCACCTGGGACTCAGGATGCACGGCACACAAAACATACGGTGAACCTTAGACACCAGGACACGGTGCACCTTAGACACCACATATTACTTGTATTCATGCAGACCGATAATTCTTGGTCGCTTAAAAACCAATTGTGTGCAGAATACAGAGCATCATTTTAGCCAAAACAATACATATGCAGAGCCAGAGCACCTGAGACTCTGGATGCATAAACATAACTCGTTACACTGGACACCAAAGGTCCGGTTTGCATGAAAATATTACTCGGTGTGACCATCCGCCGATTTCTAATAAACAGAGGAGTTAAGGCTGTGTGCAGTTCACCACTTAATGTTAGTACCGAACTTTCTATTCCCGTCATATAATGCAGCCATACTACGTTCACGCTCATTCATTAGTAAAAGGAGTTGCACGTACGCGTTACCGATGAATGTTTTGCTTGCTTGACAAAAGGAGATGCCAGTAGCCCAAGTTGCAAAACGAGCCCAGATCTCTTATTGACGCGTCATATAATATCTATCTCCCTACCGCGACATTAAGATGAAATAAAACAATCAATTAGTCATAGGTCTTTTTTCAGATAACAGCACCACCAGCATCCGAGAATTCGATAGTTTTCTCCTAAAACAACAATGGCGACGGTTGTACCTGAAACGATACAGAAATCGAGAGCAAACATGTTCTAAAGATATTATTGCATTAATCATTGCCTTATTGTGAAATTTGCCAAAAATTATGATGTGGGAATGGGTGGGTGGGTTAATATCTTGTATCGCGTGTTAGTAAAAAGAGAATGATTTCGTCGATGCACGGGTTTATATAGCAGACGACATACGGGTCACGGATTACGGAGATTGACGATTTCACTCGGCAATCGTCGTCAAGGAAACCAGCCACGCACATCGCAAAAATAATCCATGTTATTTTCAATTCTGAAAATAACACTATTTATTTTATGACGAATTCAAAACACAACACAGTATGTCATATATTCATATAATATAGCCCATGGACTATGGGCTTGACTCATATGTACATGGAATTTCAAAATTGGCGAAAGATCGCGGTAGGGAGATTAGAGCAGTATGAACGGAGCTGTGCATTAAAGCACCCAGACGATACTGCTTTTGTGTGACCGACATCGCTGCTATACAACACCCAAACATCGCCGATTACTTATTGAGATAATTCAACGAAGAATTTTCCGCCACTGTAAATTTTCTAAAAATTTATCCCCCAAAATTCTGGAGTCCTTAATTGTGAATGATTTATACCAAGTGTTTTGCAAATTCATCCTTTAGGTTCAATAGGTACATTTCTAGACCAACATCGGACAGATGGATTCCATCATGCCTGTAGAAGCCGGGCGTATTTAAATCGATGTCCATCCGTACATGAGCTGACCGGGAATGACGAGCGGCTTGTTGTCGGCCGAATCTATTTACTCTTTTGCGTTTGTTTTCAATAGTATTAATATCAAAAAGCGTTGAGTTCCAAGTGGCTCGTTGAAGAATGTCAATCCATATAATTACCGCTCCCGGAATCGCCGCGCGTAAATAATTGAATTCGCGAAGCATTATATTACGGATGGACGTCAATGTTAGTGAAGTTAAGTCATTCCCCCCTAGGTGGATTGCTACAACTTCTGGTTCTGTCCGTAGAAGAACATGACATTCCACGGCTTTTCGAAATTGAGTCCACGACATTCCACGCCGTCCCCACCATGCTATCTTGGTATCCAGCTTAAGATTAGGTTTGTTGGTCGATTTAGCTCGAACTCCAGCCCAATATGGTATAGAATCCCCAATGACCCACACGTCTGTAAAATTGAAGAAAAACAATTAAAACATCTTAAACAAATGTATGTTTTGTATGCATTTGACTGCCATCTGCCTAATTCCATAATCAACTTCTCAGGTACCCCTTTACGCGCCAAGTCAGTGGCTCGACCGATGCGAAAGCTATGCGTTCTATAGCGCATATTTCTGTATTGTGTACGCGAAATACATTTATCGAGTACCAAAGCAAACTGAGTTCTCGTTAAAGGGGTTCCATCCGCATGACAAAATAAGGAGCCGGCTAATCTCGTTCTGACTTTTAAAAAATCTTTCATGCACTTGACTGGACAGAAAAAAGATTCTTCGCTAGGTATCCGTAAAACCACGGGTTTCGCATCCTGGTTAGTTTTGTATTTCCGCAATGTTATTAGTAGCGTGTTATCTTTTTCTTGGTGGATAATGTCCGAAAATTGCAAATGACTATTAGGCAATCTTTTTGATGACAAAACTAATTCGCTGACCCGAAATAAGCCATGATAAGCCAAAACCCATGCTGCTGTAAATAATTTGACTTTGTATGAATTGTAGCATACGAATTCTAGCTGTGGTAACAATATATGTAGGATGGTAGCCGTGATAGGGGCTCTATTATCTGAAGACTTCCTTAAACGTGTACAACCTTGTAAGGTTTTAGATATAATAAAAGATTGGCTCAAATCATTCCAACCATGGATTTTATGCATGTAATTGATCCCAGACACATAATTTTTTATCGTCCGCGGCGCCAGACCTCTCTCAAAGCAAAAGGCAATGAACCAAATAATATGATTGACCTCTGCTGGCCATAATAAATTTAATGAGTATTCTGTCCGAAACCTGTTGAATGCACTGATGCCGTTAGAATATGCATATCTAGAATTCAGTGCCAATCCTTCCGATGTCAGCTTGTCTGCCTTTCTTTGAATGTGTTCCAAAGGTAGACTGGGAAAGGAGTCTGATCCGGATCGGCATCCGGTGCCATGGCCTTGAACTTGGAGACCTGAAAGCGGGATAATGCGTCACATAATCGATTTTTAAAACCAGGCAAGTGTTTAGCTCGTAATACTATATTTAGCTCCAGGCATTTTAATACTAAAGGCCTTACTAACTGCATAACACGATCTGACTTTGCGGATAAAGTACAAAGTATTTGCACAACAGAAAGATTGTCACAATAGAAAATAATTTTCTTGTTTCTCAGTACTTCACCCCAAATGCTTATTGCTGTGAAAATGAGGAATAATTCAAGAGTAGTGATGTCATTTGTAATGCCAGAAGTATGCCAAAAGTCAGGCCATTTTGCCATGCACCAGTGACCATTAAAGTATATTCCGAAACCTAGCCCCTCTCCGCCAGCACTGTCCGTAAACAGCTGTTCGTCGAAGTTCGAGACCCAGAAGCGATCGTTAAATACCGATATGCCATTATGATTGCGGAAGAACGTAAGCCAGACTTTTAAATCTTTTTTCATGCCCTTAGTAACGTGCAAATGATGATGAGGCTTGGTAAGACCACAGATTGAGTTAATAAGTCTGCGACAAAAGGGGCGACCTGCCGGAATAGCACGATAACAAAAATTGAGAGAGCCTATCAGAGATTGCATCGACTTCAGAGTGGTTCGCTTTTTCTCCATGATTTCGGTGATCTTCGCGATTACTTCTTGGATTTTAGCGACAGGAATACGGACCTCCATTTTATTTGAATCAAGTTCGAGTCCCAAAAAACAGAGAATTTCAGAGGGCCCTTCGGTTTTTTCTTCGGCTAACGGTACGTTTAGATCTTTCATACAAGCCAAGAATACTGACATAAGGGCGATGCATTTCTCCGTGTTTCTGTCGCCACCCAAAAAGTCATCCAAGTAGTGAATCAGTCCGCCTGAATGCATTCGTGATTTGACACAAAACTCCAAGAATGTTGAGCAAATTTCAAAGGTTTTATTACTGACCGCGGCACCAAATGGTAAGACCTTATCTACGAAGTATTTGCCATCAAATTGAATGCCAAGTAGTTCGAAATCTTGGGGACAGATCGGCAGTAATCTGAATGCGCTTTTGATATCCATTTTAAAGAGCTTGCAGTTTTTGCCCAACTCCTGTATAAGGTTTACCGCCGCGTCAAAACTTGTATATTTTACGGTACAGTGCTCTCGCGGAATACCATCATTGATAGATTCGCCTTCGGGGAAAGATAAATGGTGAATTAATCTAAATTCGCCTGGCGCTTTCTTGGGAACCAGTCCGATTGGCGACACAATTAAATTCGGAAAAGGTTTTTCTTCAAACGGACCTGCCATTCGACCGGCTTCAATTTCTTTGCGTAGCTTATGACGCACGGTTTCAGGATTAGACGAAGCCGATTTTAGATTTTTGCATAGTCGAGCCTCTCTGTTGCCATTATAATGCATTTCAAAACCATGTTTAAAGCCATTCAATATCGTTTGGGCACTTTTTTTTATCGTAGCCTTCTAAGTACTTTTGTAAGAATTCGATGTTGATTGGCGATTTGGCCAACCGAAGATTAGTATTAAATTTTATTGTTTCGGTTTCTTTGGACGAAGTCGTAATTCCTGGTGAAACCCCTACCACCGCGGCCGCGCCCTGCTGACAACGCACTACCGCGAAAGGAATTGTTGTACCGCTTGTCGTTTTGATTCCCGACTTGTACGGCGGGCCTAGACGTATATGGACAGTGTGCTGCAGGGTGTGGCAGTTCACAATGTGAGCAAAAATGGCGGAAGCGGCAGTTTTGCCAGGTGCAAACGGACTCATTGAATAGACGACATGCGCGCTTCGCCCCAGTGTCAGACAGGGAATTGACGAGCGTTGGCTTGAATGCAACCTGAATGCAGCGCCACCAAAGATCTGCGTTTAGTTTTGCCCAAGATGAAGGATTAATAGCTTGGCGTAAGCGAAACTGTTCATCATATTCGCGCCATACCATACCACCCTGTCGCGCAGCGCACTCGCGAATTGACCACATATAATGGAGAATTTCATTGATTTTGTCCGGGTGTGTAGACAAATATATGGATGCGTAAATTAAAAAGGCATCTGTCCATTTTTCAATGGTTTGAACTTTTTCGCGGCATTCTTTCGCTTTTGTTTCAATGTGCCCGGCAGGCGTGATTTGAAGTACGGAACCCGCGGCATAATTTTCTAATTCTATGGCTCCCTTTAACAAAAGACTCAGATTGGTGTATTGACCTTGACAAATTTGCTTTTTGAGGGATGCAGGTACGTGAACAGCCAAATCTTCGTCTGTTAATCTTAATAGTGCCGGACCGTTTTGAGGCTGTGCTTCCTGCACAGAACTTAACAAGTGCCAGTTTGACTCCAACGTATTAGTAAGCAAGGGGTTATCCGACTGGAAGGTAGAAGTAATACGCGAGGGCATGGATGATGACAATACAGGAGTGTTGTGATCGACAGCGGTCAGAGATGAAGCTGTGTCGCGAGAGCAAGAGGGAACGCGTGTTACCCTTTCAAAATCAATCATATTATTTCCTTGACCAGTGACTATACCTGCATCTGGCTGTAAGAGCTGGGAATCTGTTGTGCTTCCCTGCAACTGGCTGTCCTCTGTCTGGCTACCCACCGCTTTTCTCTTTATACCACGTGTTCGCTTCGGCGGCATTCTCTGGTTTACTTTTACCTGTGTTGATTAATATCTTGTATCGCGTGTTAGTAAAAAGAGAATGATTTCGTCGATGCACGGGTTTATATAGCAGACGACATACGGGTCACGGATTACGGAGATTGACGATTTCACTCGGCAATCGTCGTCAAGGAAACCAGCCACGCACATCGCAAAAAAAATCCATGTTATTTTCAATTCTGAAAATAACACTATATATTAATTTTGTAGCGTTTTTTTACTTCCTTGGGATATCAAATCTTACTGTATTCTGTATTTGTCACAAAAGCTGTTTGTCCAGATAATTGATAATATTTCTTATCCATTCTGAGATGAACCCCATATTCCCTTATTTAGAACAATCAAAAAGAATTATTTAAGGAGGTCATTGGGATTTTCACAAGAAAAACTAGATAAGCAGGCGAGTAATAACGGTACAAATCATGGAACGTTTAAGTTTAAGATGTCCTGACCGTCGATATGCTAATTAGCGTTTCCAAATATGGATAATGAGCATTTCTTCTGTCAAATATTAAGTATAAAACCACGCGTTTTTATGATTTGTTTATTTTGTTTTACAACTAAACAGCCTTCACCATCCCTCGTCTTTAAGAGCAGAAAATGCAAAAATATTATCATTAACTAGATAGACAAAATCATTACTTTAAAATCATTTTGTTCCCCAAAAATTTTTTTTTGAATGGTATTAACCCTTGTCATGCTGAACAAATTTTAGCTAAAAATTTTCATCTAAATCAAAGGGCAAAAAGCACTGAAAGTACCAACTGTAGGTCCATTTTTATCTGAAAAACTAAATCTATTGACAATTCTGGTGTAAAAGTGAGAAACAGGTGGTGTAGACTAACATCAGACTGCAGACTGTGTGCAGGCTGATGTTTGTCTATAGCTCCTGCCAAAGCAGGAATATTCCGGGTTCAGCATGATAAGGGTTAAGCTGAAATTAATATTTAACCACATAGAAATTTTTCATTCAAACAGCAATTTTATGTAATTTATGAAAAGGTTGGTCCATATAGAAGTCAAACGGACTATATATAAAATGAGTTTTGAAACAATGAACAGATTTTGCAAACCAAATATAGTAACTATAAAAGTAGTGACATTATGAAGTGTTTTTACAATTTTAACCCTTGTCATGCTGAATAAATTTTGACTGAAAATTTTCATTAAAATCAAAGGGCAAAAAGCACTGAAAGTACCAACTGTAGGTCAATTTTTATCTTGAAAAACTAATCCATTGACAATTCTGGTTTTAAAGTGAGAAACAGGTGGGATAGACTAACATCAGACTGCACATATGTGCAGGTTGATGTGTGTCTATAGCTCCTGCCAAAGCAGGAATATTCCGGGTTCAGCATGACAAGGGATAAGTTTACCATATTGCATCTAAAGCCATGAATAATCATATCTGTCAAAAAGGTTCCTTTTAAAGCAATTGATAACACTTAAAGCATAGATTGAATGCTTTTAACTTTTAACATTTAAGAACACGCCTTATTTGACCTTTATTTCTAGAAATAAAGCCTCTTTGTGTTTTTCCACCCTTATTAAATTGACATGAACAGTCATATCTTTTGTTATAAAAGGAGTTTTATTTTGAAATGAATTCTAAAGAACAAAAAATTGATACATACTTTTATCTTTCTTTTTTTTTCTGTTTTTTGATTGAAGTTTTACATAACAATTTTATGGTCTCTATAGCAGATCATAACATTGTTATTTAAGGTAGAAATGGACAGTCATGGGAGTCATTTCTTTCCACACCCCCTCCCTAAATGACCTTTTCCTTGTTCATATATAGATAGTTCAGCGTGAAACAGTTGAAACTGCCTATTTATTAGGGATGGGAACGAATATTCGAATATTCGTTTTTCCCGGGAATATTAGAATAAGATTTTTGAATACGTATATTCGTTTTTATGAGACTGAATTTGAGCATTTGCCTTTAATGTCTGGAATGAGAACTAAAAGAAGTGATAAGTAATTTCTCAATATTGAAACAATTTTCACACATTTATCTTCAATCGTATGTATATAACTGTCGAGAAGGTACGAGGAAAATCAATAATTATGACAGGTTGCAAATCTTCTTATCAGAAGTCTGTCAGTGAAACATCGACTAATGTATAAATGTGTTAATATAACACCTTTTGAGAGTTGAAACCTATTTGCAAATTTTCGAATACGTCGAAACAATTGACGTTACGCCTGAACGAAATTTATTTGAAAACTGACGGCCACGCGGCAATTGTTATAATATTTTGTCTCTTGACTCGATTTGCAAAAGTAAATTAATGTCTTTTCACCGACAATAAGTCAAGTTCACAACCATGAATGATTAGCAATATTCGTCGATGAGCGACCGATTTGTGTGTTCTACTCAAAGTATTAAAAGTCACAACGTAGTTATGACGCTTTGATTGTCCATCAACTATTCACTGTAATTTTCGAATTCGGATGATTCTTATATTTTTTTCTAGTGTGTCTTTCCTATCGTACAACAGTTTAGAATACATCGCCAAAAAAGTGTAAAAAGGTGTAAGGTCTCGGAAAACGATTTCCAAAATATATGTTCTGGTCTGTCGACGCCAAAAACATCCCAATCAAAGCTTGAATCACGAACTTTTGATCCGGCGCACATTCTACACTTTACTAATTTACATTGTCACATGAAAAGGTAATATAAAGTAAAATCAAGACAAATAATTCAAATTTAATTGGATGTGATTGGATTCTCCAAATAAGTTCACCATTCCACAGGGTGTGAGGAACGCAAGGCAACCCAACCCTACTTGGAGATTGATTGACGTCTCGGGTCGTGCCTTCGGAATTTAGTATTTTTTTTTTAATTTCATATCTATTAAGCATATTTAAACGTAATATTTTTTTCTGCAAGTTAAGGTAAGAGAATCCGAATTAAGTAAAATTAAATTTCTTTCTTATTATTCATAATTTGTACAAGTTAAAGTAGCCTCGAAAAGGAAAAGGAATAGTAATCGGATATAAACAATACTCGGATATTCAATTTTGAATGGAACCAAAACGAATATTCAAATATATTCGAATATTCAAAACGAATATTCGAATATGAATTTTGCTATTCGTTCCCATCCCTACTATTTATGCATAGGCAGTTACAACTGTTTCATACTTAGTCATCAATATGTTGTAGATAAGAATAGTATAGTCATCATATCAAAATTTGTACTTTTCCAATGTGTTTTCATGCTAGAATTATATGCCCTTGGATAGTCCTGGCCATTTTCAGTGAATTGTTATATACACTCTGGGCCTTGTATATTTTAGGTTAATTGCAGCTGACTGCTTTTAAAAACATACATGTTGAAAGACCATAATAATAATGACAATTGCTGATGAAATTCGCATTTGATCGAATAGATTTGCATCATATGGCATCTAAAGATAACAATATATTATGAAATGTTATTATGTTTTGGGAATAAATACACTAGAAAGCTATGAATGGCTTGTGTCGCTCCACAGGCTTGAAAATCTTGTAAAAACAAATAAATGTTTTGACTAGATTTTTAGATATTTGGGGTTCTACTGATGTTGAAAATGATTTTCAAAGTTATAACTCTATAACAAATAGAGAAATGACCTCCACTCTTAAAAGACATATTTTTCATCAAATCAAAATAATTTTTGGCTGCATGATAATGGGTCACCCAAAGATCATACCAAAAATGTTTGATTGATATCCATCAGTTACATTCTGAGAAAATGATTTTCATAGTTTCCACTATTTAGCATATTGAGAAATGACCTCCACCCATAAAATACATATTTTTCATCCAATCAAAATAATTTTTGGTACACTGATAAAGGGTCACTCAAGGTTCATTCCAGTGAAATTTGGTTGATATCCAAAAATTAGATTCTGAGAAAATGATTTTCAAATTTTCCACTATATAACATATAGAGAAATGATCTCTCCCCCTAAAATGGATATTTTTCCATCCGATCACAATGATTTTTTGTAGACTGATAAAGGTCAAGCAAGGATCATTCCAGTGAAATTTGGTTGATATCCAAAAATTAGATTCTGAGAAAATGATTTTCAAATTTTCCACTATATTCCATATAGAGAAATGACCTCTCCCCATAAAATGGATATTTTTCATCCGATCACAATGATTTTTTGTAGACTGATATAGGGGGTCACTCAAGGATCATTCCAGTGAAATTTTGTTGATATCCAAAAATTAGATTCTGAGAAAATGATTTTCAAAGTTTACACTATTTAACATATTGAGAAATGACCTCCGCCCATTAAATGCATATTTTCCATACGATCACAATGATTTTTTGTAGACTGATAAAGAGTCAGTCATGTAAAATTTAATTGGTATGAATCAATTAGAATCTGAGAAATCTCACTTTTTACCATATTTGGAAATTAGCCTCGCCCATCAAATCCATGTTTTTCATTGGATCAACATTTCTTCAACAACTTTGAAAGAGGTTCATCCAAGGATCATTCCTGTGAAGTTTGGTTGAAATTCATCCAGTAGTTTCTGAGGAGAAGGTTTTTAAAGAAAAGTTTACGACAGGACGCATGGACGGACGGACGCACAATGGACACAACGCCATGACAATAGCCCCAGTGGCTTTCAGCCAGTGGAGCTAAAAACAAACAAAAAATTTATATATATGTGACCCATCATGCAAAAAGGGACCACGAGGCTAATGTGTAAAGTGTCAACCCTAGGCAGTTTGTGCATATTGTGCAGAATGACTAGGGTCGAAACCTTTTGCACCTTGCTTATTTTCTGAATCTAGAATGATTTGTCTATTTCCTGCTAAAGAATTTTTGAAATGCAACCTCTGATTGACCTTTGCTTGACCAAATCTCTTTTTTAAATATCTATTTTTCCAGAGTTACCAGATGGCCCCTTTTTGCATGACAAGTCACATATATATTATTATGTATCAAACTATTGATCTCAAAGCTTCATTTCAAAGCATGTATGTGTATAAAAGATCAAGCTTAGAAATGTGTTGCAATAATTAATCCCATTCATCAGAACCTACCTCTTTTTGCATTTCTTTATTTGAGAACATGTTTAATTCTTCTCCGTATATCTGTTGTTGATTAAGAACTTCTTGGTAGTCTATTTCCTTCATTAACACAGGATCCTCTATTCCATTGGCCTTCAGGAATTCCATATACGCCACTTGGAATGCCTGACCAATGGATTGCGCAATAAGCTGCGCCTGAAAATAAAAACAAAAATTTATACTTTTTTATACTAAAGTACCATCAATACAGCATTTTGGTAGAATAATTCATACAATTTGATTCAGTAGTAGATCCAGAGTGAATTCGGGGGTTGAAACAAACCTGTGTAGCATAATCATTTGAGCCTCTGCATGACATTTCCAACAATTACATCTTTGGTTTAAGGGCCATGGCTATAGCATCCTAAAAAGCTACACAGTGTGATTAGAAGATTGCATGGCTGTCTAAAGACACTTTAAGACCTTATCTATGTCCAAATTGCAAAGGGAAGGCTCTGGTCAGACTGTGCAGATGCATAGGCTGGCCAGAGTCTTTGCTTGGCACATTTTGGAAATTGTTGGAAATGTCATGCGTGGGCTCATTTCATTTCAAGGAGAATGTCAAAGTTCTTGTATTGCAAAGAAAACAAGCCCCCTATTTGTAGTTTTCACACCCCTTTATAGAAATCCCGGATCTGCCACAGTTATTTCTTAAACTACGATAACCTTGCCCCATCTAAGGCTCTGCAGTCTGATCTTCGCCAACCTGCTAATCAGCAGAATAATTAGAATTTAAATCAAACCATCAAAGACAATAACAAATACAGAGAGTGTCTGTTGACCCCAGTAAGCGTTATAATGCTGTTTAAATGAGTCTCCTTTAAGGCTATGGAAACAATGCCCCCTCAAAATGACAGTGACAAATGGGATTGCAATGTTACCTAATCTGCAAAACATTGTCTCAAAAATGGATTTTCCAATGGCAGCCTCTATCAATTATCAGGATTTTCACCCTGTGCTATCTGGCAAACATTTTGTTTAAGAAAAGTTTTAGTGATCATGAGTTTAGTTTGCATTAGATCATCTGTTCCTTATCAGGAAAACTCAATGCTGACCCATGAAGAGGCTTTTATTCTCAACTCTTCCCTGTTAGAATTCTTAATTCACTTAATATCTGTGATTCTATGGTTGAAAAAAAAGTGGAAAAGGAAAAATTGTTTATTTCAAGCAATGTCTCATTTTCCCACATTTTTTTTCTACCTCATATTATGGCTTCTTTTAAAACTGTACCCACTTTTAATGAATATCTTCTACTTCTCTTAATTTTGAAGTCTTAAATTTGGAAAGACAGAAAAACCAAATGTGTTTGTGAAACACAAATGCCCCTGAAAACAGAAACTTTTTCAGAAATTAGTCCTTGACAGACTGATGGCATTGACCTTTGTCACATCACCTTGACCTAAGTATCAGCAGATTCTTACGAATGTCATCTATTAACATGCCTAATAAAAACATTGTGTCATCTTCAATATGCTTGAAGTAATAAGCAATCAAAAAAAAAAAAAATACTGAAATTTTAAATATTTAACTGTTGTTAATGTCCTTGACATTATCACATGATCTTGTCATATTAGCAGATGTGAATTATTTAGACTTTTCAAATATGAATATTGTATCTTATAAAGGCTTGAAGTAAATGACAACGTTGAGTTTATTGTTTTATTTTTGAAAATCTGACTTTGGTATATGACCTTGAACCTTTGCATCATCAGATTCGTAAAATTGACCCTTGTCATGCTGAATAAATTTTTGATAAAAATGTTCATCAAAATCAAGGCAAAAAGCACTAAAAGTCCCAACTTTAGGTCAATTTTTATTTGAAACTCTAAGTCTATTGACAATTCTGGTTTGGGAGTGAGAAACAGGTGGTGTAGACTAACATCACACTGCACATATGTGCAGACTGATGTTTGTCTACAGCTCCTGCCAAAGCAGGAATATTCTGGGTTCAGAATGACAAGGGTTAAGATAAATCAAATATGAACATAATATCCTAATTAGAATTAAAGTAATTGACAATGTTTAGTTTTATGGTTAAGTTTTTAAATATTCGACCTTGGTTTTTGACCTTGACTTTATCACATGACTTTTGTCTTTATCTAAACTCTATTTACATTTTGGTTACCAATCAGCAATAATATCTATGACTTCTCTAAATTCAAAACAGTCTAAATTCCAGAATCATGCAACAAAGGATAATAGGATGCTAGAGGCAGCTTAGGCCTGTATCAGTGACAAAACAAGTGAAAACATATTCAAGAGATAGATTATTTCCGTCTGAGAAAATCTGTTCCCAAACACATCAATAAGCCACGAGATGAAATCACCATGTTAACTCTGAGACACTCTCTGATATTTGAAAAGACCCCCTGAAAACAAAAACTTTTGATAGTAGCAAAAAGGTCAGGCAAAGAATTAGACTTATTTTTTTCTTGTAGCAAGTATGATTATCTAATTATCATTTTTTTGCTTAAGTCAAAAATCAAAGATGATTCTACAGTAGTAACTAAATATCGCATTCTATCAAGCATCATCTCATTGGAATCGTCTTCTAAAGACAATTTCTATGAGATATTGCAAGACAGAATCTAACAATGTATGAAAACACCAGGTAATATTTTAGATTTAAGCTTACAATTAATTTTTTTGTAAGACATTTAGTAAATTGGGCCCGTGGTAATAAAGTTTTCAACATTTTACTGAAAAATTTTAGTCTGGCTACTTTAAAAGAAAAGTTTTTTGGTATGAATTACTATGGCCTTGATTTTATTTTTAATTTTGTCATCTTCATCATGTAAAACTTTGATATTTTGCAGTTTCTGTTTACAAATGGAATTTGCTTGAAACTTGTCATATACATTCACTATCAAAAGTTTGACCCAACTTTCAAGAGGAACATGTGCTATCAAAGCAAGATGTGTTTGCAAGAAAGGATAAATCATCATCTAAGTTGCCAAATACATGACCCATGTATTAATGGTAATTTAACCTGCTGAATTATATAGGAAGAAGAACCAAGATTGATTAGGTAAAGTTGTAAGAGCTTGTATTAAGTTTTCAGACAAAGTTACATGGTGATTGAGAACTTCAAAGTTCAATTGTAAGCTTGACCTGTGAATTGTGATACCAAAAAAACCCCCACAAAAGAGTACTTAAGTCAATAGGTATCAATTTTGGAGAGTTTCATCATTCAAGATTTATTCCTTCTCAATGCTGAGTAAGAGTCATGAAACATTGTGAGTTTGACCTTGCTCTACCTAGCCCCAAATCAGAAGGGTACTTCAAAGGGTCATCTCTACACATGATGTCACATAAGAGAAAAGTTTTATAGATAGAATCTAAATACTTCATTCACTCTTTGAAGAGAGCCAGTAGACTGTGTAAGTCAGACCAACAAAAGAGTGGAGTTGCTATATACATAAGAATGAATGGCAAATCTTACCAGGATTGATTGATTAATACATGGCTTTGTCATTCCACAAGACATATAGGACAATTGGCTTTTACTCTTTGCTTCCCTCAATGAATTTAATATGGGGGTAGAGATATTTGCTATATCATTATTCCTTACCATTGGAAAACAAATGATATATGCATTCACACCTCAGGGATTTATTTCCCTGTGCTAATATGAGATAATTATGTGGTAAAAGAAGAAATAACCTCAAAATATAAGCAATTTCTACCTTTTTCACAATATTTTATATGACGCCTAATTTCCTTTAAATTTTTACATTTGGTTTGTTTGAATGGAGATAAACATGCAGCTTTTAACCATTTCTTCAGGCATGTCACACCAAATGGAGCACCTAACAATAGGTTCCTTGTATTTTCCTGCACCAGTCCTACAATTATATCCTTTTTTAGCCTCCAGCTGCTATCCCACTCAGGTCTACAATTAATTCATCTACCAATTGTGGGAGACAAATGTGGAAAAAGATGTGTGCCCCAGCCGCGGATCAAACAAATGAGACCCTATGATTGAAGATCAAGAATCTGATGATACTACCTGTGCTTTGACAGCAGAGCCTTATAAATTCTGATCAGTCTAAAACATTTCAAACATGAGATAGGGTTAATGAATGTTATAAACTTCCACATTCATAATAATTTAAAATAGCTACCACAATAGTTCTGATACTGCTCCATGAAGCTCTTTTATCAGTCCATTTATCATCCCCTTCTTTGGATGTCAAGATCAACCATTTTTTGTATCTTTTCAGTAAACTCAAAGTCTTTTATAAACCCCCATCCCCACCATCAATATCAAGATGATTTCAATGGAGGGAATATGTAACTTTTTCCATACCAAATGTTATGTTTTAATTAAGCATGTGTGTTTATTCAATGCTTAAATGAAAGACTTGCTTTAATTTTTTCTTTGATTTTCCAATTGTACTGTATCCTTGATTATTCAGAATCCTTGTACACCTCCCTCCTAAACTATAGTTAATTGTATATATACTCTTCAAAAAAAGTTCTTTGACACTGTTTTAACATATGATTTTTCTGAGTTCATGAAAAAACTTCGATAAAGTTTGATTGATTTGTGAACAGTAATTAGGATGTAAGAATATCACATGTAATTGCGATAAATTACTCAACCACGTTTCTCAATAGAGATGTCAACATCAAATAACGTAAAATCTGAATTGTCATTCAGCATGTGCAGTTTCAGATTCACTGGACAGTCCTGATAGCTCTCCATTATGTTGTAGATGAAATGCCACAATTTGATTACTTTTGAAATTGAAAGTCTAGGCACATGACTGTAGGGAAAAACATGTCAAGCGAACAGAGGAACGTCATAAAGTTATTGGTCGCCACAAAGCAGGCTCTATAAGACAAGTCGTTGCAAATGACTTTGTTGTTTCTGGACTAACTATCTTGTACCTCTTGCACTGCTATTACATGCCTCACAGCGTTATGTATAGAACCAGATCAGTCTGACGCTGGATAACAATGTTCATCCAGGACATAGAATAACGTAAACAATATTTGGGATTTTTCAATCTCACTATTACGTCTACGAACTTTTAGGTCTCCAGTCTAAGTTGGATCTCTGGTGAGAAAGTGTGGAACCAGATAAGAGAAGTCAAGTTTGCCACAATAAGACACCGCAATGTAACGTCCTTAATCAACCTCTCTGCTACAAATCTTTGATTAAAAAAGTAATTTTGTTTTATTCAATACTGTGTGAAGATGCACTGACTTCACCTTTATTGATTGACTTTGCTCATATATATAGATATAAACTCGAAATTATAATCTGCATATAAACAAATGTCAAAGAAATTTTTTAAAGAGTATATTACAATTGAGCCAGTGTGTGACATTTCCAACAATTTTACATGTGCCAATAACAAAGCACCTGGCCAGCCTGTGCATCCACACAGGCTGACCAGAGTCTTTGTCAACGCTATGGAGATAGATAAGGTCTTAAAACCTCTTCATGGGGTCATAATGATATTCGTATTGCAAAGTCTGGCTGTCCATGTTGCACAATATCTCGAGAATATGCACACATGAAATTGTTGGAAATGTCTCGCACTGGCTCAATTAATGTATAATCTTTGGTTTTGACCTCGGCTGTATTGAATACAGGAGATTTACTATAAGGAATAGGCTGGTAATCTCCCTTGAATTAGAGTTATCTTGGATATTATCATCATTTCCTTTGCACCGTAAAATTAAAAGATAAGCTCTAAATCAACAGTGCACATTTTATAAGATACATTTGATGCAAAACAAATATTTATTTTCTACTTTACAATTGAAAACTTTATCATAAATACGAATTACATAAATTAGTATTTTGTATTTGCAAAAGGAAACTTAGAAACTTCCCCAAAGCATCCTAAAATCCCAGAAAATCCAAGGAAAATTTCCAAAAGGACCACTTATGATTTTACCCACAGAACAAACAATGGAGATAACACAGTTTTTGGCTATTTTCCATGTCTTCACAATTGTAAGTCATTTAATAAAAAACAAGAGGACCATGATGGTCCTATATCGCTCACCTTCGTCTCTTTGACTTCTCCCTTAGCAAAATTAAATACTTAAGGTTCATGTAAAGTGTTTGAGACCCAATTTTAAGGGCATTCATTTGCCAAGAAAAAGCAGTATGTCCAGGTATATTATATATCAAAATGAAGCTATTTATGAGCACAAGCAGTTGAAAAACATAAGACTGTTATAACTATAGCGGTATAGCCAAAACATTGTGGAAAAGAGTCATTTTGTACAGAACAAGCAACTGCATGACTGTTGGATAAAATTGGCTCATATTTTAACAAAGTCTTATATATATAGCTTAAAGTACCATCCAGGAAGTGCTACAACCATTGGTATAAAACTTAGCCCCAAAACGTAGTTATGCAAGCAATTTATTTTGACTTATTTTATAAACACATATGTCATATATGTCATTCTAATTTTGTAAACGTGTAGATCTTTTTAGGGTATGGTGTGTTATCACAACATAAATAGACATTAATTGTTTATATACCTGTAAGGTTGATTAGCTATATATCAATTTCTATTTCACAGAATCATAAATATGTAGTAATATTGTAGTTCATTGAATTAAAAAAAAACTATAGTTTGAAATAAATCGCTGAAAATATTTCATAATATTATGGTGTGATGTTGCACCATACCTAACGTGTATTTTGAAAACAGACCAAACTGGTTTGACATGTATGTTGACAAAAAAATGGAAATTGATTGTTTCAAAAGAGCCTTTTGAGACTGAGTTTTAAATCTAAGGTTGTAGCACTACCTGGATGGTACTTCAGACTGTACTTTCTTAAAATATGGGGCGGTTTTATGCAACCATCATGCAGTTGCTTGTTCTGTACAAAATGACCCTTTTCCACAATGTTTTGGTTATACCGCTATTGCTATGGCGGTCTTATGTTGCCTAACTGCTTGTGCTCACGAATAGCTTCATTTTGATATATAATATACCTGGACATACTGCTTTTTCTTGGCTAATGAAGTGCCATAAATATTGGGTTTCAAACTCTTTACATGAACCTTAAAAGATCATTAAATGATCATTAAATATTTCAAAGAAAGACATTACTCTATTTCTATGATTGCTGCATAAATTTCTAGCCTTTTCTAAACAAGTTTCATGTGACCTGGCCAACATTCTGACCAAGTTTCATGAAGATTGGGCCTTATTTGTAGCCACTAAAAAGAAAATAGTCATTTAGGCCCCTTTTCCTGTGATATGACATGGATCTTTCCAATTTTCAATAGGGTTCATTCTTGTGACCTAGCCAACCTTCTGATCATGTTTCATGAAAATTGAATTATATTTGTGGCTTCTAGAGCATAATCAAGAAAATTGTCATTAAGGCCCCTTTTCCTGTGATATGGCAAAGATCCTTCCAATTTTCAATAGGGTTCATCCTTGTGACCTAGCCAACCTTCTGACCAAATTACATAAAGATCTGGCCATATTTGTGGCCTCTACAGTGTAAACAAGAAAATTGTCATTAAGGCCCCTTTTCCCATGATATGGCACAGATCCTTCCCATTTTCAATAGGGATCATCCTTGTGGCTTGGCCAATCTTCTGACCAAATTTCATAAAGATTTGGCCATATTTGAGGCCTCTAGAGTGTAAACAAGAAAATTATCATTAAGGCCCCTTTTCCCGTAATATGGCACGGATCCTTCCCATTTTCAATAGGGTTCATCCTTGTGACCTGGCCAACATTCAGACCAAGTTTCATGAAAATTGGGTCATATTTGTAGCATCTAGAGTGTAAACACCAAGATTTTACGCCGGACGCCGGACGACTGACAACAGACGACGCACAACGGACATTCAATGATCACAAAAGCTCACCTTGAGCACGATGTGCCCAGGTGAGCTAAAAAAACTTTTGATAGAAACATAATAATTTTTATAAACCCCAGGGTTATATTAGAGCTCGGGGTATATTACTGATTCCAGTGCAGCATTTTATTTAAAAATAATTCTTAAATTTCTATGATCCATTATTTCATTTTGTTCATAGTCGGTCGTTTTACTACTACATCTGTCCAATTTCATGTAAATGCTCTCCCAGAATTATTATATTATAAACATAAAACATCAATGATTACAGACTAGCAGGAACATATCTTATATATATTTCAAGCTCAATTTATTCAAAAGAATGAATCTAAATAGAAATTTTCTGATGGAATTTGAATCTCTTTCAAAAAGCCACAAGTTCATGAATGGGTGAAATTCTATGCATCTGTCCTAGGTTTAGGGGAACAAAATGAAGATCCCAATATAAATCAGATTTTCAATTTTCTGACAGAAAATGCTTTTTGTTGAATTTTCTTTTTCCCAAATGTTTCTCTGAATACAAAAGTGTACTGGTATACAGTGGATGTTATCTTCAATGATAAATGAGCCAGTGCGTGATATTTCCAACAATTTCATATATGCGCAAAGCAAAGCTTCTGGCCAGCCTGTGCATCCGCACAGTCTGACCAGAGTCTTCACTGTGCACTTGTAGAGAGATAATGTCTTAGTCCCTTTACTGGCAGCCGGCATATATTACTATTGCATTGTGATTGTCTACACTGCTCTACGTAATTACCTCGCAAACGCATGAAATTGTGGGAAATGTCATACACAAGTTCGAATTGCATTGTTGTTTGTATACACAGATATAATATTTATTTTCAAGTCCAAAATTTTGAAAAAAAAATCTTGAACAATAAATTATTAATTCTAGATTTTATGAAACTAGCAGCATTTACAAATTCAATAACAGAAGAAGAGAAATGGGTGAAATTGTATGCTTCTGTCCTAGGTATTAGGAAACAATACAGAGATCCCAATATAAATCAGATTTTCAATTATCTGACAGAAAAGGCTGTATTAAATCAACAACTGGAAAACATCTGCCTCTAAGTTATTAACCCTTGTCATGCTGAACCCAGAATATTCCTGCTTTGGCAGGAGCTATAGACAAACATCAGCCTGCACATATGTGCAGTCTGATGTTAGTCTACACCACTTGTTTCTCACTTTCAAGCCAGAATAGTCAATAGATTAAGTTTTTCAAATAAAAATTGAACTAACTACAGTTGGTACTTTCATTGATTTTTGCCCTTTGATTTTGATGAAAATTTTTAGCCAAAATTTATTCAGCATGACAAGGGTTAAGCTTAAATTTCTGTCATTTCCTTTTGTTGAAATATTTTTTTCCCAAATAATACTCTGAATACTGATATACAGTTGATGTTATAATCTTCAATGATAAAATTGTGTTTTTGTTTTATACACAGATTTACTTGCAAGTCTGAAACTTTAAAAATATGTAGAAGAGAAAAGAACATCAAAATGTATTCAAAAACATTAGTAAACAATTCAAATTAGCAAAAATTTCCAACAAATATTGAATTTTACCATTCATATTCTTTAGATCTGAGAATCATAATGTGACCCGTCATATAAACAAGAGGACCATTGGCCTTTAAGCGCTCACCTGAGGAATTAAGTTGTTGAAGGTGGCAAAGTGTCAAAACTGCTTTTTGGAAATTCATGACTGGCTCTACAAAAGTCCAAGATATCAAGAAGACAAACATTCTGATTACATTTCAAGGCATTTGAGTCAGATATGGTGCCTTTAAAGTACTAAAAGAGATTCAAGATTTGAAGAAGTGTCCTAGTTTTTGACTCTCTTTTCGAACTTGTCTAAGATTTCAAGACAAACATTCTGACAATCAAATATGTTCTGTAGAGTGCAAACAATGATTTTCCTTAATTTGACCCATTGACCTTTTTGATCCCACTTCACATATTTTTGGACTTGACTGAGATTTAATGAAAAAACGTTATGACCAAGTCTCAAAACATTTGAGTAAAAAAATGTGGCCTCTAAATGTGTGCACTCAATGTTTTTCTAATATTTGACCCCTTGAACCCATTTTTGACATCACTTGACCCAATATTTGCACTTATTTACACTAGATTGCATGGAGACAAACATTCTGCCCAAGTTTCAAGAAAGGTTGGGCCAAAAATATGGCCTCTAGAGTGCACACACTGTTTTTCTAAGATTTGACCACCTGGCCCCATATTTGAATCCACTTGACCCAGTTTCAAACAAGACTGAGATTTAAGGTAGACCCACAATCTGACCAAGTTTCTTGACATTTGGTAAAAAAAATGTAGCCTCTAGAGTTCACACAAAGGTTTGCTAAGATTTGACCCCTTGACTCCATTTTTCAATCCACTTGACCCAATTTTGAACTTGATGTAGATTACATTGAGACACACATTCTGAACAAGTTTCAAGACATTGGGCCAAAAATGTAGCCTTTAGAGTGCACACAATATTTTTCTAAGAGTTGGCCCCTTGACCCCTTAATTAGTCCACTTGACCCAATTTCAATCTTGACTGAGATTTAATGGAGACACACATTCTGACCAAGTTTCAAGACATTAGGGCAAAAATGTAGCCTCTAGAGGGGACAGGTTTAAAATTTGCCCCCCTTGACCCCATTTTTGAGTCCACTTGACCCAAGTTTTAACTTGATCGAGGATTGATTTAGAAAACATTCTGACCAAGTTTGAAGACATTATGGCCAAAAATGTGGCCTCTAGAGTGCATACAAAGTTTTTCTAAGATTTGACCCTTTGAACCGATTTTTTACCTACTTGACCCAATTTCAAACTTGACCTGAATTTGATGGACACAAGCATTCTGACCAAGTTTCATGACAATATGGCCAAAAATGTAGCCTTTAGAGTGCACATAAAGTTTTTCTAAGACTTGACCCCTTCACCCCATTTTGAGCCATTTGACTACTTCAAACTTGACCCAGATTTGATGGAGAGCCAAACATTCTGACCAAGTTTCAAGACATTTGGACCAAAAATGTGGCCTTTAGAGTGCACACAAGGTTTTTCTAAGATTTGACCCCTTGACCCAATTTTTACCCCCCTTGACCCAATTTCGATCTTTACCGAGATTTGATGGAGACCAAAAATTTGACATTTGGGTAAAAAATGTGACCTCTAGAGTGCACACAAGATGTTGACAGACGTCCAGACCACTGGACACAGCTCTTATCACATTAGCTCACCATGAGTACTATGTACCCAATTGAGATTAAACAGACCCTGAAATAAATATTTGAAAAAGAAAAAAGGCTCAATTACATGTCAACCATAGGTCTCTTTTCAAAATATACTATTTAATAACAGGCACTTTCAATAGTGTTGCACCAACCTTATTTTATTTTTACAGGAGTGATATTCTGCTAGATCAACTGCTATTGAAACCTGTCATTTCCTATCTATCTTACACCAATATTGTCCCTCAATCTTGTCTTGGAATATTGGTTACTGCAAATCTAGAATGATTGATAGAAAATTTAACCATGCTAAATTAATCCACCTTTCTTTTTTTAGCTGGGCTGTATTTTGGAGAAAATCTGAAATATTGTCATCATCTTTGCATCATTCATGTTGATGTTGGCTTGAGAAACTTTAACCTTGGTCATTTCTCTATTGTTTTCAAGATAACTTTATGAAACTTGGCATGTGCGTTCACCATCATTAGAGCTATCCATACTATCAAGATGGATAACTCTGAAAGCATTTTTGTAAATGTTATGTTCCTTTTTTACTTTTGTATTATCCAGGTTGTGCAGCCCAGCATTAAACTTGACACCCTTAGGCAGTGCTCTTGTTGTCAGCACATTCCTGAGAATCTTTCTCCCAATATATAAAGGATAATCATTTGTTTCAGTGATCAATTCATATTTCATTGAGTGAACAACAAAAGTTATGTTTCCATGAGTAAGTGAAAATATAGCTTTTGTTTTTCATGAAATAAAATATTTATCAATACTACTCGAAAACAAACTGTTATTCTATTTCTTTATTGCAATAATGAGACAAAATGTGAAATTTCTAGCACAGACTTTTGTAAAGTGTGTCATTTTGCACGTGATTGCTATGCAATGTTCATTGTGACGTCACTTATTTCGCCCTGCATAGATGACGTCAGATAGGGTGAAATGCACAAAAGCAGGGTATAAGTTTTTGATAATTTCACTGCTTTTGTGGTGAGATTATTAAGTGATAATCTACCGTTAATTCTCGATAAACCACGAAAAAGCATTAAAGAATTGGGGGTCTTTTTATATTTACTTGCGTTAACTAAAATACCAGAACTTATTAAAGGTGTCTAAGGAGAGTAATTTTCAACTTTTATCAGCTGAGCTGTTTTCCGAAAAACCCAACATTTGTCATCACCTTGGTATAATTGGTGTACTTGTTGTGCTTGGTTGGCTAAGGTGTTTCAAAATGTTAACTTTGGTCATATCTCTGTTGTTATTGAAGGTAACTGCATGAAACTTGGCATGTGTCTTCACCATCACAAGAGCTATCCAAAATATCAAGGGATAAATCTGTGAAAGCATTTTTGTAAGAATTATGTCCCCTTTTCTACTTAGATTTTTTGAACTATTCTGCATCTTCAACCAAGTATTGGCATCCTTTGGTGGTGCTCTTGTTTATCAAGTTCTGACTTTATCATACAGAATATTGATACACAAATGGACAGACACTGGCAGAGTATGCATGGCTTAGCTTTCATAAATAAGATTTTTCATTCTGTATCATAACAAGTAGTATATACAAACTATTCAAACAAAATTGCTTTAAAAGCAATTTGCAAAGAGAGTTGGAAGCATTAATTGTGAGTCTGTACTTATTTTGAAAATGCACTTTTCAACTCTTCTGGTATATAAAGGAATCAGACTGCACATATGTGCAGACTGATCTTTTTCTATATCTCCTACCAAAGTAGGAATATTACAGATTCATCATGACAAGGGTTAACACTTGTCATGCTGAACCCGGAATATTCCTGCTTTGACAGGAGCAATAGACAAACATCAGCCTGCACGTATGTGCAGTCTGATGTTAGTCTTCACCACCTGTTTCTCACTTTCAAACCAGAATTGTCAATAGATTTGGTTTTTTCAAATAAAAGATGACCTACAGTTGGTACTTTCGGTGCAATTTGCCCTTTGATTTTGATGAAAATTTTTAGCCAAAATTTATTCATCATGACAAGGGTTAAAATACAGTAACCAGGAGGTCTCCCATTGACCCCATCCACTAATAACTTCCATCTAACCTTTGATATCAATTCCCAATATGGAACAGATAACACAGACAGTATTCAGGAATAAATTCTGTTCTTTTTTGTCCTGTTTTTCTTAGAACTTACTCTGGGATCTTTAACACTTTTATTGTTCAACTGAAAACTGTACCAAATTTATATGTGTTGCTTTTCAATGACATACTGAATATGGACTAAATTTTTTCTGTGAAAATATATTTTGTATGACCCCTTTCAATACAGAGGTGTCTTCAACTAAACATGCTCTTGATTTGGGGCCAACTTTTTTTCTGGCCCGAACAGGTCCTGTTGTTGTTTTTTCAGCCGGAAACCAGGCCTGCATTCAGGACGACAAAACGGTTCAAGTTATACCCTGCTTAAATTTGCATGTACACTTGCATGCAAAGTGGAATATAATTTGAAAACAGTTCACAACATCTTTTCAGTCTGAACATTATGAGGGCTGGTCTCCGGCTGAAAAAACAACAAGGGGACCAGAACAGCCTGAAATAAGTTGGCCCTTGAAATGGATAACTATAAAAGAACGGACCAGAACCAAAATGGACAGTATCCAGTACTTACTGTCAATGGGCAAACAGAATTTCATAAATACAGCTTAATTCAAGCTGTATTTATGAAATTTTGATTGCCTCCAGACCATATACAATATAACTTATTGCCCTGCTATTCCATAAACTGCGCGACCAAGCTTGAAATCCTAGAATGGGAAATAGAGAACTGGGAACAATTTCTCAATTGATGTTACATAATCATAGATAATTGGTGATATTATATTTTGATGATGGGAAATATGACATCAAGACATCTAATATTTATGGAGTTATATAATATAGTTTGTATCTGCTATACGAACATAATAGATGTATTGCTTTATCGATGCAAGAAAGCTTTGCTCCTCAAATACTGTAAATCAGCTAATTTTGTGATGGTTAAATTTTTTGCGTCTTTGGGGCCAGTAGAGTTATTGTGTTGTTCATATTTTTGCAAGACAGTAGTTTTTGTTATTCATTTCTGAGGTATTGTAAAATGAAGTTCTGTTTTTTTTTCCTTTTAAAAAAGTTGTACTACTTATAATTACCGCAAATTATAGTTTCACAAATAAAACTCAATTTACAGTTATCTATGGTAGATTAATATCTACATAATTTTGAAGTGGTTGAAAGTTTAATATATTCAAAGAATACAAGGCTATAATCTACGATTTTTACCCCAGTAGAGCGGATTCTAAGCAATGGGATGTTTCATTTTAGGTTAAGGTTAATAAGCTTTATTGATATTTACTCACTTTTATCTATATAACCATTTGCTAACCCAATGATAACACAAGTTCACTTTTGCTCAGCATGATGATACTTTTGGTTTTAAATTATAGTAATTGACATGATAATTAATGACAAACTTTTGAAAGAACTCATAATATTGAAAAGTAAACTTGCTAATTTATGTCATGGATAAGCCACGCCCTGCCAGGTCAATATAAGTAATAATGCAGAATATAAATACCAATAATATTCATTTATTTCCAGTTGGTATTATGTAATTATTTAAGCAAAAAGAATCAGTGTAGAATTCAAATGAACTGTCAATCAATCTTATTTTCATTGCATTGCACATTTGTGTGAAAACAAATTATCTGATGATTTACGACATCAACAGAAGCATTCCTTAGAGAAAACTTACCAACAACTGCATGAGTTATCTTTCAAATTCATCATAACACCAAAAAATAAAGGAATTCACCAAATACAAAACTTCATAGCCAAATTTCAAGATTCATTACTAAGTTTGGTGCAATTATACCTTTCAAATCTATTGTCAGTTGTACCAAAAATTTGTATGTGACAAACTGTTGGACATGTAACAAAGTTTGGTATATAAACATCTTGCATTTCCAAGCTTTTGTACATTTACACAGTAAATATAAATAGAGAAAATTTGATACTGTGAATCTTTCTGAGGATGAAACTTCTCTTTTATCAACAACTATTATTATGCGTTTTAATAAATATTCACTTGGTAGGGCTAAGCCTACCCATATTATGAATGGGCGAGTTTACTTTTCAAAATTTTCGGTTCTGTCTAAGTATGTTGGTATCGTTAGCATGGGTAAATAACTGTACTCTAAAACTAAAAGGATTAACCCTTTCCTGTTTAACAAAATTTTGGACCTGTCCAAATTCAAAGGTTTTGCAGACGAAAATTTAAAGTGGATTTAATTTGAAAAACTAGAAAGCCATGAATGGCTTGAGTCGCTCCACAGGCTTGAAATTCTTGTAAAAGCAAATAAATGTTTTGACTAGATTTTTAGATATTTGGGGTTCTACTGATGTTGAAAATGATTTTCAAAGTTTCAACTATATAACAGATAGAGCAATGACCTCTGCTATTAAAAGACATATTTTTCATCAAATCAAAATAATTTTTGGCTGCATGATATTGGGTCACCCAAAGATCATATCAAAAATGTTTGTTTGATATCCATCAGTTACATTCTGAGGAAATGTTTTTCATTATAGTTTCCACTATTTAACGTATTGAGAATTGACCTCCACCCATAAAATGTATATTTTTCATCCAATCAAAATAATTTTTGGTACACTGATAAAGGGTCACTCAAGGATCATTCCAGTGAAATTTGGTTGATATCCATCGGTTAGATTCTGAGGAAATGTTTTTCATAGTTTCCACTATTTAACGTATTGAGAATTGACCTCCACCCATAAAATGTATATTTTTCATCCAATCAAAATAATTTTTGGTACACTGATAAAGGGTCACTCAAGGATCATTCCAGTGAAATTTGGTTGATATCCATCAATTAGATTCTGAGAAAATGATTTTCAAATTTTCCACTATATAACATATAGAGGAATGACCTCCGCCCATAAAATGCATATTTTTCATCCAATCAAAATAATTTTTTGTAGACTGAGAAAGGGTCACTCAAGGATCATTCCAGTGAAATTTGGTTGATATCCATCAGTTACATTCTGAGAAAATGATTTTCAAAGTTTCCACTATATAACATATAGTGAAATGACCTCCGCCCATGAAATGCATATTTTCCATCCGATCACAATGATTTTTTGTAGACTGATGAAGGGTCACCCAAGGATCATTCATGTAAAATTTAATTGGTATCCATTGATTAGAATCTGAGAAAACTCACTTTTTACCATATTTGGAAATTAGCCACGCCCATTAAATCCATGTTTTTCATTGGATCAAAATTTCTTGAACAACTTTGAAAGAGGGTCACCCAAGGATCATTCCTGTGAAGTTTGGTTGAAATCCATACAGTAGTTTCTGAGGAGAAGATTTTTAAAGGAAAGTTTACGACGGGACGCACGCACGCATGCACGGACGGACGGACGGACGGACGCACGACGGACACAACGCCATGACAATAGCCCCAGTGGCTTTCAGCCAGTGGAGCTAATAACCATTCTGTAGGGTAGAAAATATTGTGGAATAAGAAGAAATTGCTTGTCAGAAGCAATTTCTTCTTTTTTCACAATGTTTTCTCAATCATAAAATCACAGGCACGTAAAAAGCAGGGATTAAACAGGAAAGGGTTAACATGCTTGGCAAAGGTGAACACATCTAGTTGTTGGGTTTTTAGGCTCCACCTTGCCAGGGGAAAAATCATGGATTACAATGCAACATAGTTTATAATTATGTTTTGCAACATATGGACAGATATCATCTTATGTCGCACAATGGAGTCAGTGCAAAAAGATTGTTTGCTCTTTTAGCAATATTTCAGTCACACTTAAATTGCGGAAGATAGAACACCAAATAATGGATTTCTGGTAATTCTCGCACTAGTACAACACTTGCATTCCAGGGCAAGAGAGAAACTATTGTAAGTGCCTCATTAATATGATTATAGGCTCTTGCAATTCTTTTGTGCTAACCCCTCAAAATACCATATTCATGAAGTCTTTGTGTTATTTCTCTGCAGCTGGAATTCCAAAAATAGGTTTAGGCATACAAAAATACTGGGGCAAGTTTCATCAAAACATTTAAGACGTTTTTTTCTCTTACGGATGACTTTCGAAACAGTTACAACAATAACCACTTTACATAGGCATCGATAAATTGGTAATACAGGATTTTTTGTCCTAGATATGTGGTAAGTCATCGGTAAGACAACAAGAGTTGTCCGCGGACAACGTAGCTCGCCCAAACAGCTGCTTGTCACAAACAGCGCTTGACCCAAGACCAAAGTTCAAAGTGATTTCTTTCAATGTTAAAGTCCATGATCTAATATATATCTGTTTAAGTAGTTATTAAGAAATATATACTTTTTTGTTTTAATGGCATGTATAAGGTTAGGGTAAAGTAAAAGCCTACAAGCAGATTAGGTTATCAATGGAATTTCTTTGTATCAAACATGAAGTTTTTCTTTAAATTTTTTCTAAGTCCACAAAGGTCAAGATCAAGGTTTAATTGTGAAGGACCTTGGTCTCTGTAGATGCCTATCACCTAGTGAGTATGTGTATGAAGTAATAATGTCCCTGAGTAAAGCATTTAAAAAATATAAGCAAGGTTAAATTTTTGGTTAAAGCCTTTCAGTTTAAGTTTTTCCAAGTCCATAAAAGGTCAAGGTCAAGGTCAAATTGTCAAGGCCCTTGGTTTCTGGTGAAAACCTTTCATCTGGTGACTATGTATATGAAGTAATGATGTCTCTAGATTAAAGCATTCAGAAAATATAAGCAAGGTTAAAGTTTTTGGTAAAAGAATTTCGGTTAAAGTATTTCTACGTTCATAAAAGGTCAAGGTCAAATTATCAGGGACCTTGATCTCTCACAAAAGCCTATCACCTAATGAGTATGTATATGAAGTAATGATGTCCCTAGGTAAAAGCATTCAGAAAATATAAGCAAGGTTAAAGTTTTTGGTTAAAGTTTTCAGTTAAAGTTTTTCTAAGTCCACAAATGGTAAAGGTCAAGGTCAAATTGTGAAGGTCCTTGGTCTCTGGTGAAAGCCTATCACCTGGTGAGTATATATATGAAGCTATGATGTTCCTAGGTTAGAGCATTAAAAAATATATGCAAGGTGAAAGTTTTTGGTTAAAGTTTTTTGGTTAAAGATTTTCTAAGTCCACAAAGGGTCAATGTCAGGGTCGAATTGTCAAGGACCTTTGTCTATGGTGAAAGCCTATCACCTAATGAGTGTGCATATGAAGTAATGATGTCTCTAGGTTAAAGCTTACAGAAAATATAAGCAAGGTTAAAGTTATTTTGGTTAAAGTTTTTGGTTAAAGTTTTTTTGAAAGGGCAAGGTCACAGTCTAAAGGTCATTTCGACATGGATGTTGGTCTCAAATAAAAGCCTATGCCCTAATGAGTGTTTCTGTAAAAAATAAAGCCTCTAGGATAAATATTGATAGAAATAAAAAAAACTTTAACCAAATGCGGACGCCAACACCGACGCTGACATCCGAGGGTATGACAAAAGCTCTTCCGAGACTTTCGTCCTGGGCGAGCTAAAAATGCATCCTAGTGTTTTGGTGAAACCGGGCCCTGGGGCCCATTTACTAAACTTCTTACAAAAAATAAATCATAAGACAAAATCACAAATTGTACCTCAGGTGTTTTCATTCATTGTTAGATTCTGCCTTGCAATATCTCATTGGAAACGGCTTTAGAAGAAGATCCCAATGAGATGATGCATGGCCAAATTCCATACTTGGTTACTTCTGTAGAAGCAACTTTTATTTTTCACTTACCCATCAAATAATAGAAAGATCTTTAGTAGAACACGCCCCTGGTTATGTGAGAAGAACAATCTGTTACTAGATTTTTTAAGACAAGTAGATCTATAAACCTTGTCTAGAAGATCAAGGTTATCAGTACAAAGCTGGCCAAGGCTCAAATAACAGCTTCCCAATTAAAGCCTAACTTGAGTTTGATTTAATGGAGTTTTACGCCTCTTTCAACATTTTTTACAGTTATATCGCAACAGCTGGAGCACCTAACAATCGATTCCTGGTATTTCTTTCACCAGTAGTACCATAACATCTTTTCCTAGCCTCCAGCTGCTATTTCACATAGGTCTATGATTATTTACCCATTGGTGAGAGACAAATAGTTGAAAAGAATGAGTGCCGCCGTCGGGGATCGAACCGGGACCTCTAGATCTACAGTCTGATGCACTACCAACTGCGCTTTGATGGTGGCTGACTAACTTGAGAATTAAAAGCTAAAACCCATTCAAACAGAATGATATTGATCTGTCATCATAAGATCCCATATTAATCATAAAGCATCCTTTCTGACTATATTTATCTTATAACTATACAAATATCCGTGTGATAACATCCTGTATGATATTTTTTATGATATCACATACTTATTTTTAGAACAATTATATAATGCAGTTATTTTTAGAAACTTGCATTTCTGTTAAAAACATCTAAGAAAACAAGACAAATATAGGTTATAAAATAAATATTACACGTATTTAGTCTAGTGTATGAAAAAATAACTAACTCGGTTGTGGGATTTGATAATTGTCTCGGCAGAGCCTTGACAATGATCAATTCTCCCAACCTTGTTAGATATTTTTTCTCATACAAAACACCAAGTACGTTTTATATATTTACCTCTTCTTGAGCTTCCAATATAAGATCCAAAGGTTCATATTTAGTATCTTTGTAGGTGGGTAGATGTATGTTACCACCTATTGAAAACATGGTCTCACTTAATGTTGGCATAGCATGAGATTGGTGCTATAAAGTTCTGTCCATCCAATCATTTCACCTTTTGTTAAACATTCCAAATTTGTCTAAGCTTAAAATGTTGACTGAAGTAATTACAAGAATGTAACATTTTACTTCACCATTATGTCTATTAAATGAAATAACTGCTTAATCCATGAAAATAAGTCTTAAGCATGTTGTTAAACTCTTAATTGAAGGCTCAGCACGAAACAGTTGTATGTTTAAAGGCAGTTACATTTGTTCCATGCTGAACAATCAATATAGTAAAATGATATGAGTAAAAGTTTATGACAGTATGTATTATTCTATCTTGTTAAATCTAATGTCTTTTTAAACTAGAAAGCCATGAATGGCTTGAGTCGCTCCACAGGCTTGAAATAGCAAATCTAAGGTTTGCCTAGATTTTAAGATATTTTGGGTTCTACAAATGTTGAAATGAATTTCAAAGTTTCCCTTCTATAACATATAGAGAAATCACCTCTGCCTATAAAAGACATATTTTTCATCCAATGACATTAATTTTTTGCTGCATGATAAAGGTTCACTCAAGAATCATTCCAGTGAAATTTGGTTGAAATCCATCATTAACATTCTGAGAAAAAGGTTTTTAAAGTTTCCACTATATATAATATAGAGAAATGACCTCCGCCCATAAAATACATATTTTTCATCCAATCACAATAATTGTTGGTAGACTGATGAAGGGTCACTAAAGGATCATTTCAGTGAAATTTGGTTGATATACATTGATTACACTCTGAGAAATTGATTTTCAAAGTTTCCACTATACAACACATAGAGAAATGACCTCTGCCCATAAAATACATATTTTTCATCAGATCACAATAATTTTTGTAAGACTGACAAAGGGTCATTCAAGGATTATTCCAGTGAAATTTGGTTGATATCCATCAATTACATTCTAAGAAAATGATTTGCAAAGTTTCTACTATATAACATAAAGAGAAATGACCTCCGCCCATAAAATGCATATTTTTCATCAGATCACAATAAATTTTGGTGGACTGATAAAGGGTCACCAAAGGATTATTCATGTGAAATTTAATTGGTATCCATTGATTAGAATCTGAGAAAACTCACTTTTTACCATATTTGGAAATTAGCCACGCCCATTTAATCCACGTATTTCATTGAATCAAAATTTCTTGAACAACTTTGAAAGAGGGTCTCTCAAGGATCATTCCTGTGAAGTTTGGTTGAAATTCATCCAGTAGTTTCTGAGGAGAAGATCTTTAAAGAAAAAGTTTACGACCGGACGCACGGACGGATGGACGGACGGACGGACGACCGCACAACGGACACAACGCCATGACAATAGCCCCAGTGGCTTTCAGCCAGTGGAGCTAAAAACGGGTGTTTTTCAAAAAAAAGTACCAATTTTTTGATAATTCATAAGAATGAAGTGCATTTTACATAGATCAATGTAAATTGCTTATTTAAATATATTCTTTTACAGTTTACATTTTTTGTGAAACAAAACCAGCAAATTCAAGTCGAATAAAAAATTAGATATTCATCTTAGTCATGATATCAAAAAAGAAATTGCATCAAAATTGTCAAAAACTTTTGAATACCACTTTGATACTAAACAGCTTTTTGATTATTTCTTATCAATTCAATGTATATAAGTATGATGCCCTTTTTTAAACAGTTGGGATATTAAGCGTTTCAAGCCTTTATTCTATTATTGTCCACACTTATTTGATTCCTGTAGAATGCTACCTTAAATAGAATATAAGATTTAAACGTCTTTCAACAACCAACAATTCAGTTGAAAACAATAAATGAATTCTCTTAAAACAAACTATTTTATTTTTCACATTTTCCGCCACAAATCCCTATCAAACACAGTTACTTCACACACAAACCACTGAGATTGTCAATTAGCAGAGTTGCCCCATGGTGGTATTCAAGACTTCAATACAGAATAACATCACGAAGACACGTTCACAAGAAAGAAGCCCTAAGTATTTTCGAGACAGGTTTAATCGGAGAAAAATCCCCTATTGTAAGCTCTAGACATTGTCACTGGGCTGTGGTTTTGTTAAGGACTCTACCAATATCCAATAGGGTTTGTCAATTAAGTGTCCAACAATTAGTTCTGCAATTCAATTATTGGTAAAGGCATGCTGAGGATTTCATATCTTTTAAAAATGTGTGAACCATCAAGCAAGAAGGGACTATAATAAACCATATTTCCCCTAATAAAAGCACCCTCCCAAATAGAAGCACCCCATCATTTTTTCCTATTAAGAAAACCCACTTCAAATGCCAAAATTTTAAGAACTTGTTGAAACATCTTCTCTAATTTGATGTGAATTTCCACTTAACAATCATTTATATGATTGTTTAGAGGAAATTAACTTCAAATAAAAGGGAAAAGAGCCTAAAAGAGATAACTTCAATTATTTTTTTATTAGAAACAGTGGATCATTAGTTGATTTACTCTTCCAACTAAAATACAATTATAGACTGTGATTTTAAACTGACTGCCCAACACTACCAAGTGATATTTAAAATATTGACAGTAAAAGTAAAATTCAAACAGGTGTCAGCCTGTCATCCCTAGAATTGTTAATTAACAAAAACATTTCAAGATCATGACTAAAAGTACATAAATTACATAACTCCACTTCAGGACAATTTCCATATCGAGTAAAGGAACAGATTTATTGTCCAATTCTGGGTAATGACAACATATTGAGGGCTGTTGAATTAGATTGAATGTCCAGCTTGAGATCTCATTTCCTGACCAATACATACTAAATACCGATTGGTATGCAGACAGAATGGCCATATGTTAATTGGATACGGGATCATTTTTAAGACAGCAATGAAACTCTTGGATACTCTAGGATAATTTTAAGGGTGTAGAGAAAGAATAAGACTTATTCTATGGCCTTTTTTGGACAACATGTATGTAACTGACCATTAAATGATAATTATTTTGTTTGGTTACATTGGGTTTCATACTGAACAAGGTGGCAAACTGTCACAAGATAGCTGCTAAGCTGTCACAATTAAGACTGCTAGATGTTTCATTCTCAACTGTGACTTTTCTAAAACTTAAAATTTTAACTCTTGTCATGCTGAACCCGGAATATTACTGCTTTGGCAGGAGCTATAGACCAACATCAGCCTGCACATTATGTACAGTCTGATATTAGTCTATACCACCTGTTTCTCACTTTCAAAACAGAATTGTCGATAGATTTAGTTTTTCAAATAAAAGTTGACCTACATGTGGTACTTTTAGTGCTTTTTGCCCTTTGATTTTGATGAAAATATTTAGCCAAAATTTATTCAGCATGACATGGGTTAATAAATGTATGAACTATCAAAAGATAGTATTAATAAGTTGTTATTAATAACCACTTATTAACATTATCTTTTTTGTGCATACATTAATCATAGTAACACATCAGAATTAAAGCCTTATTTTTAAGTTGAAAGTTGAGAAATTTTTCAGCTGAGAGTGAGAAAAGTTTTTATAATCTTGGGCCCTGATCTATTTCAAATCATTGGTGCGCGTTCAGGCTGCAAAAAACATTTGAACCTACAGAAACAGTACCCTGTTTTGCACATTAGTACAAATGTGCAAAGCAGGTAATGTTGCAAATATCATAACAAATGCAAGACATTTTTTAATGTACTCTTCATTTGGGATCATTATTTCCTATACAACATATGCTTCTGTTCATCATTTTTACATTTTCAAATTTCAAAACCCCAAACATTCAGGGGATGAAACAAATCAAGAGAAGACATCAGATAAATTCAACAAATTCCATGCATGTGACTACAAAAAACATCTCCGAAGCCTCTGGGGTAACACTGATTGTTTCCAGAACAAAATTTCTTCTCCAGATCCAAGTTTAGCTGTGGAACTATTAATCAAGATTTAATTGATGGTTCCCAAAATCAATTAAGGACTTGATTGGGAAAACCAACCTGAGTTTGTAATCAATCATGGTTGACAGCGAAGTTTAATGACTTATTTATCCACATCATTTAAGACTGTCATGGAAAAACAGACATTGGATTCTATCTATGCAGTATATCTACTGGTAAATCATGTAATAAACATGGTGTGTATATGAAATACAAATGCCCCAGGAACAGCACATTTATCAGAGAATAGACCTTCATGGATGACTTTGACCCAGGTATCTTCAGCTGCATCTATGCACATGCCAATAACTCTGGAATATGCTTGATGTAAAATTGGTACGATAGTTTTTTGATTAAGTTTTTCAGACATTTGACTTTGATATATGACCTTGACTTTATCACAAAACCTTCAGTTTAGTATCAGCAGATACAGATCATTGAGATCTATCATTATACCTTATAGACACATTGTATTTGGAATAGGCTTTTTGAAAAGTAATTGTCATTTTGGTTATTTTATTCATTTTGTTTCGGTTAAGTTTTACAGACAGACTGATTGGTGGATGAATAGACAGACAGACGATATGCCCCTGATCTTTCTGTGGGGGGCATACAAATTTAAACTCAAAATTCAGGTGCTCCTACACTTTTGTGTTTTTCTATTCAAATGATAGTACAAAGTACTTTTTTTTGTAACCAGAAAGCCAGACCACCATTCATTTGTCTTATTCAATGTTATTGACCAAAACAATATTTCATAAACAAAAGCACCACCTTCAGGTGCTTTATATATATCTTATAAATGACATTTTACAAACAACAGATGCAAAAACATTGAATAACCACAAAACCCAATCTTCAGTAGCTTGTGCTCATATGGGCTTAAATTACAATATAACAAGAACACCACCAAGGGTACCTAGGCTAGGCTGTTGGGTGATGGCTAAGTTAAGTCTAAAGGGGCATAATTTGTATAAAATGTATCTAGAGTTACGTCCCTCAATAGCATAGGCTGCTCTTTTGTATGGCTTCAAGGCCAATACCCACACAAAGGCTTTAGCAATACCTTGGGTTTTTTTTTCTCTGAAAAGCTTATAATTGAAATTCCCATATACATTGTATACATATTATTTCTAAACAAATGAATTGTCAATGTTGGTTCTAGTTTCAATTGAGATTACTTAACTAAACCATACAAATCTTTGTTGTTGAATGTGTGTCATTTTCTCCAAGAACATTTATTATGGGTTAATAGCCAATCAAATTCTTGACATGCAATTTCAGGTTTTGTGAACCTCAATTTAATAGATTGTGATGCATGTTTTCTGGCTAGGAGATGCAGGCAAAGTTTTTATGTAACTTTTTTTCCTTAATTTCTAATGAGTAATGGAGGCTGAATGCAAGGAAGAGATGAATTACAGCAAAAAACATTAAATGCACACAAAAAAGATGTTTGATGCTTCTAACATCAATTTTTTAGGTATTATCTTTTGTTGACCATGGCATATTAAATAGATCTTTCTAAAAATATGCAGATATTTTGTACCTTTTCTATAATGGTTAGTCTTTTAGCCAAAATATGGGACTATGAATTTTTTTACTTTGATCAGGACTTTTCAGTAAATTCCTAAAATACTCTTCCCTTTTCCTGTTTTAGAACAATAAATTTTACATAAAAGTACAAATTTTTAGTGAAAGATTCATAATGGAAGCAAATAATTCATCAAAATTTTGAACCAGGAGTCATTGTGTTAATAGAGCTGAAAGCATAGATGTAGAAATGCTAAATTATAGAACTATCAAACGTAGTACATCATAAGGTCTTTTGGCCCTTTCCTAGTAGAGCTTTTCAAACTGATTTTTGTTGTTGGTGGTGGTGTTGTTAAATAACAAAATATTTATTTAGCAGTGCCACAAATCAAACTGAAAACAAAATAATCACAGTGGATTCAATCTTCTGGGTTGTAACAAATCAAATTCCATACAAGTCAATCTGGACAACCAGACTTATTCATACTGGTCAGTCCAATTAACTGACCCCTCAATACAACACAATCCTGTCTAATGAGAAATAACAAGCTACACCAGAAGTATACTAGACACAAAGTACCATATGTTACAGTTAGAAACAAAAAAATACCAAGCCCAGTTTGCAAACATAACAATTACCAGCCTGCGTAATATGTTAATAGTGACCAAAGAAAATTTCATAATATCAACATTGATTGATTGTTTGATTTGTTGGTTGGTGAGTTGGTTGGTTGGTTGGTTGGTTGGTTGGTTGGTTGGTTGGTTGGTTGGTTGGTTGGTTGGTTGGTTGGTTGATTGATTGATTGATTGTTTGATTGATTGATTGATCACTGGATGGACGGATGAATGGACAGATGGATGGATTGTTTGATAAATTGATTGACATTGATTGACACCCCATTTCAACATTATTGCTGTTATTCTAAAGCGGCTGGTGTACCTACCCTGTTTTTTTCTCACACCATTACAACCATAACATCAATTGGGAACCCTCGGCAATTCTACGGAATAGACCTCGGGAATAATACGGGCGCAGCCATGAAAGCGCGTCATTTCCCATGTTGGTTTATATGCCATCACAAACGTTAATGATCCCGCTAAAGATTACATTGCATAAAACAAAATCATCAAAAGAATAAAAGTAGGTATATTATAATTTTGATAACAAAACGCAGTGTTTTACTGTGTTTTGTCATCAAATTATAATATGCCCAAAAGACCTCCTAAGACGATTGGAAAGAATAAACAAAATATGACTTTCTTTAAGAGGATTAACCGAAGAACCACCAAGAGCCGATTAACCTGAAAAATTACCCAAAATTACTTCACTTACGTCCGAGGTACTTTCCAGTTTACAGAAACGTTCGAGCTGTGTTCCAAATGCCACAACATTTCATCTGAACTACCAGCTACCCATCCCTCATAGGTGTACTACTTATCATTGGCCCATTGGTGGGAGACAAAAGAAGCTTGTCACAGTCACCTTCAAGGGCTTAACTCCCATTACACAATTTACACAAGTGCGTAAAAGAAATTGATCCTCCGTTGAAAAATATAGTTGATGAATGATCATAACATCGAATCTACAGCTTCTTCATGATGTAGTTAAGATGTCTTGATTATTAACATACGTTCAAATCATAAAAAAAAGGGGTGGACGAAGGACATTCATCTTTTGTCACAGTCCTCAAATCGTTTTTATTCTATATACACTGCAACTCCATTATAACGAAATCTGTTAGAGCGCTAAATCCAATATAACGCGGGGTCCGCTTGGCTCCCGAAATTTGGGGGGGTCGACCATTTTGGGATGCTGCGGCGATGTTACCCGATCCCCCGTTAACGCTGTTTTCATCGCGATTTTAGATCGAAGGGTGAAAACACTGAGATAAAAATCGATACTGAGCGAAGCCAGGTAAATCAATACAATTGTTTTTCACACCTCCCGCGGGGCAGTGGTGGCGATAAATGCCTCAGGGCAGAGAGAAATGGCTAGTTTGATGGCTGACAGACATATAGTTATATCACTACCGCTGGAGTACCAAGCTCTCGAGTAGAACAATCTTTCCTAACTCCAAACTGCTATCTCGCTTAGGTCTACGATTATTAACCCATGGGTGAGTGACTTATAGTCAGAAAGAATGAGCGCCGCTGTCGGAGATACACGGAATCCCAATATTGACAGTCCGGCGCGCTACCAACTCTCTTTGTCGACAACAGGGACGCAATTGAACACAAAAAAGTCTAGCTCGCATGCGATTAAATCCAAGTTAATAAACTTCAGAAGAAGCCGTGTTTTCGCAAAATGAGCTAATTTCGTTTTATATTATCAAATCTCGAACATTTACCGCTGTTGACAAGCGATTCAAAAAGCGACTCGCCCCTTACCCAATTTATTGGTTTATTACCTCCCTTTGCCAATCCCGCTGAATTTTCTTATGAATATTACGTTTTTATTAAATATATGATAAAATTTTGTTTCTTTTTCATTAAACTTATTCTTATTATAGTCATGTTTAAAGCCCGATTGAATTATTACCGTTGATTATTATCTCCCACTAAATAGAAAACTTCTTTGAGTTTAAACAGGAAGCTATATATAAACCTACATTTCCCGCTGCAATGTGTCGAACAAAGGAACTGAAAATGGCGCGAAACTGTTGGTGACCGCGTCGCTTCGCATTAGTCTGGTCATTCTGTCCTGACGATCTACTATCTGATATTCAAAGCCGTGAAATAACTTTTTTTTCAAACCCAAGGTTACGAACGTTTTACTTATACGGTTTTCGAGAAGAAGCTTTCGATACCCGTTGACTCGTGAAGATGATCTTTGTAAACCGGCGAACCAAATGTCGTAACTACAGATTCATTTAATTGAATTTACGGCATTTTTTCTCGCTCATCGAAGAATGCAGTTCCGCACTCCGAGAGATTCGATTACTTTGGTATAGTTTCGATCGGACGTAGGGTATTGTTTATTTTGATTGCGTAGATAATTAAATTTTCTGCCATTTTCGAGAAGACAACATTTAAAATATGAAATTCGTTGATATTATGAAATTTTATGGATTTTACTAACCCAAGCGTCGTTATCGGTGTTTCTCAGCTGCCGGGCGGGAAGGCCCGAGAAATCGGGATTCATAGAACTTAGATGAGTCTGCGATCGTTTAACCCTACAAACTAGATTACTTTATCAAAGATAGTTTTGTTTAGCTTGGGGACAACCAAACGATCTTAAAATAAAAATATCAAAGTAATACACCGCGTTTGTTCTTCTATTCATTGCCGAGTTTTAAAAATATAAAATGCGATGGCCTAGATATGTACATGTATAGGCCTATTTAGATATCCGATATCGTTATCAATATTGACCCTGTGTATGTTACGTTTCCACGGTACGTTATTGTCGCCGCGAGAGGGGGGGGGGGGGAATCGGCGGCGGCAGGGGGGGTACAGCGTTATAGCAGATACATCCACTTCTTCCGCTGTTTCATTTCTTGGACCCCGACCACAGCGTTTTAATGGAGTTGCAGTGTATTCTTTAGTCGTCACCTTCTGAGTGCATTATAAATTTCAAAGTCCTAGTACAACTATGACCTTGGTCAAATGTCTGATGAAAGTCAACCTGGCCAGAGTTCTTTTTTACAATCACAGGATTGACATCACAAGTCGTATCTGATTGAGCGAGCTGGGCTTTGCAATATCAACAATTTCTATTTATTACACCTTAGATTATGATCATGAGCCACACTTGTTAAAATGTTTAAGCAAAAGTTAAGTTGTCACTTACAATTGAGCCTGTGCCTGACATTTCCAACAATTTTTAATGCGCCCAAAGCAAATAATCTGGTCAGCCTGTGCCACTGCACAGTCTGACCAGAATTTTCACGTTGCACTATAGAGATAGATAGGATCTTAATTTCTCTTGTGACGGTTGGCATATAGTAGTATTGCATTATGTTGTTGTCAACACTGCTCAATGTTTGTACCTTGCGCAGGTGTAAAATTGTTGGAAATGTCAAGCACAGGCTCAACTTTAATATCAGAGAGATGAGGGATAAGCTTAAAAGAAGGACACTGTCATCAACTCAGCAGAAATCAAATAATTTCTGACAATCTAGAGACCTGCCTAGTTGTTCAGGAAAATCCTTCACAAGGTCTCAGACGAATGTAGGCAAGAGCATGTCATAAATATTGCAAATGTCTCCCAAAATATCCTCAATTGGCACATTAGTCTTCCCTAATTATGCATTGTTTAAAACACTAGTCTTCTTTATAGTCTGTGAAAGGCTTGAGTAATTAACATACAAACACGAACATCTAGAAATGGTCTATATTTTACATCCTTTTGTCTGTAGTTTAGTCAGGAAGCTATCTATATGTTACTTTAGGATTATAGCATCATGTGACCTCTAATGTACCAACATTTAACATGTTAATAGGCAGTTACTACTGTTTTGCACTGAGCCATCGATTTGTGATTTGTCGCACACAAAAAGGAGTTATTCTGGAACTCCATAAAATGAATATTTGAATAAGGGAACAGAACAGCATAGGTCAACCGGGGAAGGTAGAATAATCAATCTAGAATTAGAAAATATGTTATTCTGAAAAGTTTCAACACTGGTCAGTTCACACAGATTGGCCAGTATGACTAGGGCCAACACAGGGATTGAAACTGACACCAGTCCTCAGGCCTGAGGCATGTGGATTTTAGGGAGGACTAGTAGAAGCTACCATGGTGCAGGTCCTTAATGCCTGTAGTTAATGGCCATAATATTCCTAGGCTATCCTTCTTTTTCCTCACCCAATGAAAACATTGTTGGAAAAGAAGAAATTGCTTCTCAAATAAACAATGATTGGGAAGAACCTTCAGGTAAACAAAGTTCCCATTTCCTTTTTTAAGTACCAATTTAAGTCAATTAAGTCATACAATTACCTCCGAGGTTGCAATGTAAAAGGGAATTTAAACTTCACTTCTAGGTGCTGAAGATAATTTCTTAAGGTGGACTTGTGATAGGTTTGCAACATTCTGAAATTTAACAGTGTTAGCAGAGATTTCCTAATGATTTCATTAGGAAACCTGTCAACATTGCAAAAGACCATACGTTCTGAAATGTTGCAGAACTTTTACGGGTCCACTTCTTAAATTCATTTCTTTATCAATAAGCTTTAGAAACATTTGGAATTATAAATGGAATTGATGGAAGCTAATTTTATGCAATATTAAAAGTTGTAAAAAGACCGGATTTTCGACACATTCATGTAAAAATGTTGGACATCTAAAAAGAAAACTAGCTGTCACCTACACATACATGTTACCCCAATACTACCAAGGACATACCAGTGCAACATATGAATGATATACACAATAAGAAAACATATGAATTATCAAGAATTGTAATTATCAGAGTCTGTGAAATTGAATTCTGGTTAAATTTGGACAAGTGATTAAGTTGCCTAATGGAAGTGGGTAGTTGTATACATGTAGAAGGGAAAAGGTGCATTTAAGTTATTTGCTGCTTGATACTCAAAACTGCATGATACAGCCAATTCAAACTGACTTTACCAGCAGTTTTTATCACTTGTAATGACATGTTAACCCTCGTCATGCTAAATAAATTTTGGCTAAAAAAAATTCATCAAAATCAAAGGGCAAAAAGCACTGAAAGTACCAACTGTAGGTCAATTTTTATTTGAAAAACTAAATCTATTGACAATTCTGGTTTGAAGGTGACAAACAGGTGGTGTAGATTAACATCAGACTGCACATATGTGCAGACTGATGTTTGTCTATTAGTCCTGCCAAAGCAGGAATTTTCTGCGTTCAGCATGTCAAGGGTTAAGCTTCTAGTACAACCTCTAAACAGAGAAATTTCACAGAAATTCAAGAAGTAGAAGGAAAGAGGTCAAGCTGACAAGAAGATTCCAGATAAAATCCAATGAATGGGAAAGTCCAATGAGATATTCGTTCATGCTGAAACCTAGCATTCTTCTTTAGAAAGTAGTGAAACTGATGCCAAGTAATAAAGAGAAATTCATGCCAGAATATTATACCAGAGAACTCCAATAGTATGATTTAAATAGAATTTCAAAGCAGGCAGACTGTGTGAAAATTTGCATTTCACACTCACTGAAAGAAAGTAAAATGGCCTTCTGTACTGCTATTTTATGCTTGAGTCAGGATTCAGATACATGTAATGCATACACTTTTTTTTTTTACAAAATCATCAACACTATGCAAATTCATGTAAACCTTTTCATTTTGAACCTGTAATAATCATGCTTTTTCATGAGGATTAGACAAAGTCCGGATTGCAGTCTGTTTCTAGTCTATACCACCTCATTTTCCTAATCAAACAAGGAATGTTTGAAAACAGGTTGTTTTTTTTTTTTTTTTTCAAAATAAATACTGACCAACCATTATTGTATCTGGTGCTTACAGCATTTTGATATTCAAGTAATTTTACCAAGAATTCTATTCAGCATGACAAGGGTTTACCATGTATGTTTTTATGGTAAATTTTAAATCTGTTTATAGCACTGAATAGAGTCAGTAAATTGTGTAAATTTTTAATGCATTGAATAAAGTCAGTAAATTGTGTAAATTTTAAATTTGTGTAAAGCGTTGAATAATGTCAGTATCTTGTGTGAATTTTAAATCTGTGTAAAGCATTGAATAAAGTCAGTAAATTGTGTGAATTTTAAATCTGTGTAAAGCGTTGCATAAAGTCAGTATCTTGTAAATAATAATTATTCATAATTGGAAATTCAATTGATACATACCGGTAGGATAATTATTTTCTAAGACTTGTTTCAAAATGTTTTGTAAATAGTCATACAAATATTCGATTGTTTGTTTAGATCAAGAACTATTATAATAAGACTTTGGTTCGTTAAGAGAAACAACTGACATAATAGTACATCCTTGAGAGATTTTGAGAATAATATCCCTCAATTGTCCATAAAAATCTAAGTAATCACAACATTCAGTCACAACATCTAATATTTGAATGAGTGTGTGGAATTAAAGGGAGGTAATCCAATATCGCTAATTTTGTTGAAGACTAACGCAATAAGCATAATCTATTACTTCCCTTTAATCAAATAAACATACTTTTCTATCTGTGTGTCTTCATGGGCCAATCAAACACTTAAAAATCAACACTAGCCAATAAAATCGTAGAATAATTTGATTGATTTGAACTAAATGTTGATCATCTTAAATGATTTCAAAATGTTTTCCAAAAACAAAAGAATGTTTTATTGATTTGAGTGAGTGTTTAGAATGAATTAAAGAAGCGTGGCTTGGAAAATTTAGAATGATATTGATGGGAATGAGTGTCAAATTCACGATGCTTTTAACTGTAGAAGGGACAAAAAATACAATTGTACACCAAGATCAGACTGTATTTTATAAAGTTGTCCAAGAAAAACTGATGTCCAATCCTTAAAATTTTGACCATTAACTTGACAATGACAATGAAAATAAACTCAATTCAAACATATCAAGACCTTGACTTCTGACCTTGACCTATGAAGGATCTGAACTAGAAAGCCATGAATGGCTTGAGTAGCTCCACAGGCTTTAAATTCTTGTAATAGCATTCAAAGTCATTGGGTTAAAAATAATTTTCTAAGTTTCCACTATATAATATTTATATTGAGAAATGACTGCCGCTAATAAAAGACATATTACAATAATTTTTGGCTGCATGAAAATGGGTCACCCAAGGATCATACCATTTAAATTTGATTGATATCCATCTGTTACATTCTGAGAAAATGATTTTCAAAGTTTCCACTATATAACATATAGAGAAATGACACCCGCCCAAAAAATACATATTTTTCAAACAATCACTATAATTTTTGATAGACTGATAAAGGGTAACTCAAAAATCATTCCAGTGAAATTTGGTTGATATCCATCAGTTCCATTCTCAGAAAATGATTTTCAAAGTTTCAAGTATTTAACATAAAGAGAAATGACCTCCGCCCAAAAAATACATTTTTTCATCCAATCACAATAATTTTTGGTAGACTGATAAAGGGTCACTCAAGGATCATTCCAGTGAAATTTGGATTATATATCTATATGTTACATTCTGTGAAAATAAGTTTCCACTATATAACATATAGAGAAATGACCTCCGCCCATAAAATACATACATTTTTCATCCAATCACTATAATTTTTGGTGGACTGATAAAGGGTTATTCAAGTATCATTCCTGTGAAATTTGGTTGGTACCCATCAGTTACATTCTGGGAGAATGATTTTCAAAGTTTCCACCATATAACATATAGAAAAATGACCTCCGCCCATAAAAAATTCACATTTTTCATCCAATCACACAATTTTTTGTAGACAGATAAAGGGTCACCCAATGATCATTCATGTAAAATTTAATTCTTAGCCATCGATTCGAATCTGAGAAAAGTCACTTTTTACCATATATGGAATATAGCCACTCCTATTAAATCAATGATTTTCATTGAATCAAAATATCTTGAACAATTTTGAAAGAGGGTCACCCAAGGATCATTCCTGTGAAGTTTGGTTGAAATTCATCCAACAATTTCTGTAGGAAATTTTAAAGAAAATTTTTTATGACCGGATGCACAGACGCACAGACGCACGGCAGACACAGCGCCATGTCAATAGCCCCAGTGGCCTTCGGCCAATGGAGCTAAAAATTATTGCACATAGCACATCTTCTCATTAAAGAGATCATGTTGGCAGAATTATTTTCAAATCAAACAAAGGCTTAATTTTAATATTTGACCTTAAGCCTTGACCTTAACCTTAGAGCTATCTAAAAGTTTCTCTCAATTATCACATCTACTTATGATCCTGAATGTTATTTTGAAATCTATCAGCAAATGTAGGAGCTATGTCCTGCACAAGATAAATTTTACCATTTGACCTTTGGCTATAACCTTGACCTTGGTGCTACCTTTAAACCTACTCATGATGGAAAATAATTGTGCCAAATTAATTTGTAATCCATCAATAAAGTGAAGAAGTACATATCCAGACAAAACAAACAAACTATCACACTGATGTACATACACCAGTTTGTCAGTGTGGTAACTACAAATGACAACATCATGTGATTGACAAGGTGAATGATTTTGGAATAATTTTTAATGAAATTGAATAAGTTTCAGGAGGTTGATTTGAGTGAAATTCATGGGAGGTAATTCATAATCGCTAATTCTGTTCAAGGCGAACAAAATTAGCGATAATTATTACCTCCCTTTAATGAAATATTCAGATAGGTTCTGCATATAGCTTTCTATGTCTTTAAGAACCCAACATTCATCTACAAATTCAATTTAGTTAGTTAAATCGTGGATTTTTTCAATGAATTTTTATTTTGAATGTATGTGTTGATCTTACCATTTTGAGTATTTTAGAGTGTTTTTGAATGGTTTAAGTGAGTGTATGGAATGAATAAATGGAGCGCTAAATGAGTGACTGATCAGAATGACTGTCAATTTCACGATGTTATTAACTCAATGTCATGCTCAAAGACATTTCCAATTAATTCCACACCCCAGGGTAAGGATACACATTTCTTTTCTTACCTCCTCAGTCTCAAACACATGGCAGAGAATCTTGGCCTGTTTTCTACGCCTCATTGAATCGGTGTCCCCAGGACTTCCCATCAGTCGACGACGGGCCATTATGACTAGAATATCTCCAATATCCGCGATGTATGAGATTGTTCGGAGGGAATGATCCATCATTATTTCCTACATAAAAACGTAATTTAAAAGGCAATAAGACTTTTATTGGAACAAGAATATGAATTCTGAAGATAAATCCATGCACTCAACAGAACCACTATTCATATCCATGTTCTTAATTTTTAAAGATGATTTTTTAACAATCTTTATCCTTTAAAAATAATTTTAAACAATATTGAAAACAGGAGGACCATTATAGCATTTAACACATAAAATTGATGGCTTGGGGCAAAACCGTTGTAACTGACTAGCTACCAGATTTATAGGCAGTTACAACCATTTCTCACTGAGGTTATTGAACTGCTTTTCACAATAAATACATCTTAGGCAAACTTAAACCTAAGACCTTAAACTTAAGGTAATGAAGCGTAATAGTACCGCAACTTCTTGGAAGTAATGAACTTTAACAGTGTTAACCGAGGTTTCCTAATGACTTTCTTTGGAAACCTTGGTCAACATTGTCAAAGATCATGTGTTCTGAAATGTTGCGGAACTTTTTCAAGTCCAATACCTTAAAAGCTTTTCTAGGACCATGTTTGATCAGGATTTTTTATATTTGCCTTTCACTAAGCCTCAATTGAAAGCATTAAGAAATTAGAGAACAGAGTTGTCTGTCTTTGTGTATCAGAAATCCAAGTGTATTTAGTTTATCAGCAGTTTTTTACTAATTAACCCTTTCCTGTTTTACAAAATTGTGGACCTGTCCAAATTCAAAGGTTTTGTAAATCATATTTTAAAGTGGATTTAAATTGAAAAATAACCATTAAGTAGGGTAGAAAATAGTGTGGAAAAAGAAGAAATTGCTTGTCAAAAGCAATTTCTTCTTTTTTCACAATGTTTTCTCAATCATAAAATCACAGGCACGTAAAAAGCAGGGATTAAACAGCAAAGGGTTAAATAGTATTTTATGGCAAACACTTTTAGTGTAAACTATTCTGAAAACTGCTTGAAATCAATACAAAATTAGGTTAAAATCCCCCAGTTACAGACAGCACTAAAACTAGACAGCATAAATGAAATGAGGACATTTTTGGACCCCTTATTACTGTAATTTATATTCAAATGAAATTAGATCCTAATTTTCTTCCACGGCCTAATTAATGTGAAGCTTTTTTGTTGCTTTTTCTTCACTTTGATTTTTATTTTTAAAGAGTTCTTTTTTTTAAACAGTACAGTAACTGTACAGTATATGAGGGACTAAAAATATCAAATGGATATAAGTACTGTAATTGGTGGTCAATAAATTGGGTTCACAACATTTCATCACTTGCCAATCATCAAATATTATCATATTTGTCAAATGCAGCAATATGTCTAATTGACAATTTAGTCGAATCTCAACATATTTCGTCCAAAAAATTTAGATAACACAACAAAGACCACAAAGATGTTTTATAAATGAAAATGGAACAACTCTTATTTTTGGAATTACACAGATCAAATGATTTAATGACATTATTAATAACATTTTTAGAGGTCAAGTGCACTTTTTTCTTTGAATTCCGCTACCATTCTAGTGTGTGTTATGGGAAACCACTCTCACCTCTGTCCTGCATAGCTTCGTAGGTTTAAATACAATGTCTGACACCTGCGTCAGGGAAGATCTTTGGCTCAGTGGTTAGCATATAGGACTTGTAAACCATTTATTGAAGAGGTTGTCCACATGGGTTTGACACCTGCTCATATCGAACATTTTCAGCTATGCTTGGGTTGAGCACAGTTTGTACATAACAGTGTGATTATGATTTTCTGGTCAGTAAACAGAAAGCAAGCAAGAGGTAACGAATGACCCAACACTTCAGTCCACATAAAGCTCATACAAAAACTGAAGTGCCAAACTAAATATACCATCCCAATGCCATACATAACTGTTACTCAGATAGATACCTTGGGCTTTTCTCTGTTAATATATGAAGCATTAACCAATTGTGAGTAACACTTTACATTCACCAATAAAGATTATTCTTCATCTAATTAATCATTGCTCTATTACCTCACAAAAGTATTAGACAAAGTGTACATTGAACATTTCATTTGACCTTTTGGCGTATTAGGCGAACTGCCTATTCAAAGTAGTTTCATTCAACTAAATGTCAAAGTGTAAACTTGGGTAACCTGTCCCCTAGGGTGTCCAACTGTAACCTGTCCTTTGGCCTGATCCTGTCCCCTGGGAACCTGTCCCCTGTTGAGTTCCAGTGTGACATGTTACTGTTCCCTTTTGGTGTCTAAGTGTAACCTGTTCCCGTTGGGTGTCCCAATGTAACCTGTCCCTTCAGGTGTCCCAGTATAGTCTGTACCCCAGTGTCCCAGTGTAATCTTTCCCCTGGGATTTCCTGATGATAACCCAGGGACACTTTTATTTATAAGTCTCACCTGTAAATCTGTATTTAGGACCATAATCTTTTCTGTTGATACAAACAAGTCCACCTCAGTACTAGGCTGGTTCTCACCCTCTGGGGCCTGAAAAAGTACATACCATATTTGTGGGGATAACTATACAAATTTCTACACTCACTACTTTTCCAACTAACAGTAACGAAATTCAAAGGCATTTTCCCATTTCTTCACTATCAAATGGTATCTGATTTTCTCTGAATTTTTGCTCTACATTTATAAACAGATGAAAGCAAATTGACATGAATTTGTTCACTGTCAGATAAAAAGCAAATTTGACATTAGTATTTGGACTATTTATTGAAGAGCAAATTTGACATGATTTTTTTAATGATATTGATAATGCCCAGGCTACTTTAGTATTGTCACATTTGTATTGTCATATAGCACCTTATGCATATAACCCCTCCTCCATCAGACTTTATTTTGGGACACATCAACGCAAAAATGAAATGAGCCAGTGTGTGACATTTCCAACAATTTAACATTTGTTGGTGTTTCAAATATTGAGCAGCCTAGACGGTCAGATATTGTGACTAAAAGATTGCCTGTCTGTCTAAAGATAATTTTAGACCTCATCTACAAATAAAGTGCAAAGTAAAGGCCCTGGACAGACTGTGCGGATGCACAGGCTGGCCATAGTCTTTGCTTGGCACACATTTGAAATTGTTGGAAATGTCACACACAGGCTCAATTTATTCCATATTTAGCAAACATCTTGTACAGATTACACAGACAACATGGAGGATAGCAATATGTCTTCGGTTTTCTCCATAAAAAAAAACTAAACTAAAACTAAATTAACAATAAGGCTGGTTGAACAATAATCAATGAATAGCATGCACACAGCTACAAGATATTACACAGCTAGTGATCATCCATTTTAAGACCAAAGAATTTCAAATGTTCTAAATGACCTTCAAGTGTGACAAGTAAAATCTACATGATCAAATATTTCAAACAAAACTACGCATTATAGTAACAATCAATCATCAAGGTTTGACTAAGATTTTTAAATATAAGACTAAAACATAGTATGACATTCCTAAAATTACAATTTACACATTTTAAGAACATAATCTGCAATATACTTAGCATTATTTGGAGTTGTAACATGCAATACTGTAACTTACTTATATCCTATTTGTAACTTATAACCGTGACCTTTGAAAATTGAATGATGAACATTTAGAAATGAATTCATCAAGTCAAAGTAACCCCTGTAAATGCAAAACTTAAACATCTGACCATGAAGGGTGACCTTGGCCTTCAGCCTTTCAATACTTTATTTCAAATGGCACATCTATTCACATTGTATATCAATTATACCAATTAAACCTGTGTGTGACTTTTCCAACAATTTTATGTGTGCATGATAGAAATACGTTAAGTAGCATTGACACTAGTGCAGTGCATTACAATTAATTTTAGGTTAAGAATGGCGATTTTCTATTCAAAGCTATCTATTGAGCACAGAGTTAATTAGCCCTTTCCTGTATAATCCCTATTTTTTACGTGATTCTGATTTTATGATTGAGAAAACATTGTTGAAAAAGAAGAAATTGCTTGTGTCAAGCAATTTCTTCTTTTTCAGCACTTTTTTCTACCCTACTGCGTGGATATTTTTCAAATTCAATGCACTTTAAATTTTGATCTACAAAACTATTGAATTTGGACAGGTCTAAAATTTTGTAAAACATGAAAGGGTTAAGATTCTGATCAGACTGTGCAGCTACACAGACTGATCTGAGTCTTTACATTGCGCATGTGAAATTGTAAGAAATGTCACGCATAGGCTCATTTTACTTTCGAAACACATCCATTAATATAGGAGTAATGCTGGATAGACAGATTTAGACTGTTTAACACACATATACTGACTTATTAAAGCGACAACTTTGCCACAGCACTCTGAATGTCAGCACAGTAAAACATGTTTACTGTTAAGGTTTTTTTTCCAAAGACACTCTAACTTCTTTTAATTAGACACCAAAATGTTCATCTAACTAATTAAATTCTCAATTATCAACTTCTTTGTTAATTTAATCTGCCAGAATTTATCGTTATATCAAGGACAGTATACAAGAACACATGCACACACTTTTGTCTTCTACAGGGCTAATGTACGAGCTTTTCAAAATCAGTCATTGACCCCTCAACTCACAGGAACTTTCTGGGGGTCAATAATTTATTGATTTAAAGATTTATATGAACAAGAAAGCCATGAATGGCTTGTGTCGCTCCACAGGCTTGAATTTCTTGTAATAGCAAATCTAAGTTTTGACTAGATTTTTAGATATTTTGGCTTCTTCTGATGTTGAAAAGATTTTCAAATTTTCCACTATTATAACATATATAGAGAAATGACCTCCGCCCATAAAAGACATATTTTTCTTCAAATCACAATAATTTTTGGCTGAATGATAATGGATCACCCGAGGATCATACTAATGAAGTTTGATTGATATCCATCATTTAGATTCTGAGAAAATGATTTTCAAGTTTGCAATATATAACATATAATGAAATGACCTCCTCCAATAAAATACATAATTTTCATCCAATCACAATAATTTTTGGTAGACTGATAAAGGGTCACCCAAGGATCATTCATGTAAAATTTGGTTGATATCTATCATTTAGATTCTGAGAAAATGATTTTCAAAGTTTGCACTATATAACATATAGAGAAATAACCTCCGCTTATAAAATACATATTTTTCATCCGATCACAATAATTTTTGATAGACTGATAAAGGGTCACCCAAGGATCATTCATGTAAAATTTGGTTGATATCCATCAGTTGGATTCTGAGAAAATGATTTTCAAAGTTTCCACTATATAACATATAGAGAAATGACCTCAGCCCATAAAATACATATTTTTCATCCAATCACAATAATTTTTGGTAGACTGATAAAGGGTCACCCAAGGATCATTCATGTAAAATTTGGTTGATATCCATCTGTTAGAACCTGAGAAAAGTCACTTTTTACCATATTTGGAAATTAGCCACGCCCATTAAATCCATGTTTTTCATTGGATCAAAATTTCTTGAACAACTTTGAAAGAGGGTCACCCAAGGATCATTTCTGTGAAGTTTGGTTGAAATCCATTCAGTAGTTTCTGAGGAGAAAATTTTTAGAGAAAAAGTTTACGACCGGACGCACGTACGGACGGACGCACGACGGACACAACGCCATGACAATAGCCCCAGTGGCTTTCAGCAAGTGGAGCTAAAAATGAATCTCTATTTTGAAGATTTGAAGGAGAAAATTCATTTTATAGTTAAGGGATTAAATACAAGCCATTTTCTTGTTTTTAAAATACAGTTGTGGCCAAACATGATTATACCCCATATACACTCACAAACCAGCTCTAATTAGGACCATTTGAAATGGTTTTAATATACCCTTTAAATTGAATTCAATCCATTCCATATACAAGAAAAAGATTTAACACAGAAAAATACATAAAAAGCTTTTCCCACCAGGAGGGACTCTAAAGCTTCCGTGAGACAGTCATTAGGAAGTAATGTCAGGAGAAACCCTACAAATTATATCAAGATTATACAAACCAAGGACGTGTCTTTTTCAATATTTCATGTCACGAGAGCCCTTACAAGTTACATAAGGTTATGTTACCAGTAATAAAATTACCACAATGACCAGTCCATGTATGCTGGCAAAATGGTGAAACATGAATAATTCATTTCCTTTTCTTTGGAGAAAAAAATCACTAGGACTAAAGTACATTTATCATCAAGACTCCAGAGAAAAATCAGTGATAACTATCCAAATCTGTTATTTCTCATCCAAATCCTATGTTGTATGCATAAGACAATTCCAATGAGTACCAACAACATTGGATTTAATTGACAGATATTGTCTTTTTTTCAATTTTGAAATAAATCACTCCCTCTATTTATAGCTCTGGGTCCATGTTCAAGAGATTTATTTAGTTAAGGTGATTGAGTCACAAAATAGAACTTAGAACATAGATATAAGGCTTCTAAACATTCTTCAAGATTTTTTTATCTGGTTGACAAAGACTTTTGAATAAGCTTAAAAAAATTAGAAGGCAGTCCCAGGACCACTGCTGCTGAACACCGATATTTAGACCACGCTTGACGTGAATTGGCCAATCAGAGGAAACAGTATTTCAAAAGTATATATAACAGATACAACTCCGAGCATTGTATTTACAGAATATGGTATTATGTCAAGCACTTGAATCTCAACAGCTTTTTGTGCGCCAAGTCGTTTCAAAAAGATAACAAGTATTGTATACCAGCGCTTTTTTCAGAAGGCTTTCTATAGTCACAAAAATGCAAAAGATATGAAATAAGTAAAGGAGACAGATTCATAAGTAATGTCAGCATTGTTACACATTGTACAGTTATAATACAGCTTTTTTTTTTAATTCATTGTTAAGCGGTTCTGGTAAAAAAAACAGATAGTGTTAAAAAGTATGGTTTCAGTTAAATAGCAAATCTTGTGCTGCAGTATACTTGCTAACACTCGTGTCTATTTCCCATATACCATGGCACTATCTATCCTATAACTTTGATCCATTAAACTGACCTTGATCCACTCACAATGAAAAATAACTGTAAAGTCTTAAAATAGAATTACATCCTTATTATGTGGACCATATTCTTCAGATAAGCTCAATTTTAACATTTGACCTTGACCTCTAATTTGACATTTGAAAAATCTGGAAAATTTATTTCACATAGATCATCTGATCATAACATTTAAGAGATTATGTTGGCAAAGTTATTTTGAAATTCATCCATATATTTAGCAGTGTAAATAATATTGCTCCAGATACCTTTAAATCTGACCTTGAGGTAGCATTGATCTTTAATTGGAGCTACCAGAAAAGCAAATTCTGGTGGCACAATACACATGATGGCAAACAATTGTGCCACATTATTTTCAAATCCATCCATACAATATATTATAGAAGCCTTAGTAAAATGATCTGGATAATCTCGATTCAGCCCATGGGGTATGACCTTGACCTTGGAGGAATCTGATATCTTTTTGAAATGGCCATCTACTCACAATGAAGAACAATTCAAGGGTTCAGTGCAAGACAGTATTAAGTGTATATTCCATGTATATACACTTAGTACAATCTTGCACTAAACCCTCCAGTTGTGCTAAGTTATTTCAAAATCCATTGATAAATGTAGGAGCTATGCCTCAGATAAGTTCAGTTCTGGATGCTGGATACGCTCATGAATGATTCATGTTTATAAAAGTATTCAAGGGCTCGATGCTGGGCAGCAGAACATATATCATTTCCCACACTTATCTCCCAACAATGGCTGAATAATCTAAAACTAAAAGGACTGTAGCTTGATGCTCAGGTTAAATGTCACAAATACCAGTATGTAATAGTAGTGCTGGCACAAGAAATACAAGGAATCAATTGCTAAGTGTTCCAACTGCAGTGATTAGACTGGAAACTTGTTTAAAGTGATGTAAACCCTATTCAAACAAACAAGTATTTCAGTCTATAAGGAAGGTTTAACAATCTGTAAATCTGGACTAACAATACAGACCCAGTCTGATGGAGACGTATCATGCAATGAAACAATTTTCTTCAGAACCAAATTACAAATTGTCTGATATAAAATACAGATTAGGAGAAATTGGATTGGGTATTGGACATTAATGATGCTGGGTCATATGCTATTTAAGTACAGCAATATTTCCTTCAGACTTGGACAAATATCTCCTTAAACTATTTCCAGATAAAGTATAGGTTTGATAAAATTCTGAAACGTGACACAGACAAGAGAACCATACAGTACTATATTGCTCACCTGAGGCTCCAAAATATTAGTATTATGAAGATTTCTTTCCTTACAATTAAACATTAAAGATAAGGATGCACCCCAGAAGAGCCTAGATATACCACAAAGGATATCAAAATAGAAATACATATTTATAACTTACAGTATTTTATAGATCAATAATCAGCTGCAGACTAGCACTTTGTAACATTTCCAGATATGGTTTTTGGACAAGTAGAGAAGATAAATGCATAATATCAAAAACAATTCTGGTGTTCGTCTATAAGTCTCAAGATCAAACACGCCTGGTAATATTCCTGTGATATATAGTAACACTACTTTTAATCAACGATAGTAACACTACTTTTAATCAACGAACGAGAGAGAGAGAGAGAGAGAGAGAGAGAGAGAAAGAGAGAGATTCATAGATTCCTGTTGCTAGGCTGGTAAGACAGATGTCCACATTGATAGGAAACAAGCCACCATCATGGTCCTAACTCATTCCTGATCAGATCACCCAGAGAGAGAGAGAGAGAGGGGGGGGGGGGGGGGGGGCATGGACACGTTACCCGGGGGGACAGGTTACCCTGGAACACCAGCAATAAACAGATTACGAGTCAAGCAGGCTAACCACTTAGCTAAGAATCCAGACCACTCAATATTTCTCATTGATCTTTTACATAACAAGATATCTATTTTCAGGTAAAGGAATAAATAAGACTTTTGCTTCCTATTTATTATTTATAGGTGATAATTATGACAAGATTCTGTGTAACAGTCTGGTGCAATATTGTGCATTATTTACCCCCTTGTAGAAAAAAAGATAGTTTTCCTTTTCCCAACATTTTTTTACTGTAAACCTATCAATAAATGATGTTTTTCACATGGTTGAGTAAGAGGAAAATACATTTTCTTCACAGGGGGAAACTGTCTCTATAAGGTCTCAAAATTCCATACAGAACAAAGTAACAACGCCTATAGGCGAATTAAGAGCTAGATTCTCAAAGAATTTGAGGCCATGTTACATTCAAACAATATCTATGTTCTTGGCAAAATGCAGGTATATTATTGTTTCAGTGTTGTTTCAGAAGTTTTAAAAAGTGTGTCTGTGCAAATAGCATATTAATTGAGCCTGTGGATGACATTTCCAACAAGTTTGAATGTTACCAGAGCAAAGACCCTGGTCAGCCTGTACATCTGCACAGTCTGACCGGAGTCTTCACAATGCGCTGTACAGATAGATGAGGTCTTGAAATTTTAGACAGACAGACAGACAAACTTATAACTGCTATATCTGGCTGTCTAGGCTGCTCAATGTTTGTAATGCACTAACATGTCAAATTGTTGGAAATGTCATTCACAGGCTAAATTGATGGACGAGTATTTTACCAAAGTGTGCTCAGTTGCATCTAGCATTAAACCCTACAAGAAAAACAGAAGTGTTGTAGCGTTAAACAGTTGACCACAGCCCAGACTTCCCTCTTGATCATCCCCCCCCCCAGCCACCCACCCCCCCCCCCCCAAAAAAAAAGTGAACTAATTCATATAGAACAACAAAGAATTATTGTAAAACTTCAATAAAACAGGATAGTGTTCCAGACAAAGGAAACATAAATTTCCAATTGATCACAATTAAATGTCAAAATATTCCAACCCCAGCAGACAAAACTGACAAATAGTTCACAAATCATCTGTCATATTTCCTGCTCTCAGGGGCACTATCTTATTTATTTGCAATTAATTCTTTGTCTTATTCATTAAGCGAAGAAAAGAATGTCAGAGAATCCAGTGTCCATCCTTGCTGGAAAAAATGTCCATCCCTGCCAGTAAAATAGATTAATGTTTGCTTCTAACCCTTGTCATATTGAACCCAGAATATTCTTGCTTTATCAGGAGGTATAGACAAAGATCAGTCTGCACACAAGTGCAGTCTAATCTTAGTCTGTACCACCTGACTCTCACTGGGGCACTATCTTATTTATTCGCAGTTGATTCTTTGTCTTGTTCATTAAGAGAAGAAAAGAATTTCAGAGTTTCCAATGTCCATTCTTTTGGGAGAAAGAATGTATACTTTAATATAACCAACACCATCCAGAACCCTGATACAAATCTTTGCTGTCAAAATAAGTTATATTGGCTTTTTTCATTCTTGTCAAACAAGTATTTCTGCTTTGACAGGTGGCATAGACATGGATCAGTCTGCACACAAGTGCAGTCTGATCTAAGTCTGTACCACTGGACTCTCTGGGGCTCTATCTTATATGTTCCCAATTAATACTTAAAATGTCTTGTTCATTTAGAAAAAGAAAAAGAATGTCAGAGAATCTTAAATCCCCATCCTTGCTGGCAGGATAGTAGTTTAGAATGAATGCTTTTTAACCATTGACTGAAACTGGAATATTCCTGCTTTGGCAGGAAGTATAGAAATAGATCAGTCTGCACACTTTAATGCAGTCTGATATAAGTTTTTACCACTTGATTCTCACCCTAAATCACCCTAATATAAAATAGGATATGTCTGGGTGTAGCCCAAAATTTGAAAGATTTCACTTATTTTCTTTGTAAAACAGAATACACTTGGACAGAGCCAGATCAAACCTTTGGGATATTTTTGGTTTCTGTGAAGATTTTTTAAGCTTTTTCTTATATTCCTCATTTTCTATCATGGCAATCAGATTGAGGAAGGATTTTAATTATTCTTTGAAAAATTTTCATAAGAGCTTCAAGTCTCATTAAAATTGGCCCATATGCATCAAAGAACTAGAGGCGCTTGAGCGCCTGATTCGCTCCACAGGCCTGAATACCCTGAAAATGATTATTAGAGGATGATAAGGCTGTTAAAAAAAGGATCATTCCAGTGAAATTTGTTTGAAATCCAAAAATGAAAATTTCAATACTAACAGAATGTTACTGCATAATATACTGGTATTTTGTCCAAAAAATTTTGATTGTAGATCTTTCAGCTTTTCATTAAACACCACTATAAGGGTGTTACTTCACAATTATTGTTTGTCACCAAAACAAAATTCTATCTAATGATAATAAGAAGTAAAATATTAAATCCAATATTTTTATTCAGCCCAATGCCTTAGAGTGCAGTCAACTGAGCTTTTTCTTCCCCACTCTGACCTCTTTGTGCTGAGTCACCCTTCATTCAATTAAACTGATCAATTCTTAGGGGGGAAGGGGGGGGGGGGGGTATATCAGGCTCCCTATTTCACCTAATGTTTCTACACATTTGGATTCTAACAAAGCTTATGTTCCATCTAACCTACAATCTTTACACCCATTAAATTTAACGAGTCCAAAAAAAATCATCATTTAGGTGATACCAAAAGGGTGGTCAAATATTCTCTTCATATGTTGAAATGTCCTCTGCCAATATAGAGCATGCTGTTCATCTAATCAGATATTTTTGCAGCCTGATACAACTTCACAGAAATAAAATTCCTATGATATTTGGTTGAAATCTATCTGTTTGAACTTTGAAAAAAGTTTGTTTTACCCAAATTTGGGTATTCGTTAGACCATACAACATATCAAAAGAAATGACCTCTGACATTAAAACACATATTTTGTATCTGATCACAATAATTTTTTGCAGACTGATAAAGTATCACTAAAGAATCATTCCAGTGAAATTCAGTAGATATCCATAAGTTAGATTCTGAGAAAATGATTTTCAAAGTTTTCACTATGTAACATATAGAGAAATGACCTCCGCCCATAAAACACTTATTTTTCAACTGATAACAATATAGATTTACAGACTTGTAAAGGATCATTAAAGAATCATTCAAATGAAATTTAGTTGTTATCCATTGGTTAGGTTCTGAGAAAATGATTTTAAAAAAGTTTCCACAATATAACATATAGAGAAATGACCTCCGCCCATAAAATACATATTTTGCATCTGATCACAATAATTTTGGGTAGACTGATAAAGGGTCACTCAAGGAACATTCAAGTGAAATTTTGTTGATATCCATCTATTACATTCTGAGAAATTAATTTTCAAAGTTTCCACTAAATAACATATATAGAAATGACCTCCGCCCATAAAATACATATTTTCATCCGATCACAAAATTTTTTGGTAGACTGATAAAGGGTCACTCAAGGATCATTCATGTAAAATTTAATTGGTATCCATCAATTAGAATCTGAGAAAACTCACATATTACCATATATGGAAATTAGCCACGCCCACTACAGCCATGATTTTCAACCGATTAGAATTCTTTGAAGGAATCTGATAAAGGATCACCCAAGGAACATTCCTGTGAAATTTGATTGAAATCCCTCCAGTAGTTTCTGAGGAGAAGATTTTTAAAGTAAAAGTTTACGGACGGACGGAGGGACTGACGCACGGACGCACGCACACACAGACGACGGACACCACGCCATGACAATAGCCCGCTGGCCTTTCGGCCAGTTGAGCAAAAAGTTAAATCTATAACCCAATTTCAATCCTCGTTCTGTAGTACTGCATGTTTTCATAGAATGTTATGGATCCATAAGATTACAATGTTACAACCCTAGACAACAACAAATACATATGTCTAATTATTCACCTGTCATATATCCTCATCTCTGAAGTACAAACTAATTTATTTTCTATTTGTGAAGAGTCTGGTACCTATATATCCCTTAAGGTAGTGGCATATAATAGTTCCCTACATTTAGGAAGTCATGAACTTTAACAGTGTTCTCAAAGGTTTCCTAATGATTTCATAAGGAAACCTTGCTTAACATTATGAAAGACAATAAGTTCTGAATTGTTGCAGAACTGTAATGGGTCCGCTACCTTTTCCCTTGTCATGCTGAACTCGTAAATATTCCAGCTATATCAGAATGTATAAAAGATCATCCTGCACATATGTGCATTCTTATGTCTATACTACCTGAATTCCTTTTACAAATTATGATTTCAAAATTTAAAGTTTGACTCGTAAATACTAGTGTATGAAGTTAATGATTCCTTTGGTACTACATTTATGCTTCATGAAATAGTCTTCACCAATCTGAGTCACTCTTTGAAATGATTATACCCAGTTTTTCAATTGATCATGTGTTGTGGTTCTTTCTGATAGATGATAATATTTGGTTGCATGGAACATTCACCAGATTCTCAGAAGATTTTACAGCCTTTATTGAGCATAAAAGGAAGCTTAAAAAATAAAACAAATGGCCATACAACTAGATAACCTAACTTACAAAATTAAGATAAGCAAGCATTGGGCATGATTAATTGATTGAATGGAGTTAAACGCCGCTTTCAACATTTTTTCAGTTATATCGCAGCGGCTGGAGCACCTAACAATGGATTCCTGGTATTTCTCTTGCTAATACAACCATCACATTCTTTCCTAGCCTCCAGCTGCTTTCTCACATAGGTCTACGATTATCAACTCATTGGTGAGCATTGAGCTTAAACCACTTCAATTAATTTCTTATTTAATCCCAGGTACTGTCAGACATTTTCTGATATGTTTGTTTGAATGGGGTTTTATGCAACTTTGAACTATCTTTCAGTTATATTGCTGCTGGTGGAGTACCTATCAATGGATTCCTAGTAATTCTCACACCAGTACAACAATATTACATCCTTTCTAGCCTCCAACTGCTATCCCACACAGGTTTATGATCATCAACCCATTTGTGGAAGACAGAAACGTTTTTCGGAATACTGCACCTCTTTCTAATTATTTGGTTGCTTTAACCCTTGTCATGCTGATCCCTGAATATTCCTGCTATGGCGGGAGGTATGGACATAATAATTATGTGCAGTCTGATCTTATTCTTTACCAAGTGTTATTCCTTTTGAAACCAGGAGAATTTCAATATTGCATTTTCAAATAAATGCTGACTCATAATCAGGAAATACAGAGCTTTCAGCACTTTGATCTTGTCAATGTGTTATATTCAGCATGAAAAGGATAAATTTATCCAAAAATGTGGTCAGTGCCTTTTTTAGCAAAATAATTGCAGCAAGCATTGAAGCCCAATTGCATGACAAAATTTTAGTGGTAAGCTTGGTGTTAACCTTAATAATCATAATGATTGACCACAAGGTTGCCACTAAACTTTTGTTATTCAATTGGGCCTGAAAGTATATATTGAGGATCAGTGCCACACTATTGAAAGTGCCTTTATATTTATAGGCACTTACAATAGTGTTTCACTGACCCCTCTATATGATAGATGGTATAGTGGCAAATGAATTACCTCTGAAGCATCTACGAAGAAACTTTAAAGTGAACAGTAACACAACATTTATCACATAGACAATATCTACAGCCAGTAAATACAAGAGTTCTAACTTAAACCAAGGAACATCTAAACAAAACTAATTAAATGAAAAAAAATAGAAACTTCATTAAAATACTTGAAATAAATTTAAAAAAATATAAAAAAAAATTAATATTGATTATTTTCTGGATTATCCTGAAAATTATGCTGAAAAACAACTTTAAAGTAAAAATTTGCACCAAACTGTCTTGATGTGAACCACAAAATACAGCTTTGAATCGAAACAATTATTCATTTTTTTTGGTTGTATCTACAGTTTTTGAAAACCTGAAACTTGAACAAAACTTCAGCAAATAAACAGCCATATATTACGTGAGTAATTGTCACAAAAGCTAGCTGTCTGTGAAATAAGCGATATCGAGAAACATTGAATGGTCAATGAAATGTTCAACTACCGTATCTGTGTCATCGCCCGAAGTGTCGTGTTTGTCACCTTCTTTGGCAGCAAGCTTTTTTACAAGAAAAAAAATCAAACATTAACAGTTGTCAAAATTGCAGTAAAAACAAAGTCCTGAACGCACTAGTATCTAAAAGTGTGGCGAAATGTTTCTTTTGATATTCAATTTCGTATACACCTCTGCCTTGAAAGGGAATAAACAGGTGATGTAGACTAAGATCAGACTGCACATATGTGCAGACTGATCTATGTCCATTCCACTTTTTTAAACAGAAATATTCAGGGTTCTGCATAACAAAGGTTTATAAAATGTCAAAGTAACAAAACTGTCTAGAGAATTCATTTTGAAGGTTTCATGCAAATCTATAGTAAGTACCTACATTATAAGATTGCTTATTATAATTTTGTGCTATGCCTTCCATTTAAATACATTTTTCATAATTGCAAAAAAATTCTTTGCCTAATGTTTTTGTCACTTAATTTGACACATTAGGGTAAGCAATAAGGATTACTACTTTTTCTCTATTTTCTCTGTGCGGATTTGATTCCAAAAAATCTTGGAGATAAATTTGATTGACAAAATATGATTTTTATATACAGAATTGAATCTAAATGACCAACTTTTACACTTTAAAAGAGTAGTGTATAATTGCTGTGCTAACAACCTGGTCAAGCCACTTAATGTAATATGACAAAGATTTTTTTATTCAATAGACAAAATTATGTATTCATCAAGTCCTTGCTTCAGTTCCCTTAGAGCAAACAGGACTTGCAAACACCATTACAATTATCCATTTCAGATGGCTTTTCCTCTTCAACCAATAGACATAGAGGATAATCGTTTGTTTCAGTGTAAGATAGATCTATATTTCATTGAGTGAACAACAAAAGATATATTTTCACGAGTGGCAGAGCCACAAGTGAAAATATTACTTTTTTTGTTCACGAAATGAAATATTAATCGATCTTACACGAAAAATAAACGATTATTCTATTTCTTTAATGCAAAAATGAGACAAAATGTGAAATTTCTAGGACATATTTTCGTAAAGCGCGTCACTTTGCACGTGATTGCTATACAACGTTCATTGTGACGTCACTTTTTTCGCCCTGCATAGATGACGTCAGATAGGATGAAATGCACAAAAGCAGGGTATAAGTTTTTGATAATTTCACTGATTTTGCAGTGAGATTACCAAGTGATAATCTACCGTTATTTCTCGATAAACCGATGAAAAGCATTAAAGAAAAATTGTTCATTCATCAGGTTTGATCCTGCTTCAGTTTCCCTTTGAGAATACCATTCTTGCAAACATCCTGAAAATTATCTCCATCAGATAGCTTTTTATGCACCTAAACAGGCATACAGGGTTAATTTCATGTAAGATTTTTAAGACATGGGTAAAGTTTCAGCGCTAACATTCTCAAAATGCAAATAGGACAAAACATCAGAAAAACATGTTTTCATTTGTTTCACAAGAGAATAATATGTAAATAATGCATCAAAATGTGGTTCCATTAGTTTGTTGAACTTTATATTGCTTTTTTAACCCTTGTCATGTTGAATAAAATCTTGGCACAATTGCCTAAAAATGGAAGTTTTGACAGCACTGCATGCATCAATTCTAAGTTAGTATTTCTCTTGAAAATAAACCCTTAACATTTCATCATGGCATTTAAAGATTAACAAGAGGTATAAACTAAGATAAGACGGCATATAATATGTGCAAACTGATCATTGTCTTTACCTTATAACAAGAGTGCCATCGTCACAAAATACGCCGCCACTTTGCTGCTGTTTCACAAAAATAATTGTAAACACTACTTATTTTGACAGAACCAAATTCAAAATGACCAAGTTTCATTTAAATCAAGACAAAAAGTTAGGAGGAGTTGCCTTCACTAGGCTGCAATTTCAATAAGCCCAAGGCACTAAGTTTTAAGGGGGCATAATTCAGGGAAATAAATGAGCCATAAAATCCTTGATCCATGTACATCTACAAATTATGGTGATGACATTGACCAAGTTTCATTTAAATAAAGACAAAAAGTAAGGAGGAGTTGTGTTCAAAAGGCTGCAATTTCAATAAGCCCTAGATACTAAGTTTTAAGGGGGCATAATTTAGGGTAAAATTAATGAACCATAAAATCCTTACTTCATGCTCATCTACCAATTTCGGTTATAACATCCACCAAGTTTCATTTAGATCCAGCCAGAAACTTAGGAAGAGTTGCATTCACAAGGCTGCAATTTCAATAAGCCCCAGAGACTAAATTTTAAGGGGGCATAACTGAGGCAATAAGCCCCAGAGACTAAGTTTTTAAGGGGCATAACTCAGGGAAAAATGAAGGAACCATAAAATCATTCCTTCATGCACATCTACCAATTGAGGTGATAACATTGACCAAGTTTCAAGAAGATCCAGCCAGAAACTTAGGAGGAGTTGCGTTGACAAGAAAAGTGGACCCAGAGACTAAGTTTTTAAGGGGCATAACTCAGGCAAAAATGAAGGAACCATAAAATCATTCCTTCATGCACATCTACCAATTGAGGTGATTACATTGACCAAGTTTCAAGAAGATCCAGCCAGAAACTTAGGAGGAGTTGCGTTGACAAGAAAAGAGGACCCAGAGACTAAGTTATCAAGGGGTATAAGACCCAGAGACTAAGTTATCAAGGGGTATAACTCAGGCAAAAATCAACGAACCGTAAAATCCTTCCTGCATGCACATCTACCAATTGAGGTGATAACATTGACCAAGTTTCAAGAAGATCCAGCCAGAAGTTTAGAAGGAGTTGCGTTGACAAGAAAAGTGGATGGACGTACGGACGGATGGACAGATGGATGGATGGACGGACAGACAGAGAATATGACGCCAATATACGTCCGCCCGGTGGCGTATAAAAAATGAATTAGGAATAAAGTTCTTCCTACAGTATTAAAAGAGTTTATTAGGTTCAACACACTTCACAACTTGGACAAATGCATCTAAAATTTTCCCTCTTGATAGTATAGTTTGCTCTATTGATGGTGAGCATGTGTGTCTCTTAGTTTCAAATGAGTGCTTTCAACAACATTAGAGACATCACAAACTCAAAAGTCACCAAGGCTTTAGCAGTAACTCTGGTTTCTCCAAAAACAGATAAAGTTAGAATAACACTGATTGTTAGAAACTTCATTATAATGGGTTTGGAACAAATATTGGTAAAAGCTTCCAATTTAGTATGGGTAACTCTATATTAGGAATATGACTGCTTTATTTCAATTTAGAATCTACAAGGGTAACATCTTGGTCATAAATAGGTCCATAAGGTATTGGACTTGTAAAAGTCCAGCAACATTTCAAACTCATGATCTTTTACAATGTTCACAGAGGTTTCCTAATGAAAATCATTAGGAAACCTCTGTGAACACTGTTAAAGTTCATTACTTCTGAAACGGTGCAGAACTATTACTGATCCACTACCTTAATCATAGACAAGCAATGAAAACCCCCATCCTGATGATTTAAATTTTGTTTCAAGCAAATTGTCCATTTCCAAGACATTTCAATCAGTCAAGCTCAATTTTTTGACAACAATAAAGTATAAAGGCAGGTGGTGGAGGCTAAGATCAGATTGCACATCTGTGCAAGCTGATCTTAGTCTATACTGACTGCCATGGCTCTCTGAACAGCATGAATAATTTGCCACGAACAGCATAAGAAGGGTTTAACATTCATCATCAACAGATTGCATGATCATGACCTGTCACACAAAAAGGCACCAACTGGGAAGCGAGAAAAGTTTTTATTCTGGTCAGTGCGATCTGTGCAGACTGACCAGGTTCGAAACTTTTCACGCATGACGAATGATCCGAATCTTGAATGATTTTTCTACCTCTGTATGTAATTATTTCCAAATACGCTTCCTAGTTGACCTATGCTAGATCCAACCCTTTTTCCAAATATTCATTTTACAGAGTTCCCATATGGTCCCTTTTTGCATGATGGATCACAACTTTGATATAACCCCTCTTTTTGTTGCTTATAAAACTTATAAATATGGAAGAAATATGACTACACATAACCCTGTCGACAATACTTTAACCATGTAGAAACATGAGAAAGAAGTTCCCAGAATTTCTTACAACATTAAACATTTATGTACATAACACCACGCAACAAAAACATGACAAATTCACAGACAGAGAAATTGACATTTAGATAATACAAAAATAATTCTAATTAAATCTAAAGCAAAACCATAAAATGCAACTTAAATTCTACAAGAAAGATCTAGGAGAAATAAAGAATCGGAAAAAATGCAAGTGACTGTGCAGGATTCATGAGTGTCCACCTAGGGAAGCTGCATAATATTACTTCTGCATATTCCAAAAGCTACTCACATTATTTATAGTCATTCTGTTTAACATTTTTGTCTTTAACAGGCATCTTTTCATTAAGAATAATAACCAATGATAATAATATTTGTATTGGAGAAAAATACCAATTAAGATTATAATCTTGATTAATGAAACTCATAATAGACAGATAGTTAACCATTTAATACTCAGCTTTCAAATGCCAAGATGAGTTGCATGACATATGATCATACCATTTGCTGTTAAATTATTATACATTTTTATTCAAAGCAAGATGTAATATCAAGGAAAGCATCAATGAACTAGAAAGCCATGAATGGCTTGTGTCGCTCCACAGGCTTGAATTTCTTGTAAAAGCAAATCTAAGTTTTGACTAGATTTTTAGATATTTTGGCTTCTACTGATGTTGAAATGATTTTCAAAGTTTCCACTATATAACATATAGAGAAATGACCTCCGCCGATAAAAGACATATTTTTCTTCAAATCACAATAATTTTTGGCTGAATGATAAAGGATCACCCAATGATCATACTAATGAAGTTTGATTGATATCCATCTGTTACATTCTGAGAAAATGATTTTCAAAGTTTCCACTATATAACATATGGAGAAATGACCTCCGCCCATATAATACATATTTTTCATCCGATCACAATAATTTTTGGGAGACTGATAGAGGGTCACCAAAGGATCATTCATGTAAAACTTGGTTGATATCTATCTGTTAGATTCTGTGAAAACGATTTGCAAATTTACCACTATAAAACATATAGAGAAATGACCTTCATCCATAAAATACATATTTTTCATCTGATCACAATAATTTTTGGTAGACTGATAAAGGGTCACTAAAGAATCATTCCAGTGAAATTTGGTTGATATGCATCAGTTACACTCTGAGAAAATGATTTTCAAAGTTTCCATTAAATAACATATAGAGAAATGACCTCCGCCCATAAAATGCATATTTTTCATCCAATCAAAATAATTTTTGGTACACTTGTAATGGGTCACTCAAGGATCATTCCAGTGAAATTTGGTTGATATCCATCACTTACATTCAGAGAAAATGATTTTGAAAGTTTCCATTATATAACATATAGAGAAATGACCTCCGCCTATAAAATACATATTTTCCATCTGATCACAATGATTTTTTGTAGACTGATAAAGGGTCACCCATGGATCATTCATGTAAAATTTAATTGGTATCCATTGATTAGAATCTGAGAAAGGTCACTTTTTACCATATTTGGGAATTAGCCACGCCCATTAAATCCATGGTTTTCATTGGATCAAAATTTCTTGAACAACTTTGAAAGAGGGTCACCCAAGGATCATTTCTGTGAAGTTTGGTTGAAATGCATCCAGTAGTTTCTGAGGAGAAGATTTTTAAAGAAAAGTTTACGACCGTACGCACGCACGGACGGACGGACGCACGACGGACACAACGCCATGACAATAGCCCCAGTGGCTTTCAGCCAGTGGAGCTAAAAATTAGCTCAAGAGGACCATTATGGTGCCACATTGCTCCTTCCTTTGTTTCCTTGGTTCCTCTCTAAAGCAAATTAAAATGTATTTAAAGATCATTCAATGACCATTTACCCTTGTCATGCTGAATAAAAAAACTTGGCAAAATTATATATAAATCAAAGTGCTGAAAGCTCTGTATTTCCTAATTGTGAGTCAGTATTTGATTTTGAGAATATATTTTCTTAAACTTTTCTGGTTTAAAAAGGAAAATCAGGTGGAATAGACAAAGATCAGACTGCACATATGTGCAGGCTGATGTTTGTCCATACTTCCTGCCAAAGCAAGAATATTCCGGGATCACCATGACACGGGTTAAAAGCCAATAATTTTCCAAAAAAAATGTGTTAATATGATTGAATTAATGGGAAAATACTATTTATAATACGGTTCATCCTTGAAATGAGACCAACATTCTGACAGCGTTTCATGAAATTGGGCCATATTTGTGGCCTCTATAGATTGTAAACAAGAAAATGGTCATTAAGGTACCTTTTCCTATGATATAAAGAAAAGCCTGTGTCAGACAAGTAGGTTTTGAGAAATCCTGACCCCTACTAAAGATACTATTCATCAAACCCATCCTTGGACACTCGGAATAACCCACACAGTGCATTATATATTGTCTAAATCTACCTTAAACTGACTTCCAAAATGCACCAAACCTAATGTCTGTTGACAAAACAATAAAATATAGTTCAATCACTAATTATTCAAAATAAACCAAAGAAATGAAGGGTTCAAATAAATAATTCATATGCTCTTTTATGATAACAGATTATTATTCAAAGCTAATCTAAACTTTATCTAAAACCTAAATAATTTCAATTTATTCATAAGGGATAACAAGGCTCAAACAAATCAAAAGCATTAGGTAACAAGTTGACTTTCCAGAAAAGCAACTTAATTAAGAAAATTCACCAATCCTTAACCCTTGTCATGCTGAACCCGTAATATTCCTGCTTTGGCAGGAGCTATAGACAAACATCAGCCTGCACATATGTGCAGTCTGATGTTAGTCTACACCACCTGTTTCTCACTTTCATACCAGAATTTTCAATAGATTTAGTTTTTCAAATAAAAATTGACCTACAGTTGGTACTTTCAGTGCTTTTTGCCCTTTGATTTTTGATGAGAATGTTTAGCCAAAATTTATTCAGCAAGACAAGGGTTAATTTAGGAAATTCACCAATCCTAAATATTTTCTAAAATATCTCACCTACTTCTAAAACGCTAATTGATTTGGGATGCCAACTACATATAGAGGAAGATTTCAAAAGAATGCACAATTTCCCAGGAGAATAATGCCAGACAGTCCTGATCTTATAATTCTATTTCTCAATACAAAGTGGAGAAAAATCTGCATAAATACCAGCCAAGAATCATAAATAGCTGCTAAATGACCCATCAAAATTACACGAACCTGTGCACAGCCTAATACTGCATTTAGAATATTCTGTTAATGTCTCAAGAAACTTTGAATACTAAAAATTTGTCAGCGCAGACAAACCTCTAAGTAGCTACCTGTTTAAAGCGAGCAACTAGTATTAAGCAAGCAAACTTTGAGGTTTCTGAATATATAGCAACTGCATTTATACTGAAATGTATTAAGCAAGCACCTGTCTTAACCTTTCACAACTGTTTAAGGCATTTACAATTTTTTTGCAGTCAATATGAACTAAAGATCTAGCTGCACAAATCATTTTGATTGATCAAGGCTACAGTGCACTCCAAAATCAAAGAAAAACTTAAAGCAAAAAATATCTACAAGCATTGAATAAACAAGACACCTTAACATTTGTCAGGGAAAACAATTACCCTCCTTTGAAATCATTGTGACATGGATTTGGTGGATTTGGGGGCTTATTAAAGGCTTTAGGTTTTGATCTTGACATCCGAAAAAAGGGGGTGGGGTTATATAAGAACATAGGGCTCTATTAGAACTTAAATGGTAATTGCTTGCAGTTTCTTTTAACCCTTTCCTGTTTTACAAAATTTTGGACCTGTCCAAATTCAAAGGGTTTGCAGACGAAAATTTAAAGTGGATTTAATTTGAAAAATAGCCATTCAGTAGGGTAGAAAATAGTGTGGAAAAAGAAGAAATTGCTTGTCAGGAGCAATTTCTTCTTTTTTCACAATGTTTTCTCAATCATAAAATCAAAGGCACGTAAAAAGCAGTTAAATTAAAGTTTTCATTTAAATTTTTTTTAAGTCCACAAATGGTAAAGGTCAAGGTCAAATTGTGAAGGACCTTGGTCTCTGGTGAAAGCCTATCACCTGGTGAGTATATATATGAAGCTATGATGTCCCTAGGTTAGAGCATTAAAAAAATAATAAGCAAGGTTAAAGTTTTTGGTTAAAGTTTTCATTTAAATTTTTTTTAAGTCCACAAATGGTAAAGGTCAAGGTCAAATTGTGAAGGACCTTGGTCTCTGGTGAAAGCCTATCACCTGGTGAGTATATATATGAAGCTATGATGTCCCTAGGTTAGAGCATTAAAAAAATATATGCAAGGTTAAAGTTTTTGGTTAAAGTTTTTTGTTTAAAGTTTGTCTAAGTCCACAAAGGGTCAAGGTCAAGGTCAAATTGTCAAAGACCTTTGTCTATGGTGAAAGCCTATCACCTAATGAGTGTGCATATGAAGTAATGATGTCTCTAGTTTAAAGCTTACAGAAAATATAAGCAAGGTTATAGTTTGTTTTGGTTTAAGTTTTTGGTTAAAGTTTTTGGTTAAAGTTTTTTTGAAAGGGTCAAGGTCACAGTCTGAAGGTGATTTCAACATGGATGTTGGTCTTAAATGAAAGCCTATGCCCTAATGAGTTTTTCTATAAACAAGAGCCGTCAGAGACGGATTATGCTCCCCCAATAAGGCATTGTCACAAAAACAAGAGCCATGTTGGACATGGACATCCCCCGCCAAGAAAGCTTGATAGTAAACTGAAGCCTAATAGATTAAAGATTCTTTTGTACTGTCAAAGATTTGCCTCCTATAAAATCTAAGTAATAAAAATAACAAAGGGCAATTACTCCAAAATTATGCAAGCAAGAGTTGCAGTTCTTGTACACTGCACTTCTACTCCATGAGATCTATCCACCCATGAAGTTTCAAGTTGATAGCTATTATACTTTTGGAGATATGCTCAAGACATAATCCAAGTATAAAAAATAACAAAGGGCAATAACTCCAAAATTATGCAAGCAAGAGTTGTAGTTCTTGTGCATAACACTTCTCCTCTATAAGATCTATCCACTCATGAAGTTTCAAGTTGATAGCTGTTATACTTTAGGAGATATGCTCCAGACATAATCTAAGTATCAAAAATAACAAAGGGCAATAACTCCAAAATTATACAAGCAAGAGTTGTAGTTCTTGTGCACTGCACTTCTCCCCCATAAGATCTATCCACCCATAGAGTTTCAAGTTGATAGCTATTATACTTTAGGAGATATGCTCTGTGGTCAGATTGCAAGGACTCAAATAAGGTGTTATCTTATACAGCAAACATAAAGGTTACAAACATTAAACCCCCTTTTTGCATGTTATATTTTTAGACACAAATTTCAAATAGTTTATGGTAAAGGGCATCTGATTTGCTACTGAAATGTGGAATTTCATCAAATTCTGAGCATAAGACTAGGAGAAATGAAAGAAAAACTATTTTACACGCTAGCATAAAGGTAACAAACATTTAGCCCCTTTTTCCATGATATATTTTTTTTCACATTTTCAAATTGTTTATAGTAAAGGGCATCTAATTTGCTACTCAAATATGAAATTTCACTAAATTCTGACTGTTAGACTAGGAGAAATTTGGGAAAAACTGTTTTTTACCCTAAGTCCCCTTATCCCGTGACGAGGCCTCAAATCCAAAAACCGTCACAGATGCATCAACACTATATCATAGGAAGTTCACATGGTAAGTTTCATTTGATTTGGCCCAAGGGTTATGGAGAAATAGGTGGGTACGGACGGACGGACGGAATAACTATTTTACATGCTAACGTAAAGGTAACAAACATTTAGCCCCCTTTTTCCATGATATTTTTTTTTACGTTAATTTCAAATTGTTTATAGTAAAGGGGATCTGATTTGCTACTCAAATATGAAATTTCACTAAATTCTGACTGTTAGACTAGGAGAAATTTGGGAAAAACTGTTTTTTACCCTAAGTCCCCTTTTCCCGTGACGAGGCCTCAAATCCAAAAACCGTCACAGATGCATCAACACTATATCATAGGGAGTTCACATGGTAAGTTTCATTTGGCCCAAGGGACGGACGGACGGACAGACGGACGGAATTACGGACGGACGGAAGGACAGACAAAGCGGCGGCTATCTGCTTTCCCTTTGGGGAGCATAAAAATAAAGCCTTTAGGATAAATATTGATAGAAATAAAAAACTTTAACCTAATGCGGACACCGACACCGATGCTGACGCCGACATCCGAGGGTTTGACAATACCTCTTCCGAGACTTTCGTCCCGGGCGAGCTAAAAATTGTATTATCATTTTAAATACAGACCCTGATTGAGTGCATCCAGTGCTTTCAGGACTTTGATTTTACTCAAGCTATGAAAGAAATTTCTATGTTCAATGTAACCTGAGTGAAATAATGTTGCCTTAATCCCTTAGTATGGGAAAAAAACATTCTTGCATAGCTTTTATTGTCATAAAAATTAAGAGTAAGGGAGGAAACTGTAGCAAAATAAAACACCAATATTCAAACCAAGTTATTTCCCTTACTAAAGACATTGATGTCTCTCCTTTCCAAATCATTGCTTTTCATCAATATATTTGGGGGTCAATACAAAACTATTGTAAATGTCTGTATATTTATAGGCACTTACAATAACTTTGCACTGAACCCTTATATTTCTTTTTTTTTCCAAGTTATTCTGTTCTTTACAACCAGAATGCATATTTATATGTACCACTATTTACTTATTCACTAAACAACATGTTTATACCCCCCCTTTTGTAATTACTTTTTAGTTTAACCAATTTCCAAATAATGCTGTCTCTTTAACACACAAGAAAACCCCTTGCAAAAACATTGAAGAACTACTTCAAAGAAAGAATTCATATTCCTTGATGTTTTCAACTTAAACAGACAAAGAATTTGAACTTCCATTCATCACAAGTTGTTTTCTAAATCATTTGAGCCTGTGGGTGACATTTCCAACAATTTGAAATGTTTTTGTGAGGAGCATAAACTGAGCAGCATGGACAGCCACAAACTGTAAATATAAAGGAATCTGATGGTCTACAGATACTTTGACATCTTATCTATCTACTAAATGCAAAGTAAAGACTCTATTCAGACTGTGCGGATGCACAGGCTAGCCAGAGTCTTTGCTTTGCGCATATTTAAATTGTTGGAAATCTCACGCACAGGCTCATTTTCAATTCCAAACAGTCTAAACTAAGGAGTTTTTTCCAAATGGTTTTGAATGATGATTGAATAGTTTTTACACACTCCTTACTGAAATGTCTTTTGCAAGAAAATAAACATAAATGTGACCCATCACGCAAAAAGGGACCATCTGGGTAGTTTGTAAAGTGTCGGACCTAACCTTTTCGCACTTTGCTTATTTCCTGAATCAAGAATGATCAATCTACCTTTTCGTGAAAGAAGTTTTTAAATCCAAACTTTGGTTGATCTGTGCTGGACCCAATCTCTTTTTCAAATATCTATTTTACAGAGTTTCCAGATGGTCCCTTTTCACGTGACGGGTCACAAGTAATCTTAACTTCCAATCTGTGTACATTTTAGTGCTTTTCTACAACCCAACAGAAATTGCTTCTTTAAAATAAATCTATACATACTATATAATGTTCCAATTGAAAAAGATATTTCATGAGATAAAAGGAATAAACATTTCATACTTTGAACTTAAAAAGATGAAAATCACTGACAGAAAAAGTAGGAACAGGAACAATATTATGGTTTTGTGCACAACATTTTGACATTTACACAACACAAGGGACTTACCGAAGCCTACAGTGTGCAATATACAAGTAATGAAAGTGATTAATTTTGATAGTACTAAAGTTGATTTACTGAGGATGTGTGTATATTTATAATACTTACAAAGTGTTTTGAATGAAAACAATTATCTAACATGGTTGGGGAATTGATAATTGTTGAGGCTCTTCTGAGACAATTATCAATTTCCACAACCGAGTTAGATAATTTTTCATCCAATACACTAAGTATATATTATATCTATCTTATAACCTCTATTGCCTTGTTTTCGTTGATGTTTCTTACAGAATAGAAAGTTTCTAAAAATATATGCATTATGTCAAATTTCTAAAAATATCCATGCAATATCATAAAAAATATGGGATGTTATCAAAAGGATATTTGTATAATTACAAGATAAAAGACTTTTCCAATTATACAAGATGATCTTGAACAAGTCTAGATTTGAAATGTTATTCAGTGAGCCTTAGTGAACTTTTCTATTCTAGACTAGGTTAAGGTGAGTTTGTCTGAGAGAAAATCCAGCAACAAATCAATTGCTCCGTGCAAAACAGTTGTAATTGCCTTTAAGCATAAAGGCAGTTACAACTGTTTCACACTGAGGCATCCGAATTATTTCTCTAAACTAATCATATTGTAGTAAGTTTAAGTCATTTTTTTAATGCTCATAATTACAGCAAAAACATGTGTTAGATGACATCATTTGAAGAATGATCTGCCACACGTATACGATAAGAATATCTATGATGGTTGTTTGCGATGGCAGACAGGGTGAGCTATGTGTTGGTGGTACATCACAAGGAAAATTTTCCAAGAAACAGGATTTTACCCACTGTATAATCATCTCCACAATCTTTATGATAATTTAAAGTTTTTATCACTGGATGTCATAAAATGGTCGCAGCAATGGTCCAAACACCTTTTTTTAAATTGTTTAAATTGATATATTTTCAATATTTGTCTAGTCCTGTTGATGAGATTGATATATATAAATACTTGATACAAAGTCTGTCTAAAATAATGTCATATTTCACTTAGCTAACATGGTCATTTCCAAGCTAAGCATGGTTTTATAAAGTATTCCAAATTTTCAAAATTCCAGATCCTCTGATTGAAAACCATTACAAGTCTTTAAAAAGCCACTGGTAAAGTACCAGTTTCTTTCACTCAAACTGCAGCTATTTATATAATGGTCCTTAAACATTAGCTTGTGACATCAAGCTGTCTTTATAAATGAAATTAAGATTTGTAATGAATTTCTATCACAATCTTGTGATGAATTTCCTTCACAATCATTGATGACAGTTATCTTTCAGATACCCCATTAATCATAGGGTGGTACAATCACTTGGATATTTAACTGCACCGTACACAATGTTTACTAGTGCTGTAGCAACGTGGACTACCGGGTAATACCTCCCACCAGCGCTTTGTCAATTCAACAAAGGCTGACTGTGACCTTGACCTTTGACCTATGTGAACCAAAATCAAAAGAGTACTTCCTTGAGTCATAAGCAGCATTGGAATTAAGTTTCATGATTCTAGATGGCTTGGTTCTTGAGTAAGAGTCCGGAACAAAAAGGTCTACAGACGGGCGGGCGGACAGACAGACAGACATTGTGAAACCAGTATACCCCCCTCTACTTCGTAGGTGGGTCAGGGGTGGGGAGGGTTTTGGAATAAAAGTGAATCAGTTTTCAATATTGCCTATACAAAATAAATATTATTGTCGATCTGCAGAATTGACAATGAAATAACTTGTGCATGGACAATACTGAAGATTGATCTATATGTTAAAACATTTTTAAGTAAAACTGATTTTTAATCAACATTTTTTTCCAATAAAATTGATTCTCTATTGAATGTTCGAAGCTTTTTATGTATAGCATAGATAATACTGATAGCTTAATTGCTTCTAATCATATACGGTCCTGTGTGTGTCATTCTTAACAATTTCACAAAGGGATCGACACTAACACCAGTCCTTAGGCCAGAGACCTGTGGATTCTAGGGAGGACTGGTAGATGTAACCATGCTGCAGGTCCTTCAAGCCTGTAGATAATGGCAGTCATATATATATTTCAAATCTGCCTAGTTTTAAAAAATGACTGCTTTTCAAAATCTAAAATTTGCATTACCAAATGGAAAATATTGTAGAAAAACAAGATATTGCTTTCCGAAAACAATTTCTTGGTTTCCAACAACATTTCCTTGCAATTTATCCGTTAAATTGCTAAAAGTCAAACATAGTTTTCATATAGGACCTGTTGTTATCAGAGAGGACCTGTAATACTTAGGGCTAACAGGTCCTTCAGGACAGTAGCAAAATGAAGTTAGTGTCAAACCCTGACACAAGTGCACAATGTTAAAACTCGGATCAGCCTGTGTATTGCCACAGTCTAATCAGACTCTTCACTATGCACCAAATAGATATCTACAGACTTAATATCTCTGTTCACAACCACAATATAATTCAAATGCATTATTTCTATTTCTATTTGCACTGCTTTTAAAGTTGGTTTATCATTTTGATAAACACACTACCTAACCAGTGAAATGATAAAAAACTTACACCCTGCTTTCATTCATTTCACCCTATCTGATATCTTCTAAGCAGAGCCCAAAAAGTGACATTATCAAGAACATTGCACAGCAATCATGTGCAAAAGGACACACTTTACAAAAAAATAGTCCTAAAATGTTCACATTTGTCTCCTTTGTGCATTAAAGATATAGAAAAATTATTTGTTTTTAGAGCAAGATCAATTGATATTCATTTTGTGAACAAAAAAAGTTATGTTTTCACTTGTTGCTCTGCAACTTGTAAAATATATAGCTTCTGTTGTTCATTTAATGAAATATCAATGGATCTTACACTCAAACAAACGATTATCCTCTATTAACTCCACCAGACATGGATAGGTTGAATAGATTTCAAGGAATCTGATCCAGAAGTTTAACCCTTTGCTGTTTCATCCTTGCTTTTTACGTGCCTGTGATTTTATGATTGAGAAAACATTGTGAAAAAAGAAGAAATTGCTTCTGACAAGCAATTTCTTCTTTTTCCACACTATTTTATACCCTACTGAATGGTTATTTTTCAAATTTAATCCACTATAAATTTTAGTCTGCAAAACCTTTGAATTTGGACAGGTCCAAAAGTTTGTAAAACAGGAAAGGGTTAATTCATGAGATCTGTCTAATGAACTTTTGCAAGTTCAAATTTCTATTTTAGGTATGAATATTTTTTAATCCCAACATGATATTCTTATAAATGAAAATAATGTGTGTGACATTTCGAAAGATAAAACAGGAAAGGGTTAATTCATGAGATCTGTCTAATGACCTTTTGCAAGTTCAAATTCATATTTTAGGTATGAATATTTTTTAATCCCAACATGATATTTTTATAAATGAAAATAATGTGTGACATTTCAAAAACTAGAAAGCCATGAATGGCTTGAGTCGCTCCACAGGCTTGAAATTCTTGTAAAAGCAAATAAATGTTTTGACTAGATTTTTAGATATTTGGGGTTCCACTGATGTTGAAAATAATTTTCAAAGTTTCAACTATATAACAGATAGAGAAATGACCTCTGCTATTAAAAGACATATTTTTCATCAAATCAAAATAATTTTTGACTGCATGATAATGGGTCACCCAAAGATCATACCAAAAATGTTTGATTGATATCCATCATTTACATTCTGAGAAAATGTTTTTCATAGTTTCCACTATTTAACATATTGAGAATTGACCTCCACCCATAAAATGTATATTTTTCATCCAATCAAAATAATGTTTGGTACACTGATAAAGGGTCAATCAAGTATCATTACAGTGAAATTTAATTGATATCCAAAAATCAAATTCTGAGAAAATGATTTTCAAAAGTTCCACTATATAACATATAGAGAAATGACCTCTGCCCATAAAATGCATATTTTTCATCCAATCAAAATAATTTTTGGTAAATTGATAAAGTGTTACTCAAGGATCATTCCAGTGGAATTTGGTTGATATCCATCTGTTACATTCTGAGAAAATGATTTTCAAAGTTTCCACTTTATAACTTATAGAGAAATGACCTCCGCCCATAAAATACATATTTTTCATCCAATCACAATGATTTTTTGTAAACTGATAAAGGGTCACTCAAGGATCATTCAAGTGAAATTTGGTTGATATCCATCTGTTACATTCTGAGAAAATGATTTTCAAAGTTTCCACTTCATAACTTATAGAGAAATGACCTCCGCCCATAAAATACATATTTTTCATCCAATCACAATGATTTTTTGTAGACTGATAAAGGGTCATTCAAGGATCATTCCAGTGAAATTTGGTTGATATCCATCAGTTAGATTAAGAGAAAATGATTTTCAAAGTTTTCACTATATAACATTTAGAGAAATGACCTCCGCCCATAAAATGCATATTTTCCATCCAATCACAATGATTTTTTGTAGACTGATAAAGGGTCACCCAAGGATTATTCATGTAAAATTTAATTGGTATCCATTGATTAGAATCTGAGAAAACTCACTTTTTACCATGTTTGGAAATAAGCCACGCCCATTAAATCCATGTTTTTCATTGGATCAAAATTTCTTGAACAACTTTGAAAGAGGGTCACCCAAGGATCATTCCTGTGAAGTTTGGTTGAAATCCATCCCGTAGTTTCTGAGGAGAAGATTTTTAAAGAAAAGTTTACGACCGGACGCACGCACGGACGGACGGACGGACGCACAACGGACACAACGCCATGACAATAGCCCCAGTGGCTTTCAGCCAGTGGAGCTAAAAACAAGATGTGTTTGTGAAACATGAATGCCCCCGTAACGGCATTTTTTTTCAAAGTTTGACCTTAACAGATGACCTTGACCTTGTCAATTGACCTTGACTTTGGTACAAGCGGATGCGGATCTTTGAGATCTATCATCATGCCATATATTAGCTTTGTATCTTGAATAGGCTTGCAGATATTGGCAAGGTTAAGTTTTCGGGTTAAGTTTTCGGACGTTTGACCTTGACAGATGACCTTGACCTTGTCACATGACCTTGACTTTGGTACCAGCGGATGCGGATCATTGAGATCTATCATCATGCCAAATATTAGCTTTGCATCTTGAATAGGCTTGAAGATATTGGCAAGGTTAAATTTTCGGACAGACGGACGGACGGACAGACAGACAGACGGACATGAGTAAAACAATATGCCCCCTATCTATCGATGCGGGGGCATAAAAATTTACATGTGCACAATGTTAAGACTAAGATCAGCCTGTGCAACAGTACAGTCTGATCAGAGTCTTCATTGTGTGGTCGATAGATGGATACAGACCTTAAGTCACTGTTCAAAACCCAAGATCAATTTCAATGTGCTGCGTGCTTGTCTAGGTTGTTCAACGTCTGTCCTCCCACAAATGAAATTGTTGGAAATGCCATGTACATGCTCAAATGAAAGTTTGGATGATAACCAAGATGTGTTAGTGGAACCCTTGCTTCCCTTAAATATGACCTTGATTAAATGACCTTTACCTATGAACTAAACATTTATGACATCAGTTATAATTACCGAGATTTACCTTCATCCAAAGTTTGTACCTCCATATTTCATTCGGAAAACAGGTATTAAGTCAATATTGTGTAAAATATTTCATTCAGATAGATTGACAAGACAGATTCTCAAATGGGCAGCAAGAACATAGTAAACATTTTTAATGATTGTTCCTGTCAGAATGTTTATACTCAATGCAATGTAATACAAATAGGATCTGAGGAAAGAGATATTATTTCTATGAAAATGCAAAACTGAAAATGGTTCCCTACTTCTAATTTACATAAAAATGTAAGTTTTTAAGACAGACAGATGGAAAATATTAAACATTAAGCCTCTGATCTTATCATGCAAGGGCATAATGAGAATTATAAGTTTTCCCATCACATCATATAACAATGTAAACCTTTGTCATGCTGAATAAAAACCTTGGTCAAAGTGCATTAAAAACATACTTCTGATAACACTGGATGCTGTAAATTGTGGGTTTAGTTTTAAAATTTGATTTTTTTAACTTTTCGGTTTAGAAGGATAATCAGATGGTGTAGTATAAAATCAGACTGGATATATGTGCAGTCTGATCCTTATCTTTACCTCCTTCCTAAGCAGAAATATTACCTGTTCAGCATGACAAGATTTAGTAGTGATAAACAATACCACAAAAGCTCTTAAAGAACCTCAGGGTAAAATTAGAATCATCGCATTTCCATTTGAAAGGAATGGGCTTTTCTTAGAGGCTATGCTACATACCAATTTCTCGGTATGAACCAGTTTTTACTGCCTATTAACATATAGGCAGTTACAGCTTTTCATGCTGAGCCATCAATATTTGTTAAGACGGTGAAAAATGGCAAAAATACCCTGTGCAAAATATTAAAATTTGATAGGGGAAAAGGTGAATAAAACCAGGGCTTTTTCCAGGTATTTTGGGAAAGGGCCCCTGGCCCCAAATTGGGAAAAAAATGCGACAAAACCCTTAAATTGGGAAAAAAATAAAAACTTGTATAAATTGTAACATTTGCTTTAATAATCAAATTAGCTTATACACATCCCATGACACTCAAATCTTTAATGTACAGTTTCCTTTTTTTTTTTGCTCTGAATTCATCACACAGTCATCCAACTTTGAACTGGGTGGGTAACCAAGATCTATAACAATAATCATTAAGTTTTGTATGGTGTTCTAGGTGAGAGAACTTCAAATAGGTGTACATATATTCAAGTGACTGAATCCACAGGTAGCCAACACAGGTGGGGATAGTGTAATATTACCAAACATTAACCACAAAAAAACATAATATTAACATTTTTTATCAAAATAATTATATTGACTTTATTATATATTTCCATGAAAAGACTTACATAATATTTTTCAATGGTTAATTTTAACACCATCCCCACCCGTTTTGGCTACCTGTGACTGAACCCAGATCTCTACTCACATTCGTGTGAGTTTGTTAATGCTGAACGGTAGAAAATTCAATGACTTGTTTGTTCACTAGTCACTTGATCAGAAGAACTGGACTTGAAAAAAGTTACGGGGTCATAAATAGGGCATGACTTATCGCAATTTACATTACTGGTCGAAGGATTTAGGGAATTGTTGTCGCCTATATCAGTTAACCCTTTCCTGTTTTCACACAATTTTGGACCTGTCCAAATTCAAAGGTTTTGCAGACGAAAATTTAAAGTGGATTTAATTTGAAAAATAACCATCAGTAGAGTAGAAAATAGTGTGGAAAAAGAAGAAATTGCTTGTCAGAAGCAATTTCTTCTTTTTTCACAATATTTTGTCAATCATAAAATCAGAGGCACGTAAAAAGCAGGGATTAAACAGCAAAGGGTTAAGGTTGTAAAGCCGAATTAATCAATTATCAAACAAGATTTGGAATGGCATTTTCAAAGTCTCTTCACGAAAGATGAATCAACTATTGTGTGAGCCCAACATTGCAAACTTATTTCATATTTCCCCGCTTTTATAATTCCGCCGTTGTTGACATCGTCGCTTAGACAACGAAACTACGATCTTTCATTTGTTATTAAAAACAGTAAAGCCATACGAAAATATGCGTATTTTCGGGAGAATGGGTTCCCGTGATCCGAAGACTTACCGCTATCGTATGCGAGAACCATATTATCGATTTATTCGTATTCGACTAGCTTTACAAGAATGGTTATTCGGCACTTATACATGTCGTACTTTGAAATTTTTATCGTTTCCAAATAACGTTGAGTGCAATTTTTACTTTTCTATTCTTCCTTAGAAAAAAGAAAATCAAAAATGGAACATAGCTTTGGGAATTTTTTTATTCAAATTGGGAAAAAATGGGGCCGTTTTAGATTGGGAATGGGGCCGAAATTCGGCCCCGCAGGAATAGGCGAAAAAGCCCTGAAAACTGCCTATAAACATATAGGCAGTTACAACTGTTTCATGCTGAGCCAACAATATTTGTTAAGACGGTGAAAAAATGGCAAAAAAAACTTGTTCAAAATATCAAAATTTGATAGAGGAAAAGGTGCATAAAACCTCTGTTGAAGTTTTAGCTATGGGCCTAATTAAGAGCTCTCAAGATTTTGTAAACTTGAAGCCATGAATGGCTTGAGTCGCTCCACAGGCTTGAAATTCTTGTAAAAGCAAATAAAAGTTTTGACTAGAATTTTTAGATATTTTGGGTTCTACTGATGTTGAAAATGATTTTCAAAGTTTCATCTATATAACATATAGAGAAATGACCTCACCCATAAAATACATGTTTTTCATCCAATCAAAATAATTTTTGGCTGCATGATAATGGGTCACCCAAAGATCAAACCAAAAATGTTTGATTGATATACATCTCTTTCATTCTGAGAAAATGATTTTCAAAGTTTCTACTATATAACATATTGAGAAATGACCTCCGCCCATAAAGAACATATTTTTCATCCAATCATTTTAATTTTTAGTAGACTGATAAAGGGTCACTCAAGGTTCATTCAAGTGAAAATTGGTTGATATCAAACAATTAGATTCTGAGAAAATGATTTTCAAAGTTTCCACTAAATAACACAGAGAAATGACCTCCGCCCATAAAATACATATTTTTCATCCGATCACTATAATTTTTGGTAGACTGATAAAGGGTCACTCAAGGATCATTCTAGTGAAATTTAATTGATATCCATCACTTACATTCAGAGAAAATGAATTTCAAAGTTTTCACTATATAACATATAGAGAAATGACCTCTGCCCATAAAATGCATATTTTCCATCCGATCACAATAATTTTTTGTAGACTAATAAAGGGTCACCCAAGGATCATTCATGTAAAATTTGGTTGATATCCATCTATTAGATTCTGAGAAAGGTCACTTTTTACCATATTTGGAAATAAGCCACGCCCATTAAATCCATGTTTTTCATTGGATCAAAATTTCTTGAACAACTTTGAAAGAGGGTCACCCAAGGATCATTCCTGTGAAGTTTGGTTGAAATTCATCCAATAGTTTCCGAGGAGAAGATTTTTAAAGAAAAAGTTTACGAACGGATGCACGGACACATGGACGGACGCATGAGGGACACAACGCCATGACAATAGCCCCAGTGGCTTTCAGCCAGTGGAGCTTAAAATGGTCAATTTCACCCCCCAAAACAGGGGGAACTCAAACTTTGAAGCTCAAAATTACATCCTCAGTCATGTGTCCTGTACCTTAATTCTCCCAACAGCTTCCTGGGCCTGCATCATTCTCATGGCTTTTGACGGTTGTCCCTCAGATATCAGCTGTGTAGACCCAAGATACTTGGCTCGAAATAACACACCCTCTATCAGAACTGATGGATTTTCAGGATCATTGATTTGAACTGAAAGAAAAAAGAAATATGTTTGTATATTGGTCAATTTTTACTCTTATTCGAGTCTACCTGCGTGAAAAATTGATGGCAACCTTCATTTGTATAAAGTCAAAGAGTCTGTAGCAAAATTTGAATTTAATTGTCAAGAAATTATTTAATTGCACTAACATTACATATTTTTTTCAGTGAAAATTGAGATCTAATTTGTCAGAGACAAGATTGAAGCATTAAAGTGAATTGGACAACATAAAGATCAAAGGCTGCTATGGATAGATAGAGAGAAATTTTCTGGATTTAAACTTAATCCTTGTCAAACTAAACCAAGGATATTCCTGCTTTGGCAGGGGGAATAAATAAAGATCAGCCTGCACATATTTGCAATCTGATCTTATTCAATACCTCCTGTTTTTTTCTATTTAAACCAGAAAAAATTAGATTTTTTTTTTTTTTTCCAAATTAAATATGGAACCACATCATGCATTCAGCACTTTGATTTTAATGATTTTTTCCCACATTCAGTATGATATCTCTAACCCTTGTCACGCTGAATAAATTTTGGCTAAAAATTTTCATCAAAATCAAAGGGCGAAAAGCACTGAAAGTACCTTCTGTAGGTCAATTTTTATTTGAAAGACTAAATCTATTGACAATTCTGGTTTGAAAGTGAGGAACAGGTGGTGTAGACTAACATCAGGCTGCACATATGTGCAGGCTGATGTTTGTCTATAGCTCCTGCCAAAGCAGGAATATTCCAGGTTCAGCATGACAAGGGTTAACACCCTTTCCACAAACCAAATATGTAGATTTCAGCACAAAATCCTCAGAATTGAGATATGGTGTATTTTGTCCCTCACATTGTTGTAAAAAATCCCCCACTTATGTTGAAAATATGGGGGCTCTTTGAAATGATGGGGCTATACCCAAATCCCAGTGGCTAGAATAAACATTGCATACTCATTGAAATATCCAATTGAAATTATCCTACAAGTAGCCGCAATATAGGGTTTCTCTGAGGAGTAAAGATTTTATATCGGCTTCATCCTCTCTTTAATAATCTTAACCATTGTAATGCTGAACCCGGAATATTCCTGCTTTGGCAGGAGCTATAGACCAACATCAGCCTGCACATATGTGCAGTCTGATGTTAGTCTACATCACCTGTTTCCCAATTTCAAACCAGAATTGTCAATAGATTTAGTTTTTCAAATAAAAATTGACCTACAGTTGGTTCTTTCTGTGCTGTTGCCCTATGATTTTGGTGAAAATTTTAGCCAAAATTCATTCAGCGTGACAAGGGTTAACCTCTGCAGGATTTTACATTTCAGTGCCTACTTTACCTTTGTGGTACTTAGCATAACTTGCCCTCTTTGTTCAGGAGTGTGCACATTTGCGGTCTGATATTAGTCATTACCAACTGATTTTTCTTTTTTCAATAGCAAATTTCAACAAGAACACTGTCTATGGGTGTCTATGTTGGGCTTTTGAGTACTGGATGGTGAAAAAAAAAAATCTAAGTTGAAAGGAGCATAATTTGCACAAAATGCATCTAGTTATTCCTCTTGATTGTATAGATTGCTCTTTTGTTAGTGAACATGTGAGCTAAGTTTCAAGTGAATACCTTCAGTAGAACAAGATATCACAAAATGTCAAAGTTTCACATGACAAAAAAGAGGACAACAAGGCTTTAGCAATACAATGAATTGGTTTCTCCAAAAACAGCCGAGCTTGAAAATATATATCAACTCTCAATGAGTACACCAAGTGCTGTCAGTATATTGATATAATGCAGCTTTACCAAAGTTTTCATTCAGCATGAAAAGGGTTAACATTAACAATTATTTCACATGACAGTAAAATAAATTAAACTTTGAGGGTTCAGCATAAGACTGTACTAAGTGTTTATACATTTTATCTTATAACTATACAAATATCCGTGTGATAACATCCCGTATGATATTTTTTATGATATCACATAGTTATTTTTAGAACAATGATATAATGCGGTTATTTTGAAAAAACTTGCATTTCAGTTAGAAACACCGACAAAAACAAGACAAATATAGGTTATAAGATAAATATAATACATAGTTAGTGTATTGTATGAAAAAATATCAAACTCGGTTGTGAGAATTGATAATTGCCTCGGCAGAGCCTCGACAATTTTCAATTCTCCCAACCTCGTTAGATTTTTTTTTCATATAATACACTAACAATGAATTATATATGTATAGACACTTAGTACAGTCTTGAACTTAATCCTCTATTTGCATAAAGCCAAAAATCTCAGCAGCCTAAACAGCCACAAAATACATCTTCTATATCTATAGATCTGAAGAAATTATTGGATAATTAGTTGATCTAAAGGTGAAAAGTTTAGACTCTGATCAGACTGTGCAGCTGAACAGGCTGCTATTGGGCTGCACATAGCTCTCATCTTAGATTGTTTGGTATGTAACTCATTGTCCATTTATAAGGTTACTGTTGTTTTTCTGATTGACAGACAGTATGCAACATACATTGTTGCCAAGTAATCAAAATAATTTCAAAATCTGAGCAATTTTGTGGAAAAGAAATAAAAATACCAATAACTGTAAATTAAATTAACAATAAAACTAACTAGAAAGCCATGAATGGCTTGAGTCGCTCCACAGGCTTGAAATTCTTGTAAAAGCAAATAAATGTTTTGACTAGATTTTTAGATATTTGGGGTACTACTGATGTTGAAAATGATTTTCAAAAGTTCAACTATATAACAGATAGAGAAATGACCTCTGCTATTAAAAGACATATTTTTCATCAAATAAAAATAGTTTTTGGCTGTATAATAATGGGTTACCCAAGGATCATTCCAGTGGAATTTGGTTGATATCCATCAGTTACATTCTGAGAAAATGATTTTCAAAGTTTCCATTATTTAACATATTGAGAATTGACCTCCACCCATAAAATGTATATTTTTCATCCAATCAAAATAAATTTTGGTACACTGATAAAGGGTCACTCAAGGATCATTCCAGTGAAATTTAGCTGATATACAAAAATCAGATTCTGAGAAAATGATTTTCAAATTTTCCACTATATAACATAGACAGAAATAACCTCCGCCCATAAAATCCATATTTTTCATCCAATCAAAATAATTTTTAGTACACTGATAAAGGGTCACTCAAGGATCATTTCAGTGAAATTTGGTTGATATCCATCTGTTACATTCTGAGAAAATGATTTTCAAAGTTTCAACTATATAACATATAGAGAAATGACCTCCGCCCATAAAATGCATATTTTTCATCCAGTCACAATGATTTTTTTGTAGACTGATAAAGGGTCACTCAAGGATCATTCCAGTGAAATTTGGTTGATATCCATCAGTTACATTCTGAGAAATTGATTTTCAAAGTTTCCACTATATAACATATAGAGAAATGACCTCCGCCCATAAAATGCATATTTTCCATCCGATCACAATGATTTTTTATTGACTGATAAAGGGTCACCCAAGGATCATTCATGTAAAATTTAATTGGTATCCATTGATTAGAATCTGAGAAAACTCATTTTTTACCATATTTGGAAATTAGCCACGCCCATTAAATCCATGTTTTTCATTGGATCAAAATTTCTTGAACAACTTTGAAAGAGGGTCACCCAAGGATCATTCCTGTGAAGTTTGGTTAAAATCCATCCAGTAGTTTCTGAGGAGAAGATTTTTAAAGAAAAGTTTACGACCGGACGGACGCACGCACGCACGCACGGACGGACGGACGCACGACGGACACAACGCCATGACAATAGCCCCAGTGGCTTTCAGCCAGTGGAGCTAAAAACACTATATCTAGCCATAAAGCATAATTAATACAAATCAACAAAATACAACTAAAATGAACTCTAGCAAAATATGTTCGTGAAATACTTATGCCCCTGAAAAAGCTTTTCTTTAAAAGAAGTTTGACCCTCTTAATTGACATAAGTCTTGCAACATGACCTTGACCTATCATTTGAGGCTGTTATTGATGAATAAAACCTTTATGCTTGATATAAGTAATGTCACATGAATACAGTAGAAGTTACAGAAAAAATTTAAATTAGCAGATAAAGATTTCCCAGCCAAAAAGATGAACAGACAAACTAGCATTGGTAAAATAATATTCCCTAATTCTATTAATGCAGGGACATAAGAAAGAATTATATTCAGCAAAATCACCTAAAAGTTAACAGCAACTTTTCATGACTTAATGGTAACAAGGTGGTAAATTGTCCCAAAGTACCCCGTTACACTGATGGGTGTCAAAGTATAATAAATTACAAAGGGAAATAACTCAGCTAGCTAGAGTGTTCTTGCACACTGTATTCTATATTCATAAGAGCAACATAACTGCCAAGTTTCAAGTGAATCTGACATAAGGTGATCGAGTTTTGCTCCAGACAAAGAAGTGGACACCACGTGCCCGCCAGACCGACAAAGAGATCACATTATGGGTCCAGTCTTTCGACAGACATATAAAAGAGGGATTTTACTGATAATAAAAGAGCACCTTTTATATTTGGTGTACCAATTCAAAGACCAAAAATCAAAATACTATTCAATACAAAATTTCTTTAAAGTAGTGCAAGACATCCTACATGGGGGTAATCATAGATTTTTACATTAAATATTTTACTAAAATGAGTTTTAAATGACATATTGAAGGTTCAGCACAAAAGTATACTAAGACAAGAAGACCATGGTGGTCCTAGATTGCTCACTTGAGTCTCTTTGACCACTAATAAATCACATCAATTAAGCAGGCAGATGTCAAGAAGGAGATAATTTCTGAACAAGATCAATACCATCGAGTGTTTTCAGCATAGAGTAAAAAGATATTCTTGAGCACAGCCCTTACATGAACATATGGGCATGCAATGAACAAACTTCATGTTATACTATTAAATGAGACTATTAAGAAAAGTCCCAGTCTTTTGGTTTCAGAGACCAAGTTTTTAAGATTTCCTCCTTGGTGTCTATGTAAAATAGGATGGGTTCATTTGAAGCCCAAATATGACCCCAGAAGCATGACATATGTAAGATGTCTGCCTTTTGGTTTCAGAGAAGAAGATTTTTGAAGATTTTCATATTTTCACCCATTTTTGTTAAGGGTAAAGGGAGAGTTAAGGGTGGATTTCATTTATTCAAACAACTTTGGTAGAGCTTGACCAAAGGAACATCCCTGCCAAGTTTCTTCAATATTGGCCTCACTAACTTTAGGAGCAGAAGATGTATGAAAAAAATTGCGGACAATGGACGACAGACATTGGACGATCTCAATAGCTCACCTTGAGCACTTCATGCTAAGATGAGCCAAAAAGTCTATTATTGCCTGGCCTTTTTACTTGATCTTCAGTATCATAAATTTATGCAAACAAGAACAGAAATAACATGCATTTTTATTCCACTAAAGTGCCAAGCATGAAAATACAAGCTGTGTTCTTTTGGAAACTGGGTCCTCTGCATTGTGAGTGCCTATTTCCATGAACAAGGAAAATAAGAAGAATACCTTGCTCTTTTTTACTACCATCAAGAAGAAAGATTCGAGAAACCATGTCAGAAAAAGGAAAATTAAGCTTATTTCTAACAATTTTTTTCACTTTCAAACTTGATTTCATGATTTGCAATATACTGGAATTAGAAAAAGTTTTAAATGTTGTTGTCCAGAATGGGTTAACACCAGAGGTACAGACTACAGGGGGTAAAACCAGTCTTTAATCTTTATTTCTCATTGAAACCCTATGTTGTTTGAGACAATTCAAATGAGTACCAACAACATACAGTTTGAACAAGAATAACTGAAACACTTTAATTTAAAACTGAAATAGCCCCTCTATCTGTAGCTCTGAGTTAACCCTTTCCTATTTAATCCCTGCTTTTTATGTGCCTGTGATTTTATGATTTAGAAAACATTGTGAAAAAAGAAGAAATTGCTTCTGACAAGCATTTTCTTCTTTTTCCACACTATTTTCTACCCTACTGAATGGCTATTTTTCAATTTAAATCCACTTTAAAATATGATTTACAAAACCTTTGAATTTGGACAGGTCTAAAATTTTGTAAAGCAGGAAAAGGTTAAAGGTTACAAGAGCTGGTAGACCCAATTTCGCTTGACACAGCTAGAACAGAAAACCGAGTATCATGAAGACTTACCATAAGATTAAGAGTTAGTATTGTAGTTAGTCCACAATGGAATGATATGAAATGAATAATGCAGGAAAAGTTATATCTACTTTGTCACAAGTTAAAAAAAGTTCTATATTTCAATTGTACTTTATCTTAATTTGAAAGCTGATTTCATTCTCTTCTGGTTTTAGAGTAAAAAAATCTTAACTTGAGTCAACTCTTACACAAAACAAAACTTTTAAAAAATCATTAATATCTAAAAGTAATTTTCCAAAACCTGTCAGCTACTTGATGTACATCCATTTTCATATCTTTTTTTAAAATTTAACACCGGCTTGAATTCAAATAGGATATTTTCATTTCAAATTTTATTTGCCATTCATTGCTGTTTTCAACCTATTTGATTTCTATCATAAATAAGATATAACAAGAACTGCCGCACAGCATACTTATACCCCCAAACAAGCACTTTGTCAAAATGCAAGTGCTATTAGTGCAGGATGTGTTTGTAACAAATATTGAGGTCATGAGCAGCATTTGCGTAAAGTTTCATGATTCTAGGTTGCTTGGTTTTTTCAGTTAGAGTCCACAAGCGAAAATTGAACAAAAAACTAGAACTAAATCATACTGGTCATATTTTATTTAATTACCTAAATTGTTCTATATTTCTTTAAAATCTAAAGTGTCATATTCTTAATATATATAGATAGTGCTAATTGAACAAATTCAATTTAGACAATTTAAACCATCACCATCTGAGGAAGCTAATGCTATCCAAGAAAAGGAAGGCCTGGATGAACAGCATTAAACTTGAAATGACCGATTCAAATACAGAGTTCATTCTTTTTTGAAGTCGTCAACAGCTAACGAAATGTAGCACAGAACAAATTAATACAAGTATCTGGTGTTGTATGCAACACATAAAGTCCCCTACCGGCTTCACATTGACTCAATATGGTCTTTTGTCTCAATGTTTTCCCACGCCAATTCAATCAGGGACGTCAAAACCAGGTCTTGTTTTGGAAAGGGTTAAACAAGACTTACATGAGTTGTTGTCTCTGCTGTGCCCACTATACAATTCATGCAAGCAATAGACAGATGCAAGAAATAGTATCAATAACAGTTACCTTGTCTGATCCAAGATGTTTTTCTTCAGTCTTGTTGGTAAGAAATGAGAACTTTCACTGGAGGTGATTAATACTGCTGCATCACCATCCTGACTAACATGGCTTATAAATTTTTTTACATTTTAAAACAGGTTTCATCAAGTTAGCTTGCTTAGTTATTAAGTTATTGCAGGATCCATTTTTTGCCATATTTTCACTATTTCCGTTACCATAGCAACCGCACTTTTTGTCAAAGAACAAAGATAAAATGATGTGCATAATCTACACATTGCCATATAGTCATATACCAAGTCTCATCAAACTAGCTTGCTTAGTTATTATCTTATCGCAGGATCCCATTTTTGGCCATATTTTCACTATTTCTGTAACCATAGCAACCTCAATTTAAGTCGAAAAACAAAAATAAAATGATGTGCATAATCTACACATTGCCATCTAGTCATATACCAACTTTCATCAAAAATGCTTGCTTAGTTATTAAGTTATCGTGGGATCCAGATTTGAGCGGACAGACGGACAGACGGACGGACAGACAGAGGGCAAACCTATAGTCCCCTCCGGTGTGAACACCGGTAGGGGACTAATAACTGTGACCTTGACCTTTGACCTAGGTGATCCAAAAGCTATAGGGTCATAAGCATCATTTGCATAAAGTTTCATGATTCTAGGTCGCTTGGTTTTTGAGTTGGAGTCTAGAAACGAAAATTGAATAACAATTGACTGTGACCTTGAACTTTGACCTATGTGACCCCAAAACGATAGGGCCCTTCTTTGAGTCATACGCAACATTTGTTTTCATGATTGTAGGTCACTTGGTTCTTGAGTTAGAGTACGGAAATGAAAAGGTTTATAGACAGACGGATAGACGGACGGATGGACAGACAGATGGACAGACAGACAGACATGGTGAAACTAATTTACCCCCCTCTACTTCGTAGGTGTGGGTATAAATATAAGGAACTGTATGTTTTAAGGTCAATGAAGATGAAGTTATATTCAGAATGGGAAAGTCTTGTTCTAATACAGGATCACGTTTTGATTACATATGAAACACAAACATCCCCAAAATAGCAATTTTATAAAAATATTGACCTTGATAGATGTACCTGACCTTTGTCACATGCTCTTGACCTGGATATCTGTGGATTAGTATCAATCATAGCTCAAACATGATAAATTTGAGAATTGTATTGGATTTAGAATAGGATTTGAGATATTTTAAATTCTAAGTTTCTGGTCTAGTTTTTGAGAAGTTGACTTTACTTTGTCACCATGTCCTTGTCTATTGTATCAGTAGATGGGTATCAATGAAAGCTATTATCAAGCAAAATATTAACCCTTGTCATGCTGAACAAATTTTGGCTAAAAATTTTCATCAAAATCAAAGGGCAAAAAGTACTGAAAGTACCAATTGTCGGTCAAATTTTATTTGAAAAACTAAATCGAATGACAATGCTGGTTTGAAAGGGAGAAACAGGTGGTGAAGACTAACATCAGATTGCACATATGTGCAGGCTGATGTTTGTCTTTAGCTCCTATCAAAGCAGGAATATTCCGGGTTCAACATGACAAGGGTAAAGATTTAAATGAAGTTAAACAAAACTTTAGCCTTGACAATTTGACTAATTTTTCTTGATATCTACATAAACATTGGGATCTATCACTATGCCAAATATGAATATTGCATATTGAATAGGCTTGAAGTAATTTGAAACATCAAATTTTTTAAACAGAGATTAATAAGGGCAGATGAATGGATAGATAACAGTAAAACAATATGCCCTCCAAATATCCAAGTTGGAGAACCAAAAGGAGGAAAAATAGAGATTTTAAGATGGTGGAAAGATTCATCTCAGGGTAAAAATCTACAGTAAATTCACCAAACTCTACATCCCTAAATAATTTCCCCTCATATAAATATTGGGTGAAGTTTTTTGTTTTTGGCTTCCTTTGATTTAAATAAATTAAACTACAATCTATAATTGCAATCCAATAAAATGAAGAATTTTGTTTGGTTAAATCACATCACTTCAGAAAATCTGTTGCACTTGAAATCTGTATAAAATGAAATAGGTGTTCTAGCAACCTTCTCAAGCTTACTTGATCTCCGAATTTGGTTTTATAATGGAGAAATACTAGGCAGAAATAATTTTCTGATCTTAGATACCTCTAGAAATGACTAAGTTGTCAATTTTTTTGTGTCAAATTAGTAACATTGTATGCCAGCAAACTTAGCCAGATAACAATAAACATTTAATATGCAACTTAAAACAAGAGCACCGCCTATGGGTGCCTACGCTCGGCTGTCAAGTGCTGGATGGTGGGAAAAAATCTAAGTCGAAAAAGGGGCATAATTTGCACAAAATGCATCTAGAGTTATCCCCCTTGATAGTATAGGTCTTTTGATGGTGAACATGTGTGCCAAGTTTCAAGTGAATGCCTTCGGTAGAACCAGAGATATAACAAAATGTCAAAGTTTTCGCACGACAACGACAACGACGACGACGACAAAGACGACGACACGGAGGCTATAGCAATACCTCGGGTTTTCTGAGAAAACAGCCGAGCTAAAAAGATTATGTAATTTTAACTAGGCGCTGAAAGTAGACTTGAATCTTTATTAGTTGATTGAGTATTTGAATTGTTTCTAAGATCTCAAGGATTGCAATCGAATGAGCTGAGTATATTTTTAACTGCGTTTATTGGAGTATTAAGTGCAATTGCCTTAGCACATCATTGGCTTAAATATAACACCCTTTGTGCATTATTCACCATGTGCTAAGGCAATTGCATTTTATACTCCAATAAATTCAGTGAAAATACACCCATCCCTAAAATAAACAATTCTGTGGTAATTGAGAGGGAGGATATCAGCTACTCAGTTTCATTCCCAGGGGTGAAAAATGTTTAGTTTCTTTCATTGGGCCAACTCATTTCTGGCCCGAATCCTAACCAGTAGACTGGTTCCCCTGTCATCTACCAGAATAACCTATTCTAGTCTATTCTAATAGTTGATATTAGGACCAATCTAGAGCTGTCAGCCTGCTGCCTCAAAGATACTCTGATATTGCAAGCAACAATGCCCGCCTAGGGTTTAGAAATAAGTTGGTCCATTGGTCCAGACATTTATGATATTTACTGTTATATTTGCTAATAGATTTTGTTTTTCATTCAATGAAAAATAAATCAATTTTCCAACAATACTTCAGTTCAAACGCAATGGCTGAAGCATTTATTATGATATCCTTGTATTTCTAACACCAATATTACCACATCATCCTATACAAATGACAAATTATTTATTATATTCAATAATCATATACACATTTTTGAAAGACAGATAACTAAGTCAAAGAGTCAGGATGAATAAAGGGTGCAGCAAGATTGAAGAAGAAATGTGTCTTAATAGGTCAAGAGTTTTCATAGCAACCATACCTTCTTTGGCTCTAGTTCTCCTCTTTTCAGCCTGAAAATACATCAAATAAAGAATTCATCAATTCTAAAACCAAGATGTAACAATTGTTTTACAGTTACCTCCTAATATAGTAAAACACTATGTATAACAAAATACCAAATGACATAAGAATAAATTTTCAGATAAGTTTTTAATTTTAAAGAAGTTACAGATGAAAAATGGTAAATTAGTGTCACCTAAATGCACAACCGTGAACAAGTGTGTGGAAGAAGAATGACTTGAGCCATCACAGATTGGTTATGCTCCATGTACACGTGTATAATATAGGTATAGAAAGTATGGTATAGATCAAAAGCTTTGTGATAAAAATAAGTGACCTTGGTCAGGACTAATGACCTTGACTTGAATATTTACTTAAAGGTATTGTCCTAAGCAATTTACATGTGAAATATGACAGCTTTATCACTTACTTTTGCAACGGATAAGACAATGTAAAAGTTTCAATTTTACACAAATATGACCTTGAAAAATGATCTTGACCTTCACTTGTGTCCTTTAACTTGGTACCAACAGAATGGTCTTGTAACAAGTAATGTAAAAATGAAATATGTACAAAATATAAATTGGCATTCAAAGAATAGGACAATTTGAAGTTTTTAAGATGTAAGTAATTGACATCAACAATACAATCTTGATCTTGACAGAAGACCTTGATATAGCTATTTTCCAAAAGGTCATGTCACAAGTTATACAAATCTGAAATGTGAATGCTTCATCACTAATCAATGCAAACATTTTTAGATTTACATTAAAGCCTTTTTTTCCACATGGCATTACCTCTTATTAAGAAAATATGATAAAATTGGTGTTCTGGAAATTACCTAGGAAAATTTTATATGAACTTTCATACAATTTAGCCAAGGTTTGTTGAGATATGGCTTCATACAGAAGGATGGAGAGTGAAAGGACACATACATAAGCTGGCATATATTATATTATGCAGAGAAAAGAAAATATCATCAAGATCAAAATTCAACATTTGATAATTGGTAAAACCTTGACCTTAAGTATTTGAACGAGTTTCTATCCTAAGAGCAAATGCATAATTTCAAAAGATTACAAGGGTGTGTTAAAAATTAATTAAACAAAATGAAAATTTTTTTACACACTTGAAGGACTTATGAATTCAAGGCAGTTGCCTGACTAAGTTTTTGGATGATAAAAAGTAAGAGAAGTAAAGCATTGGATCAGCAAAATCTTGAATCTACAGCTTTATTCAAATATATTGGATACAACATTGGCTTGCCCAACAAAGAAAGCTAAAATAGGAAATAGTTTAAGACTAGTTGTGTCTATCAATTTTCGTGCATTCTAGTTAGCTTAAAAAATTGTTTCATTACTAAATGAAAACATTTTTGAGTGTGCAGCTTTTTTCTAAGCCTCTGCAAAAAGAAGTCCAATTTAGAAATCTATCTGTTTATGGACAAAGCTTTATGGTTTAAGCTTCATAATATCAAATTATAAGAAATGGAGAGATTATTCATTGATTTTGTTTAGGTATAAAACTAATGAGGGCTGCCTGGGCAGCTGATTTGCTCAACAGGCCTTAATCTACTGATGTGGTTTTACGAGAATTGAAGTAAATGAATGAATGAATGTTTATTTCAAGTAAGTAAGTGTTTTTATATGTCACATGTTGAAATACTTCTGCAATGAAATATGCAAAACGTGAGTAACATATAGTAAATTGACCTCCTTCTGTTAAATACATATTTTTCATCTAACCACAAATATTTTGAGCAGTCTGATAATGGGTCATCAAAGGAATCTTCCAGGGATATTTGATCCATCAGTTAGCTTCTTAGAAAATAATTTTCAAAGTTTCCACTTCATAGCATTTTAAAAAATTACCTCCGCAAATGAAAAATATATTTTCATCTCATAACAAACTAGAAAGCCATGAATGGCTTGTGTCCCTCCACAGGCTTGAAATTCTTGTAAAAGCAAATAAAAGTTTTGACTACATTTTTAGATATTTTGGGTTCTACTGATGTTGAAAATGATTTTCAAAGTTTCAACTATATAACATATAGAGAAATGACCTCCGTCCATAAAGGACATACTTTTCATTAAATCAAAATATTTTTTGGCTGCATGATAATGGGTCACCTAAAAATCATTCCAAAAATGTTTGTTAGAAATCCATCAATTACATTCTGAGAAAATGATTTTCAAAGTTTCCACTATATAAGATATAGAGAAATGACCTCCGCCCATAAAATACATATTTTTCATCCGATCACAGTTATTTTTGGAAGACTGATAAAGGGTCACTCAAGGATCATTCAAGTAAAATTTAGTTGATATCCATCACTAACATTCTGAGAAAATGATTTTCAAAGTTTTCACTATATAACATATAGAGAAATGACCTCCGCCCATAAAATGCATATTTTCCATCCTATCACAATGATTTTTTGTACACTGATAAAGGGTCACCCAAGGATCATTCATGTAAAATTTGATTGGTATCCATCAATTAGAATCTGAGAAAACTCACTTTTTACCATATTTGGAAATTAGCCACGCCCATAAAATCCATGGTTTTCATTGGATCAAAATTTCTTGAACAACTTTGAAAGAGGGTCACCCAAGGATCATTCCTGTGAAGTTTGGTTGAAATTCATCCAGTAGTTTCTGAGGAGAAGATTTTTAAAGAAAAAGTTTACGACCGCACGCACGGACGCACAGACGCACGGACGGACGCACGACGGACACAACGCCATGACAATAGCCCCAGTGGCTTTCAGCCAGTGGAGCTAAAAATATCTGAAGACTGATAATGGGTTACCAAAGGAACATTCTATGGATATTTGGTTCAACCAATCAGTAAGGTTCAATCGCTCCACTGGCTTAAAAATCTCAAGATTTGAAAGAGAGATATTGAAAATAGAAGGTAATGAAAGTGAACAGCATTCAGAAGGAATTCCAACTTTTTGTAAGTTGAAACTGACTTATGAAGGAATTAATCAATATGTAAAATTAGAAGGAAGAAAACTATTTAGATATCACTTTGAAACAAGAGTCCCGGAACCTAATGGCCCTAAACGGCTCACCTGAATTTTATTGATCCAGTAGATCTCATCCAATCCAAATTTCTTGAACAACTTTAGAAGAGGGTCACCCAAGGAACAATCTGGTAAAGATTCATTGAAATCAGCCCCATGGTTTAGGAGAGGATGAAGTTTTGGGGTCACAATAAGCCCCGCCCTGCCACACCCATATTTGGGGGTCAATCCAAATTTCTTGAACAACTTTAGAAGAGGGTCACCCAAGGAACATTCTGGTAAAGATTCATTGATATTGGCCCAATGGTTCAGGAGGAGATGTCATTCAGAGATTTCAGGGTCAAAATAAGCCCCACCCTGCCACGCCCATATTTGGGGGTCAATCCAAATTTCTTGAACAACTTTAGAAGAGGGTCACCTAAGGAACATTCTGGTAAAGTTTCATTGAAATCAGCCCAATGGTTCAGGAGGAGATGAGGTTCAAAGATTTTGTGGTCAAAATAAGCCCCATCCTGCCACGCCCATATTTGGGGGTCAATCCAAATTTCTCGAACAACTTTATAGAGGGTCACCCAAGGAACATCCTGGTAAAGTTTCATTGAAATTAGCCCAAAGATTCAGGAGGAGATGTCGTTCAAAGATTTGGGGTTAAAATAAGCTCCACCCTGCCATGCCCATATTTGGGGGTCAAACCAAATTTCTTGAACAACTTTAAAAGAGGGTCAACCAAGGAATATTCTGGCCAAGTTATGTCGAAATCCACTCATTGATTTAGGAGGAGAAGATGTTTAAAGAAAAGTTTACGCACACACACAAGCAAGCACACACGACGGACACCTCGCCATGACAATAGCTCGCTGGCCTTCGGCCAGTGGAGCTTAAAATGGTTTTCAAAGTTACCAATAAATAACATAAAGAGAAATGACCTTCGCCCATGAGACTTATTTTTCATCTGATCATAATAATCTTTTGTTGACTGTTAAAGGATCTCTTAAGGATCATTTCTGTGGAAGGATATTGATATCCATCATCTAAGTTCTGAGAAAATGATTTTCAAAATGTCCACTATGTAACATAAAGAAAAGAAAAAATTCCCCCACTGATAAAGACAGATTTTTCATCTGATATTAATATTTCTTTTGTATTCAGATAAAGGATAATTCTAAAGGATAATTCCACAAAAATTTTGTTGATAGTCACATGTTACCATATATAGAAATTAGCCACACCCATTTAAACCTTGTTTTTCATTTGATCAAAAATCCTTGAGCAACTTTTAAAAAGGGTCGCTATAGGATCATTCCTGTGAAGAAAGGTTAAAATTCATCCTGTAATTTCTGAGAAGAAGATTTTTAAAGAAAGATTTTACGATTGGATACACAGACGTAAGGACACACAGACGCACAATGGACACAGCACCATGATAATAGCCTCAGTGGCATTTGGCCAGAGGAGCTTAAAACCTAATCACACTAATGTATGCATCCGCTTTGCATATTTCAAAGTGTAAATAGGATAAGGATGTTAGTCACATACCTCCATAATTTCAAAGAACACTCTCTTATCTTATAAATGCAACAATAAATGAATTGAACCTGTGCACTCCTGTTGACAGGTGGGTGGGATAGTTCTGGAATGTCCACATACTGATTACCCTGGTATTGCTTCTCTAACAGCTGATCTGTTTCCTCATCTGTGTCATAATCTGGAAATATACAGGTTACCATGGAAGGGGACTAATAATTGAAGAGAAAACAAGAGGACCCTGAGGGCCCTAAATCGCTCACCTGATATTTCAAGTAAATTATCATTTAGACTCCATTTCCTATGATATGGCATGAAACTTCCCATTTTCAACAGAGTTCATTCTTGTGACCTGGCAAACATTTGATCAAGTTTCATGAAGATTGGACTATATTTGTGGCGTTTGGAGCTCTTACAAGAAAATTGTCATAAAGGCCCCTTCCAGTGATATGGCACGGATACTTCCCATTTTCAAATGAGTTCATCCTCATAACCTAACAAACATTCTGACAAAGTTTCATGATGATTGGACCATATTTGTGGCTTCTAGAGAGTAAACAAAAAAATGTCATTAAAGCCCCTTTTCCCGTGATATGGCATCGATCCTTCCCATTTTCAATAGACTTCATCCTCATGACCTAACAAAGATTCTGACCAAGTTTCATGAAAATTGGACCATATTTGTGGCTTCTTGAGTGTAAACAAGAAATTTGTCATTAAGGCCCCTTTTCCGTGATATGGCACCGATCCATTCCAATTTAGCAATTTTTACAAGTGACCACCCAAGGAATATTTCTGCCAAGTTTGGTTGATTTTGACCCATAAGTTTAGGAGGAGATGTCGTTTAAAGAAATTGTTGACAAAATTGTCATTTAGGCCCCTTTTTTTGTGATATGGCACGGATTCTTCCCATTTTCAATAGACTTCATCCTCATGACCTAACAAAGATTCTGACCAAGTTTCATGAAGATTGGACCATATTTGTGGCTTCTAGAGTGTAAACAAGAAATTTGTCATTAAGGCCACTTTTCCTGTGATATGGCACCGATCCTTGTCATTTGAGCAATTTTCATTAGGGACCACCCAAGGAATATTTCTGCCAAATTTGGTTGATTTTGACCCATAAGTTTAGGAGGAGATGTCTTTTAAAGAAATTGTTGACAAAATTGTCATTTAGGCCCCTTTTTTTGTGATATGGCACGGATTCTTCCCATTTTCAATAGACTTCATCCTGATGACCTAACAAAGATTCTGACCAAGTTTCATGAAGATTGGACCATATTTGTGGCTTCTAGAGTGTAAACAAGAAATTTGTCATTAAGGCCACTTTTCCTGTGATATGGCACCGATCCTTGTCATTTGAGCAATTTTCATTAGGGACCACCCAAGGAATATTTCTGCCAAATTTGGTTGATTTTGACCCATAAGTTTAGGAAGAGATGTCGTTTAAAGAAATTGTTGACAAAATTGTCATTAAGGCCCCTTTTTCCATGATATGGCATGGATCCTTCCCATTTTCTATATACTTCATCCTGATGACCTAACAAACATTCTGACCAAGTTTCATGAAGATTGGACCATATTTGGGGCTTCTAGAGTGTGAATGAGATATTTGTCATTAAGGCTCCTTTTCCTGTGATATGGCACCGATCCTTTCCATTTGAGCAATTTTCATAAGGGACCACCCAAGGAATATTTCTGCCAAGTTTGGTTGATTTTGACCCATAAGTTTAGGAGGAGATGTCGTTTAAAGAAAAAGTTGACGCCGTGACGGACAGACAAACGCCGGACAAGGATCGATCACAATAGCTCCCTTGAGCACTTCGTGCTCAGGTGAGTTAAAATACTCTCAATTTCTATGATTTAACCCTAAGGCAGCAAAATGATCTTAACCTGACATTTGTTGGTTGCCCTTTCATGGCTACACCTTTATTAGTCAGAGGTTTATTCCGTAAGAATTGTCTAAGGATACTGATTGACCTTTATTTATGACCTGTCCTATGAACAGGACAATTAGGAATAGGTATACCCTGGTCAAATTGTTTTAAAAGCAATGCTACCAAATAATTTACTGTTATAAAACCATGATTGACTTCTGCTGGATCTTTTCCTTTTTATTGATATCTAATATGTTACATTCAGTAAAAGCACCTTTTTGCATGATTCATTACATATGCTCATGATAAATGATCTATAATAGCTGATTGTTTCCAGCAATCTGAAATACCAAATTATAAGTATTTTATAGGGAAGAATTTCATAGGAACAAGAAACTGTTTTAGTCTACAGATTAAGCTTTAGGGTAACAACTGACCTACCAATAGAAGAGACTCAACATTTTATAAAGTGGAACTGGGGACATAAATATATGAGCCTGTGCATAACATTTCCAACAATTTGACATGTGCCCAAGGCAAAGCCTCTGGACAGCCTGTGCAGCTGCACAGTCTGACCGGGGTCTTTACTATGCCTAAATAGGTAGATAAAGTCTTAATCAATCTTTGGTGGGGTTGGTATATATTCTTGTTGTAATTTTGCTGTTGTCTAGGCTGCTCAACCTTCTTGTATATGTGAAATTGTTGGAAATGTCATGCACATGTTCATATTACTCTTTCCAAACTTTACAGAAGACTATCATAGAAAGCAGCAAGAAAAAACAAGCTACTTTTGCCCCAAATAATGCTGTATATGTGCAGTTTTTTATCATATCATGACCTGTATTAACAAATCAAAAGTCATTAAAATAGGACATGGACAACAAAGATTTGCAACCCCCATGCATAATGCTTCCAAATGGTTAATTTTTCAAACAATATATTAAACCAAAAACAAAAGTTACCATGCCACACAATAAATTTTGAAGTAATCAAACAATACTTCTCTTGTTAAAATGCCATTCTCTTTGGTAACCAATGCATTTTTAATATCATGAGTAACAAATGACACTAACCCTTTGAACAGGCACTCAACTACGCCATTCAAATAAAAAAGAGCTACCTTGTAATACATGAAGCATATGAATTTTGACCAAATTATGAAGTAAAACACTATGCTTTCCTACAAACATAAACAAATATCCTTCAAATATTGAAAGCCACAAATCACACACTTCTATTAGTAAATCATCAATGTTATTCTGTTGGCAATGAAGTTTTTGAACAGTCCTAATTGAATGATGTTATGACAGTCATATTTGAAAATAAGTGAACATAGCATAGTAAATATTGTTCAATAATTGAATTATTACGGCAGTGGACCTGTAATAGCTACATAATTCATGATCTTTCATAATGATAACCTAGGTTTCCTTATGAAATCATTAGGACACTTAGGTAGACACTGTTAAAGTTCAAGATTTTCAAAATGTTACAGAACTATTATGGTTAACAACCTTAATATACAAGAGTGCCAGTCAAAATAAACATCACCATGGGAAAACTAAACTTTTAACAAAGCCCTGTATTTCAGTGACCCAGCTTAGCATCACAAATTCCAGAAGGTATGCCAATGGTCACATGATAAGGAACATTCTGTGACATTAGATATTGTCCATAACTGAAGAACTAGTGTTCACAAGAATTGGAAAAAGGGATGTATGAACATATTGTTAATGTTGATCATTTCGAACATTTTCAAAGCATTTTTTAGAATAATTTTTGGAGTGTCTTGAGTGATAAGTGTAAGTGTTTGGAATGAATGGTTGCAGAACTGAGTGAGTGGTTTTGAATGGTGTTGATCAAGTTGAGTGTCAATTTAACAATGTGATTTACTATACAAATAAACGACCTCCTCTGGCTGCATGTGATGTTTGAGTTTTATAAACCATGTGCATGCTATACCATGGCTTTTGATTTAAGTACAACAGCCCTCAAATATGCACAAGAAATATAACTAGAACAAGACAAGCCTATACCATACCTCCTTCTTTGGGTCGCTGTATATAGGTTTGTTTTGATGGAACCTCAGAGTCGCTACCAAAATCCTCCGAGGATCCAAGAGATTCAGAATTCCTACGATCACTGTGACTGTCCTGGGCAAATGTGTATGAGTTACTATCTCCATACATGCTAACACTGTCCACTCGTAAATGCGATGAATCACTATCTGGATACTGACTTTGACTAGATTGGTCTAGAGATTCATCCTTCGGCAGTTGTGTATACTTCTTTCCCTTATTTCGGCGGGTATATCGTATTTGGCTATCTTCACATTCATCGTCTGTATCGTAACCTACAACAGACAACCCATGCACTACATGCAGAAATAAATTGTAACACAATATGCAAAGAAACAGAAATGAAAATGAATGATAGCAATGCATGTCATAATTTACTTAATGACTCGGCCTGAAGTCAAATATTTTTCTTACGATGTTTCTTACCATATGCTTTTATCAGGGGCATTATGCATTTGTTTATTTGCATTTTTTTAGCATTATTATTATTATTTTGTTATCTTTGGAAAAGGGAGTTTTCTTTTTTCACACACACACAAATTTTAGTAATCAACCCAATTAAGATAAGAACTGACTATTTTCATGAATTATAACACTGTTTTTAACATTTTTCACCTCTTACACTCTATCACACGAAGATAGGTTGATTATTCTAAATACAGAAAGTTAGAAAAGTCGGAAAGTTTCTACCATAAGTCAGCCTGCACAGTCTGCGCGGTAAGGGTAGACACTTTAAGCACTACCAAGGCCCCCAATGGCATGACCAGTCACATTTGTTCCTTTATGACCCCCTTTCTTGTCCTATCTCTTTGAAGTTTGCTTGAAAGAAATGCTTGATTGTATGAACTAGGTTTAATGCTGATATTTTACTTTTGTCAGTCATTTTGCTGTTCCTGGAGCACCTAACAATGGACTCCTGCCAACAGTACTACCATTACATTCTTTGCTAACCTCCAGCTTCTATCCAACTAAGGTTTATTATTATCCACCTATTGGTGAAAGATGAATATTGGAAAGGACTTGTCAAACCATACTGAATAAAATGTTAAATTTCTACAATGAAATTGAATAACAAACAAAAAAAATATTCATTTCTTTTAAAACTGTCATTGTTATGAGGTGTATATTAAAGAAACTTCAGGTACAAATTCTATTATCTAAATGATGTCATGGGCAAGCTCCAAATTGAGAAATGGAGGGCTCTCTTTAAATGATTAGAGTGTCTTCTTTCAATAATTTTTTTTGTTGTTGTTTTAAACAGTCTGAAGTGTACTGTTACACAAAACATATTTATAGCGACAGCAAATCATATGTCCACTATCAAGAAGCTTTGGTTCTTTCACATTAGAATTGGAAATCAGATGTACAGCATCTTAGAATCAAGTAATTATTATCCTATTTATCCTGACACTTCCAGAAGTTAAACTAGAACTGTAGCAGAGCGGACTAATACCCCACACAAGCGCTTTGTCAGAATGCAAGTGCTATTAGTGCAGGATGTGTTTGTAACTAATATTGAGGTCATATGTAGCATGTGCATGAAGTTTCATGATTCTAGGTCGCTTGGATTATGAGTTAAGAGTACAGAAATAAAAATTGAACAAAAATTGACTGTGACCTTGACCTTTGACCTATATGACCCAAGAACAATAGGGCACTTCCTTGAGTCATAAGGAACATTTGTTTAAAGTTTCATGATTGTAGGCCACTTGGTTCTTGAGTTAGAGTCCGGAAACGAAAATTGAACAAAGGCTGACTGTGACCTTGACCTTTGACTTATATGACCCAAAAACATTAGGGCACTTCCTTGGGTCATAAGGAACATTTGTATAAAGTTTAATGATTCTAGGTCATTTGGTTCTTGAGTTAGAGTCTTGAAACGAAAATTGAACAAAGGCTGACTGTGACCTTGACCTTTGACTTATATGACCCAAAAACATTAGGGCACTTCCTTGGGTCATAAGGAACATTTGTATAAAGTTTCATGATTCTAGGTCATTTGGTTCTTGAGTTAGAGTCTGGAAACGAAAAGGACTACGGACAGACAAATGAACGCACGGATGGACAGACAAATTGACAGACAGACAGGCATGGTGAAACCAATATACCCCCCTCTACTTTGTAGATGGGGGGTATAAAAAAACGTGACTGGGAGTTGTTATTGTGTACACATTTCCTGAAGCAAATTATCTCCAAATTATGGAGCTTTTTTTGCTCTATCTTACAATTTTCAAAACAGATCAAAGAAGTTTTGATTTTAGAATAGTTTAAACCAAGATGCAACAAAGGCTAAGCATTCTTATCTTGAAAATTATTTTGTGAGTAGAAATAAAGGAAAAAGTATGTTATAGGAAACAATTCCCCATGCAAGTAATGAGTACAGATGAACTTTTAAGTTATAATCAAAGGCCTGAAAGGCCTGAATTGAAGACAGGACTGAATATTAACAATTGGAATGAAAATTGTGGCGTTTTGAGAAGATCTCTAGAGTGTGAATCAAAAATTTAAAACAATCATTGATGGTTACATATGGAAACTGCACCTTCCTAACAAATGAATATGCTTTACTTTGAAGACTCATCACATCCAGATAAACCTATCCCTCTAGCCAATTCAAGCTTAACAATAGGGTAACTGCCTTCATAATCGCTATTCATCCCTAAGTGTAAGTTTTCAATATCCTTAATGAAAAATATTCATTTAACCAACAGAAATATGGTGGCAATTCTAAAAACTCATATGAATTATTGCAACCCTGTTTTATAAAATTGTATAGATTATCCCCAGCAATCCAATATGATCCAAATCCGATTTTTTTTCCAGTCAAACTTATTAAGTGGATGTGTAAAAATCTTAAATAAAATGTTAATCCACATGACACACATTGCTTACCCCTTGATGAAGAGCTGAACATTTCATTGCCATGGTGAATATTGCCCTGAATTGGAAATTTGTTCAAATTTCTTTTACATTTATTATCTGATCCAGGATTTGACTAATTATCTCCACATAGAAGAAGCAATGAAAGTAATACCAATATTGTTATACTTTTACTAGTCAAAGTCAATACCAAGAAGAAGTATTTTCCCGTACAATGGCTGTAGCTTTTTTTATGAATACCGTTTAAGTTTCTTCCAGGAGTGAAACATTCTATTTCTATTTTCCATTGAGATATTTCGATCTCAATTTCAGGTTATTCTCCTTGCATATGGTCTTACTAAGTAGAAAATTATTTTTACTACAAAATGATAAATAAACCTGTTAAGACAACCAACCTTTCAGGCCTGTTCCACGGGACTGCTTTTCTAGATCTAGATTCGGATTGAACTATCCGGTGAACTATCAATTTTGACAAAACTGCCAAAATGTCAGATCGTTAAATGAAATCCCGAGCTACAGCATTTATCACCATGAGTAGAATTCTTTCAAAGTCCACTCCAGAATGTTACAAATGAATCCATTCCAGTTTCCAAAACAGTTTTTGTTATTGTCAGAAAATTGTCGAAAACAAAAGCGGAAACTCAAAACCGGGGTCGTGCATGCGTGGTACTACTGTATAGGCCATTCGGAACACCACTCGGCCAATCTAACGCATTCGTCACAACTCGGCCGATTCCGTAACCTACATTTAGATAGATCTGAAACTTCGGAGATCGCCCGATGATTGCCGATTGAATATCACAATCAAGATCTGTTGCCGTTTACGGAAATGACCGAGTGATGTTCCAAATGCTGTACAATATGGATAGACAGAACAAGCCTAATAATAAAGTAATTTGATAAGCCATCGAAATTTCTCCGTAAATCCAAGTAAAAATTCAAACCTAGGAAATTCCAAGGGTTTACGAGTTTATTCAAATAGCCTTGTGCTATTTTAGTTTTTATCCATTTACACTACGACAGGCCCGGGAGACGGATAAATAAAGCAACCTTAAGGACACACAAACACACAATTTTACGAGAAATAGGGAGTCTAAAATGGGGAACTGAAAATAGCTTGCCAATGCTATGTATAAAAACAGTTGTAGGATGCAATTGAAAATTTGGAGCAAATGCAAAAGATTGCAGCCGAAAACGCCCTAAAACAGCACCATTTACGAATGTAAAACACATTTCTGCAGGCAACCTCTGCATGGATCACGTGTTCACTCCCCTGAGGTCCTGGCCAGAATTTAGGTCAGCGCCAAAATTTTACGGTATATTGCTACACTATTGATTATTTTTGCCGCGTTTATTTTTATGAATGGGTCTACTTTTTTTAGCGTAATGACACATGTAGGTTTGTTATCAGAATCCGATGGCGACGATCCCTATATTGAAAGACAGGTAAACCTGTCTTCAATAAAAAGGCTTCAAGTATCTTATGACTAGAAAGCCATGAATGGCTTGTGTCGCTCCACAGGCTTGAATTTCTTGTAATAGCAAATCTAAGTTTTGACTAGATTTTTAGATATTTTGGCTTCTACTGATGTTGAAATGATTTTCAAAGTTTCCACTATTATAACGTATAGAGAAATGACCTCCGCCCATAAAAGACATATTTTTCTTCAAATAACAATAATTTTTGGCTGAATGATAATGGATCACCCTAGGATCATACTAATGAAGTTTGATTGATATCCATCAGTTACATTCTGAGAAAATGATTTTCAAAGTTTCCACTATATAATATATAGAGAAATGACCTCCGCCCATAAAATAAATATTTTTCATCCGATCACGATAATTTTTGGTAGACTGATAAAGGGTCACCCAAGGATCATTCATGTAAAATTTGGTTGATATCTATCTATTAGATTCTGAGAAAATGATTTTCAAAGTTTCCACTATATAACATATAGAGAAATGACCTCTGCCCATAAAATACATATTTTTCATCCGATCACAATAATTTTTGGTAGACTGATAAAGGGTCACCCAAAGATCATTCATGTAAAATTTGGTTGATATCTAACTATTAGATGCTTAGAAAATGATTTTCAAAGTTTCCACTATATAACATATAGAGAAATGACCTCCGCCCATAAAATACATATTTTTCATCTGATCACAATTATTTTTGGAAGACTGATAAAGGGTCACCCAAGGATCATTCATGTAAAATTTGGTTGATATCTATAAGTCAGATTCTGAGAAAATGATTTGCAAAGTTTCCACTATATAACATATAGAGAAATGACCTCTGCCCATAAAATACATAGTTTTCATCTGATCACAATAATTTTTGGTAGACTGATAAAGGGTCACCCAAGGATCATTCATGTAAAATTTAATTGGTATCCATCAATTAGAACCTGAGAAAAATAACTTTTTACCATATTTGGAAATAAGCCACGCCCATTAAATCCATGTTTTTCATTGGATCAAAATTTCTTGAACAACTTTGAAAGAGGGTCACCCAAGGATCATTCCTGTGAAGTTTGGTTGAAATCCATCCAATAGTTTCTGAGGAGAAGATTTTTAAAGAAAAAGTTTACGACCGGACGCATGGAAGGACGGACGGACGCACGGACGGACGCACGCCGGACACAACGCCATGACAATAGCCCCAGTGGCTTTCAGCCAGTGGAGCTAAAAATCATAATGTTTTATGTAAACATTTTCATAGCAGTTGTATAAGTCAGTTAAATTGAAGAATAAGTAAGAAAGCATTTATGGATAAATATTTCATTCTTCATGATATCTATCCTGGTAATGAAGTAAAAGATATTTCGTAATTTTATTTCATTCCTTTGAGGATCACTTAATGATTCTTACAATATTCCTTCAAAGGATTGTAATGAATACATTGAGTTTTAAGGCATATTGACTGCATTTGTTGTTGCTGCTGTTGTTGATTATTTTCTTGCTTTTTTTTTTTCAAATTGAATGCAAGCATTATCCAAAATGCAGTTCAACACGTTAATAATTTTAGACCCAAAAAAGACCCACTCAGCAAATACTTAGAACATTTTCAAACTTTTGAAATGTATTGATTTAGAAAATGAACACAATTACACAGCTTTTCTGTCTACTAACAATATCTAGCAGCTACAAGATACAAAACACAAATATGTAGATTTTATCTACACACTGATCTACACATTAACCTATCTGACTCATATGTACATGTGTACAACATATAATGATGAATTGGATAATGATTGTAAGTTTAAAAATCAAATTCAATTGAATGAGAATCATGAATATAGACTTTTATCTTATAACTATACAAATATCCGTATGATAACATCCCGTATGATATTTTTTATGATATCACATAGTTATTTTTAGAACATGATATAATGTGGTTATTTTTAGAAACTTGCATTTCAGATAGAAACACCGACGAAAACAAGACGAATATAGGTTATAAGATAAATATAATACATTCTTAGTGTATTGTATGAAAAAAATATCAAACTCGGTTGTGAGAATTAATAATTGTCTCGGCATAGCCTCGACAATGATCAATTCTCCCAACCTCGTTAGATATTTTTTTTCATATAATACACTAAGTATGTATTATATATATATGATAGTGAATGAATGAGAATTTGATCTAAAGGCTTAACTTCACAAGATCTTATATCAGACAAATTCTTTTTTTTTTTTTTTAATTTGATAGAATTAATATCTTGGGTTCTTATGTCTGACAAACGGTGAAGCTAAATATAGGCCCGAGATTGACCTGTCACAATGGTATTAAAGGCTACTAAATATAACAAGAAGACTATGAGATGTTCCTATGTCACACACCTCCTTAAATTACTATATGAGGCCAACTTTTCAGCAAAAGTTATCATTGTAGTTTTATGATAATTTATGACAGACTTTCTTACCAAGTTCATGAAGATTAAGCCATACTTTTGGCCTCTAGAGTGTAAATTAGAACTATTCATTAGGGCCTCTTTTCCTGCGATACCACATGGATGATGATCCTTCCTGTTTTCATTAGGGTTTATCCTTGTCACCTCACAAATATTCTTACCAAGTTTCATGATGATAGGGTCATAATTGAATAAGTTAAAGTATTTATAAGTTACAATGTTTTGATCATTCATCAAAAATATTTCATTAAAGACGATTAACCTGTATTATGCACTTGCGTAATGTTTGTAATGGTACTTTTATACACTTGTTGAATGCATAACAATATAAACAATGCCATGACAATGGCCCCATTGGCCTGATGCTTGTTTAGTTCAGAGGATTTACTAGTTTGTATGGGATTTAATACCACTCTCAACATAATTGTGGTTATATTGTCAAAACTGGTGACCTACCCATGGTTTCCTGCCATTTTTCACGCCAGTACAACCACATTTCACCAGGGCCACTAGTTGCTCATCCTTCTCCTTCTTAGGCCTACTACTTATCACATCCTTTTTTTGAAGGAGACAAATTACTTGTGACAGCCACATGTGTTACAGTTGAGCTAGCTCGCCTGGTGAGTTCACAGGATATAGATTTTGGCCCATAGTCTCCATTGCCATAAGAATTGAAGAGTGCTCGATGTTTATTGTAATAATTTACTCATGCAATTTAACCTGAGGAGATCTTGCATTTTTGTTCTTTTAGAAAATGAGAATTGGAAAGATTTTTTTTTTATCTCATGCACATATAGGAATTTCAAAGAATAAAGTTCATCAGGAATTCTGGAATATTATAAATAAAATTTCATCTCTTATAATCAAATGAATGACAGGCAAGTCTTTGATCAGCATTTCCAAATATTTGAAATGTGTGATTAATGAATACGCTGAGCTTCCTAGCTAGTGCCTATTCACTCATTCCAAAAGGCACTCATACTTTTCGATAACTTGAAAAGTACCTTGGATTTAAGTGTAGTAATTTTGGGCCATGTTTTAGGTGATTCGGCTTCTGGTTGTACTTTGGTAATTTAATACAAGTTAAGAAGACCACATTTAGTTAATTTCTTCTGAATGTCTGTGGATATCATTTGCGCTTTATTATAATTCGACAACAAAACTCAGTAAAACACTGTGTTTTGTTATCAAATTATGATTTGCCCACTTATATTTTTTTGTTGATTTTTTGTATGCAACATCATCTTTAGCAGGATTGGTCATATTTGTGATGTCATGTAAACCAACATAGCACGTCCATGTCTGCACCCTTATTATTCCCGAGAGCTATTTCCTAGAATTGCAGAGGATTCACAATTGAGGCTGATCTTTACTCTGCACACATGAAAATTTGTAGGAAATGTCCAACACACGCTGATACGGGAAAATATACTTCATATGAAAAAATGAACCATCTATTTTATCAAAAAATAAATTGATTTTAAAAAGCAGTTATCTCAAATATAAGTTTCTCACCTTTTGGAGTTTGGTACACCTTCCCATCATTTCTTACAAACTGATTTTCCAGCAATCTGTCCTTCTCATTCTCCATTTGATACACTGTAAATAAATATATTGAAACCATTCAAATCATAATTGATAATCATCATCATGACCTTTCCAACAGGGTTGCAGATGTGTAGCACTAAAAGAATCATCAGGTAACCCAATAAAATAAATATTTGAAAAAAAAAAGCCTTAAACTAGATATTTTTTTCTAAAAATCTAATACATCAAGAGCACCACCTACTGATGCCTAAACTCGGCTGTTTAGTGCTGGATTGTGGATAAAAATCTTAGTCCAAAAAGGGGCATAATTTGCACAAAATACATCTGGAATTACCCCCCTTTGTAATATAGGCTGTGCTTTCGATTGTGAATATGTCTGCCAAGTTTCAAGTGAATGCCTTCAATAAAACCAGAGATATCATAAAATGTCAAAGTTTTTGAATGACAATGACCACACCAAAGACACTTATACTAAAGCAAAACTTTGGGTTTTCCCTGAAAACAGCCAAGCTAATTCTTGGCAAAACTGTTTAATCACCCTGAAAATGGTATCATCATGAAAATAGTTATCCCATTTAAAATCAAAATACTCTTTTTTTTATATCATAAATTAATGAATTTCAAGAATTTTATCTACCTATCAAAGAAGTCAAGGTTATACTACAAACAGACTACTACTAAGAAAATCCTCAATCTTATAAAAGCCTGTGTGTGACATTTCCAACAATTTGACATGTGTGTGTGTGAAGAACAAACATTGAGCAGCATAGCTAGCTACACAGTGTAATTAGAAGATTGCTTGAATGTCTCTTGATACTTTGAGACCTTATCTATCTACAAACACAAAGGAAAGACCCTGGTCAGACAGTGTGAATGCACAGACTGGTCAGAATCTTTGCTTGGCACATTTTGAAATTGTTGAAAAAGTCACACAGGCTCATATAGAAATAGATGACTTATTTAATACATTCATAATGAATACAAACAAACATGATAATCTAAATGTATATTTTCCAGTTTTTACTCTCTAACCCTTGTCATGCTGAACCAGGAATATTACTACTTTGGCAAATTAAGACAAAGGTCAGTCTACAAAAAATATGTGCACGTCATTGAAGTTAGTCCTCACCCTTTGAATTCGATTTTTGAACAAGAAGAATATAGATTATATATTCTATAAATAATGATCTACAATAAGTGCTTCCAGGACTCTCAATACTTTGATTTTAATGTAATTATGCAAAGGTCTTTATAAAACATGCAAAGCGTTAAATATATTGTGAATTTGAAAAGCACCTACTCTGATTTTATAAACGTAGCATTAATTCACCTCTGGGTTACTGTTTAAGTTTTAGATGAATAGACTATGTAAGATTAAGCATCCCCGTATCTTATAAATGAAGGGTAGGGGGTAAATATCACTCAAAAATGACAGATCTTTCAAACTTACACCTTTTAAATCCAAAGGATCACTTCTGTTAATCCTGGTTTATTCAATCCTTTAAAAACAATAGGCATTTAGCTCCCCAGAAAATCACAGTAAATCTGAGGCCATAATTAAGGCACTGGGAACTTTTCTCCCAAATTGGTCTGGTGTAAGGTAACCAAGTGGTATCAGTTTACTTATGGTCCACAATTTGGGTCACAATCATCTAAGCTTGTGCATGATATTTCCAACAATAAAAAACATGCCAAAGGTTAACCCCTGTCATGTTGAAAAAAACTTTGCAAAATATCTTTGAAATCAAAGACCTAAAAGTACTGAATAACTAAATACCATAATTGTGAGTCATTATCTATTTCAAAAGTATTATACTTTAAACTATAATGGTTTAAAAACAAAAACTCAGATGGTGTAGACTAAGATCAGCATGCACATATGTGCAGGCTGATCTTTGTCTATACCTTCTGCCAAAGCAGGAATACTCTGGGTCCAGCATGAAAAGGGTTAACACTCAAATCAGCCTGTGCAACCACACAGTCTGATCAGAGTCTTCACTGTGCACTAAATAGATGGCTTCTAGCTCATAGTGTCAGACAAGATTACTCAATTATAAACTTGTAGAGACATAAATGGTTTGTTTGTTTGAATGGGTTTTACGCCGCTTTCAACAATTTTGCAGTTATATCGCAGCAGCCGGAGCACCTAACAATGGATTCCTGGTATTTCTTTCACCTGTACTACCATTACATCCTTTCCTAGCCCTCGACTGCTATCTCACATAGGTTTACGATTATCTACCCATTGGTGAGAGAAAAAATGTCTGAAAGGATATTTGCCGCCACCGGGGATCGAACCCACGACTTCCAGATTGGAAGTCTTGTGCCTAACCAACTGAGCTATGGTGGCAGCAGACATAAATGGTAAAGAGCAAAGGAAAATCAGAAGCCTAGCCTGCTCAGTTGTGATATCTGGGTATCTGGGGGATTACATAATATGATCAAATGTCTATATATGATTGCCATTTAACAGAACCGATTTGAATGTGTCTATGGATGAGTCCCTTGTTGGTCACAATTCTAGTTCAGAAATTGTTACCAAGCCTGCTTTTTCTATACTAATGAGTATTCACCAGACAAAAATTATATACCTGTCTAAACTCACAGACCTTCCAGACAATGGATCATTAGAATGCCAAATACTTGATTTTGACATCATTTGGAGGAAACCATTGTTCAAAAAGGGTATTACAAGTGTTCTACTCTTTTTCAAGTGGCCTTCTTCATAAAGAGTGGTGAAAATCAAATTCTTTCACTTGTCTTTCAGATCTTATCTAGTTGTCTTTCTACACTTAAATAATATCCAGATGTGTTGTTTCAAATAGCACATACACCTATAGTGTTTGCCATTCAAATTACAAACTTAATAACTAAGGTCAAAATCTCTTCTATTGTTCTATTATATTGTTCTAAGTAATTTCTTCATGTCAACAAGGTCATCTTTCCAAAAGGAGAGAAAATTCTTAAAATTTCATCAAATGGAAATTGACAACTGTTTCTTCTTTGAATTGGTTTGTTTGTTTGTTTGATTGTTTGTTTGTTTGTTTGTTTTAATGTCACTTTTAACAATCTTGCAGTCAAGTTGTGGCAACTAGAGCACCTTACAATGAATTCCTGGTATTCATACCAGTACTATACAACCATAACATCCTTTCCTAGCCCCAAGCCCCTATCCCAAATAGGTTAACAATTAGTGGGAGACAAATAGTTGCAGTCTAACTTGCAGAGGATGAGAATTGCGGTCATGGATCAAACCTGGGTCTTTTGAATGAAATTATTACATGCTACCACTGCACTTTGAGGGCAGTGCCTTCTATTCATTTGGAACAATCTTAATTTTTGCTGTCTGTTAATTGGTCTGTTAATTGGTATGCTATACAGGGTAGGTTATGAGCATTAACATATCAGAGCTACAGATAGAAGGTGGGGGGGGGTGGGGGTGGGGGGGTGTTGGAATGAGATAAAAGTTTTTTAATAATAATAGCATAAACTAAATGTTCTTGGTACTCATTTGAATTGTCTGGTCAAGACAATTCAAATGAGAACCAACCACATAGTGTTTTATTGAGAAAGAAAGATTTTATAGCATAAAATATATGTTGTTGGCACTCATTGGAATTGTCTGGTCAAGACAATTCAATGAGTACCAACAACATAGGATTTCATTGAGAAAGAAAGAAACATTTTAGAATTGCTTTACTCCCTCTTATTTGTACCTCTGAACTTTATAGATATTTTCAGGCTAATCAAGGTAATACAGTCCATGTACTGCAACGCTAGAAGCCGTGCTCGAGTTGGCGCAACCTACAGCGAGGAATTTGAGGTCAAAGTCGGTGTACACCAAGGGTCCGTACTGAGCCCGCTGTTATTTATAATTGTCCTGGAAGCTTTGTCACAACATTTCCGTACCAGTTGCCCATGGGAGGTACTCTACGCAGACGACCTAGCCATCGTGGATACTTCCCTGGAAGCTCTCATAGAGAGAATTAAAGACTGGAAGACAGGTATGGAAGATAAAGGCCTCAGGGTAAATATGAATAAGACCAAGCTCATGATCTCCTGCCCAAGCCAGGTATCTGTGAAGAAGACAGGAAAGTACCCATGTGCAATATGCTTGAGTGGCACAGGCCAAAACTCAATACAGTGTAGCAGCTGCTCCCAATGGGTTCACAAAAAGTGCAGTGGAATCAAAGGAACCCTGAAACCAGACCCTAACTTCAAATGTCGTCGATGCCTTGGAAGCCTCACTCCAAATGTCAACAGTATCATAACTGAGGTAACCATTGGACAGGACAAACTTGAAGTCTTACCAAGCTTCTGTTACTTAGGCGACACATTATCAGCGGACGGTGGATGTGAGCTAGCAGCAACCACAAGATGTAAGTCTGCCTGGAAAAAGTTCAGGGAACTCCTACCAATCTTAACCTGCAGGAGCCTTCCAATCACAACCAGAGGCAGACTATACTCAAGCTATATACGGCCAGTACTGCTCTATGGGTCTGAGACATGGGCAGTTACATCCAGCACTCAAAAGAAGCTGATACGTAACGACAAGGCCATGATAAGGTGGATCTGTGGAACAAAGCCTGAAGACAGCGTGACACTAGAGACCCTAACCTCCCGGCTACGTATCAGGAACCTAACAGAAATCCTTAGGGCAAACAGGCTTAGATGGTTTGGCCATGTGGAGCGGAGTAATGGATGTGTGTCAACGGTTCGATCCATAAACATTGAAGAACGCAGAGGACGCGGCAGACCCAAACTAACATGGGAAGAGTTGGTAAAAAGAGATCGGGAAGCCGTAGGACTGACCAACATTAACCCCTTCGACCGCCAGATGTGGAGAGGGAGGCTACGATCGCGACTGGGCAGCCAGGCCCCACCCTCCGTAGAGGACTAATAAATGGCCTGGATAATCAAAACAGGATAGTGAGTGAGTGAGTGAGTGAGTGATGGAACATAGGAATGGTCTGAAGCTTATTCATTTTGTGAACCACCACTACTTATCTACAGCTCTATTCAAGGTGTAGGTAGTATGGCCTTTTTGGTTGTTCAACAATAATTGGATTTATTTTCAGACAAAACCTTTCAATAGGGGGTAAGAAAATCAAGGGGTTAGTGCAAGTCTATTAATTTTTTGTAAGTGTCTATGTAATCATAGGCAGCTACAATAGATATGCACTAGCCCCTTGATTTAATGAATATTGTTGTTGTTATTCTGAACCTCGTACCAACAGCTTTGATCAAGCTGCAGTTACGAGGTTTTAGAATAAAAACCACAATATGTTTGTCAAATTCAGGAGTGTTTTGCCAGGGATTGAATACAGAAAAATACAGAAATCGTGACTTCTTACCAAAATCATGTTCAAAATTACAGTATACATTAATGTCTGTAATGATATATAGATCAAAAGTTAACCTTAATGAAATGCTGACTTTATGGATAAACAAGAGCACTGCCTTCTGTGTCTGAGTGGCTGCAGGGTGCTGGATAGTATAACTACTTCATAGATTAGGGAAATAAAAGTCTAAGTAAAAAATGGGGCTTGATTAGCACAAAATGAACCTGGGGCCCGTTTCACAAAACGTCTTGCCAAAAAAATGATCTTAAGTCAAAGTCACAAATCGAACCTGGTATTTTCATTCGTTGTTAGATTCTGCCATACAAAATATCTCATTTGAATCGTCTTTAGAAGACATTTCAAATGAGATTTTGCATGGCAGAATTCCATGATTAGTTACTTCTGTAGAGCAAATTTAATTTTTGATTTACGCAAAAAATGATCGAAAGATGTTTAGTAAAACAGGCCCCTGGAGTTATTCTCCTTGATAGCATACATTGCCATTTAGATAGTGAACACATAAGCCAAGTTCCAAGTGAAATGCCTTCAGTGATATCAGAGATATTTTAAAATATCAAAGTCTTTGCACAACATAAAAGACCAAAATGATTTTGACACCAAGGTTATAGCAGTATCTGGGTTTTTTCTCCAAAAAAAAACAAGCTCAAAAAGAACATTCTCCATCAATTGCTCTGGGGAGAATGCAACAATGCATTGATTTAACCATAAAACCACTTGATAGGCATCTTAACTAGATAGAAATTACAGAAATTTTCCAGAATATTTACAGATGATTATCACTGCTAGGAGGTTTCGGATTTGTGATCTTTCATGTTAACCCTTGTTCTGATGAATTAAACTTGAATCATTTTTGGGACAATTTGATTAATCTGACTATGGTTCCCCCCCCCCCAACCCAGTAATAAAGTAAAAAGCTAACAGGAAAGGTTAAGATCAGTCTAAATTGGGTGCCAAGAATTTAGTACAAAAGGCATATGTCATGAACAGCAATTCAGTGGTTAAAAGAATTAACAATTTCTAAACTAAATTTACTCTAAAGAGAATTCTGGGAATCAAAAGACCCCATATCATCAAGGTGGAGCTCCCTAACTTCGATTCTTAGACTTCACTATAATCATTTATCAATTCAGAACTACAGTTAGAGGGGGTGTTTTGGATTTTTAAAAGAAAACAAGGGCAGCATCAATGTGTGCCAAGGCTCAGCTGCAGGTTCTTGATCAAGAAAAATTTTTAAGTCAAATAGGGGCATAGCTCTTTAAAAATGTCTTCAGAGCTATCCCCCTCGATAGTCTGGATCTTGCAATGGTGAACACACATGCTAAGTTTCATAAAGATATCTTTAATAACAACAGAGATATGACCAAGATTTAAAGTTTGTCATGCTAAACCTACACAAATGCCTATGCCAAAAACAATGCAATAGCTATTAATGACACCAAGGTGATGACAATAAATAGGGATTTCTCCGTAAACAACAAAGCTAATAATTTGAAACTATTTTCACAAATCCTATGTTGTGCGTACTCATTGGATTCTCCTCATAAAGACAATTGAGCCTGTGCGTGACATTTCCAACAATTTGAAACGTCCGTGAGGTGGAAATATTCAGTATCGTTAACAGCCACATACTGTTAATATAAAGTTACCTGATGGCTTACAGATACTTTGAGACCTTACCTATCCACTAAACGCCTAGTGAAGACTCTGGTCAGACTGTGCGGATGCACAGGCTGGTCAGAGTCTTTGCTTTGCGCATTTTTGAAATTGTTGGAAATCTCACGCACAGGCTCAATTAAAATTAGTACTCACAACATAGGGTTTCATTTGGAAACAATCATTTTAATCCATAAATTCATAAAATGCTGACAAGGGCTTAGCTACCATTACGTAAATTACGCAAATGCATTAAGTTCTAAATAAATCCTTTTCAAAAAATGTTGTTCTTGAATGATCATAACATTAAAACTACAGCTTATTCAAGCTATAATTACGAAATTTTTAGTTATTCAAGCTGTAATTACGAAATTTTGATTATTCACCAACGTTCAATTCATAGACAAGGGGAGTGGAGGGAGGACATTCATCTTTTGTCACAGTCCACATATCACCTTAATCCTATATATTCTTTAATGCTTTTTGGTGGTTTATCGAGAAATAACGGTAGATTATCACTTGATAAACTCACCGCAAAAGCAGTGAAATTATCAAAAACTTAAACCTTGCTTTTGTCCATTTCATCCTATCTGACGTCATCTATGCGGGGTGAAATAAGTGACGTCACAATGAACGTTGCATAGCAATCACGCGCAAAATGACGCGCTTTACGAAAATATGTCCTAGAAATTTCACATTTTGTCTCATTTTTGCATTAAAGAAATAGAATAATCATTTGTTTTTCATGTAAGATCGATTAATATTTCATTCCGTGATAAAACAAAAGCTATCTTTTCACTCGTGGCTCTGCCACTCGTGAAAATATAGCCTTTGTTGTTCACTCAATGAAATATAAATCGATCTTACACTTAAACAAACGATTATCCTCTATTTCTATGTTGGTAGCCATCTGAGTGTGTATAAATTTCAAAATCCTAGTTACGCCTAAGGTAGCTCAACAAAAATATTCATAACTTCTTTAAGCAAAGGGAGGTAAATAAATTCAGTGCAAAATTACAAGGCAGAATTATTTCCCTTTGACAACAATTAACCAGCTTTCCTAAAATTGGTAAGTTTTCATTTCAATACAGGTGATTGTTTTTATAAGATGTCCTAAATCATGATAAATATAACTTTAAATATAACTCAAAAGACCTAAAATAACCTTTTTAACACTTTAGCTGCTACTTATTAAAAGTGACTGCTAACAGTTTTGACTGAAATTTAAAGGTTGACACCTCTACCAGTAATTAGTCCATTGGACCCCCATCTTATGAAATCCAAGCTCAAATTCTTAAAAGGTGTCCCATTTTTGATATCGGGAAGGAAAATTATAGAAAAGAATAATTTTTTCCCTTTCCATACCTTCCTCCCCAAATATATATGTTTTTCTCCCAAAATACTAGTTGATGAAAGCAAATTATTTTTTTTGGTATCTGCCAAAATTTAGTAGTGAACACATTCAAATTTTGACAAACAGATAAAGGCCACGTAGGGAACTACAATGTTTGTTTGTTGAAATATTTTAGTTGTACCAAGGGAGTCCATTACACTCCTCACATGCGAAATAAAGGAGTCTCACCAGTAAAACAAGGCATCTCAGACTCCCTTTGGTGTTGAATTTCACCTGTTCAATCATTTGCAAATATTAGTCCAAATAAATCAAACTCAATTAAGAGCTGGGAACGAGTAGATATTTTGTATCCGGGTACCCAAGATCTCGTTACTCGTGGATATTCTATTACCCAATGATTACTGTCCATAAATATTCATTTTACCAAATAAAAACATATGGGAATCCAGAATTTCTGTACAGGTGAGTTGAACATACAATATCCGACATGGTTTTAAGGGACGCAGGGGTAACAAAGACTCTGCAAACTATCTGATGTAAGTCAGTTAGACCATCTTCAAATCAACTTCAGAATAGAATTAAAGACCGTTTAAAACAGTCTTCAATTCTTTTCTGAATTTGATCCCCAAGGGTACATATTGCTTAAACATTATTTCAGATAGCAGGTAATGATTAAGAACCTGGGTAGCAATGTTACCCCGGGTAATGATTAAGAACCTGGGTAGCAATGTTACCCTGGGTAATGATTAAGAACCTGGGTAGCAATGTTACCCTGGGTAATGATTAAGAACCTGGGTAGCAATGTTACCCTGGGTAATGATTAAGAAGCTGGGCAGCAATGTTACCCTGGGTAATGATTAAGAACCTGGGTAGCAATGTTACCCTGGGTAATGATTAAGAACGAGGGGAGCAATGTTACCCTGGGTAATGATTAAGAACCTAAGTAGCAATGTTACCCTGGGTAATGATTAAGAACCTGGGTAGCAATGTTACCCTGGGTAATGATTAAGAAGCTGGGCAGCAATGTTACCCTGGGTAATGATTAAGAACCTAAGTAGCAATGTTACCCTGGGTAATGATTAAGAACCTGGGTAGCAATGTTACCCTGGGTAATGATTAAGAACCTGGGTAGCAATGTTACCCTACCTGATAATCGGGTACTCAAGTACATGTCCTAGCTCTAGATTCAAAGTACATTCGATATTGCTCGAGCGACCACGTCTATTAAGCGACCAATTTTACTAAGCGACCATGATAAAAAGTCCCTTCACCGTAAGCAAAATCTCTGAAAAAGAGGATATCTTATTGAAAAACCGGTTATTGTTGAATATTATGTTGTTGGAACCCATTAGAATTGTCTCAATAAGACGATTCTAATGGGTTTAAACATCATAGGCTTCAGTATGACTTGACCGACAATCTTTAAATGCTATCAAAATGAACCGTCACATTTATTAATAATATTTTGTACCAAGCGACCATTCCCGTAAACGACCGCTTTTTGGTGGTCCCTTAAGTGGTCGCTTAACACAAGTTTTACTGTACATTGCAATGCATCAGCTATAAAAATATAGGCAGTAACAACTGTTTGGCCCTAAGCCATCAAAATTAATCACAAGAAATTTGATACCTTTTTCTTCCTCTTTTTTCCTCCCATCAGGAACCCTCTTTCTCTCTGAATTATTTATGCTCTTATTTTCTTCACCATGGATCACTTCATGTGTTGATCTTCCTTTAGGTATAACTGGGGGCTCTTCTCTGAAAACATTTACTGGACTCATCAGAGGGCAGTCGAAAAGGAAAATTGAATAATCTTAAAATAAAACTTTTCTTTTTTTCATGTACGAAAATAAAACTTTTTTTTGGTCCTACCTTTTTACATTCTTTTATCCTATTTACAGGGATAATTTTGGGGTGAGATATTGAGAGATTCTCTCATTTTTATAGCAGAAATCTCATTGAAATAGGCTTAATGAGAGAAAAAATTCAAAGTAAAGTGAAATGTAGTGAATGTTTTGGTAAAATCTCTTGCCAAATATTCTTAATTCCTTGTTTGATTTGACTAAATGAGATATTTTTGCACATGATATTTTGAGCCAGAATGATCCCTGTATTTACAATCCGATGGTTGACACTAACTGTTTTTCAATGGGTTTGCACCGGAAACCCTATTTGCTATGGTAGGGATCAGCCCTGAAAATCAGTGATGCCTTCCTTAATGTGCATAGGTAGAATTGTACAAGGAATAACAAAGATTAGTGATAAATTCTAATATTTTTGTAAGCAAAGGGATGTAACTTCACTTTATCCTTACAAAAGAATTGAGTTTGTTGTGCACAATATCATTTAGAAATAAAATACATATTCGATCAAAATTATGTTTCTTATTTGTAAACAAAATATGTACTAAGCAACACTTAGAGCTTTTGAACGACCATTTTTTGCTGGTCCTGTAAGTGCAGGGCTCGTGTTAGTGTTTCATATTTGGGAGTTATTGACTCCTCACATAAGAAATTCTGGGAGTCAAATCTGTCACAATGACAGAAAAAGCAAATCATAAATAGAATTTTGCATATTTAAGAGTAACTTTAACTGTTTCTTGTAATGATATGACCCAAGTAATTAATTTGTAGAATTTATGATGGTAATTTGTGAAAATCTTAGGCAATTAAATCCATGTTTTGACCATTAGTAATTCCCCTCAAGGGGGTCAAAATGACCCCATGGGGGAAATTTCTAGGGGTCAAATTAAGACATTTTTCAGATTTTGGGGGTCAAAACCCTGGTTTAAGGGTCAAACACAAGCCCTGAAGTGGTTGCTTAATACAAGTATTTTTTACCTTTTAACCCAGATTGGATCTGCTTCAGATTCATGTTTATATGGGGCTTCCAGTGCCACTCCTTTACTTTTCTGTATTGCTGATTTGATTTCAGATATTGCATTATCCAACGCTTCACGTTTTAACTTCAGATCATCTATAATAGCTTCAGCGTCCATTTCTCTGGGTTTCATATTTACACACTCTGTTCCATAGAGATTCTTTTCTAACTCCTCTTGTTGTTTTTTCTGTAACATTTTCTGTGGTGTATTATGCTCAGATTTAACCCCCTCTTCCACATCACTTGTCTGACTGCTGGACAGCCCATCCTCCACATTGGGCATCCCTGAAGGATCATTATCCCCATCAGATACAACACTTTCAATCTCCACACTGTCACACTCTGTATTTTCTGGTGAGAGTGTAAATAGTTTATTTTCATCTCCTATCACAGTATGATGGTCAGGTCCATTTAATGGAATTTCAGTTAGCATGTCTTCACTTAGGTTACTAGGAAGAGTTTTAGAGTCTGAACTCTGTGTGGAAAGTTTTTCTGGAGTAGTCTCCCTTGAATTATCAGTCAATCTATCTAAACCATTCATGACACTATTATTTTTACCTTCAAGTTCTGAGCTATTATATGCTAGTCTCATACCCACATAGGAATTACCTTCTTGAATACGTGAATATTTCACATACTCATATTCATTCTCGATATCAGCAGGTTTCTGTATAAGAATACTCCCATTTGTCAGCGCTTGAGACATTTCATCCTTGAGTTCTTCATTCATCAAGGTGTTCTTTAAGTTTAACGCTGCAGATCTTGCCATTGAACTCTGTACCAGATCATCAATTATCTGTTTCGCATTGTTATCCATATTTCTTGTGTTTTGTATTTTCTCAGAATTTTCATCCATCTCTTCAACTCTACATGCTAGTCCAGGTGACTGTTTACGTATTTTAGGCTTTGCACCCTGACTTGTATATGTTACATTATCAATGTGGATGTCTTTTTCATAATTTTTCACTTCACCTGTGACTGGAATATTATTTCTTATTTCTAAACTATTTCTTTTCTTCATTGTTTGGTCTTTACTTTCATCATTGGGAGGCAGTGATTTACTCCTCTGCTGATCTCGCATGTTAATGACTAGTTCATGTTTCCTAAAACTATCTTGGATAGACAGTGGTACTTTACCACCAGAGTTTGATTTTTGACTACTCCTAGAAATATTATTATTATCATGAATATCTTGACTAGCTTCACTCTTTCCACTTAAAGACCCGTCGTTAATTATGCTATTACTCATATTTTCTTTTGATATATGTATATGATCATCAGTCATTTGTATCGAGATTCTATCACTAAGCTTATCATTATAATTTGAAGTCTGTTGAGTTTGGGTAACGTAAACTTCGTCTCGTGGAATGTCATCACAATAATCTGGAAGATAGGAGTCTACACTATCCTCGCTGTCTCTACGTGATAAATTTCCTCCTGGCACATCATCATCTAAGAGGTTTTGATAAGACAGGGACGAGATGTCACTAGCATGGTGAGAACTGCCTTCACTAAACCTAACCTCCATACTCAAATTATCACCGTTGTCACTAAATGGGGTGCTGGGTCTCAAACCCTCGTCTCCGCCACATGCACCCTCTTCTACACCAAGATGGCTGTTTGTATCGGACTGAACTGGCTCTCTGGGTTCCTCGGAATCGGACATTACTAAGCTGTACCCAGAGAAAGATCCACGACTAAAGTACCTCTCCAAAATACTTGCTCTACCATTGACAATCTGAAATAGATAGTTTAAAGGAAAATCTAAATTTAAAAGCATAACAGTTTTACACAAATGCCATACAAGAACTTTTCAGCCCAAATTTGAAATATTTCCATCATTAAGAGCAAAGTCTCTAACATTATCATGCTGTTGAAGTGTTCACAACATATTCCTGCACAGACCTGCAGTAAACACCAGGCCATTATAAACATGGCCATGACTACCTACAAATTGAAGCCTTTAACCCATTCCATGCTACATAAAAACCTCGGCAAAATTGCATTATAATCAAAGTACTGGAAACTAATCACAAGACACTAGTATTCATTTTGAAAATAAAATCTTGAAACTTTTCTGGTCTTAAAAGGCAAATCAGAGGGTTAAGACAAAGATCAGACTTCACATATATACAGGCTGATCCTTGTATATACCTCCTGCCAAAGCAGGATTCAGTATGACAAGTGTTAACAAACATGTACATCTTTCAGACTACGAGAGTAGCCTTTAACTGAGAGAATAATGTAGATCTGGGTTGTTGACTTAGTTGTCATATTAAAATATCACTTTCTTCTAAAATAAAATTTGAGATTCTAGATCAAATTAGAAAAACATGTTTTCCAGAGCTGTCTTTACAGCTCAACAAAGCATTCAATAAAGGGTGTGACTATCTATCAGACAAGAATGTAACTAAAGACTATATCTGACTGAACCTTCTTCCTAAATACCTTATAATACCAGAGGGTGGACAGACGTTTTGGCCACATTTTGGCCAGGACGTTTTGGCCAGGACGTTTTGGCCATGGACATTTTGGCCACCATGTTTTTTCAAAGTAGGGGGGTCATGTGTTTGAGTCCCATGTCACTCACAATTTTTCCTCCATCATTTTCTTTCCTTTTTCATCCATTATTTAACTTTTCAACCAAGGGCACATTTTGAAGGGATCATTTTGGGCGAGATATGTGCAAATAATGTCATTTGTGCCAGAAATCTCATTCAAGTTGGCTAAATGAGAGAAAAATTTCACAGCAAAATGTATTGTAAGCAAAAAATTTGGTTCAAATTGCCAATGAAAACTCAGTATTTCTCATAAGTTCTGACTGAACGAGATTTTTCGCACATGAAATTCTGACCCAAAATTATCCCTGATTTTGCTACCTGCAATTAAAGAATATATATTGTTTCGAGTGAGAGGCTGTAGAGGGTTGAAAACAAAATCAAAATATTTTCTTGATTTTCTATTGCAGAATTATGTTAGCTGATGTAAAATAAACAAAAAAATCATAGTGAACAAATTTATTTCAAAATTTTACTATAAAGTGCACTAGGGTGACCAGTCTAAATCTGACTAGAGTTTCTCATTGGATTCGTGCATCTGATTGAAAGAGCTTATTTGGGATTATTACAAAGAATTGTCCCCATTGACATCCTTTTCCTCTGCGCTTTCTTTAACATAGTTAAAGTTGATAATTTTCAATGCTAAGATTAACACAAGTTGCAGAAACAGACATTATTTTTTAAGGATGGTATGACAAAGTTAGTTTGTCATTTTTGGAAAGTCGGTAATTTCTTTGAATTCATTACTTAGCTACTTATACTCGAAAAAGAAACACAATTCTAAGTTTTTTTTCTTATTTTTTCATACAAAGTGAAGATTTAACACAGTAAGGTTTTACAAAAGACCTCATTACCTTAGAGATTTGACATGCATGAATCCAATGAGAAGGCAAAAATTGATGAGAAACAGGGGTGTAAGCGTCTGAAGAAATGAAAAATATACCTAAAAAGATTTTTTCTATGGAAATATGATAGAATTGTATAAGCAAACAATTACATAAGATGCATTTTTTTAATACCAAAGTTTAAGAGGCCTTTCTGAAATGGACTGGAACTGGGCAAGGTTCAGAGCTGATTGCATAATGACGTTGAAAGAAAATAAGAGCTCCACAATACTGGCAGAGTCTTTGCCAAGTCGAAGTTAGCCAGAAAAAGGAAAACAAAGAAGAAAATACAGAACGAAGATTTAAGTGTTACAAAAAAAGTTAGCAAGACCCCCAAGTCATGTACAGTATTGAATGCCAATGATCTGAACAGAAGGAATTTTATTCTATCTTTTCTGTGATGTCGAGATGCCTTAACACAACATTTATTAATGAAAGCATACCATGATTTCACAAACATGTAATCCAATTAGATAAGAGGCCTAGGAAGTATGAATCATACAAAAAAATCTGACAAAGGACATGTGCATCATCACACCACAATCGATGATGGAATATTGATTTTATGAAGAGTCTGGCATTGCAAAAATCGTCGTTAACACTTCATCTTCCGCAAGTGCCAGACGGCTTGATTGTCAGATTGAGGCTAATTTGTCATTGCGAAAGGGGCAATGAAAGGTATCTAAATGTCCAGATAGGTTCCATACCCATTAGTTGATTCAGTCACGACGATTGAAGGAAAAATCTGTCATTTCTCTTCAAGCAGACATCAGAGATAATTTAGATGTGCTGCCATCTGCAGACTCAGCAGCAAGGGAGGTAATGAATACGGGTTTGGACTAAAACGTTTCATCACAGTAGACTGGATACCTTTTTACAGACTAGCAAGACTATAGGATCTTAAAACAAGATTTTGGATTTGAAAATTACTTTACTATTCGTCCAGATTATCTATCAAAATCTCTTTGCCAGTTAAGGTCACTAAAGCACAAAATTCCGATTGAATGGGAAAGAGTTTTAGGAACCATAAGGGGTGAAAATCTGAGTTATTCAGGGTTTTTTTTTTATAGATCTATGTAGGCCTACTGCCTAACTCCCCTATTGGGTATTAGTGAAAGGCTAAAGGAATTGGGTGGCGAGTTTCATTATATGTTAGAATTTACTTATGTTGAAGATACCAGAAAAGTCTATTTACCAAGAAATCTCGTTATGCTTCAAAATGTGAATTCTTTTCATGGCCGTGATTATGATCTCCAGTGGTTTAACATCTATAGTTCAAAGTTACAAAATTTTGTAAGGTAACCCTGAAAAAAAAAATCAAGTGAATTTTAACACATCTAATTGAAATTGTTACAGAATTATTTAGTTGCTGTGGTGGTATTGTAGGCACACACACACACACACACACACACACATATATATATCAGACTGCACTTATGTAAATGCTGATCAAAATGAAGCTATTTATGAGCACAAGCAGTTAAGCAACACAAGACCGCCATAGCTATAGCAGTAAAGCCAAAACTTTGTGGAAAAGGGCCATTCTGTAGAGAACAAGCAACTGCATGGCGGTTGGATAAAATTGGTTAATATTTTAACAAGGGACAGCCTAAAGTACTACTAATGACCCTTTCCACAATATTTTGGCCATACCGCTTTAGTTATGACAGTCTTATGTTGCTCAACTACTTGTGCTCATAAATAACTTCATCTTAATATATAATATACCTGGACATGCTGCTTTTTCTAAGCCTTGAAAATGAAGTGTCTTTAAAATTTGGTCTCAAATACTTTACATGAACCTTAAGCGATACTACTTTAGTAGAGCTTATTCAACACGAATAAGCAGATCTTTTGATTAGATCATATTTCATGCAATTAAATGGTGATGTTCCAAGAACAAACTTCAATTAACATTAAAAGGAAATTTCAAACCCTTTGAGCGATTTATTAATTTGTTTTCTCATGTGTGTTTTAAGAACAAAGGCGACGATATTCTTCGAGCCCTAAATAGCCGGTCTAGTGAGGCCGTCAGTAACTCAGAAATTGATGCCCGGTTTCTTTACCATTAGCGTAAAACGAAGACCTACTCTTTCTGGTTAACAGCCGAAGCTTTAAAAATGAAACTATGGACAACATTCATTGCAGAGCAAAATATAAACGGTTTAAAAGTTCTCGAGCACAAGTACTAGCATTAAAACAGTTACAACCTGACCAGTTTTTGAAATAAGTTTATCAGCTTAAATCAGCTTCTTCGAATGTGTTGTCAGAACATAGTGCGGTATGGTGTTGCATGAAGACAAAACTACCAAACTCTGCTTTTTTGAATGATAATTTTGAATATAATCTCACAAAATTACCTGGTAATTTTAAGATTGGTGATTCAAGAAAATATAGATTTACAGAAAATCTTTAAGGAAATGAAAGTGTCAGTTTGCTTCAGAAATTTTTTGCTTGAAGTTGAAAATGATGATATTGATACATTGACAGATCATTTTACTAACATTTTTAATTGATCAGCACATAAATATACGAAATTCAAACCACTCAGCAGACAAAAAAAACAACAACAAGAAAATATATAAAAAGAAGTGCTTAAATAACGATTGTTTAATAATGAAAAGAGAACTTAAGTAATCTAGGAAAACGTCTTCAACTGGATCCTTATAACTTCGAACTTAAAGCTTTCCATAGGTTAAAAAAGGAATACAACAAAACCATTTAGAAAACTAAAATAATTTACTATAATCAAATCATCCAACCGCTAGACAAATTACATGAAAATGACCTAAATGAACGAAAAAAGCTCTGACTTAAACCCAGTCACATAGAAATATATACGACCGGAACACTTGACTTCCCATTTAATTGTAAAGAGGTACATACTGGAATTACTAAACTTAAAAAAACAAACAACAAGGGCTAGATTTAATTTTAAATGAATATCTCAAATATGGTGAAGACATTCGTCTGCTTCTCATTGCCAAATTGTTTAACAGAATCGTAAACTCCGAAAAATTTACGCACAGCTGGAATGTCCCACTTTTCTATTTCTTAGCAAAAAAAAATGGTGTGTATGATTGTAGCAATTATCGTTGCCTAAGTAAAACCAGTATCTTTGGTTAACTTTTTATTACTCCAAACCCGGCTACATAACCACACGGAAAACAATAACTTGAACAATAAATTTCTGGCAGGTTTTAGACCACGCTATAGAACAACAGATCATATTTATACTTTAAAAACACCAATCAACGAGTATTTATCGAAATGAAAAAGTCAAATCTATGCATGATTTGTTGATTTTTCAGAAGCCTTCGATACCGTTTGGCGCTCAGGCCTCTTTCAGAAAATATTAACGTTAAGTATTGGAAGAAACTTCTACAAAATGGTAAAACATGTGTTCAAATTTGAAAAAAATGACAATAAGGAAAACTGTATATCCCAAGTAGGTAATTATGACAGAGGAGTACGCCAAGGATACAGTCTAGGTCCACTTCTCTTAATTGTGTTTATAGTGATATTAGTGACGTTTTTGACCAGTGTACCTCAGAAACTGTGATATTAAACTCTGCTAAGCTAAACTGTTTGATTTATGCTGACGATTTGCTTTTATTATCAGAGAGTAAAGAAGGCTTGCATTTCTGTCGTGACTCTCTTCAAATGAATTGTGATAATTGGAAGTTGAAGATCAACATGAATAAACAAAAGTAATGGATTTCAGTACTGAAAAAATCAAAGCAGAAATCTTAGTTTTAACTTAAATAATTCAGTCATTGAGATTGTTGAAAATTACAAATATTTAGGTACTATAGTTTCAAGAAATGGCAAATTCGAATACTCGGTTGAATACTTTTAGGCGCTCACAAAAAGGCTTATAACTTTGCTGCTAGACTTGGCAGAACTTGGCAGAGAGCCTATTTTTAACTTCATATGTGGTCAGTCATTTAAGTATTGTTCTCGTTTATCTCACATTTAAGACGATCGCCTGCTAAGGGAGGCATTCGAAATAGATACGTATTTATCTCAAGAGGGTTTCAATTCGTGGTATTCATGCATACATAACTATTAACAAAAAAAAAAAAAAAAAAAAAACACTTTCAGAATCAGAAGTACATTCTGGTGATATTTCAAAAATCATATCCTGTAGATATTCTATTGACTTAAAAAATGAACTTTCACGTATGAAAAAACCAAACTGATTCCAATCAATTACACCTTTTCAGATATCTGTTCTGTCCTTTGGGAATTCAAAAGATAAATCTAAAGAACCACGCTTAGAATAAGTGCACATGATAGGCTTATTGAACAAGGTCGTTATTTTAGACCTAAGATCCCCCGCGAAACAGGGATTCGTGTTACCTTTAATAAACTAGAAGATGAAGAATGTTTTATGCTTCATTGCTCAAAATATGATGTAACTTGGGAAATTTTACTCAATATAATGCGAGTTGAATACCCCGACTTTAAACCAGGCACCGAGATTTTTGGTATGAATTGTTGTTACACCTGCAATTGAATGTCTTTTAAAGCATTCTGTCATCGAAAAACCGTTTATAGACCTACAAATTAAGAAAAAGCTAAAAAAAAAAAGTGTTCTCTTGTTCATTTGAAAGTGACGGCTAGTTTAAAGTAATGTCGAGTTTGAAATGTAAATTTATTTTTTTCCTTTTTATCCCATTTTATTCAAGTATACCTATGCTAAACGTTTGTGAGATAAAACGCCGTTTATGGTTTACACAGGCCATCAATGTTTTCTGTTTTCGTGGGGTACACGTTGACGTAACTTGGTTCATAAGTCATTCGGATTCTTTTTCATATATACCAAGTTTTAAATTTTTGCTCAGTAAATTATTATAACACGATGCCGTAAAATGCATATATGAAATAAGACGAAATTGCACAGAAATTTATTCGCAATAAAATTCATATGTCATGTGTTTTTCTAGCTCTGCTCATTTTTTTTCTCATCTTTTGCAGGGATGCTTTCGACGTCATATAACCCACGTGCTAAGTTTTGCGCTTTGCTTTCTGTGAAATTCTCCCGACGTCAATATCATACATTTGTCATTAATTTTACACCTAGATAAAATGTAATAAAACAATTTTTCACCAAAAGAAGGGTAATTAACCTAATTCCAGAATTGTGATCGTGTTTGAATGGAAATAATTACATTTTTGCGTTGATGTGTCCATGAATAGAGTCTGATAGAGGAGGGGTTATAATTATAAGCAAGAGGTATATTCCGAAGGCAGAGATAAATAAATTTTCAATAAAAATGGCAGTATGAGCTACAATCTATATGAAGTATGTAGATCTTTTTTCCCAATTAATGCTTGGTCAATTTTCTCAATTTAGAAAATATCTAATCTGCCACGAAATTCGAATGGTTGGGGTTTTAACACACCAACTGTTACTACAAGAATTATTTAGAATGATTTTGGAATGATTTAGAAATGAAATTGGATGAGTGTGTGGAGCGAGTTTTGAGTGAATTTAATGGGAGGTAATCCTGTATCGCAAATTTTGTTCAGGATGAACAAAATTAGCGATATTGATTTCCTCCCTTTAATAAAATATGCATTCAAGTTCTATAGATAATAATAAGATAGCTTCCTATTTCTTCAAGAAACTATAAGGCGCTTACAATTGGAATTAATCAGTAAAATCGCGATTTTCTCTATCTAAATTTATTTTTAATTGACGTTGTTGATTCTATATTATTCAATGGATTTTAGCGTTTTTGAATTGTTTGGGTGAGTGTTTTGAATGAATGAATGAATGGAGCGCTGAGTAGGCGATTTAGAATGGTTTTGATTGAGGCAAATGTTAATTTCACGATGTAACCAACTGTAAAAAGTTTTAGAAGAAAATGTTAAAATGATTGAAATGAAAATAAACCCAGCTCTACGAAACCGTTTACTTATGTGTCTTTAAAATTTCACGAAGAAATAAATTACGGTAAGAATTTTAAGTAATGAAAGGAAAATTTCAGAAGAAGTAGATTTTAGACGATATAAAAGAGAACATTTGCAAATGATCTGCCTGTAGATTGAATATTCGCCAATATTTTCGGACCAATCAAAATTTCTGATACAACTTTGAGGAAAGGTCAGCTGAGGAACACTCTTGCCTATCCTGCATTCAGTATGACAAAACGGTGCAAATTATTTGCAAATTATACCCCGTTTTGCGTGCAAAGCGGGGTATAATTTTCAAAAATCTTGCACCGTTTTGTAATTCTGACCGCAGTGCAAGTTTAGTTAAAATTGGCCACGTGATCATATGATTTTTTTCACCAAAGATAGACCAGTTTTGTAAAATAGCTAGAAGAAAAAAGAAGAAACAAAGTACATGTTTACCATTGTATGAAATATAAGGCAATGGGTCACGAATATTATCTATTCCAATTGTTTTTATTTTGTCTTTCAAAACCGCCAAATATGAAGCCAACGAATTGTAAAGAAGGTACATGTAGATATTTTTTGTGTAAATTTGACCTAGTTTTAATTGAAATCAAACTATGTCATATAGAAAGAGACTAATATATGATCCCGAAATTTGTTCCTGCACGAATGTCCTGCATTCAGGATTCAAAACATACACGACGTGCTAAGCGGGTTACTCTTTTTAAAACGTTGGAGAGAACATTTTGGTCTTAAGAACAGAGAAAGTTCGCGAATACTGGACTTTCGTTAGAACTTTAATTTAATAGACAAACATGGTCGAATTGTTAACAATGAAGAAGATTTGTCCCAAAGTGTCAACATTATGATTCATTCATGCCTTAATAAATAGAATAATCGCTTGTTCTTCGTGCAAGTTCGATGCACTCGCCACTCGTTAAAAATCTTTTGTTGTTCGCTCAATGAAAGATCTTGCATTGAAACAAATTTCCGGTCCACAAATCTTTTCAGATTTCCTTGAAACTTTCATTGAATATTGTAGGGCAGCGAGAAAGTCTCCTTTCTAATATTCGATTGAGACGCCGGCAAACACGGAAAAGGGGGCTTTATATTGTTAACTAAAATATTCGGGTTACATAAGATCATTTAATTTCACAGAGAAGCTCCCCTTTTGAAATTGGGCCTGATCTGGCGGAAATTCATACAAAATATCATTATTTTTTCGACGAAAACTACAATGTATTCCGATAATCTTCAAACCTTCAGACAATGATTGCTTGGTCATACGCATGGTTCCTTTGGAAAATGAAATTTACATGTATCAGAAGACACAAGAAAACAAGGATAGTAACTTTAAATGAATTAATAAAGGGGATTAAGTCTATTCATTATTTAGATTTTTGTTTTCTATTTATGCAATTAAAGTTCTGGGCCCAAGGGTATAAAACTTTTCTCATTTTCAATTCAAAATTTCTCAAATTTCACTTGAGGAATGAACATAAAAGACAATATCAATAAGTTGTTATAATTAACAACTTGTTATAAATAGCAACTTATTAATACTATCTTTTATGTATTGTTTTTTTCATTGAATTCTAAATTTGAGAAATTTCTCAGATGAGCACAAAAAAAGTTTTAACTATCTTGGACCCTGAAATAGCCTATAAGATTGAGCTTTAGACAAAAATATAGCCATCAGACCGTCTCAGGCCTTTTGTTTCACTTGGAACGTTTCCTGGTTGAACATTGAGAATAATATGTTAATGTCTTTCTTAGAATATCAATGTTATCTGGTCGAGGCTGGGAGAATTTATCATGACGAGGCAAAGTCTCGTCGTAAAACCTCGCAGCTGGGACCAGATGACACTGATATTTTAAGAAACTTACAAGGTATTTTATTTAACATGCAATCATTTCAGCATTTTTTTTATAATACAACCTTTCAAGTCAAAGAATTGAGGTGGACGTGTATATAAATTGTTTTTAAAATATGCTGCCTGAAATCATGTTATATTATCAGGCAGGTGATATCAGGTCAATACAGGCTCCATTGAATGATAAATTACAGTAGTTTCATTTCTTATGATAGAATTAAGATGTCTCGTAGATCTTTTGCGTTCCACTTTGATATGAATCAAATTAAAATCATCTGTCTAGTATGAGTACACTTTATTGTTCCTAATTTGTTAAACAATGGTTGATTTCATTGAGATATGAAATTAAAAACAAATCGTGAGTACTTTATGTGGATACTTACATAATATGTGCGTATTCGAAATTGTTTTCATTAAAGATAAAAAATTATAATTTTTAACCAATCAGAGTTCTCGAATCTGATGAACGCAACATAAATAAGTCATTTTTTTAGGTTGTATTCAGGGGGTATCTAGGACTTTGAAATGTATACGCACTCAGAAAGCGACAACCAAAGAATATATATGATAAAGGCGATATGTGGACTGTAACAAAAGATGAATGCCCTCCGTCCGCCCCCTTTTTTTAAATGATTTGAGCTTTGGTGAATAATCAAAACATCGTAACTACAGCTTGAATAAGCTGTAGTTTCGATGTTATCATCATTCATCAACAATGTTTTTCAACACATGATTATTTCTTTTACCCACTTGCGTAAATTGCGTAATGGGACTTAAGCCCTTGGTATTGACACCAAAATCCCATTCGGTATCAACTTTTCGGTCTTACTTTTTCCGAGCAAATACTTGAAATAAGGAGTTAAATGAAGTAAATGGGTAAGCAGTTATTAAGAGGCGTTTTTAAGTGGAAAACTTGGCTGTAAACTGTTCATTAGATGAAGAGTTATTGCGTGGTTTTAACTATGGCCGTAATTAAACACTGTACTGGAATAATTGTGTTCGTATGTTTGGGATTCTCAGTTGTTTCTTCGAGAAGGTAAGTTTTTTTTTTCTTTCAATGTGTATTCCACTGGGTTATTTTTTGACAAAAAAATAGTATTTTCTCCTTCAATCTTAAAATGTTCGCTTGTTTCATTGATAGCAGCCTAGATAAGAATGTCTGCAAAATATAGGGTGGGAAAATGATGGGTTGTGAAAAAGTATCACAGTAATGGGCCTCGATACCAAATAGTTTTATCTAAAGTTTAGGTCTAAATTAAAGGGCATTTTTAATTCACGAAATGTAAACGCATATTTCTTTTATCTAAGTGATTGGCAAATATACATGAATGAAAAGACGTTTATTTCTTGAATGTTTTCCGGTAGATTATCGAGATATTAATGGTGAATTATCATTTGAGCCTGTGCGTTGGATTTCCGACAATTTTCAAATAACCGCAAGGCAAAGACTCTGACCAGCCTGTGCATCCATCTTCACTTTGCGTTTTGTAGATAGATAAGGTCTCAATATATCTGTAGACCATCGGGTAGCTTTATATTTACAGTATGTGGCTGTCTTGGCTGCTCAATGTTTGCCCCTTACGCATATTTCAAATTGTTGGAAATGTCACGCACAGACTTATTTGATAAAGTCAACACTAAACCAATAAAATAACAAAAAACCTATACATGTACACTGCCTTTTTTATTCTACCCTTCTGACGTTATATCGTCACGGAGTGCAATAATCAAACGAAGCCATAACGTTGGATATACATGTATAAAACAATCACGAGAAAAAAGACGCGCTTTACGAAAATTTGCCCTAAAATTTCCACATGTTTGCATTTAAGGTGGCAATGGACAGCGGCCTCCCCACTCTATAAACCGGAAGTGGGTTTTCGTTTATTTTACGGCTCTTTTTTTTTTTTCGCGTTGTTTAAAAAGACCGGTTTTCGTAAGATTCTTCTTATGGAAATAACGAAGAATAATGATGGTTAAAATTCATAATTTAGCTTCTTTTCAACATTTGATATTAATTGAATGACTGGATCATTAAATTTAACAATAAAAATGCGTTAAAGGCGTCATTCAATTAGGAGGGAACACTGAAAAATAACGAAAAACTTTCTTATTTGCATGGAAAGGTATGTTGATTTTTTTTACCAAATAAAGGGAAAATATGTATTATAAACATATCGGAAAATAAGAAAAATTCATTGGGTGATTTCTTCAAAAAATAGGTTTTTGTGGCATTTTAACCTAGTAAAATTACAAAAATTAGTGATTTTTTAACTTTTGAAAGCAAATTGTGCAAATGCAATTGATCAAAGAGAAATTTTCTGGTCAATAGCCATTGTGTACATGTAAAAGGTCTATCAAAATGTATTTGTTTTTATAGCTATAACTTAGTACAGGGTTTATACTAGATCTAAAATGAATATAACTGTTTTACTGAAAAATGGCCTTTACCACTCAAGGGCAGATAACTCAGCATGAAAACGAGCATGGAAAGGTACCTTCAAATTTTGATATAATGACTATACAATGTTAATCTACAACATATGTGACCAAGAAAAAAATTCATTGGGCGGAAAAAAATGACGCCATGTGTCCATTGCTACCTTAAGAAATATAATAATTCATGAACAACTTAATTCATGAATAGTAAGTAACGAAACTTGTATTTTGACTATCCAAGTCTTGCTTTTGTTGTTTACTTAACGAAATATAAATCGATTTTACACTGAAATTAAAAGATCCTCTATGTAACTTTATGATTCGATAACACGTATAAAGCTATCTTATTGGCTGAAAAAAATCATTCATACCCACGTGAATAACATCATTGAACCAGCAACTATTTTTCGTGCTTGCGCTAAGGATAGACCGATCAAACGTACCCCTTGATTAGTAAAATATATGCCATTTTTTGCTTCACGCCATATCGGACAATTTTACGAAATTAACAGATAATTATTTGGGGTTTATAGATGTATGACCAAATGTCTAATCTAATTTACATGCCCGGAAATCCAAGGAGGGCCGTTGGTTTATGATGAAATTATTAATAGATTTAAGGGTCACTGTTCATTTTACATTAAATTTCTAAACGACTAGGTTTTTCCCAAGGGTTAGAATCCTCTAGTATATAAATCATTTTACAATCCGAAAAGATCTTAGATATACATGTATTTCATTTTACGTATAGCATAGAATCTGTAATTTGTGCGTTATCGAAAGAAATCAAGGCCTGAAATAAATAAATAAATAAATAAAAAAAAAAACAAATAAAAAAAAAACAAACTTTGTTTTAGTACACACAGAAAAACATATTCAAGTATCAAATTAGAAAAAAAATGTTCAATAAATGGTACAAACAACACTCTACTGATATCATCCTAAATTTTCACGGATATGTTTTAGCACTATATCAATAGCAATTTTGCAATTTCAATCTCAAACTGAAGTTAGGGTAAATTCTCCTGGGAATTCAAATCAAGTTTTATAATCTCGGACCCTGAACTCAAATTTTGTCTATACGTATGGGTGTATCCGTTTGCATTATAGGGATGAGTGTCTTTTCACTGCGTTTATTGGGGTATAAAGTGCAATTGCCTTAGCACATGGCAAATAACGCCCGTAGGACGTTATGTTTAAGCCATGTGCTAAGGCAATTGCACTTTATACCCCAATAAACGAAGTGAAAAAGACACTCGTCTCTTATAATTGCAATCCTCTAAATCGAAGAAACTGTTACATACTCGGCAAAACATTAAAGCTTCATGTCTACTTTCTGCGCGTATATAGATTACACAATCTATTTTTAGATCGTGCATTTTTTTATCTCGCTATGGAAGTGAAATGTCATAAAATGAAACGAATGATACACAAATAAACATCAACTTTGAAATTCGTAGAGGTACTTATGACAAAAACTTGTTTCTGCCAAGTTAGTCTGTATTTTTAAACGAAAACTACGTGGTCGGTCTTAGTAGAGAGGGTTGCTCGATGGTCTTCGTCGACTCGCTGTTTTCTAAGTTTACATAGGCTCAGAATCAGAACTGCGCGCTTGTAATCGTAAATACTCTCGAAAATATCTTAATTATAGTAGCCTACATTAAATAGCAATGTTGCGTTGATGATCGGGAACTAGGCTAATTCGAGTTCCTACAACACAGAACTTGCAGATCGAAGGTCGTGGTTTCCCAGGAAGACCTATTGCATTTTATACAGAAATAAAGTGCAATTGATTTCCCCACGTGATGCGATTTTAACCAATCAGAAATCTTTATTTCAGTAGATTGCAATTATTATATTTTGGAATCACAGGCTTGATTCGGTTTTCTATAAATCTAACGTTACATGTTTAACATTGTTAAGAAAGTATCATTCATACAAATAAAACCACCCATTGTATGAATAGGGGTTTTAAGGGATGGTAAAGAAGAAGCTGACAAAAAGCTTAGAATCGAGAGAAAACATCTGTATTTTACTTTCAGTTTTACTGTTTTTAAATTAAAAAAAAATAATCAATTAAAAATACACGTGGTGTTGCAGATGATTTACAAAATTAAAATTATTTAAGGATAATTTTATAAAGATCCTTCATAGGTTATCTGCTATCATTTTTACTGATAGTCAATCACATCAACTTCTATAATGTATTGGTTTAATATTTCATTTCGTGAACAAGAGAAGCTTAATTTTCACTCGTGGCTCCGCCACTCGTGTTTTTTTCCTATTCTCTCAATGAAATATAAATCAAAAACTTAAACAAATGATTACCATCCATCTAATCAATTTTAAACTGTTGTGAATCGTTTTCGGCGTTTCCTTATTTTTTTCCCGCTATCACATTGCTATCCCAGTTGGTTTTTCGTGGTTGCGTGTTATAATTGATCTGTTACAGTTAACAACATCGTGAAATTGACATTCATCTCGGTCAGAACCATTCAAACTCGCTCACTCAGCGTTTCATTCATTCTTTCTAAACGCCCACTCAAGCTATTGAAAAACGCTCAAAACCAACTGAAAAAGATAGTATCAACAACGTCATACAAAATAAATAATGCTAGATTCGCGATTTCAGAAGACATATCAAATTTCAAGCGTCCGATAGGTTCTTGAAGAAATATGAAGCTATCTATAGAACTTGTATGCATATTTTATCAAAAGGGAGGTAATAAGTATCGCTAATTCTGTTCATTCTGGATAATATTTGCGATATTGTATTTCCTCCCATCAAATTTACTAAAAACTCGCTCCAAACACTCATTCAAATTTAATAGAAAAAAAAAAAAAAAAAAAAAAAGAAATCCAAAATCATTTACCTTTTCAATTTCACGATGTTGTTAACCGTACCCGAAAGTGGGATACCTGTGAAGAGCGCAAAGTGTCGACCCTTGCCGGAATGTTGATATATGTCAAGAACTTTAGTCCACTGTATATTTTCTTATTCTAAAATGACCAATATACAATGGTATATAAATAAAGAGTGATCCGTCATGCAAAAAGGGGCCATCTTGAACTGAGTCTGAATATTCGAAAAAGAGATTGGTTACCGTACAGAACAACTAGAGATCTTGTTGAAAAGAGAAACAAAAAAAAAAAAAAAACAGAAAGGTAGATTGGTCATTCTAGATTCAAAAAAATGGGCAAGGTGCGAAAAGTTTCGACCCTAGTCAGACTGCGTTGTCCGCGCGGTTTGACTAGGATCGACTTTTTCGCACAACCCAGATCGATGGCTCAGCGCGAAACAGTTGTAACCCCCTATATGTTTATAGAAAGTTACAATCGTTTCGCGCTGAGCCATCGAGATGGGTCTGTTAATGCCTCAGGAGTCTCATATTCATTTCCTTCATCAGGGCTCGTGTTTGACCCTTAATCCAGGGTTTTGACCCACAAAAATCTGTAAATATATTAATTTGACCCCCTAGAAATTTCTCAAGGGGGTCATATTGACCCCCTTGAAAAGAATTACTAAGGGTCAAGACATGGTTTTATACCTAAGATTATCATGCTATCTATAGTTCTACAAATTAATTATTTGCTTCATATCATTACAAGAATCAGTTCAAGTGACTTTTAAATGTGCAAAATTCAACTTATGATTTGCTTTTTCTGATGTTTTGACCCTTTAAATTCATATTTGACCCCCAGAGGAGTCATTGACTTCCACAATATCACACACTAACACAAGCCCTGTTCATGTATATGAAGAACTTTGGTTGACCTCTATAACATCTAGTCACAAACCGTCAAGCTGAACCCGGAATATTCCTACTTTGGCAGGAGGAATGGATAAAGATCAGCCCGCATATATATGCAGTCTGATCTTAGTCTTGACCTCCGGGTTTTCCATTTTAAACCAGAAAAGTTAGAAAATAACTCTTTTTTTTTTCAAAATAAACACTGAACCCCAATTTGTGAAAACAATACTTTGATCGCGTTGAGTTTATGATACTTTTTGCCAAGGTTTTTTATTCACCGTGACAAAGGTTAACATTCGATTTACGTAGTTTCCGGACGGTACCGCTTTGCGTAGCATGTTTCCATTATTCAAGTATTAATTTGAAAAAAAAAAAAAATAGCTTCATAAATATTTTAATTCATTAATTGAAAAAACAAAAACAAGGCCTCGACTCTTCAAAAAGATTCTATCAGATCGTATGCACTTCCTGATTGTCAGATGAACCGAGAGAAACAGGTGGGATTCTCCTTGATCGTTTCATCTCATGAAAAGAAAGAAAATGCATTTTGCCTGGAATTCTGGAAAATAAAATCTTTAATTTTTGTTTTGAGGTACTGCAGTGAGGCTGTAAAAATGCGTCTTTGTTTTTCGGCTGTATCGAGATTTAACACTAAATTGTTATAGAAAAACTAAGATTTCAAAAAATATGTGTGAATGCACATCTCGGTGTCTAATGTCTAGTATTCTATAAGAATCGGAGCTCTTTTAGTATTTTAACTCATTTCAATGAAGCAAATAAATGGTTGATTCACGTTTTTGAGGGCGTTTGCATTTGCCGAGAACTGAAAAAAAATAAACGCCCGAGTGCGAAACACGATAGCGTAAAAGCATTTTGATGGTCTCTGCAAATATTAACGACTGAAAAAAAATCGATTTGACGCTATATACATTTATTCAATATTATCTTATGACTATACAAATATCCGTGTGATAGCATCCCGTATGATATTTTTTATGATATCACATAGTTATTTTTAGAACAAAAATATAATTCGATTAATTTTAAAAACTTGCATTTCTGTTACAAACATCGACGAAAACAAGACAAGTAGAGGTCATAAGATAAATATAATACGTAGTTAGTGTATTGTATGAAAAAATATCTAGCTCGATTGTAGGAATTGATAATTGTCTCGGCAGAGCCTCGACAATGATCAATTCTCCCAACCTCGTTTGATATTTTTTCTCATACAAAACACTAAGTACGTATTATATTTATCACAGATAATCACAGATAGTCGCCAAGAGACTTCAAGGGAGCCCGACATGTAGAAAATCATTGTATAAAATGGGATAACTAGATAAAGCCGGGCGAAAGCGCGAGCGGATGAAAACGATTTTGAAATCTCAATAGGTCGATGATGACCAAATTGCTGGAAAATCTTAAGAATACATAGAGGATAATCGTTTGTTTCAGTGTAAGATCGATCTATATTTCATTGAGTGAACAACAAAAGCTATATTTTCACGAGTGGCGGAGTCACGAGTGAAAATATAGTTTTTGTTTTTCACTCAATGAAATATAAATCGATCTTACACGAAAAACAAACGATTATTCTATTTCTTTAATGCAAAAATGAGACAAAATGTGATTTTTTTTGACATATTTTCGTAAAGCGCGTCATTTTGCACGTGATTGCTACGCAACGTTCATTGTGACGTCACTTATTTCGCCCCGCATAGATGACGTCAGATAGGATGAAATGCACAAAAGCAGGGTATAAGTTTTTGATAATTTCACTGCTTTTGCGGTGAGATTATCAAGTGATAATCTACCATTATTTCTCGATAAAACACCGAAAAACATTTTAGAAAAAAACGAGAACGCAAAATCACGATGTTGATAGAATAATATATGGTTAACAGCTATTCAAATGCAAGTACAGAAGATTTGAAGAGAGGCGTGAAGGGGGAGAACTAGCCACACCGTTTGCCAGACGACATAATGAATGATACTGATATTTCAAGATAAAGACCCGACGTCGTTATTGCCTAAAATTGATAATTGTCGAGGCTCTGCCGAGACAATTTTCAATTCTCACAGCCGAGTTAGATATTTTTTCATACAATACACTTAGTACGGATTGTATTTATCTTATAACCTCAATATGTCTTGTTTTCGTCGGTGTTTCTAACCGAAATGCAAGTTTCTAAAAAATAACCGCATGGTATCATTGTTCTAAAAATAACTATGTTATATCATTAAAAAATATCATACGGGAGTTATCACACGTAAAGTTATAAGATAAAATAAGTTATATATCTATCAAAATGTTATTATGTCTGCTATATAGATGAATATTTACATCAGTGATATGATTAGTTATATCAGAACCATTATAGTTTAGAATAAGGACAGATATCATGAAACACCCTGTGTATTTTGAGATGACGACAACGAAATGAAGACGTTGAAACTCCTACAATTACATTAAAAACAATGATAAATTGAGGCCATCTCTAACTCTCACAATCATACTCACGATTTCTGACGGCACCAGACAAAGTTAGAGTTGTGAAGTCGTATTCACAGGTTCTAATTGCCGTTATCTCCCGTTCTCTAAACTTAACTCACGAGCATCGAGCTTCAATTTACACGGGAACTATGGCCACGGCCATTTTTCCTACGAAACTTCATAACACTAATTTATTTTTAAAAAAATGAAAAAGCCCCCCCCCCCCCCTAAAATCCTGTAAACGAGCATAATCAGTGGAAAAAACACACAAGATCAATTGTGATCGAACGAACAAAAATATGAATGCATGAATAAATGATCAAATAAATGAAAGAACGAACGATCATCAATCAATGGAACGAAGGAACGAACGAACGAATGAATGAATGTTAATTGTGCATGTTGAATTTCCCCGAAAATGTCGACAGGTACAGTTGCATTTGTTCGCGACTGTTACCGAAAATGAACGTGAAACTTGGAACTATAGATAACGATTTCTAATGCAATATGCATTCAACAATTGCACCGAGTTCGCCACGCCTCTGTGGAAATATGTTTATTTCGTGTGGTATTTTATCTACATGTAATTTTGCAGAAATTCACCTGGATTGCAATTCTAACCAACTTATTTACCATTAATTTCATTTACAAATGAATATCCTTATGGGTAGGCCTACATGTATAATCCTGCAGAAGTTGACCGTTTCTATTTTTTTCTTTGAATTATGATTCTAATTGATAATTATTTAGCATATAAATGAAATAACTGATTTTTTTGTCCGCGAATATGAATCAAAGTGCTGTCAGCACTGTAAATCGGACATCATTGGGAGGCTTTGATAGTGCAATAGTTCGCCAATCAAAAGTGCTCAAATTTGGACAATAAAAGTTGGTAAAATATTTGCCCAATTTGTGAGTTGTTTGTCTTAACACTCCATCTTTTCGAGGACATCGCCAGCTTATCCAACCTCGTGGGTCCGATTTTGAAAGTTTGCTGATTCGATAGCCCTCTGCTAGTCTAAATTATTTCTTAGCAGATTTTTTACGTTGTTATAATGAGCACGCGCCAAGCTAAAAGCTTGTCTGTTAATATCATTCCTCTCTCTACAGAGTTTAAAAGCCTGTTTAGCAACAAAACATTTTTCATTAGACTATTTACAATTTTGATTACCAACATGTTTGTATTTCAAGCATTGGGTTTTCCGAAATACTATAAATGCATTTCCCTCAAGAAACACGTGAAATCGCCAACTATGCTATTTATATCTTTGGTTTCTGACCAATCGATTGAATCTAGCAGCACTCTATGATTATTCATAAGTTGTTCTAAAAATAGATCGCTCTTACTGCTATCCTATATCAGTATATCGTATGTTTTTGTCGGTTTATTTGTTGTTGAATAAATTTTCTTCATACTCAAATTTGAATTTATTGAAAATATGATTGGAGCGTGATCAGAGTGCTCATTGAAATCAAATATTTCAAAATTACAAAATTATTTCTATTTGTTAACACATAGTCAACAGTACTCATTCCACCATGCGAAAAAAAGTAAACTTCCCACGCTCCCTGTCCGAGTGCAGACGACCATTGACCAATGACAAACAACTTAATTGACACATTTCGAGCAGACGATGTCCATTTGCATCTACCACGTGGTCTGAATTTACGCGTGGGTTTTGACCGAGTGATAATCATAACAGAATTTGATTGGTTGTCAGCCCTACAACTGGTAAATGACCGTTCGAGAAAAAATCAGAGCAGTAATATTGTAAGTGCTACAAATTTATTATACAGTTAACCTATTGTACGTTTCAACTCCTTTACTCAACCAAAAATCTTGTTATAAACACTGAAAATACTAACTGGTAATTACTAAAAGCAAAAATTACATCAAATTTTGTATTAGCCTCTTCTCTATTTGTCGAAAAGTAATTAAGATAAAAACAAAGTTTGTAGATTGTGACTGAAAAGGCCGTTTCTTCGGTGTTTGAAAACACATAATTTGGTTTGAACACATGCTCAGAAGATAATGGTAATCAAAGCACTGAAAGTACTGATGGTGAACGAACCTGATGGCATTCTAGAGTGATATATTAAATTCAATTAGAAAAGAGAAATTACGAATGTAAAAAAAAGTGGGAAGAATTGTCTCGACAAAATTTCCATTATTCGGAAATTTCACTGCAAATTCAAAGAAAGGGAAAGAGAGGAAAAATCCTGTTAGAAAAATATTTGTTAGAATATGAGATGTTACTCTGTGAAAAATTCTTTTACACACTTGAAATAGGTACATTTATTAATTAAACATAAATGGAGAAAATGATTTAATCCTATCTAAAACTGTCTTTAACCTATATCCAATGGTATTTGTTTTTACAAAAGTAGTTGTTATCATGTTTAAGCATATTTCAAGTAAATTTGTTGTATTTGTTTTAACTTTTTTAACTATCTTTGTTTCTTCTCAGGGGATGAAAAGGTCTTTCAGTACCAACCAAAGAAACACCTATGAATATCAGTCAGTCCCGAACTGTACTCATTAATTAAAATTATGATTTGTTCACTTATTAATACTAGTAGTATTTTGAACCATAACCTGAGTGATTAGTTTTTATCATATTTGAAGCCATAACCACTTACGTGGTTGACACTTATGTCGTTATTCAATTTTATAACACTGCAGAATGAGAATTATTTAGGTATATGTTAAAGGAGGTCTAGTGCCCTATTGGTATAATTCATGGATAATTTCTGTTTAAGGTTTAGAAGTTAAAGTATAACTTTTTATATTAAACAATTGCTCCATAGTAAATTGCATACTAAAAGTCTTAAATAATATTATTTTTGTAACGTAATTTCTACATCAAAAGCGAATAAGAATCTTATTTAAGAAGTTTATTTTTTAAAGGGCGGTAATAATTGCATGACTATGTCTATGACTATGTTTAAGTATAATACAATGTTTTTTTCCTTCCGACTTTCTTTCCAAGAAGAATTGAGAATCCTTACAATTGTCGGTTTATTTTTTGCACGAGAACCTATATTGTCTACCTTCAAGAGTTTGGATGCTTGTAAAATCACTCACTATTGATATCTTATTACAGTATTACGGCTGATATTAGACTTCTGCTCGGAGCTAGTTTTTGCTTAAACTGTAGTTAAGAAATTCTAAACGTTTTTTGGGAAGGGTGGAGCCATTTTTTATTCATCGATTAAGATTTTCATGATTTCTGTGAAAAACGCAGTGATTTTTCCAGAATAATTTAACAACTAAACCCGCTTGTCGAATTGTACACAAGTGCATGACGGATCTTGTCCCCCCTTGACCACGGCAATATCTACTCGTCAATTGGAGTGGTATCTAGGGTTGAATATTTAGCTATCATTTATTTAATTTTCAAATAGAATTTTGAATTGATATGGTTTTACAGATTGATAAAATGCAAAGTAGAATGGCCCCAATGAAATATCTTCCATGCCTGTCGCATTTGGTATTCGGCAATATTCGCTTCTGAGACAGACGAATACGAAACGTTTTCGCTGGGAATAAGTTCACCGAATATTCGAGTGTATCCTTACAAGCCCTACTTCAGCCAACGCAATTTTACAGAAAAATCTTAATAGCGGCGTTCATCCCTATTTAAATAAAAGTACAAGAAAGGTTGTACATGTAAAACACATGTCGAATCATTCGAAAATCTTAATAGCGGCGTTCATCCCTATTTAAATAAAAGTACAAGAAAGGTTGTACATGTAAAACACATGTCGAATCATTCTTAAAACCCGTCTCGAGACTGACTGTCGTTAGTTGAAAAGTTATGTAAAACCGCGTTACCGTTTCTAATGACACAAGGTGTCTTGATGTGTCATTCGTCTCAACTCGGCCGATTCCTCTAACCTACATTTAAATCGGAGCCGTCGGAGATCGCCCGAGTATTGGCGAATGTAAGTTCAAGAGGACATGACCTAAATAAACACGTATTTCCGGCTAATTACTACAAGTTGCACCAGCGAAGGCTTGGGTCAAAAACATAGTATCTGTCTCTACGGTGTCTAGACACAAACTTTGTTTTTGCTTTAAACTCTCGACAAGCTTACGCCGATCAAAAATTCCCTTGATAAACCTTTCAAGATAATTTTGTGTTTTTTCAAGGCGAATTTTCATTATTTTCACTTGATAAAGAATAATAGTATCACGCCATTAAAGAAGAAAACAGTGATTTTGCGGAAAAAAATATTGAAAGATACTAAATTGAATTTTAAGAGGCGCTACTTTATTTCAAATGTATTAACATCCAACAGGATTTTCCTGACATGGTATATAACACTGGTGAACGACGTTCGTTCACCAAAAATGTAGTGGGTCAAACAGACTGGATTTCTGAAAAACGGTACATATAAATGCGAACTGCTTCGCAGTCCGATTTAAAAATGTGTGCCTCTTCCCAAATTTTGTAATTTACCGTTATAAAGTAAATACCAAGAATTACATATTTTACTAATTGATACCCCGAAGACGATTTACTCATAAGTGCTTGTAAAATTCTTACATAAGGTCAATGATATTTATGCCTCTCTATCAAGATTGACATTTCTGTAGGGGTTAAGTTTGCTAGAGCTACGCTTTGAACTTTCGGGTATGCCTGTTACTGTTACATGTCAAGCGCAAAAAATCTAGATGAATTACGCGTATTTTTATTTTCGGGACACATAAATAGACTATATAACTCATCTATTGGAAATATTTTGAAATTATACAGCAATCGTGGTACTAGGTAAATGTTCAATTTGGTTATTTTAGATTACCAAGGAAAGTTTTTGTGATCACCTTTTATCCGACGTGGGTCGTCTCTCGGAAGACGTCAACAATTCTTATAAAAACATCTTCTTTTAACCAAACTAGGCAGAAATTTCTCATAACTTGTTGTAAAATTTAGATTTACCTCTAAATATGACGTGAGAGAACATCGCTTAAATTCTGACCATAAAACCTGTTATCATCTTTGTTTATTCATGCAATTAGTGTGAATAGGTGTTGAGCTGCAAACCTCAATGATATCAATAAATAATCACTTCATATCATATATTTTAATATCATAAAGCAAAACTTAGTAATTTTCTTGCGCGTAGGTGCCTTTACGCGAGTACGCAGCTGAATCCACATTATTTTGAATTTCAGCCGCGTTCGTCCAATCTGATAATTACCACACTTAATACTTAATAAATCATAAAGCCTATATTTGCTAGCAAAGGCCGCAAGTAAGACTTGCTGGGAAATCTAGATTAGTGAAATAAACGAAAGGAAAGATATTTAACTCCATTTCTATGCGAAAATAAATGGATTTTCGTTGGTCAAGAAAGCTCTCCGGAGGCCACAAAACGCACCAAATAGCACCTTTTATTTCAAAATTTTCAGGGGGAGGGGCATGCCCCCTGAACCCCTAGATTATTTTGAATCCACATTCTTTAAAGGCTAGCTACGCGCCTGGTAATTGTCTAGGCTCGTCGTCCCTATTAAATTAATCAAAGTATACTAAAGACTAGTCGGCAGAAACTGTTTTGTAAAAAGGGTACTTGTAACAATCAAAACCAACTGTGTATCTGATTAGATTGAAATCTTATATCTGATATACCAATTAAGCTTAACGTCTTTTTAATGATCTCATTCGAATAACTACTTGTTGGTTTATTCCTTGTTCGGTGTTCTTTTACGCTTTTAATCCCTACTTACTATTCATGGTACTATTGCCTTGCACATATTTCATTTGTGCTATATCAGGGCTGTGATACATTTGTTTCCTTCGTCGTCCTAACTCATTCTAGGTATATAAAGAGAGATAGGGGCAATGATTTTGACCATTCTTATCCACTTTTACAGCTTGGTGGACTGGGACTTTGTCAGTATTTCCCTTCCCATATACATTCTCCACGCCCTGTAGGGCTCAAACCAGCAACCACCCGAATAGATCACGCTAACCGGGCCTCGGCCAAAAAAAACCAAAACACGATAAATATGAGACTAAACAAAATCGTGAACAGAATCTAACGCACGACATAAGTGATACTGGAAGTTATTCTATGCCATGAATTAGACAAATAGATAAGAAGATAAATACATAGATAAATAGAGAAAGAAAGAAACAAAGAAAGAAAAAAGAAACAAAGAAAGAAAAAAAGGAAAATCGAAGAAAATGTACGCCTCTACTCAAATTATAAAAAAAACCATACTTAATTTGTCATGTTTGATAGGAACCAGCACTATTATTTTATTTTCCATGGTCGAATTTAAATACAGTACCCATTCTTTTTGACACGTTAAAATTCGTAAATATCTTTTTAACGGGTGACCATCGTAGGCTGCCCTGCGTTCAGGATTACCAAACGATATAAACAGATTTCCAATTATACCCCGCTTTGCAGATGAGCTTGCGTGCAAAGCGAGTAATAATTCGAAAACTGTTTGCACCGTTCGGTGATCCTGAACGCAGGGCGGATGTTTAAAAAAAGAATGCCAATCTCAAATTAGCCCCAGGGGAGTGACAGAAATCTGTCTCTGTTCCTGAGGCTATTTAAAGATTTTGTGACGGCTTGGTATATATAATGGTAATTTGCATAACATCAGAAAGTTAATAAAATTGTAAAGTATCTAGCCTCATCAGTCTGTACAGCCGGAGCCAGGGCGATACTTGTCAATGTTTAGAAAGTACGATGGTTAATTACCAATAGGGGCATAATTTGTCCGGTTATTGTAACGAGGCACGCATTCGCGGTAACTTATTTTGCGTGAGTGACAGACAGAGAGATGTCGTCGCTAGGTTACTAAAATGTCGTAACAACACTACAATTAGTAACATCGTGGATTGACTGTCATTCCGAACCAAACCATTCTAAATCGCTAACACAGCGCCCAATTTATTCTTTTCATATACTCACTCAAATCGATAAAAACGCTCAAAAACCTTTAAAAGGGTTATGATCAACAATTTCATTCAAATAAGCATAACTAGGAAAAAATGTTGATTTCACTGACATAATTAAAATTGTATGCGTCTGATTAGTTCTTGATAAAAAAGGAAGCTATGTAAAGAATTTGTATGTAAGTTTCATTAAAGGGAGGTAACAAATATCGCTATTTTCTCATCCTGAACAAAATTAGCGATATAGGACTTCCTACCTTCAATTTCGCTCAAAACTCCCTCATTCAATTTCATTCCAACGTCATTTCCAAATCATTCACCTTGCCAATTTCACGATGTTTCTAACTGTAGTTGATTGAGCGGCATTAAACGATTATTTATCTGAATGTAGCGTGTTTGTTTGTGTTGGTTCTTCTCATATTTCCCATGAAGATTGTTTAAAATGTTATAAATTCTGAATGAGAAAACTAATCCTTTTCTCAAAAAAATCGAAAATACACCCTTATTGTGTTTTAAAAAAGTATTTACCGCGATTTTTCATCTTCTCTAACTAACATACCTCTTCTTATAAATTTATAGACGGTGAAATAACTAAGGGTATAAAGCACCACGCAAAACCCTTTAGGCGAATCACCGCCTTGTCGTTTAATAATATTCATTTGCAAAAGTTTAAAACGCGTAGTTTAGGATTGGCAGCTGATTTTGCATTTAAAAAGGGTCTTTGTCTAAGCTACAGATTATACAGAATTCTTGTACAATGCTATTTTTTAAATGTGTAGTTGTCTGGCGGAAATAAGTCTTGAAGTAAAGAAAATTGAACTCAAGTTGATACTATATTTTTGAAAAGCTATTAACATCTGACCGGATTTTTCTCACGCACTAACACTGGTAGAAGTAAAAACGTCCACCAAAAATAATATTGCTACATTTTACCAGTAACATAAAATACCGCGCATATTTGTGTCTCTGATTCAACAGAGCGCATGGTAAAGACTCTGGTCAGGCTGTGCGAATGCACAGTCTGGCTATAGACTTCGCTTTGCGAGCACGTGATAGGGTCCCCACGTGATAATGTTCGAAATGTCCTATGCTATGCTCTGGCACATGCTCATTTCTTTTACTTCCTCATGTTTTTTATGGACGTATGTCTTAAAGACGTGATAACTCAGTGGAATATGAACCACTTTATTTAGATAGTCGCTTCATTTTCATCTTGTCATTCGCATATATATTTTCAGAGGGTATATGCTTACATTTCCAGAGGAACTTCAAATAGGAGCACCGGAAAATTTTTGCTTAGCATTGCATAACGTTTCACATGGGGTTACTTTGAACTTGAACATATCCTGTTATGGGAGAACAGCGGAATATCAGTCAAGAGCATTACATAAGAGTAAGTTATTTATGACTAACATATTTAGTATTCGATTATTTGATTAATTCATTTACTTGTTTGTTTTTTACTGGAGTCATTCATTTTTATTTCAGTGTCATGTCTCTCTGTCCATTCCCCATGACTTCTCTCTCCGTCTCACACTGTCTCTCCTCCCACGGCCAGTTTCCCTCTCTTGCTCTCTTTCTAAAGTTTCGCCATGTCTCTAGCTCTCTGGCTCTGTGTATCCCTCTTTCTCTCAAGTCACATTGTCTCTATATATCTCTCTCACTCTGGGTATCTGTTTCCACAGGTAGCCAACACGGGTGAGGATAGTGTAATTTTACCAAAAATTAACCATAAAAAATTGTCATACTAATTATTTATTTCACAATGTATAATATAGTCTATATTATGTATTGTGATAAAAAAAATAATATAGTGATTTTTTGTGGTTAATATTTAGTAATATTTCACTATCCCCACCCGTGTTGGCTACCTGTGTCTGTTTCTCTTTGTCTCTTTGTATGTCTCTCTGTCTGTCTCTCCCTTCTCTCTCTCCCCCTTCTCTCTGTCTCTCTCTGTCTCTGTCTGTCTGTCTGTCTGTCTGTCTGTCTGTCTGTCTGTCTCTCTCTCTCTCTCTCTCTCTCTCTCTCTCTCTCTCTTTCTCTCTTTCTCTCACTTACCAAGAGTTCAATAGTTTAAAATAAAAGTGTGTGTATATTTGGCATACTTGATTTGTCTGACTTCAGCTCAAAGCCTTTTTAAGAATTCACCCAAGGAGGTTTTCCTTTTAAACTTGTCCTAGGACAAAGGGATCTTGAATAAAAACAAAATTGTAAACTCTTCCATGGTGAAAGTATTTCATGTTAAAGAGCAATAGGTTTTTCTAAATTTTATATGAGTATTTAATAGAAATAGATGAAACACTTCATTTTTCCATCACAGGGGAATGTCCTGCTAGTCTATATTATCATATATATTTTAAAAAAAAATCAGTGGGACATTCCCCTGTGATTTCCATACTCCTTATGCTGTTTGTAAAATCATGCAGACATTATCAAATGCAAAAATGATGCCAATTCACCATTAGTGTAATAACATCCATATAACATGAAAAATTTTCAACAGCTTTTTTTTCACTCCTACACTGTAGATCATATAATAAGCATGGTTCCCAAAAACCCTCAATAATTGGAGTGAGTTAACCCTAGATTGAAGTTGATACCTCCGAATTTTTTCAAGCATCCTTCTTTGTCTCATACAGTGGGAGTACAAGCATGCTACAAAATGACAATTTTTACTCCCAGGTTGAAGCCGCAGTAGGAAAACTGATAAGTAGAGAGTATTATTTAAGAGATCATGAATTACCTAATTATATATTAAATTAAAACAACTGAGTCAATCATTCTGTCTTAAAACAACTGAGTCAATCATTCTGTCTTAAAACTATGTGAAACATATTTGAACATTCAAGATATAAGGAAACAAAAAGCCCAACAGAGCTTAACTATGAAATACTGGTGGTGACTTCCTTAATTTACACTTTACACTCCAAACACATAATAAAAAACTATGAAGTGTGAACTGCAAAGCATGAAATATGAAGTGTGAAGCGTGAAATGTGAAGTGTGAAGCGAGAAATGTAAAGTGTGACATGTGAAGCGAGAAATGGAGAAGTGTGAAGTATGAAAGGTGAAATGTGTAAAGCAAAGCTAGAAGTAAGAAGCATTAAGCTTGAAATGTTAAGCTAAAATCATGAAGTTTGAAGTATGAAATGTGAAGTATGAATGTGAAGCATGAAATTTGAAGTGTGAAGCATGAAAATTTGAAATGTGAACATGAAGAAAGAAATGTAAAGTGTGAACTGTGAAACTGTGAGTTGTGAAGTATGAAATCAGGAGCGTAAATTGTGGAATTTGAAGTGCGAAATGTGAGATGTGAAGTGTGAAAATGAAGTGGGAAGTATGAAATGTGAAGTGGGAAGTAAAATGTCGATGTGTGAAGCATAAAGTGTGAAGTGTAACATGTAAAAAGGTGAAATGTGAGATGTGAAATGTAAAGTGTTTAATATGAAGTATGAAGCATGAAGTGTGATGTCACACTTCATACTTCTCATGTCACACTTCATACTTCTTACTTCACACTTCAGGATTCACATTTCACACTTCAGACTTTACACCTAATACTTCACACTTCATACTTCACATGTCATACTTCTCATTTCATACTTCACATTTCACACTTCACATTTCATACTTCACAGTTTGATCTTCACACTTCACGCTTCATAATTCAAATTAACATTTTATATTTCAGACTTCACATTTCACACTTCATCCTTCATACTTCATATTTCACATTCCATACTTCACAGTTCCAACTTCACATTCCATGCTACGCACTTCAAGCTTCTCATTTTATACTTCACATTTCATACTTCACATTTTACATTTCATTACTCACAGTTCCAACTTCACACTTGACACTTATCACTTCACTCTTCATGCTTCTAAATTCACACTTCTGACTTCGCACTTCACAGTTTCAACTTTACATTTCACAGGTAACATTTCACACTTTACACTTAAAACTTTACACTTCAAGGTTCACACTTCAAACTTCACAGTTCACACTTCAACAATATCATGTTTGAAGTGTGAAGTTTGAATTTAAGAAGTGTCACCACCATTTTATGCTTCACAGTTCACATTTCAAAGATAATATGTTTGAAGTGTGAAGCTTGAAGTTTGAATTAAAGAAGTCACCACCGGTCTTTCATACTTAACATGTATGAACTATATTGTCATAAGAGCCTTGTCCTTATCTTCTTATTGTTGTCTTAAATAATAAAGATATTTTGTGACAAAACATTCAATATCCTCTATTACACCTTGCCATGCTAAACCCTGAAATATTCCTGCTTTGGCAGGAGTAATGGATGAAGATTAGCCTGCACAACTAGTGCATGAAGTTCTTTCAGCACTTTGATTTAAATACAATTATTACCAGGGTTTAAACTCAGCATGGCAAGGATTAACTAGTGGTCTGACCACAGAGTGTTTGTCTCACACCAATGGGATGATTATTGTAGACCTATGTGGGATAGCAGCTTAACCCTTTGCTGTTTAATCCCTGCTTTTTACGTGCCTGTCATTTTATGATTGAGAAAACATTGTGAAAAAAGAAGAAATTGCTTCTGACAAGCAATTTCTTCTTTTTCCACACTATTTTCTACCCTACTGAGTGGTTATTTTTCAAATTAAATGCACTTTAAATTTTCGCCAGCAAAACCTTTGAATTTGGATAGGTCCAAATTTTGTAAAACAGGAAAGGGTTAAGGGAAGGAAATGATGTGTACTGGTGTGAGAAATAGCAGGAATCCATTATTAAGTACTCCAGCACCGCAATATAACTGAAAGATTGTTTAAAGCATGTAAAACCCCATTCCAACAAACAAACTGATCACATAGTAACACTTATTTCAGAAAGCCATGAATGTTTTACCTGGACCATACCAGAGTTTCTCACACCAGGCACCTGTGAGCTGGAGGTGCAAGGTTCAGATGAGATTGGAGATTACAAGTTTACTGAGAGGAAGGATGTCAAAATTGTGGACACACATCAGATGACTTTCATACAGACAGACAAACCCATGTACAAACCAGGGGAAATAGGTAATTTTTAGCACAGCTGTTTTTCAGAGTAAACCAGAGGTATTGCTATAGCCTTGGTGTTGTTAACATTATCTTAGGCGTCATGTGAAACTTTTACATTTTGTGATATGAGCCCTGCGTTCAGGATGAAAATGTTAGCGAAGCACTTTCGAAATGATACCTGGCTTTGTACGTAATGTGCAAGTGCAAAGCAGGGTATCATCTCAAAGAGCTTGTGAAACGCTTATACATCCTGAACACAGAGCTGTGGTTCTACTGAAGTAATTCACTTGCAACTCGGCAGACTTCTTTCCTACAAAAGAGCAAACTTTACAATCAAGAATGATATCTCTAGATGCATTTTGTGCAAATAATGCTCCTTTTCGACTTCTATTTTTAATCAACTATCCAGCATCCAACAGTTGAGCGTAGGTACCTGTTGGCAATGCTCTATTTATGTCACTTTTTCAGGGCTCGTGCTAGTGTTTGAAATCAGGAGTCAATGGCTCCTCAGCTTAGAAATTAATGGCGTCAAAACTGATTTGAAAGGGTTCAAAACATCAGAAAGAGCAAATTATGAGTAGAATCTTACAAATTTAAGTGTCAAAATACCAATCTTAGTAAAGATGTGAAGTATACTAGCAATTAATTGGTAAAACTTATGAATGTATATCATATGTACACATGTATTGTAGATACATCATTCATATTTTGAGGATAAAACCATTTTGACCCCCTTGAGAGAATTTTTTAAGGGTGAAATTAGGATATTTTCTGATTTTTTGGGGGGTCAAACACCTGATTCACAAGTCAAACACAAGCCCTGCTGTTTGTATACCTTTCTCTTGATTCCAGAATTGAACTTTGAACCCTTTTCATGCTGTTCATAGCTCATTCCTGCTGTACATTTTTTTTGCAGACAGTATAGACTGAGGTCAGCCAGCACAGACGAATAGATTGGTCTTAGTCTATACAGCCTGCTTCGTACCCAGGGATAGAGATACTAGGGGGAGTCAAGGAGTCGAAGTTTCCTCATTTTCTGGGCAGGACTCCTTAAGGAAGTGGACCCGTAATAGTTCCATAATTTTTAGGAAGTAATGAACTTTAGCAGTGTTAACCGAGGGTTCCTAATGATTTTCATTAGGAAACCTTGATCAACATTGTTAAAGATCATCAGTTCCGAAATATTGCGGGACATTTACAGGTCCACAACCTTAATATTGCAACTAAATATTTCCGAAATACAACTTCTGGTTGACATCTGCTAGACCCAATCTCTATTACAAATATTCATTTAATGGAGTTTTCAGATGGTCCTTTTTTGATTGGCATGTCAAATATGTGTTGCTACTATTCATTTTCAGTTAAGTTCCGCATTCTTACAGTGACGCAAGATCTACTACCACTCTCTCAGTCAGTAAGTACTACTATTTCCTGAACACTTGTAGCTCTAAAAACTCTTACTTTTTATGTAATTATTTCCATTTTGCCTTAACCCTTGTCATGCTGAACCCGTAATATTCCTGCCTTGACAGGAGCTACAGACAAACATCAGCCTGCACATTATGTGCATTCTGATCTTTTTCCATAGCACCTATTTTTACTTTTTGAAACTAGAAAAGCTCAAAAAATTAATGTTCATAAAGAATTCCCTATCATATTTAGTGCATTCGGTGCTTTGAATACATAGATCTAGTTGGAAATTTGCCAAGATTTTTTATTCTGCATGACTAAAGTTAATGTGTCCATGGATAAAGTCTTATGGAGGAGGAGCTATATGCCAAAGGTAAAGGCAAGGGCGTAGCCTGAGGATTTTGCATTTTATATAACTCCTCCCCCATCAGACTTTATTCATGGACACATCTACGCAAAAATGCAGCTTAAATAGTTGCCATTTAAACAAAATCACATTTCTGAAATTATAGTTTTATTACTATTTTCTTGGTTTAGAATAGTTCAAAAACAATTTTCTGCATGTAAAATTTATGAATAAGACATGATAGTGACATTGGGAGAATTTCATAGAAAGCAAAGCACATCATTTAGTACATGGTTTATATGATGTCAAAAGCATCATTGTTCCAGCTAAAGATGACGTTGAGTATGAAAATTGGGCAGAGCTATCTGTGTACACAACAAAACAGATGATGAATGAACAAATAAGATTCTATATAATTTATTCTTATTTCATTTTTATACACCGCCGGATGCGGACGTATATTGGCGTCATCTTCTTCGTCTGTCCGTCAGTCAGTCCGTCCGTCCACTTTTCTTGTCAACGCAACTCCTCCTAAATTTCTGGCTGGATCTTTTTGAAACTTGGTCAATGTTATCACCTCTATTTGTAGATGTGCATGAAGGAAGGATTTTACGGTTTGTTGATTTTTGCCTGAGTTATGCCCCTTGATAACTTAGCTTCTGGGTCCACTTTTCTTGTCAACGAAACTCCTCTTAAGTTTCTGGCTGGATCTTCTTGAAACTTGGTCAATGTAATCACCTCAATTGGTAGATGTGCATGAAGGAAGGATTTTACGGTTCGTTGATTTTTACCTGAGTTATGCCCCTTGATAACTTAGTCTCTGAGTCCACTTTTCTTGTCAACGCAACTACTCCTAAGTTTCTGGCTGGATCTTCTTGAAACTTGGTCAATGTTATCACCTAAATTGGTAGATGTGCATGAAGGAAGGATTTTATGGTTTGTTGATTTTTGCCTGAGTTATGCCCCTTAAAAACTTAGTCTCTGGGTCCACTTTTCTTGTCAACGCAGTTCCTTCTAAGTTTCCGGCTCGATCTAAATAAAACTTCGTGGATGTTATAACTGAAATTGGTAGATGAGCATGAAGGAAGACATTTATGGTTCGTTGATTTTTGCCTGAGTTATGCCCCTTCAAAACTTAGTCTCTGGGGCTTATTGCCTCAGTTATGCCCCCTTAAAACTTAGTATCTAGGGCTTATTGAAATTGCAGCCTTGTGAATGCAACTCTTCCTAAGTTTCTGGCTGGATCTAAATGAAGCTTCGTGGATGTTATAAAAGAAATTGGTGGATGAGCATGAAGTAAGGATTTTATGGTTCATTAATTTTACCCTTAATTATGCCCCCTTAAAACTTAGTATCTAGGGCTTATTGAAATTGCAGCCTTTTGAACACAACTCCTCCTTACTTTTTGTCTTTATTTAAATGAAACTTGGACAATGTCATCACCATAATTTGTAGATGTACATGGATCAAGGATTTTATGGATCATTTATTTCCCTGAATTATGCCCCCTTAAAACTTAGTGCCTGGGGCTTATTGAAATTGCAGCCTTGTGAAGGCAACTCCTCCTAACTTTTTGTTTTGATTTAAATGAAACTTGGTCATTTTCAATTTGGTTCTGTCAAAATAAGTAGTGTCTACAATTATTTTCGTGAAACAGCAGCAAAGTGGCGGCGTATTTTGTGACGATGGCACTCTTGTTACATTTTAAGGCATCATGTTTTAATAGAAAATAACCTAATCAGGATAACAGCTCAAAGCTGAAAAAAAAACAAAAAAAACACACACTCACAAAAAAAACCCCCAAACAAACAATTAAGGTATTCGGTGATTTTAGCACTATGATTTTATTGCTAATTTGCCAAGGTTTATTATTTAGCATGACAAGGGTTAAATTTGCTGTCTGCCAAAACTGTTTATTTGGGCAAGTATTTAGTTCTTTTTCTGATAAAAAGTAAGTCACAAATATATAAATATGATAAATACATTGATCTATAAGTTTGACATGTAATTTTAAGTGTATTAGTCAATAAGATGATGCAGAATCCTTTCCATTTTGACTTTTTCCCACATTTGATTTGTTAAACAGTACATAAAAATGTTGTAAAATTTGTAATGAATCAATCCTTAATGTTTACATTCAAACAGGGGAGTGGAATTATCTTGTCCAACTTGTCAAACATGGGCTTTTCCATTTTAGTTTGAATTGAAGGGAATAATCAACATATTATTGTATTTTCTCTGGTTGCAATTAAAGTGAAGACATTGTGTCCTATATAAAAAGCACATGCAAATGTTAAAACATTGCATCCAGTTATGGACATGAGTAATCATGCAATGTGCCCATACCATTTCTTAAACCTTTCACAAAAGTTTTCATCTTGAATACTGGGCTAGATAATATGGAAGAGATTTTACAGAATTATGATTCTAGGTTTAAAATCAAGGTTAAAATCTAATTTGATCTTCATTTAATTTCAAAATTGTTTAGATAGATAGAGTTACTGTACAAGATCCACATGGTTTCTACATGAAGGAATGGAAGGAGCTCCCTGTCAAATCAGGTAAGTACAGACAAACTTGTCTTTAATGAAATCTGTCTTACCAGTCACCTGTATGATAAGCAAGTTTTTATACCCCTGCATCAATAAGATCTGAGGAATATATTTTGCCAGTGTCTGTCTGTTTGCCTGCAAAACTTTAATCATAAAACTTGACATTCCCATTTAATCAAAACCTATTTAAAATACATTGCTCTTATTCGGCATGATGAAAGATCTCATTGAAATGCATCTGCTGATACTGAGGTCAAAGTACAATTGTAACAATAAATCTGAATGATTGAAAAAATTTTCTGGTCTATATATAACCAATGTTTTTTTCATAAACAAATGGGGGTTGGTAATAAATTTAAAATTATTCTTAACCCTTGTAACGCTGATCCTGGAATATTCCTGCTTTGACAGGAAGAAAGGACAAAGATCAGCCTGCACATATGTGCAGTCTGATCTTAGTCTTTACAACCTGATTCCTTTTTTAACCAGAAAAGTATCATTTTTGTATTTTCGAAATGAAATGCTGACTCACAATTAGGAAATATGGAGCTTTCAGCACTTTGATTTCGATGCAATTTTGCCAAGTTTTTTATTCAGCATGACAAGGGTTAAGTATATATTGTAGGGTTTGCTGGTCTGGAGTTTAAACTGTATGAGAAGCCCTTGTTGGGAGAATGGAAGATAGAGGCAGTAGTAAATGGTCGTAAAAATCAACAATTTTTCACTGTGGAAGAATATGGTATTTCTACTTCTTTATTTTGTCAGATTTTTTGTATCAATTAATTGCTTGCTAGATCTAGTTATATTGAATAAATATAGAAACATTATAGAGGGAGCCAATGCAACCGAAGATTCACATTAAAACTTGTGTAAAGCGACCACTAATGGGGGCACCAAACAGCGGTGGTTTAAGAAAATCAGGTCGCTTAATACACGTTTTGTTTACAAAAATGAGAAATATTCTTTTTGATTGAATATGCAAATTATAGTGAAATTCTCAATAATCCTATGTTGTCAAAACTCAACAGAATCATCTCATTGAGACAATTGTGGTGAGTTTTAACAAATAAGGATTCTTTTTCATTTTTTTCCAACAATATCTACTCTTTAAGTTTTTTCGATTTAAAGAAGGAGATTTTGAAGACATTTGCTGAATAGAAATGGTCGCTTGATAGACATGGTTGTTTGAGCAAGATTGACTGAAATAATAGACATGTTTTATGTTTGTTAACCTGTCTGTAAACCTGTTGAAAGACTCAGCCAAAATATATATCAACCCCTGTCATGCTGAATTCAGAATATTCCTGCTTTGACAGGAGGTATAGACAAAGATCAGTCTGCACATATGTGCAGTCACATCTTAGTTAATACCACCTTTATTTCATTTTTAAACCAGAAAGGTGTAAAACAATGCATGTCTGAAATCAATACTCATTCATATTTGGTAACTTCCAGTGCTTTTAGCACTTTGATTTCACATTTATTTTACAAAGATTTTTTATTCAGCATGACAAGGGTTAATTGTTCTTGAAGACATTTGTAGACACAATTAGCAAGAACCCTATGTTAATAAATTTTGACTTTTCATTCTTTCTTTAGATACAAAGGTTACATTTGACATGGTGTTTGCCTTAAATTTGTCATGAATATTAACAATCTGTCAAAGTCTAAAATACGGAAACAAGCTGTATATTGGACTTTTTTTCACAAATTTACATATTAGTTCAAGGAATTATATAGAACATGGTAAAGCTATGGGGAATGGGGAAATACAAGCATTCTCTTTCATGCTCCAGTATTAACCCTTGTCATGCTGAACCCGGAATATTCCTGCTTTGGCAGGAGCTAGACAAACATCAGCCTGCACATATGTTCACTCGCATTTGAGGTGAAAGGACTGACCAACAAAGAATATTTAGGATAAAGGTGATATTTCAACTATGACAAAAGATGAATGCCCTCTGTCCGCTCTCTTATCTATAATTTCAGTGTTGGTGTATAATCAAAACATTGTAACTTCAGCTTGAATAAGCTGTAGTTTTGATGTTATGATTACTCATCAACAGCATTTTTTGGAAAGAGAATTTATTACTATTACGCACTTGGGTAATGTGTGTGATGGTAGTTATGTCCTTGAATCTCATGACATCCTATATTTACCTTATCATTACAGTACTACCAAAGTTCCAGGTTGATTTAGACATGCAAGATTCCCTTACAGTATCCACAGATACCTTATGGTTTGAAGTCTGCTCCAAGTAAGTTAAAGGCTTAGAGACTCTTCAAGTACCATTAAGAGATGAAGAGATTATTTGTTGTTTTCATCCAGGTGTGAAACTTAAGAACTCATCACACTGTATGAATACACAAAGCAATTACATACATAATATCATAAAGCAAGAAAATGTAGATTTCTTCAAAATTAGAGAGATATCTTATGGGATAACTTTGTGCACAAACTCATAAAATTGCTGCATACTCAAAATTCATTTCATTGATAACTAAAATGGATTTTTACCCAGTCACAATGCATGAATGTTGATGGACACAAAACTTACAATTAACTTTTCTGTAATAGCTCTCATTAGCTCATATTGTAACACAGTAGGCTTTCATTTCTTTTGATCTTGAGATTTACCCTTAGCTCTGCAAACTTTCATCCAACATTTGACAAAAGTAATTTTGACTTGAGGCAGTTTTCTTCCTCCAATGGTTGTATGATAAAGAGTAGACCTTTTAGCCACAGGGGAATGTCCCGCTGATTTTTTATGCCCCCGATAGGGAGGCATCATAAATTTGACTTGTCCGTCCGTCCGTCTGTCCGTCCGTCTGTCCGTCTGTCCGTCCGTCCGTCATTCCGTCCAAAAACTTTAACATTGGCCATAACTTCCTTATTACTATCAAAGCGGTGTCGGGGGCATTGTCATCTTACAGTGACAGCTCTTGTTTAAAATAAATGTGATATTATCATATATATTTTAAAAAAATCAGCGGGCCATTCCCCTGTGGTTTTAGCAGCTGATGTCTTACATGAAATGTTATTTCTGGTGAGATAGATAACAGGAAACCAAGGGTAGATTTATATATTCTCTTTTTAAATGGAAGCCTGCTATTTTACAGATAATGCACCAAGACTTTATATAGACATTCTGTAATGTTGGCGTCATTTTTGTTGGCCCATAATTTTCCTAATTATGATTAAAAATGTTACTTTTCATCTGAAAGCTGAAAACCTGTGCCTAGCAACATGGCTTACATTGTTACTATGAATATATATATATAGATATATATAGATATATATATATATATATATATAGATATATATCTTGTAGAAAATGTCCATCATCCTTATAAGTTTAGCAAAATGCTCTTTATAGGTAAATATGACATTTGGCCATATATACAGCAAAAAACAACATATATGTATAAGCAATTTTCCACTTATTGAACAGCCTTCTTTAATTGTCGCATTAAATTGTGAATCCGCCACCTAAGAAGAAGAGGAGGGTTTAGTGGTTTCACCACATGTCTGTCTGTCCTTCCATTTGTTCCATTTAGCAAAGTATTCTGCTTTGCAATAGATCTTTTTGTATACTATACTTTTTGTATCAATTACTTATTGGGAGCATTACCATTATGTAACAGTTCTTTTCTATTTCAGATATACATTTGGTAAGCCTGTAGAAGGGATCCTAAATGCCAGTATATGTTTGAAGAACACACAAGATAGTTGGTTTTGTCAGTCCAATGTCAGACCATGTGCAAAATATAATTCAGAGGTAATGATTTTGGTGTTTCATTTCGTGTGAAATAATTTTCCAAAAAAGTTGATTATTTTGATCAAAGAAATACCTTCTACAAATATGAGAGTTGTTTCAAATATATGAACATAGCCTTTCTGGATTTTGAAGCTCTGGAGCAAAGAATATGCCTGTAACTGCAAAAGGCACAATATGTCTTATGTATATGAACAACTGCGTGAATAATTCAGCTCTGTAAAGAAAAATGATAATGATATTTGAGGAAATTAAACTTTGTATTTTTGTTGACTAAGGCCCGTTTCACTAAACATATTACAAAAAAAGTCAAAATCACCAAATGTACCTGGTGTTTTAACTTATTGTTAGATTCTGCCTTGGCATATCTCTTTGGAATCCAATGAGATGATGCATGGCAGAATTCCATAGTAACTACTGTATAAGCAACCTTTATTTTTGACTTACGCAAAAAATGATCGTAAGATGTTCATTAAAACAGGCCCCATGCCTTGGGTTTAATCCCTGGCTGCGATGAATATCCTTTACAACACTTGTCTCCGACCAATTAGCAGATATCCCTAAAGGGTAGTAGAATAAGCAGTTGAAGGCCAAGATAGAAAGTTGTGGCAGTACTGGTCTGAAAATACTACTGAGTCTATGGTTAGGTGGTCAAGCTGCTGGAAAATGACTGAAATTTAGTTCAAAGTGACATTACACCCCAGACATTGCACCCAGTTCAAAGATCAAACTTTCAAACCCCTGTTTTTTAAAAAACTCTGTAAGCATCTGCAGGCCGTCCATCACATGTGACAACAATTTATTTAACCCTTGTCATGCTGAATAAAAAATCTTGATAAATTTGCAACAAAATCTAAGTGCTCAAAGCGCTGAATGCACTTTATTTATGAGCGAATTCATTGTGAAAATTAATTTTTAAAAGTTTTCTGGTTTCAAAAAAGTACAAACAGGTGCTATAGACAATGATCAGACTGCACATTATGTGCAGGCTGATGTTTGTCTATAGCTCCTGCCTAGACAGGAATATTACTGGTTCAGCATGACAAGGGTTAATATCTATTTTTATTAGATCAATGGGTGTCATGAGTTTCAAATCAAGACGGACACATTGAAGATTACAGAAAGAAGATTCTCCCTGTTATGTCAACCTTTGTTAGTGTTAGATGTTAATGTGACAGAGAAGAACACAGGTTGAGTATATAGTTAGCTGGTTGCTGTCTCTCCTATTACGCAATTTATGCAAGTGCGTAAAAGAAATAATCCTCTGTTGAAAAATATTGTTGATGAATGATCATAACATCAAAACTACAGCTTATTCAAGCTGTAGTTACGATGTTTTGATTATTCACCATTGCTCAAATTATTAAAAGGGAGCAGACGGAGGGCATTCATCTTTTGTCAGTCCTCACACTGCCTTTATCCTATATATTCTTTAGTTTTAACCTTCTGAAACCACATTTGATTTTCAAAGTCCTGGATGTACCTATGTATATGGACATAAAACAAGTCACAAAACATATTAAACTTATTCAAGCTGTAGTTACTAAGGTCAAGTTACCCAAAATGTTTGAAGCAAAATGACTCTTAACCCTTGTCATGCTTAATAAATTTTGGCTAAAAATTTTCATCAAAATCAAAGGACAATAATAACTGAAAGTACCAACTGTAGGTCAATTTTTATTTGAAAAAACTAAATCTATCGACAATTCTGGTTTGAAAGTGAAAAACAGGAGGTGTAGACTAACATCAGACTGCACATATGTGCAAGCTGATGTTTGTCTATAGCTCCTGCCAAAGCAGGAATATTCTGGGTTCAGCATGACAAGGGTTAATGATCAAGGTATATTTCAGCTCACCTGAGCACTATGTTTTCACTGGGAGCTGTTGTGTATCTTAAGTGTCCAGCCTACAGTGTCCAGCTTCTGGCATCGGACCTGCGTCGTGTGTCAACATTTGGTGTGAACGCTAGTGGTCTCATTTTTGGATCAAATGTCAAAAAATTTGGTCAGAATGTTTGTCTCTATGAGATCTATTAGTCAAGTTTGAATTTGGATAAAGTAAGGTTAAAAACTAGGTCCCAAGGTCAAATTTTAGAAAAAATACCTTTGTGCATTCTAGAGGCCGCTTCTTTCTTGGCTCAAATGTCTTGAAACTTTGTCAGAATGATTGTCTACATGATATTGAGTAAAATGAGGTCAAAGACTAGGTCAAGGGGTCAAATCTTAAAAAATCCTTGTGTGAACTATAGAGGCCAGATTTTTGGCTTAAATGTCCTGAAACTTGGTTAGAATATTTATCTCTTGAAGATCCAGGCATAGTTGAAAATTGGGTCATGCAGGGTCAAAAACTAGGTCAAAAGGTGCCTTGTGTGTACTCTAGATGCAGCATTTTTATTTCATGTTTTTTAATTATAATGTATAAAGAGAGTACTTGTTGATTTCATGGAGGTATGAAACTTAAAACCTGATCACAGAAAGGTATGAACCTGCTTCACATACTCATACAATGTGATTAGATTTATAGTCTCATACCTCTATGAAATCAGCAATCACTCTTTCCTTCTCTTAAATGAATACTTGCATTGCTATATCTACGCAGGAATCAGTGTTCATGAGACACAGACTGGCACAGGAGTATGGGAGGAGAGGATCAAACTCAAGTTCATCTCACAGAAATACTTTAAACCATTCTTCCCATATCATGGAAAGGTAAGGACAAATTGATTGGTCATGCAAAACTAAAGAAATGTATGGGCAAAATTAAATGATCTTACATTATGTTTTAATTACAAATTACAAAATAAGTTTTCTTTCCAAATAACCTCAGGTATAAGGCCACTAAAGTTATGAGTTACTGGTATATTTGAAAAAAAATGATGGTTGAAAGGAGTAATCAAATTGTTTGACTACACCTTGAATGAGCGGGTAAGTTTTGAGATTTTGGTTGCCTTCTTATAGGAATAGTTTTCTTCAAAACTTTTTTTTGCAAGCAATGGCCCTCTTTATGTAATATTGTTTTGATGGTATTCAGAGAAATAAAGGTAGTTAATCACTTGAAAATCTCAGCAACGAACGAGTCAAATTATCAAAAGATGATACCTTGCATTCATTCAGTTCACTCTATATGATGTTATCAATGCAGAACCCCAGTGAACAAATGACATCATGGGGTTGCATAATCTCATGCAAAATGACATGCCTTAAAAAAATTAATCCTAAACCTTTCATAATTCCTCAAATTTTTGCAATAAGGTAGTGGACCTGTACTAGTTCTGCCTTGTTTTGGAAGAAATGAACTTTAACAACGCTAACTGAGGTTTCCTAATGATTTCAAAGGAAACCTCTGTAAATATTATGAAAGATCATAAGTTCAGAAATGTTGCAGAACTATAACGGGTCCTCTACCTAAAAGAAATAAAATTAATCTGTTTTTCATGTAGATCCTTGCCAGCTTTCCAACTGGAAGACCAGCACCCGGAGAAGAAGTTTGTGTAACAATTGAAAAACTTGCTATAGAAAAAACTTTAGTTTCTAACTCTGAGGGCTTGATACACTTTACTATACAGAATCTCACAAACAGTGTGGATGGTTTTGTCATGAATGTAGGTAACATTTCAAAATCCCCATGATATATGGAAAGTAGGACTTGAATTGTTTTTATTCAAATGTCTGTCAGTCATTCCAGAAATAACGTACATTTTGTCATATAAAAATCAAAAAAGTGACAAAGAAAAATATTGTTCTGAAACATTTTAATTCATTAGTCTTATGTTTGTTAATTCAATTTAAGATAACGATTTCAATTGTTCTTTTTGTATTGAAGACACATATATCATTTCAAACATGGTAATGAACCAAAATGTCATCTCCGTTACTAGACTGAAATATGGAAAATAAATGAAAGCTATTATTTAATCTCGAGATTTTTTTGCAATAAATATTTTAATTCATGACTTTCTAGTCAACAACAGTTTTAAAATGGTCTTGATATCATGTTCTGACAAATAGTTGCCTTAGGTTCAATGCTTAATCAGAAATATTTAAAATATGAATGCTACAGAATGCACGGAAATGATACTGCGTCTGTGTACAAAAAAAATGATTTGCTAGATAAACAAGATACTAATTCCCCTGATTAAGGTTGCATGTTTGAAGAAATTACTAGCAATGCTTACTGTTATTTTTCTCTTTTTACACGTCATAACGGAGTTGAAATAGAGTAACGGAGTTGAGCATAGGAGTAACGGAGTTGACATTCAAAAATGTTCAACTTCCTGTGAACGCTCGGTCGCCAGAGGGATTCTCAAATTAACGTACATTGCTGGAATGAAAGCACAAGAAAACAACAGCTTCACATCAGCCCCAACCAAGTAGTTTATTGACACAATTAAGCCTTTAACAGTATTGCATGTATGTTAACAGAATTCTCCAAAAAGATAAGAAACTGCTGGTTACACTGTAAATACTGCTTTAAGAACAACTGTTATAAATCTTAAATAAGACAACTACAAATACGGTGTTCTATTCATATCACAAGAACCTGGTATTGTGAAATAAAGTACATGGTATTTGCTTTTGTGTAAACACATTTTAAATCATCTGGGACACTGGGACGTCATATGTGATATTGATAATTTCGAAACAACAATTTAAATCCATAAACTTTCTAAACATAACGTTTAACTAGAACAAACCGAAGACTTATTTCATTAACTTGACACTATCATCTTTGAGTACACCAATTTACTTTTTTCCCATGTCATCCAGCCCAAGTTGATGACAAATGTTGTGCCAAATGTTGTCATCAAGCTTCCTGTGACGTTTAGTCACGAGGCTTGGCTCACTGTCTAACAGTGTTATTATTTGATCCAATTGATACTGCATTCTGTCTTCAACTAGTGGCCAAAAGAATCTATTAGCACCGATCCTCGCCATGGCTGACACCTCAGCTTCTTCTTCATCAACGTCCAGAATCAAACCTGGGTAGGGCAACCCATCGTATTCAACAACACAGTAACGTCCGATCAAACTTTCAGTGAGGTCCTCAACTGGTCGCAAAGAACGTTCTACCTGTAACTCATAAAACAGCAACAGATGATATAATGTATGCAAACATTTTATACATGTATTTCAACTGGGAAATCTGAAAGGTCAACCTGTTCTAATACATGTAAAACGTATGAATTGAATAGACCATATAGCATGATGCTGTTAAATGCCGATTGACATGGACATAGGTGCTGGGTAGTTTGCAAAATGCTTTTTCGTTACACAATGTATTCACTTATGACACAATAATTTAGAGGAATGTTTTTGGCTGCATTTCTGGTAGTTCAATCTTTAAAGAGTAAATATTACATTCACTTTTTAACAACTTTACTCTATCATCTATGCATGTTAAACAAAACTCGTGAAAGACAAAGCCAATCACATCATTAAATAGTATTAATTCAAACCTGCAAAGCGGGAGACTTGCTGCCATTATTGCCAGTCATGGTGTCACCATCGCAGGTTGATGTGTCACTATTGCTGGTCCGCGTGTCACCATTGCTATTCGGCGTGTCACCATCGCAGATCCGCATGCTAACGTCATTGCTGGCCCGGATGTCAACATCACTGATCGGTGGGTCACCATCGCTTGCTTGAGTGTCACCATTGCTGGTTGATGTGGGATTCACACCAGCAGGAATATCCTAAAAAAGTAAACATCAAGTATTTCAAGCGAATTCAATATTCAAATCCAAAACATGGCCCTCTTAACATCTATAATATTTACATGTACATTAACCTTGTTTTGCCAATATGGGTAAAATGAGGATTTTACATGGCCAGACTGTCAAACAGCACTATGTAGCTCAGGTAGCTCGGTCGAAACAACATCATCTTGCTTTTGCATACTTGGCTATGAATAAAAGGAGTTATAATATGACGGACGTCGCGGGAGTGAAATAAACCCGTTGAATATTTTTAATATTCGGGGGTGTTATTACACTAGTGGAATAACTATGCAAATGAGCTCAGAGCGAATAGCAACGCTATTTTGTAACCGCGAAAATGACGTCATAATGTATAAACTGTGACGTCATTTTTAAACGGCGTTATAAGTTTCGCGGAAAATTTAAATGTAGAATTTCAAGAATTTTGACGATTTTTCACTTAAATTCGGGTCATATTATAAACCGAATATAAAATTTGTGCTCATAAAATACAGAATTTATTAAACTCATCATCTAAAACAGATAAAAACTCGGCACAGCCTCGTTTTTATCTGTTTATAGATGACTCGTTTAATAAATTCAGTATTCAATGACCACTCATTCAATATCCTCTATTTATTATTATAAAACTGTTTGTATACTTACATCGTCGGGTTTTAATAACTGGAACCTGACAGCGGTGGGCTGGTAGCAGTCGCAAGTGCCGGGATGGCTACAAAAGCAGGACAGGACACGGCACGTCACTTCTCCAGGCTTACGTGTATCCAGCTAAATAAAAATGTTAAAAATAAACGTAACATGTTACAACTGTTTGTTAGTCTTAATGTTGTTATCACTCTTTTAAATACCAGGACATGGATTGTTTAAGTTGATATATTAAATTTGCAACGTGATACACAACATGTTATTTTAATCAAATGTTATAATGTATGGGTAAGTTTACATTCATGTATACAAAAGCGAATGTGTGTCTGTACATGTGTATGTATGTATGTATGTATGTATGTATGTATGTATGTATGTATGTATGTATGTATGTATGTATGTATGTATGTATGTATGTATGTATGTATGTATGTATGTATGTATGTATGTATGTATGTATGTATGTATGTGTACGTACGTATGTACGTATGTGTGTACGTACAGCAGTGTGTAACTTCAGATAGCCCGTATGTATGTATGTATGTATGTATGTATGTATGTATGTATGTATGTATGTATGTGTGTACGTGCTTGTGTGTGTGTGTGTGCGTGCGTGACTGTGTGTGTGTGCGTGCGTGTATGCGCGCGAGTGTGAGCTTGTGTTTTATCGTTTTAATTATAATATTTTACCTGGTGAAGTTTCATTGTTCCGGGAATGGTATTCAGGTCACTAGGCAGTTGTTTCTCGGCTGCGTCTATTGACGACTCTTTAACGGTGAACATTCGGACTGAACTGGACGGCTGCACACATGTCACAAAATCATCTGCACAAGTTATATCTCGACCTTTGACATTGACTTGGTGATCTGCAGCTCTCTTCAGCGCCGCTCCAATCCCATCGGCTGCTCCTTTACCATGTGATGCTTCTAGGAAGTTCCATGACGAATACTTGAACCCATGTTCAAACACCTTGTTAGCCCAGAAGAAAAAGTTGAACTTGTTTCGGTACTGCGTCGTAGGTCCGTCTGTCAGAAAATGTATTCCACATAGTTGCTGGGTCGTGACTGTTTTGATGTAGCCAATGACTGGTTCTAAATGGGACCATATTGCTGCTGGGCCGTGTTTTAAGCAATCAGAGACTGTACAAAAGGGGTACACATTTTTCTCAATGTATGCCACCCCTGTATGAAGACTGATCTGTCTCCTAGATGCCCCAAAATGCATTGACTGGATTTCAGATTGGTACTTTGCATTGTAATTTTCGCTGAAATCGACGTGCAGAAGAACCTCTGTGGTACTTAAGTTTTCCTTCAGCAACCGGACTGCATGGTACTGATGATCAATATTGAACACATGACGGCATGCTCTCTGTAGCTCTTGGTCTAATTCTTGTGCAAGCGTCTCTTTTGTGCCCCTGTTTTCTGTCTTTACCGTCATTGTAACTACCTTACTATTTCCATCCTTTTCCTTTACAATTCTCTTATTTTGCCACTCGTTCCATGTGAGCTGCTCTCCTCCTGCATTTTCTATTTGCAATTTATTGCCCATACAATCCTGACATTCTCGGTACATGCATTTCTGATTCTTTGTGTCACACACTATTCTCTTCATAAGACCATTTGGGTCTTTCGTTGCAATCATATCTGCTGCATAGCAGGCACTTATTTTGAACATCAAATTTTCATGTATTTTGCAAAGGCATGTACTGCGGTCCCTTTCGGATGGTTTTATTATCCAAAATGGTCGCAATTGACAAAACAGGCTATATGACATCTTGTTGCCTTCGAGCTGAAATTTCTTGTGCAATGTTTTTAGGTCGTCATTAAGAAGACGTATTTGCTTTTTCACACCTTTTCTTGAAATTGTTGCCTGTTTGTCCGCTTTGAGTCTTGTATTGTCATCCCGTTCTAAAAATGTTTTCACCTTTTCCTTCATGTTCAGCCTCTTTACAGATGGTCGTTTGACGTCTTTTGTTTTCAGATACCTTCTCGATATTCCCAGTACTGATTGACAATAGGCGCCCAAGCCATATTTCTTCAAAATCCGCTTTGAACAAATCAGGTCTGCGATCATTGTACGATTTTTTCTGCTTTTCGACTCAGCGTACCGCTTTCTTATATTCATGATCATCAACTGATACATCTTATAGGATTTCCCTTTCAAGTTGGGTTCTTCTGCAGCTGTCTTCTTCGTAAACTTTGATCTTAACCTGTTGTACCGCTTCTTATACTTTTCAGTGAGCTTCTCTTGCCTTTGCAGTTTGATGGTTAGTTTACTATTTGAGCGGTAACAGGCTGATCTTTCTCTGTTTGCCCTTCTTTTGCGTGTTCTTTTCATTGACTCTGATCTTTGGTTAAGTTGGTGAGCAAAATGCGGCGGGTCATTTTCTTCTCGTTCTGGTGTCGAAGGGGGTGTAATAATTTCCTTCATCATCTTTTTCTTTTGACGGTAAACGTGGGTGGCCTTGACCCAGCGGCGGCGGCAATTTCGCTTACCCCGCTCGCTCATCTCGCCGATTGACTTTACTTGACCTCTTTCTTTTCGCCGCTGCCATCTTTCTCTCTCGTCAGCTTTATATTTTTCATAAGCCTCTGCGTTCTCTCTTTTTCTCCGTCTGTATTCAGCCATTCGCTCCTTTGCTGACTTTGCCATTCTTGCAGCTGTCGCTTGAGAAGGGCTATCTCGTCCTTGAGATCTGAAATCTGATCGCGTATGTCACACACTCCTGTCGCCCAGCCAGGTATTTGATATTGCCGAGGTATTCTCAAAAGATTGGTTAATGATGTTTCCTTTTCACCCAGAAGAAGATCTTTCACTCCAAGGCGGTACTTTGCGACTACAGATATGAAAAATGTATAAGTAAAATTAGTTAAAATGTATGCTTATTTTCCCCTTGGTACTTTATCTTAAAGCTTAAAATGAAAATATCAAATGCAGTCAACACCGTTACAAAGTTGTCAACACCGTTACGAAAATTCGTGAAACGGAGTTGACTGTAACGGAGTTGACATTTTGACTTTTAGTGTCGTGTAGCCATCTGTTCTTCGGCCATGCTTGTAAACAAATGTGCTTAAACGTTACGTGCACTTACTCTGTTCAATAAAATTTGAGCGAATAAATAAAAAAAATAGGCTACTAACTTTAAAAGCTTGAACGGTGTTGACGTTTTTAAAGTGTACGCGTATAACAACTGACATACCTGCTATTTTTTCTTGGACGCCCTTCACGGTGTTCTTTCCGCCATGTTGATTCATATTTTCGCGGGATTAAAACTTGCGAACTACGTCATCACTATTATCGTAGCCAAGGGAAATAACCGATATTTCATCATGTATAATTGCCGTAACGGAGTTGACGATCGTATCAGGGACAACCGTTTTGTCAAGTTAAAATCTCGATAATGACCCTGATAATTGTTTCTATCATATAACTTACTTTAATATTTCGTTTTTAGTACATATACAACAAAAAATAGGGATTACTTTAATGAATATATTAAAAACTATGTATATACATATGTTATTTTGTAATCGGGACATAGGAAAATTGTTCACATCGATAATAATTGTTATAGACTTTTATACTTATGTTATCTTTATAGTTAAAAAATAAGTATTAGCGTTTTGAAATTGTTCTATATGATATAGATTAAAAGAAAATAAATGAATTTAATTCTCACAAACTCATTTTATACGTCGCTAAAGTACAGGGACATGGGTATGTACGTTATTTCTGGAATGACTGCTGTATTTATCCTTATTTACATAAGTTGGTAAAGCTGATTATAGTAGTGATTACATGAACATGTAAAGAAAGAATTTGATTGTGTAGATTTAAACCTTCTCAAGTGGGAATGGCAAATCTAAGTCAATAGAACTTGTGGCTAGACCCCTTTGCTGATTTTGAATTGTATTGAATGTATAATTATGATAAAAAAATTAAATAATTGGCAATGAAATATGTTTTAACTAAACTTAATCTTCTAAAGCTATTAAGTAATCCTTTATAAACAAGGTCACTTGGCAGATGGTATAGACAACCATTAGCCTGCACAGATGTGCAGTCCGATCTTAGTCTAAACCTTCTGCTTTTTACTGTAAACGGGGTAATTTTGGCGGTGGTTTTATTTTGGCTTTATTGGCGGTCAAGCCAAAATGCGCCAAAATTAATCCACCGCCAATATTTGTCATTAATATTTGTTAAAGTAGAAATTTCCTTATTATGATGGATGTGAAATCTATACATTTTAGTCAATTTTAATTAAATTTATATCAAAGATATGCTAACCATACTTATTCAACTTGGAATAAGAAAATCTGCTGACAACGTTGAACTTAGACGGGTCAGCGCAATACGATTGTAAGTGCCTATAAATTTTAGGCACTTATAAAAGTATTGCACTGATCCCTAAATTTCAAGATTCCAGAACCAAGTTGGTTGATACATTGTAACGAATTCATGGAGAAAAGGTGTGAAAAGCTTATACATGCAACTATTGTTAAGTATGTAGAAAGTTGACATTACTCTAGAAATTGCCTCTCTTTGACTTAGGTTGTTTTGTACGACGAAAAAATGAAAAGCCGTTTACAGTACTTAATTATATACTAGAAAACATTAAGCTAGACCAGTTGAATGAGTGAAAAATTTTCAGAAAAATTAGTTTGAAATAGAATTTGAATTCAGCAAGATAAGAGTTGTAATAATTCTAGGCTTTACAGAGATGGATGAGTCAAATGAATATTGTTTATCATTGTGTAAATAGTCATCAAAAACCTAGAAAAGAACAGTTTGAATAAGCTGTATTTTCCGTTTTGCCATTCATTAGCAATTTAATTGATAGGTTATTTGAGCTCATTTATATTGAAGGCTAAATCAACATACAAAGAGATAGTAGATAGGAAGAAGTACACACTGTATGCAGCCTCCACTAAGAAACATGTCAAACAATGGTATTCCCCGACTTCCAGCTATATACATGTGTCAACCCCGCACAAAGGTTATCTGAACTGTGGAGATAATGTGACTTTACATGGGGTCTACTCGACGTTACAATCTACTGTCATTCAGAAGGGATATCTCCAGGTAGATCTATTGTTTTTAGGTCAAAAGCTTTTAAGTGGTTCTTGTCCATGTATTTTAACAATTCTCCATTACAAGATAAAGTTCACAATAATCAGTTTTCCTTGAAGCTTTCACGGGATGATTGTAAAGTCTTTATACAGAAAAACTGCCTGAGCCACTAATCACAAATTCTTGTTCAATTTTTGGCCTATTTCAGGTGATTTCCAAAGGCAACATTCTACAGACCCTTGACATCACAGAGATAGTCAAAACAAGTACTCCATACACACAGAAGTCTGAGGGGACAGTGTTTTACCCTATATTCTCCTCAAGCATTGTCAAGGATAACTCTAATGAGGATGGGTCATTTTCTGACTTGGGCCCACAGGGTCCAATGTTTGCTTCTGATGGCCCACCAGGGTATGACAAGATGGCCCCTGTAGCCCCTCCAGGGTCCCCAGGGTCAATGAATGAGGATGAAAATGAAAATGCTGCAGCACCAGCAGGTAAGTTGAATAGGGCAGTGCTACCCCATCATGTTAACAGTCTTGAATGAAGCCTGTATTGACCTGAAATCAAGCAGTCTATTTTCAGAAACAATTTTCTTTGATTATATAATAATTAAGCACTGAAAGAATGATTGCATGATAAATAGAATAGCATGTCAGTATCTTAAATTATCAATTCTATTCCGGTCTTGGCTGCAAGAAATAATCATGACTCAGCCAAAGCTCATCAAGATAAATCCTCCCAACCAAGACCAGACAACATTGATATATTTTAAGACACTAACATGTTATTCTCTATATTCTGGGTTGTGTGTAGGAGTCAACGTGTCTCTCTGTCTGTCTGTCATGCAATCAGAAGCTTTTTTTGTCTGCTTTATCTCTCAGCAACTTATGGAGGAAATTCATTTAACCTTCTCAGGGGCGCATATCATATTATTGTTTTTATAATATATGCTTGAATAATTTGAAAATTGATGTTACTTGCATCTCATATTATCTTGTCAGAATGCACTGTTCATGTCCAGCCATCAAATTTACTTTCAGAGACGAGAGTCCCTGACATGCTAGATGACCTTGTAGTACGTTCCACTACAAATTCACTGGTTGTACAATGGGAACCAAACAGGAGATCCAACATTCCTGTACGAGGCTACAATCTTGGATACGGAAAAGGAATTCCAAATGTCTACAAAGTCAAGCTTGATGCCAATACATTCTCTTATACCATTGAAAATCTTGGTAAGTTTTATAAGAAGCATTAGTTACACCTTTACGCTTAACATCTGTTATATTGAAATATCAAATACAGTTTTATTACATTACTGGCAGTGAAATTTTGGGATTTCACAGTGTAACAAGTTTTGATATCGTGATGATAACACTTTTCAGTTTCACTGGAGGAACTTTTTTTTTTGAAAGCAGCTTGGCTCATTCTCAGACTACCGAGATAAACATTGAATACCTATCACAGGTTCAGGATATCTGCATAGGATTCAAACTGAAAATTTGGAAAGTTATTTTTAAATCGGGCGAGGCTGATTTATATGTACTGTTTTCCAGACATCGCATCAGTTGGACACATTACATTTTAACCTTTATCCGCTGAGCAATGTGTTTGAGCCAAACTATGTTTGTTTATAACGATGCAATTTTGTTTTAAATATCCCAGAAAAAAAGAAAATATTAGGATACAGAAGGGTTCTTGATTGACACCCCACTCCCTCTGGATCCGCCACTGAAGCTTTTGAATTACAGATTATCAAAAGGATGTTAATCAACATGAGCTAGGCAAACAGAAACTTAAAGAAACAATCATAAACAATAATGTGAATGAGGGAGTATCCTGAAATAGTTCTAAAAAAATAGCTATAGATCCTGATACAACTGTTTCTGTCTTCTGTGACATTGAGGAGTATTTCGAAGGCTGGATATCCAATGACTTTGCAGTGATAGCAACAAACACTCAATCCAGCCTGAGCAGATTTCCAAAGAATGTTCCAATGTTTACATCATTGATAAAGTTGCCATTCCTAAATTAATAGAACTAGAACTAAATTAAACTAGAAATAATTGTAAAGAAAATTTTCTTGATATAAATACATAAAAATCGCAAGGGCAGAGGATGATAGAAAATGACAAACTACATAATTTTAGGAACGAAAAAAGGTTGTAGAGAATGTAATAAATAGAATAATCAACAAGTAATGCCTGATATGAAAAATATTTCACTCAAATGCATTATTAGGCTTTTAAAAGCATTTTTGATCACCTTTTTGTTGTTGTGCATCGGTCATCGGAAGTCATCAACAATTCTTTAACCCTTTCCTGGTTTACAAAATTTTAGACCTGCCCAAATTCAAAGGTTTTGCAGACGAAAATTTAAAGTGAGTTTAATTTGAAAAATAACCATTCAGTAGGGTAGAAAATAGTGTGGAAAAGGAAGAAATTGCTTTTCAGAAGCAATTTCTTCTTTTTTCACAATGTTTTCTCAATCATAAAATCACAGGTACGTAAAAAGCAGGGATTAAACAGCAAAGGGTTAAACATCTTCTCCTAAGTAACCAATGGGTGGATATCAACCAAACTTAGCTGGATGGTTGACCCTTCTCAAAAGTTGTTTGTGAAATTATGATTGACCCCCAAAATATGGGCATGACAGGATGGGGCTGTTTTTTACCCTGAAAACTTTAGACATCTTATCCTCAGTCTCCAAAGGAAAGATTTCAACTAAACTTGGCAGAAATGTTCCTTGGATGACCCTTCTCAAAACTTTTTCATGAAATTTTGATTGACCCCTCAAATGAAATTTTGCCAGAATGTATCTTTGGTGATCCTTTTCATAAAAAAATGTCATGACATTCATTTTTGGCCGTTAATATGGGCATGGCAGGGTGAATAAAAGGTCTATTTTTACTTTTGACAACTAGGCAAATAAGATTGAAACTTTGCAAGAAAAATACTTGGGGGGGGGGGGGGGGGGGGGGTTATCCACTGGACCAATAAAATTCAGGTGAGTAATATAGGGCAATTCCTAACCTCTTGTTGCAAGTGAGCTCACTTCAGCCAAGTTACCTGATTGGTAAAATATGTATTTAGCTAGTAAAGAAATTTGTCTGGTGTTTATACTTCTTTGTTTAATTTGCCTTGCCTAAATAAAGCTACCCTACTAAGTCACAATAATCCTATCCAAACTGTGGCTGTTTGATTCCATTTTAGAGCCTGCCTCAGAGTATGTGGTGTCTATACTGGCTTTCAACAATATAGGAAATGGAAGGACTAGATATGTATCTGCAGTTACTAAAAAAGATACAGGTATGCTCAACTTTCTATGTACATCAGCCCTGAAGATAACCCTTGTCATGCTGAATTAAAATCCTCTTTTGCTCAAATCAAAGTACTGAAAGCGCAAGAATCCAAAGGTGTAGGGCAGTCTATCTTAATTTCATAGTTTCATACACAATTCTGCCTTAAAAAGACACGTGGTGTAGGCTAAGATCAGGCTGCACTTCCTGCAAAAGCAGGAATATTCGAGGTCAATGTCATGATTATTTAAAAAGAGGGTGAATATTACATTTCAAGACCAAATTTTAAGCTTTTGTGTCAACAATTAGATTGATACTTACATGATTGATTCGATTTAATTTTTTTATATAATTATCTGAGTGTTTTGTACCTTTTAGTACATTAAAAGGCCTGTACAGCTTGCTCATGTAAAATGGTAATGATTTTTTCACAAATAATCACATTGAGTTTTGATCCCTACTTTGCAGTAATTAAAGTAAATCTGCTATTTTGTATTTTTAGCTATTTTTCAATATCATAACATCTGTAGCCTCTAATAAAAACCATCTCCCTCTAAAAGAAATGTGATAATTCTAATTCAACCTCAGGATTGTATAAGAGCTTTTATGGTATTAATAAAGTGTTATGAATAACAACTTATTTACCCATATATTATTTTTTATGTTCATACATTTATTTTAATTCTAAATTTGAGAAAATTCTCAGTTGAGTACCAAAAAGGTTTTACAACCTTTGGCTCAGGTATGATAAATGTTGATTATCTTACCCAAGGGTGTAGCTCCCATCTCACAATTTACACAAGTGTGTAAAAGAAATAATCATCTGTTGAAAAATATCATCAATGAATGATCATAACATCGAAACTATAGCTTATTCAAGCTGTAGTTGGAGGGCATTCATCTTTTGACATAGTCTAAAAATCACCTTTATCCTGTTTATTTGGTTGTCACCTTCCAAGTCCTAGATATGCCCATGTTACCCATTTACGGCATTATCCAACTGAATTAAAATTTTCTTTCAAACGAATTGCCAATATTGGGACAAATCTAACCATCCTTGTCCACTTTTTTGCACAAAAATTTAGTACAAAGCCTGCAGTGGGAGATAAGATTAGGCTGTGTGAACTGACCTCAGTCTATCCTGGCTGTCTAAGCTTTGTGTACTGCATGGATGTGCTGTGAACAAGATGTGAAGAGTACAAGCAGTGTGCAACAATAACTAGCAAAGGTCTTCATGTTAGAAACAAAGCTTTTGCAATCTTTCTTGGAATTTCAAACAAGTAATCATATTATTGCCTGCAGCTCTTTATGAATTTTGAGTCAATTACAAATGGTGTGAGTAATTTCACAGAATCAGTTTTTAAAGCTTTTACTAAGTAACACTTTCTGATTTATAGAAGTTAAGCTTTTTTATGCTACTTAAAAAACTGATTGAGATGTCATGGTGGTTCTTGGAATATTACAAGGTATAGATACCAAAAAGGTCCCAGGTTTTCTTATAGATTGAATAATTTTAATTAGGGGTCAGCTTATAGCTATTGTAAATAGTGGTTATTACATGGCTGATGAGGGCAGGGGAGTGATATATACCCTCAATCCTGATAATTGCCTCAAGAGCTTTAGCTTGAGGACAGAATTCAAGGTAGGTCTCCAGCCCTCATTAGCCATATAATAACCATGTGGGCCTGTTTTACTTAACACCGTATGAAAAATAAATTGTAAGTCAAAATCACAAATTGTACCTGGTGTTTTCGTTCATTGATAGATTCTGCCTTGCAATATCTCATTGGAAATGTCTTTAGAAGACAATTCCTATAATATGATTCGAGGAAGAATTCCATAATAAGTTACTACTGTAGAAGTGACTTTAATTTACGCAAAATTCATCATTAGATGTTTAGTAAAACAGACCCCTGTTTATTACATTCACATTGATTTAGGCCAGCCAAATTTAGAAGTTGAGTTCTTAGAAATGATGTTGAAATGAAAATATTTCACTCTACCCTGGAATTAACTTTGTTAAATAGCATCAATGATGTAATGCATGGTGTAACTTGAAGAATCATGTCATTGAGACATTCGCATACTTTCTTGGATTAAATATAAATATTTTTGAAACAATTAGGAGGAGTAAAGAGATGATAGCTTTGTATCTTATCTATATCTGTATCTTTCATCATGATAAGATGCCAGGAAAGCATTGGATTGAGGTTTACTTTTGGCTACATAGCAACAAAATAAAACAGTTCATTTGGATAGTTGAGAATGGTTACCAACACAATATGATCACTTGATCATGCACACAATCATATAAAAACTTGGGTATGTAAAGATTGTTTGAGATTTTGTTTTCTGTTGCCTCAGCCATTTCATTTGACATTTTGTTTTTAAAACATATAAATATTGATTGGACTTTCTATTACCAAAGTTTTAGAACATTTATCTTGTGAACTGGCAGGATATTTATATAAGCTGCTGCTAAGACCAAATTGGCCAATTAGACCTTACAGAAATAACTGATTTTATTTAGTTATCTTTGATATATAATGTTACCATTTATTGTTACTGAATGTAATAATTGCTGATAAATGTCTTGTAATATTCAATAGTTTAGGCTTGCCCCATGGGATCAAGGAATAATTGTAGAGGTTAATGCAGTAAACTATGCAATATAAAGAAACTTGATACAGTTTTGTGAATTAAGTATAGCAATTAACAATACTGGTGTCACCTCCAGTAAATCTGAGTGCATGCAATGCTTTGTCAGCCTGGGCTAAAGTGTTAACCTGGATATTTACTCGATTTTTACCCCTTGATATTTGTTTTTTACAGGACAGCAGTCTCACCTATCAATGGTACCACCTGTGAATCTGAAGGCCCATGTCTTGTCAGCCTCAACTGTAGTGTTAACCTGGGCAGATCCAGAACTGGGTCAATCACAGAGAATTACACACAGTCGGGTATACACTATCAGGTAGAAGACATAGTGGTTTGGCCTTTTTAGGTAGTGGACCCTGTTGGTTCCGCAACATTTTTGAACTCGTGATCTTTCACAGTGTTAACTTAGGTTTCCTAATGTTTAAGGTGAGACTGTCTAAGCTCATGATTTCCTCTATAACTTTAAATTGATAAGTGGTATACACTTAATCTTCATATTTCATAATATTGTGCATAGATTGAGATAAGGCCTTTTTGTTGGTACTAAGGATAAGGTAATCAGTCAAGGTAAAGGTCAATTCTCAAGGTCAAATGTTTATAAAAGTCAAAATTTTCACTTGCCACAAAATCCCAATACTATTTTTGAAAATTCTTGGTGGCATTGGTATTTAACAAACACATCTTGTCTATTTAGGTCAGTATATCACAGAGAGCAGTGTTGAATAATGCATGTAAAATTACCTTTGTCATGCAGAAAAAAAATCTTTGAAAAATTGCATGAAGTCAAAACACTGAAAGCACTTAATGTAATAATTTTGAGTTTGTATTCTTTTAAAAAAGTTAAATTCTGTTGATTTAAAAAGAATATCAGGTGGTGTGGATAAGATCGGACAGGAATATACCAGGGTACAGCAACAAAAGGGTTAAGAAAAATGATTAATTTAAGAATGGTTTTAATGTGTGTTTCTAAACTTGAAGGAAAAAAATCACTTCAGAAATCATTCAGTAAAGGATAAAGTACTTGTTTAAAACAACTTCTCCTTTTGTAGCAATATTTCAAAGCATATTTTCGTTTAAATGTGTTATTTATAAAAATTATTGGTGTATATATTATCTTAGTTCAAAGAGTTAATCCAATTGTAGAATAAAGTTTTAAAGTTTTTAAAATTGTCAAGTTGGACAAGTAATTATTTTGTCTCAACTTTCCATGCACAAGTTAGAAAAGTCTTTTTTCCCCCACAACTCTGCTTGAGGTAATGAAAATTAATTGATGGTTGAAAATTGTTAAATATTTCTAAGCTTGGTTGCTGAATGAAAAAATTTAACAAAATTTAACAATAACATATCCTTTAAGCTTGTATAGTTTCCAGTTTGTAGTAAAAATTAAATGATTTTTTAAAAAGTGTCCTTAGAGTAGTGAAAATCAATGAAAGGTTAGAACATGTATATCAAAGGCTAAGTCAATAAGCATAAGCATAGTATATGTCTATACACTGTATGGATACATACTGTATTTCTCCTAATGAACACTCCAGGGAGCTATAACATGGTCAGCTTTTATTTTGTATGCATTTTCTGATTTAAAAAAAATGTTCAACTTATGTCTTTTAGGCCATTTTCCCTGTGATTTGAGGTAAATTTCCTCGAAACAATCATTTATATTAACATCAAATTAGAGAAGAAGCCTCAACAAGTTCTTAAAATTTAGGCATTTGAAGTGGGTTTTCTTAGTTGAAAATGTAGGGTAGCTACTATTAGGGAGTGAGCTATTTTAAAAGGAAATATGGTAATATACATTCTTGCTATAACCCCTCAACAAACCAAAGAGCCAGTGCAAAACTATTGAAAGTGCCTATAAATAAATTTGCACTTAGTTTTGTGCTGACCCCTTAAAACATTAATTTTGTACATGTAATTTGCAGGTACAGAAATGTTAAAGTTCCTGGAAGTGACTACAAGTTTGTGAACACCACTGATCTTAATTGTCATATTGACAGCCTTCAACCTTATACAGACTACACATTCAATGTCAAGGTCAATAAAGGTCAGGGTGAAAGTCAATGGTCATTGCAAGTAATCACTAGGACAAAGGAGGCAGGTTAGATATTTCAACTTCTTTAGTGCTTTTTTGTGGTAATTATCGAGAAATTGTGGTAGATTATCACTTGATAATCTCTCTGCAAAAGCAGTAAAATTATCAAAAACTTATACCTGCTTTTGAGCTATTCATCCTATCTGACGTGCATAGAACATGAAATTCACATGCAAAAAGACGCCCTTTACGTAAATATGTCCTAGAAATTTTAAATTTTGACTATTTTTGCAATAAAGAAATAGAATAGTCGATTGTTTTTTGAGTAAGATCGATCAATATTTCATTTTGTGAACAACAAAAGTTATATTTTCATGAGTGGCTCCACCACTCATGAAAATATAGCTTTTGTTGTTCACTCAATGAATTTAAATAGATCTTACACTGACACAAACAATTATCCACTATATATTCATAACCAACAATTTTTTATGCTTCCCCATCAATGAAATGGGGGCCTTTTATTTTTGTACTACTGTCTGTCTATTTGTTTTTCCCCCTTAAACTTCTACATTGGCTATTACTATTAGTACAGGATAAGAGTCTTCATAGATCTATTTCATATACAAGGGTGAATAAAAAATTACGTAGACTAGCGTTGTAGAAATTTTGCTTTCACAGAATTTGAAGAGAAAACTACATTGTTATTAAATTGCACCTTTTTTTTTTGTCGTGTAACTTTGGATGAAATTCAACAAGTTGACACCTGTAGCAACCATTCTAAAACATGTAGACATTGGTACCGGTGCACTGTAACGACGTCAACATAACGCTACCGTATTGATACATTCTGTCTCGAAAGTCAGCGCTTTTCAAAATACTCAACTCAACAATAAACACGATTTCTGCATTGTCTATCCATCGGATAAGTACTATTTTCATATCCATCTGATCCAAAATGATGAACTTAAATGTGTATTTTGTCTAAACGATACTGAACTGATGTTGTTCTGTAACAATAACAGATCAAACACCGAGGAGACGTTTTCCACTCTCCGAGTGTCATCCTTCAGAAATGCTCTCCATTCTTAAACAAACCGTTTAAATCATTTAAAAAGAAGGTGTCTTTTAAATATCCTAACTCAAAACGTAAACACGTAAATAGGCAAAGTTTGGAAGTGTTCGGTCCAAATTGCGGGGACAATTACGGTTAGAACCACTTAAAGAAGTAACGTTACAAAATGGGTTGCGCCAGTGGCACCTACCCACAAATATCAAATGTTGGATTTTTTATGTCATAAACATCGCAGACTCTTGTAATTTTGGTATTTGGTCAACATTATATCATTTGAGACGTGTACAAAATTTCATTTATTTCCGTTGGGAAATTTCAAAGTTATAGTAAAAGTCCATGTATTTTTTTATCCACCCTCCTATATTGCTCGTGACAAGACCTTTTGTTTGCACCACTTTAAAGGTCTTGTCATTAAAGGTCAGATATGTTGAAAATTCTGAAAAATCACAGGAGTTTGGTTGTTTGACAAAGGCATCTTGTACTTATTCTTACACAGAGGGTTTTGATAGCGATATTTTAATCTGAGAAACTATCCAGGAACTCCAGAAATGAAATATTTTATTTTACTGCAAAGAAAATACTTGCATTTTCATTGGTTAATGCTTTTTCTTCTTTTTCCACACTATTTTCTTTTTTACAGAATGGTTATTTTTCAAATCAAATCCACTTAAAATTTTCGTCTGCAAAACCTTTGAATTTGGACAGATCCAAAATTTTGTAAAGCAGGAAAGGGTTAAGGAATCAAAAAGGATGACTCTATCTTTCTGTGAAAGAGTTTTAGAAATGTAATCTCTGGTTGACCTTTTCTGGAGCCAATTCTTTTTTCAAATATTCATTTTACAGAATTCCCATATGTCCCCTTTTTGTGTGACAGGTCACATTTTGATGAACAACATTGGTCTTGTCATTGGAAATACTGCATATTCATAAAATCTGATTAGGTTTTTAGTTTTATTAATAGATTTTTAATTAGTTGCATACCTCAACGATATCATCGAGTTCTCTCTTCAAATTTTAATTGTACTAATGATTTCCAAGTATTCCCTACATTTTTGTAGACCTTCAAACAGCACCAAGAGATTTGACTATTGCTCCAGTTGAAGATGACCCAACCACAGTGACCTTGGCCTGGCAACCACCTGCTCAACCTAATGGGATAATTACAGGTAATTTGTCATTTATTACACATGAAACCATATTCAAACTTTTCAAACCTTCAACTTTGAAAAATTGATTCAAAGAGATATATTAAGAAAAGAGGGGGAAAAGACTGTAAGGTTATTCACTATGTTTTAATCTTATAACTAATATAGAAATATAGCTTTTTCATAAAATTTATAATCTTGAAAAAAGTAAAAACTAAATGAATAAAATTTTGATCCAAAAACTACCTGCCAGGTTGTATAAAAGATTATAATTGGTTAGATTTTAACCAGTAGCAAATTTTAACCAATCAAATTTGTTGTTTCAATTGTTACAATTGAAACAATAAACCTGGTTGGTTGGAATTAATTTCCAGTGAAACCAATGGTTATCCTTTATACAACTGAGGGCTGGCAGATTGATAATACACATAAATTTCAGTATCTAAAATAAAAAATAATTCAGAGGCTATTTAACATGCAAGTATAATACTGAATTCTTTTGGATGAGTATCTTGCAGAACACCAGTCTATATTTGACGAGGTTACAATGAAATTAAAACAAAGATATGTTCTAAAATAGGAATTCCTAGTAAATGTTTATTTCATGTGTCAATTGGTCAGTCCATATTAACATAATAAAGCTTGTTAACCCTTTATTACTTGAAACATACATATTCTGTCAACATAATTATGTAGTACGAGGGTTGTCCCAGAAATTCGTGAACATTTATAATAACTTAGATACATAACGTCCGATGAAATTAAAAATTACAAGTTATGTGGAGCAACCATTTCCCTTTAGTCTGGTAAAATTATAGGTGGCTGTCTTAAATACTTTCTGAGATCTAAATTAAAACGCAACACCTATACACGGCTGTCGGCGCACGCTATTAACGTCGTTATTTTACCTGCAACGTCGTTTCACAATGTTAGTCACTCCTTTTCAAAGTAGCGTCCCTGATGCTCGACACACTTTTTATGACGGTAGATCCAATTGCTGAAAACACTCTCAAACCATTGCTGACCCAGGCTCGCGTTGAATCTTTTAACCTCTCGGCGAATATCGCTCAATCCGCTGAATCTTGTTCCACGAAGATTCGCTTTCAAGGCAGGAAAGTAAGCGAAATCAAGCGGTGCCAAGTCTGGTGAATAGGGCGAGTGAGGGAGCCTCTGGAAGCCAAGTAGTGTGAGTTCAAGATTAGTCTCGCTTGAACAATGAGAAGGGGCGTTGTCATGGTGGTAAATTATATTCTCGATGTCTTCCGCCATAGTAGGTCTCCTTTTCCTGATCGCATGCATCAAATCGCGCCGCACCACCTACAAATGCAGTTGTTAATCAAGTTTAGATAATGAAAATTGTATTGGTTTGCATTCGTTCTCAAAATTAATATCCCCTTGGTTTAATTTTATTTTTATCCCCATTTTTCTCTTTTTTTTTTCTTTTTTTGTTTTCAAACCCTTATCATGATGAGAAATTAATATCACCTTCACAATAATATTTATCCGTTACATTATCCTATTATTATTTCAAATTGTAAATAATGTAATTATCATGACCACTTTTATTTGTACAATTATTTAAAATGATGGTACATTTTTATTATTATTATTATTCTTTCTTTTTTGAACTTTGAATTTTCTTTTATCAACATTACCTTTTAATTTTGACGACTGTGTCAATTCTATCTAAAATATAAAACGGACTACATTTACCCATACCTGTGAGTAATAAGCTGCATTTACAGTTTGTCCCTTTCGTACTGCGTGTGCCAGTATGACCCCCCGTCTGTCCATGAATACCATAAACATAATCTTTCCCATTGACTTGGTAGCTCTTGCTTTTTTCGGTGGTGGGGTACTAGACGATTTCCATACACTAGACTGTCGCTTCCCCTCAGGCTCAAAATAATGCAGCCACGTTTCATCCATGGTGATTATTCTATCAAGAAAGTTCTTATCCCGTTGGTGCCACTTCAAGAACTGTTTTGATGTCGAAACACGCCTACTCATCTCTTCATCAGTCAAAAGTCTCGGCACCCACCTTGCACTGACGCGACTGATCTTTAACTCGTCCGAAATCAATCTTTGTACTGATGATTTGCTAATCCCCAACTTCTCAGCGATCTCGCGTACTGTTTGACGTCGATCTTCATCGAGAACGTCCTTTAACAATTTCATCTCCGAAACATGGTTCTTCTTTGGTCTGCCTCTATTTTCTTCTGTTCTAACGTCAGAATCAGTCCTAAAACGCTTATGCCAAGTGTACACTAAGGAGCGGGAAACGCTGTTAAAGTCTGTTGTCTTTTCCATTTCTCTCAGGATCTGTATAGGAGTCATTCCTCTGTCAACGCAGTATTTAATAATAGTTCTGTGCGCCGACCGTTCCTTCGACGTCGCCATTTTTACGCGGTTTGAAAATCAGTCGCACAAAACAAAACGTCATAACGGTTGACTGCGTGACGTCATTCGAATAAAAATGCACATGCGGGCGCGCCAAATTTTGCCGTTTATAGCAATGTATTTTTTAAAGCAATCGATCCGAGAATACTTTAATAACAGGTGTTTAAAATTCCACTATACAACAATCGCACGTTATAAATTTGGCGTGCGCCGACTAGCTCTACCTCATGTTCGTTTTATGGCTATAAATCTGAATCGGAATGTTTGAAACTAATGAAACCCATATCACTCTGTTGCAAATAAACATGTGTAGTTCAGATGATAGTTTCATTGTAATCGGGCGTTAAGTTTCTGAATTATCGCAAAAGTTCACGAATTTCTGGGACAACCCTCGTATGTTCATATGACTAGAAACAACATCACATTTTTATATCTTTCTATATTTCATGCATTTTTACTTTAATTGCAAAGCAATGTCACAAATATTGATTCAAAGTTTCTTTTCATTATCAAATTTCAGTCAATACCTCCGAAGAGAGGGCTAGATATACTGAAATTTGTGTGAAAAGTGATTAAATTGATATTTGGTACTGCAGCCTCACTTTCATTGTACAATGAAGCATGCCTTTTTTTCATCGTAATATATGAGCTACTTCATTTTGGAAAGAAATTGTATTACATAGTAGCCTCTCATTCGGAACACCACTCGGCCAATCTCACAATCAACCTCAGATGTACATAGACGGACTATTTTCAAAAATTACGAGAAAACCTTGTAAAAACTCGATGACGTCAGTTAAAATGGCGTTAGCCCTCGAAACTATGAGTGAAAACATTCGACATCATTAACGCCACTCGTTTAAGCCAATGACGTGAAACCATCGTATCTTTACTTAAATATCTTAAGATTCTTATATAACGGCTGAAAATTCTTAATTTTTGAGAATGATTCGTCATTCTCAAAAGTTAAGACTTTTCAGTCGTTATTTACTGTAAAAGATATAAATCTACAGTGCTAATTTTCTTACACTGTTTCCGCCTAACAAAATGCACGATTTTGTTACATACCCATCCACCTTACATACATCCGAGGTATGTTGCAGTTTATGGAAATGGCCAAGTGATGTTTCGAATGAGTAGCCTCTGTGAGTGATGATGATTCTGGTAGTACAATATAGGCTCAGGTATTTCACTCTTACATGTAAATTAACAATGTCATTGTTCTAAATTATTTAGTATGAAATTTAAAATACATATTTCAATTTTGAAAACAGGTTCACTAGTGTATTACACAACAGATCCCAGTAAGAATGAGCGAGACTGGGAAATACATGGTGTATTGGGTCCTAAAGTATCTACAACTATCAGTAACCTGACGAGGGGAGCAACATACAACTTTAAGATACAATCTAGAAACAGTAGAGGTTATGGACCAACATCAGTAGCAGTCGTATATAAAACTATGAGTGAGGAATAGTACTTTACTTTATGATTAAGCTTCAATTGAAATGTTTAAACATGCCTTTTCTTCCAAACCCTTAAGCCAATTTCTTTCTTTTTCTTCCAAAGTTTCTTTTTATCATCTAACATTATTGCATAAAATGTGCATTCTGGTTGTTATAGACATACATTAAACGGGCAAGACCCTGGCATTAACAAGAAAAAAACATGGCTGAATAAGTAAAATCACATGTAATTCACACCTGGCGTTTTTCACTTAAATTTCCTCAGTCAGGGCCTATACTTTTTATCAGTTTCTTTGTTTAACATTAAAATAGAGCATAAATAAAGACATTGATCCTATTCCCTCGTTAAATTTTGTGATGTCATAAATTTACCAAGCAATGTGGATATAAACAAAAGTGGCGGTGTAATGAAAAATGTAATTTTATGGCTTATTTGTGGGTTTAGAGCTAGCTTTTCTTTGAATCATTTATCATCTATCTTTGAATAAATATAGAAGTCTTTCTTTTTTAGCAATAATAGCATCCATTCAAAGTTTTTGTGGCATGAACATTTGCAGGGACCCTTTTTCGGGTGTCTACAAATGTTAACACCTTCAAAAGTGTGCGTTAACCCTATATTATTCAGATAGGCAATTAAGGCCATTCTTGCTCTCTTGTTGAATTTTCTTTTACATTGGATCTGCTTTGACTTTCATCTGAGAGCAAGGTCAAAGTTGCCAAAAAATTTGGGTAAGTTATTTTTGTATTTATTTGCTTACTTTGTATTTGCATATTTCTATGTAAGTATTTCTTATGGTGTAGAAATTTTGTTTCCTAGGCAATGATGGGTCCCAAATTTCCATATTTCTCATAGGGGCCCAAAATTACCATCCTACCACCATATAGACCAATAATATAAACAAGGTTTATATTATTGGTCTATATGGTAATAGGGAGATAAATTCAGGCCCCTATGATATTTCTTAGCAAGTAATTCTAATGGTGTAGAAATTTTTGTTTTCCAGGCAATGTTGGGTCCCAAAACCCCACACTTCAGACCTTTACCACATCTATCCCAATAACCCATGAGATGGCTCCTATAGTCAGGATACTGGTGTACCTGGTGACAGATCAGGGAGAAATGGTGGCAGATACAGTAGATACACACGTCAAACACTGCGACAAAAATAGAGTAGAAATGTACTTCATATTACTATGATATTTCTAAGCAAGTAATTCTAATGGTGTAGAAATTTTGTTTTCTAGGCAATGTCGGGTCCCAAATCCCCACACTTCAGATGTTTACCACATCCATCCTAATAACCCATGAGATGGCTCCTATAGTCAGGATACTGGTATACCTGGTGACAGATCAGGGAGAAATGGTGGCAGATACAGTTGATACACACGTCAAACACTGCGACAAAAACAGAGTAGAAATGTACTTCATATTACTATGATATTTCTAAGCAAGTAATTCTAATGGTGTAGAATTTTTTTTTTTTTAGGCAATGTTGGGTCCCAAATCCCCACACTTCAGATGTTTACCACATCCATCCCAATAACCCATGAGATGGCTCCTATAGTCAGGATACTGGTATACCTGGTGACAGATCAGGGAGAAATGGTGGCAGATACAGTTGATACACACGTCAAACACTGCGACAAAAACAAAATAGAAATGTACTTCACTCAAAAGATAGCAACTCCAGGTGACAGAGTTGGCATGGTTTTGACCGCTGCTCCGAATTCTCTCTGTTCAGTGGCCATGGTGGATAAAAGTGTTTTACTGCATGGAGGATCAAATTTGGTGAAGCAGACAGATGTATTGAATAAATTGAAGGACCTTGATTTGACGTCAGACTTTATCAATGATTGGAGATATTGCTCTGATGTATCTGATATGCCACCGTTATTATCACCGAACGGTAAGCAGACTTTCCACTTTTATAACATTTAGAGGTTGAAGGGTATAGGCTATTAGTGATACAGATGTTTCACACATTGATTGTTTATGAGAAGAATTTTCAGTGGATACTCAAGCTAAGGCCATCAATGAAGGCCAGTCATTTTTCTAGGTCAGTCAATTTTGAAATAAAAATGTAATAGTTTTTGAGTCATTTATTTCACATGCATATTGCTTAAGATATGACCTTTCTCTAGTATCAACTTCAAGGTCATCAGTCAATGTCAATTCCACTTTTTAAGATCAAATGTTTGTAAAATTGAACCTTTAGAATTGTAAGTCTTCATATTTTATATGAATATGACTTGTGACAAGATATTTTGGTAGAAACCAAATTGAGGGTAAAGCTCATATTTTAAAGATTACTTTATTACAAAATGGGCAAACTTCAACTTTGGTAACAAATTTTGAATAGTAAAAATCAGAGACTTAAAATTTTAAATGATTGTTGCCTTTGCCAATCCCTTTCTGCTGGTACCAATCTCTGCAAGGATATCAGTCAAGGACAAATTTGTTTAAAGAGTTTAAAGTGTTCACTTTAAACTCTTTAAACAAATTTCAACTATGGCTAATGCAGCATTTATAAACATGCAAGAATCTTTAATTTGACTTTACACTTATCATTGATTTCCATACTACTGTTTCCAAATGATGGAAGTTGTGGTGTTTATTAGTGTTTAACAAAAAAGTCTTGTTTTCATTAATTTCTCTATGCCTTTCCTTTGAAGTAGCTTATTGAATTGAAATATATAGAATTAATTGAGGGAGCCTATAAGCGATTTCTTTGAACAGTATGATAAACCAGATTTGATTTCAGTGTAGACATTTCAAACATGTTGTGTATAGCCACATAGTTATTATATGTGACCCATCACACGAAAAGGGACCATTTTGGAACTCTGAAAAATAAATATTTGAAAAGGAGATTGAGTCCAGCATAGATCAACCAGAGGTCAAACTTCAAAACATATTTCACAGGAAGGTAGATTGATCACCCTATTGCAAGTCCACTGGGGGTGTTTGGGTGAGATCCTCCTCAAACAATGAATAAGACACTTCCTTTGCTTTTTACCAGTGTTGTATAAATTTTTAGCTCACCTGAGCACGAAGTGCTCAAGATGAGCTTTTGGGGTTACTTGATGTCCGTCGTCCGTCTTGCGTTGTGCGTCGTCCGTCGTCAACATTTACCTTGTGGACACTCTAGAGGCCATATTTTTAGCCCAATCAACCTGAAAATTGGTCAGAATGATTATCTTGATAAAATCTTGGACAAGTTCAAAATTGGGTCAAGTGGGGTCAAAAACTAGGTCAAGGGCTCAAATCTTAGAAAAACCTTGTGGACACTCTAGAGGCCATATTTTTAGCCCAATAAACCTGAAAATTGGTCAGAATGATTATCTTGATGAAATCTCGGACAAGTTCAAAATTGGGTCAAGTGGGGGTCCAAAACTAGGTCACGGGGTCAAATCTTAGAAAAACCTTGTGGACACTCTAGAGGCCATATTTTTAGCCCAATCAACCTGAAAATTGGTCAGAATGATTATCTTGATAAAATCTTGGACAAATTAGAAATTGGGTCAAGTGGGGTCAAAAACTAGGTCACGGGGTCAAATCTTAGAAAAACCTTGTGGACACTCTAGAGGCCATATTTTTAGCCCAATCAACCTGAAAATTGGTCAGAATGATTATCTTGATGAAATCTCGGACAAGTTCAAAATTGGGTCAAGTGGGGTCAAAAACTAGGTCACGGGGTCAAATCTTAGAAAAACCTTGTGGACACTCTAGAGGCCATATTTTTAGCCATATCAATCTGAAAATTGGTCAGAATGATTATCTTGATGAAATCTTGGACAACTTCAAAATTGGGTCAAGTGGGGTCAAAAACTAGGTCACGGGGTCAAATCTAAGAAAAACCTTGTGGACACTCTAGAGGCCATATTTTTAGCCCAATCAGCCTGAAAATTGGTCAGAATGATTATCTTGATGATATCTCGGACAAGTTTGAAATTGGGTCAAGTGGGGTCAAAAACTAGGTCACGGGCTCAAATCTTAGAAAAACCTTGTGGACACTCTAGAGGCCATATTTTTAGCCCAATCAGCCTGAAAATTGGTCAGAATGATTATCTTGATGAAATCTCGGACAAGTTCGAAATTGGGGGGGTGGGGTCAAAAACTAGGTCACGGGGTCAAATCTTAGAAAAACCTTGTGGACACTCTAGAGGCCATATTTTTAGCCCAATCAACCTGAAAATTGGTCAGAATGATTATCTTGATGAAATCTCGGACAAGTTCGAAATTGGGTCAAGTGGGGTCAAAAACTAGGTCACGGGGCCAAATCTTAGAAAAAACTCGTGGACACTCTAGAGGCCATATTTTTAGCCCAATCAACCCGAAAATTGGTCAGAATGATTATCTTGATGAAATCTCGGACAAGTTCAAAATTGGGTCAAGTGGGGTCAAAAACTAGGTCACGGGGTCACATCTTAGGAAAACCTTGTGGACACTCTAGAGGCCATATTCTTTGCCCAATCAACCTGAAAATTGGTCAGAATGATTATCTTGATGAAATCTCGGACAAGTTTGGAATTGGGTCAAGTGGAGTCAAAAACTAGGTCATGGGGTCAAATCTTAGAAAAACATTTTAAGATTGTTAATTCAGGTGAGCGATTAAGGGCCACTTTGGCCCTCTTGTTTTAGATTAGGTCAATTAATCATTAGTGATAAAGCGTTTTGCAAAAAAGTAAATGTATATAATGGGGATGTTTTATATGCTCAAATATGCTTAAAATTGAAGCAGTCGGAAAATTTACATAGATTTCAAACACAAACCAAAACAAATAGGTATTCAGTAGTGGCACACAGTACATGACTTTGGTAACATTGTTGAAAATTCAGACACTTACTATTGTGCAAGTTAGCTTGTCACAGCTCGTTATTCATGGATGAAGGGTGACTTAAAAACTTCCTGTCATCAAAGTGTGTTTTTATGGTTTGTATAGAATTAAAATCGAATGGTACAAAATCAAATTTCTCAAAATGGAAACAATTTGTAAAATCCCAATAGAATTGGCAGTTGATGTCTCTACAGTTGCCTGAATAAGCTTCTTTCTGCCATTCTTCCGCTATATTTTCTATTGCATTACAGAGCTTCAAAGCCTCTACATGTTTTCAAAGAAAGTATTTTAACCCTTTCCTGTTTTTACAAAATTTTGGACCTGTCCAAATTCAAAGGTTTTGCAGATGAAAATTTAAAGTGGATTTAATTTGAAAAATAACCATTCAGTAGGGTAGAAAAAAGTGTGGAAAAAGAAGAAATTGCTTGTCGGAAGCAATTTCTTCTTTTTTCACAATGTTTTCTCAATCATAAAATCACAGGCAAGTAAAAAGCAGGGATTAAACAGTAAAGGGTTAAAGAATGTACCCTTCCTTTTTAGCGTGAAGAGTTTTTAATCTATGTCTCTTAGGTATTTCTTCTAAATCAGAAAAAAATAATTGATGCCCTTATTTCCCAGCATTCAGATGACATCGTGTAGAACGTTCTGAATGTTCACCCCACAACTATTTAAAAGAGTCTTATAAAAAAATTCAATGGTCAAAATTACTTCAAATTAAGACAAGGCATAAGTAAGTACCTATTCCTGCAACTCCTTTAAATTTTCAAGTTTTCAACTGGCACTCAAAAATTCAAAAAGAAGACCAAATCAGTGAGGTATTTCATCTACTGTACTGGGTACTCATTACCATGGATTGAATTTACCAAATGATACCAAATTCAGTAAAATTACTTAAAAAATAAAATTCTTTGAGGCAAATCCAGAATTATTTTTTTACAAACATTGTATATCTTTATGCGCTATTTTCATTTTAACCCCAGCCTCCATCATTGGTCCTCTAGAGGCATCATCCTATATAGATAATGAACAAGCCCCACCCTCAGCTACCTATTTATATCTGTAAAAACATCTTTATTTAAGCTCCACCCTCCAGGACAGGTCCTCCAGGGGCGTCTTCTTACACAGATAAAGAACAAGCTCCGCCCTCCACTTCCTTGAGAAAGAAAAGATCTATACAACAGTTTCACAGTAATATGTATGATTCCTTACTGGCTTTTAAGGTGAGTCCTCTTACCATATGACCCTGTGTGTGACATTTCCAACAATTTTATGTGTGCATAATAGAGAATCATAATGCGTCCTAAACAGCCATACAATTTAATAAGTATGGTGTGACCCCACCAGATTTTGGGCCTTCTTTGTTCTTAATAAAATTGCACTCTTTTCCGGTGCTGTGGTAGGTTCCACAGAAAAGGTTTGACCTTTGACCTCTTTAGCCCTTCATCTCTGTTAAATGTCCTACCACTAAGTAAGAAAAATCTAGGAAAACTTACTTCAACCTTTTGGGTACCCGAAAATTCCAGTGAGGTCACCCCGTATATTCCCTAGCATCCAGTAGATCTTTAGATCTTATCTATTTACAGAGTCTAATTGCAAATACTTTGGTCAGACTGTAGAGATGCACTAACTAGCTAAAAAGGTCATCTGATAAATTGTCATTCAAAAGGTAAAAATAAAACTCTAAACTTTTTAACTTTATGCAAAATCCATATTGGCAGTGTGTAATCAATTTGTTTTACCTGTGGTTCATTAGGCTGTAGTTGCTGTCTTAGTTGCCTATAGACTACAACCTTATAGGTAGATCAGTCAAATACCAGCTATAGATCAGCTATCAGAGTTAAATTTCAGAATAAATTTTGAGGGTTTAGGGCAAAACTATACTAAGTGTATATTCACTGTATATACACTTAGTACAATCCTGCACTGAACCCTCTAATCATGTTTCTGCATCCTTGTTTTTAAAAAAACATCTTATATTATCTTGAGGTGGCTGGTGTAGTTGCTTTGACAGACCTTGACCTACAAACTCGACCTTGTATCCATGGTGATGATGAAGTAGATGACCCTGTTGGGCCTCCATATTTACCTGGAGATGCCAGATGGCCAGTACCAGGAGTAGAGGGGACTTCTGAGGAGTTAGATGCTGCTGAAGGTTTGTTCTGGTTTTTATAAAGATGTTGAATGCATTGATCTTGTAAGATACCTACTTCATTATGACCTTGTTAATCCACCATATTTACCAGGAGATGCCAATTGGCCAACACCAGGAGTGGATGGGTATTCTTATCATTTGAATACTGCTGAATACTTGAAGTCAGTATTTTTATACCTTCTAACCCTGGATAAAAAAAGTAACAAAAGGCTTCATATTCAAAGTGCTGGTAGCATTGGATGCGCATATTGTGAGTCCGTACATGTATTTGTTCTGAAATATAACTGTTAAACTTTTCTGGATTAAAGAAGAATACAGGTGGTAAAGACAAAGATCAGACTCCACATTTGTCCTGGCCAATCAGTTCAGAAAAAGCCTGCCATTTACTGAAAATTTTGTAATGAATTTTACTTTAAAAACACTCTTTTTAACCCTTGTCATGCTGAACCCGGAATATTCCTGTTTTGGCAGGAGCTATAGACAAACATCAGCCTGCACATATGTGCAGCCTGATGTTAGTCTACACCACCTGTTTTGCACTTTGAAACCAGAATTGTCATTGGATTTAGTTTTTCAAATAAAAATTGACCTACAGTTGGTACTTTCAGTGCTTTTTGCCCTTTGATTTTGATGAAGATCTTTAACCAAAATTTATTCAGCATGACAAGGGTTAATTTTTTACATAAAATAGTTTGCATATTCCTGAAATGAAATATGTATCAATCTTGCTAAAAAAAAACAAAAGGTTATTTTATATCTTTGATGCAAGAAAGAGAGAAAATGCGGTGTCCATGTTCTACAGTTAGAGCATCAGCCTCTTGACCCAAAGGTACCAAGTTCGATTCCAGGGAGAGGCTATCTATCTTGGTTCTTTCATTGGCCCACACATTTGGCGCGAGTACTGGAGAATTTTCCAGGAAGCAGAGTCCAGAGGGATTAATCTAAGTAAGAACTTGTTTCCCAATTGATGTAATATAAACATCTTTAAACCAGACAAAATGTGAAGATTTTAATACAATTTTTTTCTCAATTTAATCATTTTGCACAAGATTACTAGGCAATGTCATCATAACATCATTAACCCTTGTTATGCTGAATAACTTTTGGCTAAAAAATTGCATCAAAATCAAAGAGCAAAAAGCACTAGAAGTACCAACTTTTGGTCAATTTGTAATTGAAAAACTAAATCTATTGACAATTCTGGTTTGAAAGTGTGAAACAGGTGGTGTAGATTAACATTAGACTGCACATATGTACAGGCTGATGATTGTCTATAGCTCCTGCCAAAGCAGGAATATACCTGGATCAGCATGAAGATTTGTTTATTTGGCTCCAATAAGATAACATCAAATACAGTGAAATGAACAAAAGCAGGGTAAGTGATAATCTACCGATATTTCTCAATAAAACACCAAAAAGCATTTAAGTCATTAATGCACTTTCTTTCTGTAATCTTTTATTTGTCTACTTGTTTTACAGATCCAAAAAGTCCAGGAGTTCTAAAATCTAACTTACGAAGAACATTTCCTGAAACCTGGCTTTGGGATTTACATGAAATACCGTAAGTCACTAATCTGTAGTATATAATTATGCCCCCCTTTCGAGAAGAATTGCTTTGCAATTGTTGGTTCGTAGGTCTGTCTGTGGGTCAGTTCGTCTTTAGACCTTTCTTTTTTGTCCAGAGTATATCTCAAAAAGTATGCAAGCTAGAATCATGAAACTTCACAGGTGGATAGATCTTATACAGGAAAAGTGCAGTGCACAAGAAACCATAACTCTGCTCATCATATTTTGTGAGTAATTGCCCTTTGTTGTTTGACAAAGAATAATCCATTGACCTGCTTTTAGGGGAGGGGGAATATATGTTTTACAAACATCTCTTGTTTTGGTTTTTAGATAATTTTAATCTATGATGTATGTGTTTTCTTTGTTAGAGATCAACACTAACTGTTTTTCAATGGGAATCCAACAGAATCTCAATTTTTAGCTTTGCTGTTTTCAGAGTTAACCTGAGGTATTGTCATTACCTCGGCGTTGCCATGACAAACTTTAACCTTGGTTCAATCTCTGTTGTTATTTGAGGTAACTTCATGTAACTTGGCGTGTGTGTAGTCACCATCACCAGAGCTTTCCAGACTACTAAGGGGGATAACTCTGAATGCGTTTTTTGTAAAAATTATGCCATTTTTTTACTTTGATTTTTCGCATTATCTAGCACCTGTAGGTGGTGCTCTTGTTACTGAACTAGCCTATTTCTTGTTAACCTTTTCATTAATGCACTTTGATGGATCAGCACAAAACAGTTGTAACTGCCTCTATGCTTATATATACTCATACTCATATTGTTCATACTCATTGTTCGGTACCAACAACCAAGGATTGACAACAGCCTGTTTGTTCTTGTGTCAAATTTGGACTATAAAAATCTGTGTATCTTTCCTTTCAGAATGAGTGGCACACTGACAGTTAACCATACAATAGGTGACACAATAACAGAGTGGGTGGGGAATGCCTACTGTTCTAATACAGATGTTGGTCTGGGAGTCTCTGATGTAGTCAGAATTACAGGATTTCAGTCCTTCTTTATGTCTGTCAAATTACCCTATGCGGTGATACGAGGAGAGATAGTCAATATAGATGTCTTGGTGTTCAACTATTTACCACACTGTATCAATGTAAGCAAATTTAAAAGACATTAACTTTTTTATATCATGTTGAAAGATTGGACATATTATGAGATCACCTGTGATGTCCACTTCTTTGTTTGGAGCATACCTTTGTCCCCTTTTGTCAATTGACTTGAAACTTTGCAGCTAGGTTCCTCTTGTGATTATGGGGTGCAGTGCACAAGAACTGTAACTCTACCTGGCTTCGTAATTTAGTTTTCCCCCTTTTTTTGCATACTCGGGCATCCAGCACTGCAAGGGGTGTATCTTGTGACAATTTTCCACCTTTTTTTGTATTTTTTATTTCTTTGAGGTATTAAAAAAGGCTTAATCACTCTGTATGAAAACATAACATAAAACAGATTCATGTACAAGTGTTCTGACAAACTTTAGTCAATACTTTGTAAACTTTGGTAAGGTAGTGGAACCGAAATAGTTCCCCAACATTTGGGAACTCATTGACTTTAACAATGTAATAACAGAGGTTAACCAATCAAAATCATTACAGTCAAAACTGTCAATAGCGGCCACCAAGGCCACCAAAGGGACAAGGCAAAATCGGCAGCATACTGGAGTTGGCCGCTAAACGGAAAATCCCCCCCCCCCCAAGTGGCCACGGAACACTAATATCATTAGTCCGTCGGATTGGTCACTGAAAATGTAGTACTCGGATTCGTAAGATTCAATATCAAAATCGGCAAGGGAAGACCAAAACAATGTAAATATTTCTTGAATTAGCTGTATATACGATGTTTTGGTCATTCACTACTTATATGTTTTACATGGGGAATATTTTTTTTGTATTTAACGGCGTATGTTTAAACTAGTTGCATATCAACATAGGGACAAGAGAAGAATTAAATAAACTTCATGTAAGAAACATGATGAACAAGATTTCGACACCGATGATATTCCCATTTACTTAAAATATATTATTATTCATTAGAGAAAGTGACAATTTCGACTTCATTCCATGAAAGTATAAATGTGCTGAAGATAAGACCTTTTTTAAGTATTCATAATTTTCACAGTAGCGGGTTCCTGTGGATTTGGCGGCAATTTGTTTCACGTGCATGGGATGTAAAATGTCAGGTTTTCCGGCAAGCTTGACGATGTAATTTGACGTCATTTGGAAATTCCCCAGACATTTTCGACAATCAAAAAATATACTGGCTGCTCAGATAACACAAATTAGTAGAGGTGTTGATTAGGTCAATGTCACAGTAAATGTACGACAATCCAGATGCACTATCAATTTTTCGTTAATAAGCGAGTCACCTGTAATAAATTGACGACTTGTTGACCACTTAAGGGGGTGTACAATGGGTGCAATTCAGGAAATTAAGGGTGACCACCGGCTGCATACGACAGAATGCCGCTTCTCACTGTTACTTTAAAGAGCAAATTTGCGCGGGCGGACCTGAGCTGGCCTCATACGGCAGTGAGACCGCTATTCTCAGGTGACCACTCACACAGTTTTGACTGTACTTTTCATCACTTTTTCTTGATTGAATCCCTGAAATTTTAGATACAAGTGAACCTGGTGAAGAATGGTCGGTTTACAGTGGAGAAAGACAAAGAAGATCCATTCCTCTGCATCTGTTCTAGAGAGTCCAAATCACACAGGTTTAGAATAAGACCACAGGTCCTTGGTGCAATCAGTCTTACTTTCTCAGTAAGTCAATTAAATTTATTTGCACCTTTCAAATACAGTTTTAGGATTTTACATCACTGTTGTTTTTTATTTGTTTTTTTTAAGGAAATATTGTGGAAAAAGTGGAAATTGCTTGTACAAAGCAATTTCCCCCTTTTCAACCATGTTTATCAAAAAGGAATGGCTTATTTTAAAATTGCATCTCTTTGACACATTGTAAACAGTTGTAACTGCCTATAAACATATAGGCAGTTACAACTGTTTTGTGCTGAGCCATCGATCTGCTTCTTGTTGTTGTCTGCAACATCTTTCAGCCAGCCCTGTATTTAGGTTGACATTAAATGGTTCATTTATTTATTTCACAATTCTATGGCTGTATATAATCTACGCCACTATCTAACTGTTTCTCTGTCTATTCCCTTTCTAATTTTTATTTGACATACATAAGATCTGTCATGTGATTTGAGACAAGATTATCTTAACTAAATCTAGAATAGAAATGTTAGTAAGTGAGACTTCGATGATGGTGTGATGATATCATTTAGAATGTCATCTTACACGTGTTTAAGACAAAGATATCTATGATGGCTTTTGTTATAGAAGTCAAAGGGTGCTATGTTAGATAAAAGAAATCTGTCTTGCAAGATAGGACAAAGTTTGTAGAATTCCAAAATTTATCATTAAGAAAAATATATATACAGTCAAATATCTTTACGTCGAATGTCCATAAGACGAAGTTATCTCTACGTCGAAGTATTTCGAGTATTTTCAAGTCCCGATCTATTTACTCTTTATTTCTATGTATTTCAACCTCCATATGTCGTTATCTATTGCTCGAAATTGTTCCGTACGCCGAACCAATTCCAAGGTCCAATCACCATTATTTGAGCGCATTCAGACTTCTATACAACGAACCCCAAACTTGAATGATGAAAAATGCAATCATGTTTGTTTTTCAAACCTTCGACCTGACAACTATAGTAAATGACACAATCGATATCGTTATTGGGTATCGATTATTACCTGACTGTGTTTGATTATTTGTAATAGAGTGACAATATCAAATGTTAGGTTATCTATTGTTTTAGAATAAAAAGTGTCGGGAAAATGCATCTTCAAAATGACGACGGAGTTGTCTTATGCCAATTGGCCACTGGACTTGTTTTGGTGACGGACTAGAGATGCGATCGTTAGGGCTAGATTCTTAAGATTTTAATTAAAAATTGTAAGATATTTAGCATTCCCAGAGGCAAGATTTTTGTGCCGCTACTTAAGAAATTTGAATAGGGAAACGAAGCTTAATGGGCATTGACGAGTAGTCCTGACGATGTCCAATATTTTCACTAAATTCACCGAGAATCGTTCGTTATGATGTCTTCAAAATCATATTTAGTAGTTTTTCATCTTTCTCTAAAGAACGCACTTCCGTTCAATCCGCGGGATAGTGATTTAAAAGTATGTTTTTATTTAATGTTGATGAATAAATAAAAAATGCAAATAAAAAAGTTTTATATTTCATATTCGATTAATTCATCATGCAAATCAAACGGGCCTATTATTTCGCGACCACTTATGGTCGTACCTAAGTGTAATTATTGCAGCATATATCTTTTTTCCGAAGATCGCCGCTTATCTCTTCGTCGAACTTTCTATGCGTCGAAGTTTTCTTGTAAGACCCCCGAAGTTCAACATATAGATATTTGACTGTATATGTATTAATGAACTTTTAATAAAGCAGTAAAAAAGGGATAACGTGTTTTGTGGTAATGTCTCATTTATCAGTTTTATTTCTGATTTACTGTTGAAATTAAAACACATCTGAAGCATATTGTAGTTAAGACCATTTAAGAATACCTGTCTTTTGGATGACATGTTCACCGAGGTCCCATGAAATTATGCTTTACACCGAGCAGGTTAAAGAACCATAGTGGATCTCAGCAGTAGTATCGTCATGTATCCTTGCACTGTCCCTCTTTTACAACTAACCCTCTTCATGGGGTGTCGCTCATATGGGCATTTGCTATGGTAGCAACGATAGATAAAAAGAAATACACACACAGCTACAACATCCTCTTAGTCTTCACATCACACTCAAACTGTTAGAAAAACAAACACTGACTTATTAAAACTTTATCAAATATTTGCTAAAAAACATACATAGAATTATTTTATACTTTTTTATATATTCTCGAAAAAACATACACTGACTTATTTTAAACTTTATTAAATCTTCGCAAAAAAACCATACATAGAATTATTTTATACTTTGTTAGATATTTGCAAAAAACATACACTGACTTACTTTGTACTTTGTGAAATATTTGTAAAAAAGCATACATAGACCTATTTTATACTTTGTTAAATATAGACAAAAAAACATACAAAGACTTATTTTATACTTTGTTAAATATTTGCAAAAAAACTTACATAGACCTTTTTTATACTTTGTTAAATATTTGCAAAAAAACAAACATAGACTTATTTTAAACTTGTTAAATATTCATTTCAGGGCTTTTTAAGAGAACACAGAATAACTTGTGAAAGTTCTAGAGCACCACTTGGATTTGCTAGAAAACAAGTGACAGACATTGTGGTTAAAAAGCTCCTAGTACAGGTAATTTGATCTTTAAGGTAGTGAACCTGTAATAGCTGTGCAATGTTTTGGAAGTCATAAACTTTAACAGGGTTAACCAAGGTTTTCTTATGATTTCATGAGTTACAAAATGTTGCAGAACTATTACGGGTCAACTACCATTACAAAGTTTGAAAAGTATTAAAAAACTTTTGATTTTGAATCTTGACATAAGTCATCAAAAATTCCTTAACTATTTTCTCCTCAGTAACCAATGGGCCAATTAAACCAAACTTGGCAGGAATGTTCTGTGGGTGACCCTTCTTAAAACTCGTTTTCAAAATTTTGATTGACCCCCAAAAATGGGCTTTGCAGGACGGGGCTGATTTTGAACTCTACATATTCTCCCCTGTAATCATGTGACCTATTCCAACAAAACTTCACAGAAATATTCCTTGTGAGACCCTCCTGAAAAAATGTTTGCAAAATTATGATTGATCCCCAAATATGGGTGAGGTAGGGAGGGGATGTTTTTGTCAGAGCACTTAGTGCTCAAGGGGAGCTTCTAAGATCACCCTGAGTCTGTCATGTCTTGTGTGACTTGCATCGTCAACTTGTTTCAAACAATATCTTCTCCAAAAGCCCTGGACCAATTTCAATGAAACTTTGCCAGAATGTTCATTGGATGACCCTTTTCAGAAATAGATCTTGAAATTCTGATTGGCCCATAAAATGAGTGAGGCAGGGAGTGACATTTTTCATGTTGAAATCTTTGAACACCATCACCTCAAAAACCTTGAGTACAATTTCATTGAAATTTTGCCAGAATGATCCATTGGTGACCCTTTTCAAAAATTGTGCATAAAATTCTGATTGGCCCATTTATATAATCTAAGATTCTGTTGCTTAAATTTATTGTTAACACCAATTTTACTGTATTTCAGCCAGAAGGTATTGAAGTAGAAAGAACCAGTTCCCATTATATCTGTCCTAAAGGTAAATGTAAATAACACTGTACTAGACATGAGAACTTAATTTTTGTCAGCATGAAAAATGTTGAAAATGTGTCTGAAACCAGAAATATGTTTTCGGAAATTGATCTGATCCTTGAGAAAGCATGGGCAAAGGGGCCTTATAGACCTTTGCTTGATTAATTTTTATTTCTTAAATGCTTTTCGGGAGATTATTAAGAAATAATGGTAGATTATTAAACTCACCACATAACCAGTGAAATTATCAAAACTTAAACCCCCACTCTTGATCATTTTACCCTATTTGACATTATCTGAGCAGAGCCTAATATGTGACGTCATAATGAATTTTAGATAGCAATCATGTGCATAATAATGTGCTAAAGAAAATGTGTCCGAATTTTTTTCACACATTTTGTCTCATTTATCCATTCAGGAAATAGAATGATTGTTGGGTTTTTATTTTTTTTTTTCAAAATAAGATTGATTGACATCTCATTTTGTTTATAAGAAAAGCTTTATTTTCACTGGTAGCTTTGCCACTCCTGTAAATATAGATTTTGTAGTTCATTAAATTAAATTTATAGAGGATATTAAATGAGTGGCCTTTGAATACTGAATTCATTAAACGAGTCATCTATAAACAGATAAAAACGAGGCCATGCCGAGTTTTTATCTGTTTTAGATGACGAGTTTAATATATTCAATATTTTAGGAGCACAGATTTTATATTCTTTTTATAATAATGACCCAGTCAAAATTCTTGAAATTCAACATTTCCACTTTCCCCAAAACTTTTAACGCTGACATCATAATATATACATTATGACGTCATTTTAGCTGTTTTCAAATAGAGTTGCTATTTGCTCTGAGCTCATTTGCATAATTATTCCACTAGTGTTACAACACCTGTGTAATATCAAAAATATTCAATGGGTTAACTTCACTCCTGCGGCGGCTGTCGTATTATTAAGATCAATCTTACACTGAAACGAGCAATTATCCTCTTTATTCAGACTCTGTAGAGACAGATAACTTCAAGATGACCTTATCTTCAGACCTTCCTAAAGACTCCCTGGTTCCTGGTTCATTGAGGGGATGGATTAATGTCATGGGTATGTATTCAAAGCCTTTTAAGCTCACCTGAGCACGAAGTGCTCAAGGTGAGCTTTTGTGGTCGCATGATGTCCGTCGTCCGTCGTGTGTCGTGGGTCGTGTGTCGTGCGTCGTGTGTCGTCAACATTTACCTTGTAGACACTCTAAAGGCCACATTTTTTGCCCGATCAACCTCAAAATTGGTCAGAATGATTGTCTTGATGATATCTCGGACAAGTTCGAAATTGGGTCAAGTGGGGTCAAAAATGGGGTCACAGGGTCAAATCTTAGAAAAACCTTGTAGACAATATAGAAGCCATATTTTTTGCCCAATCAACCTGAAATTTGGTCAGAATGATTGTCTTGATGAAATCTTGGATAAGTTTGAAATTGGGTCAAGTGGGGTCAAAAATGAGGTCACGGGGTCAAATCTTAGAAAAACCTTGTAGACAATATAGAAGCCACATTTTTAGCCCAATCAATCTGAAATTTGGTCAGAATGATTGTCTTGATGAAATCTCGGACAAGTTCGAAATTGGGTCAAGTGGGGTCAAAAATGAGGTCACGGGGTCAAATCTTAGAAAAACCTTGTAGACACTCCAGAAGCCACATTTTTTGCCCAATCAACCTGAAATTTGGTCAGAATGATTGTCTTGATGAAATCTCGGACAAGTTCGAAATTGGGTCAAGTGGGGTCAAAAACTAGGTCACGGGGTCAAATCAAAGAAAAACCTTGTAGACACTCTAGAAGCCATATTTCTTGCCCAATTGACCTGAAATTTGGTCAGAATGATTGTCTTGATGAAATCTCGGACAAGTTCAAAATTGGGTCAAAAGGGGTCAAAAATGAGGTCACAGGGTCAAATCTTAGAAAAACCTTGTAGACACTTTAGAAGCCATATTTTTTGCCCAATCAACCTGAAATTTGATCAAAATGATTTTCTTCATGAAATCTTGGACCAGTTCAAAATTGGGTCAAGTTGGGTCAAAAATGAGGTCACTGGGTCAAATCTTAGAAAAAACTTGTAGACACTCTAGAAGCCATATTTTTTGCCCAATCAATCTAAAATTTGCTCAGAATGATTATCCTGATAAAATCTCAGACAAGTTCAAAATTGGGTCAAGTGGGGTCAAAAATGAGGTCGAGGGGTCAAATCTTAGAAAAACCTTGTAGACACTCTAGAAGCCATATTTTTTACCCAATCAACCTGAAATTTGGTCAGAATGATTGTCTTGATGAAATCTCAGACAAGTTCGAAAATGGGTCAAGAGGGATCTAAAATGAGGTCAAGGGGTCAAATCTTACAAAAACCTTGTAGACACTCTAGAAGCCATATTTTTTGCCCAATCAACCTAAAATTTGGTCAGAATGATTGTCTTGATCAAATCTCGGACAAGATCGAAATTGGGTCAAGTGGGGTCAAAAATGAGGTCACGGGTCAAATCTTAGAAAAACCTTGTAGACACTCTAGAAGCCATATTTTTTACCCAATCAACCTGAAATTTGGTCAGAATGATTGTCTTGATGAAATCTCGGACAAGTTCGAAATTGGGTCAAGTGGGGTCAAAAATGAGGTCACGGGGTCAAATCTTAGAAAAACCTTGTAGACACTCTAGAAGCCATATTTTTTGCCCAATCAACCTGAAATTTTGTCAGAATAATTGTCTTGATGAAATCTTGGACAAGTTCGAAATTGGGTCAAAAGGGGTCCAAAATGAGGTCAAGGGGTCAAATCTTAGAAAAAACTTGTAGACACTCTAGAAGCCATATTTTTTGCCCAATCAACCTGAAATTTGATCAAAATGATTTTCTTCATGAAAGCTTGGGCCAGTTTGAAATTGGGTCAAGTGGGGTCAAAAACTAGGTCATAGGATCAAATCTTAGAAAAGCCTTGTAAGCAGTGTAGATGCATCATTTTTTGCCCAATCCAACCGAAATTTAGTCAGAATTCTTCATCCTTTCTTAATCTACGTTAAAAATAATGTTGAAAGCGGCGTTAAACTCCATTCAATCAATCAATTAATCTACGTTAAACAATTTTTGACTGTTCATTCAGGTGAGCGATTTAGGGCCACTATGGCCCTCTTGTTTAGGCCATTAAAATAATGATTGCTTAGTGCTTGGTTATATTATAGGACCTGAAGTCAATCCAAATCAACCTCAATAGGTGAGAAATACTTTAATTTGTTAACTAAACATTTGTCTTAAAATAAAAAGAATAAAATGAAAAAAAAAAAAACTATTAGTTTAAAAATAAAAGTGACCAGCTATGCAGATTTTGTAGTGCTTTTCAGATTGTCATTAGCTAATAATTCAATTTTGGTTGATACCATCATTATTGTCCAGTCTGATTTGCTGAAAAAAATCTTTCCCCCAATGAAATTAAATTGTAGTATGCAGGTAGATTGTAAGCCCCTATGCAAAGTTGTTCCGTAATAATTTTGTCCTATTCGAAGAAATATTTACACTTTTGCTTTATTTTATTAAATTATAAGATATGAAAAGAACATTTGTTGATTTCATGGAGGTATGAAAAACTTAATCACACTCATGTATGAATCTGCTTTGCACATTCATACAGTATTATAAGGTTTTAAGTTCATACTTAAATGAAAGCAACAAATACTCTCTTCATCTCTTATAATAATCTCCTAGATTGTTTAAGAAAGGATAGATTCAAAACAGTTTAATACATTGAAGTTTTGAGCCAAAATATATTAACAGTTGATTTTTTCAATAGAGTTTGCATTTAGCCTTAGTCTATGTTTAAATAAGGATAAATAGGGGCTGTTTTTTAAAAAAAAAAAATGATAAAATTGTGATCACCTTGGCATCAATTGTGTTGGTTCTGTTGTTGGCATAGCTGTAAGTGTGGATAGTCGAACTTTAATCTTTGTCATATCTCTCTTGTTATTGTTGTTGTTCATAACCTTTGCATTTGTGTTCACCATCACATGAGCTATCCAGACTATCAAGGGAGATAATCATAAAAGCAATTTTTAAGAGTAAGGCCCTTTTTGACTTAGAATCTTTGCATTATCCAGCATTACTGAAGCCAAGTGTTAGCACCTGTAGCACCTGTAGGCAGTGCATTTGTTACACAAAGATTCAAACTAGTTAGGAAGAACATTGAAGTGTATTTTTTGTTGCAGGTGATATTATGGGCCCTGTATTGAATGGTTTGGACAATCTTATACTGTTACCCACGGGATGTGGTGAACAAAATATGGTGAGAATGGCCCCTAATATAGCAGTATTACAATACCTCACTGCTACACGACAACTTGCTGATGATACAGAAACAAAGGCTTTAGACTACCTCAATAAAGGTGGGGCATTATTGTCTTTAGATTATATAGAGGATATTGAATGACGGGTGTAGGACAAAAGCCCCCTTGGACAAAAGCCCCCTAGGGCAAAAGCCCCCTGGACAAAAGCCCCCTGGGACAGGTCATTGAATACCAAATTTATTAAACAAGTCTTTTAACAGATTAAAACGAGGCTGCTCTTGTTTTTTATCTGTTAGAGTTGACGATTTTAATAAATTCAGGATTTAATGACCGCAAATTTGTTATTCTTTTGATAATATGACCCTTCTTTTTGTGATAAAAAAGAAAATAAAGATATTTATTGATTCAAATTCCATGAAATATATAACGCTGTTTTCAAAATGAAGTCTATTGCAAATCTATTATGATGTCATATTCACAACGAAAACATAACTTTGATGGCTGTTCTGCATAGTTATTCCACTAGTGTAATTACACTTGTGTTATATCAAAATTATTCAATACGGTTATTTCACTCTTGTGATGTAGGATATATTATAATTAGAGTTTTTTCAATTGAAGAAAGTTTTTTAGGTTATTTTCAAGATGATAGTGGCATTTCCAAATGGTGTTGGTTAGAAAGTTGTCTTTAAAGTCACTGTATTGATAAGATTTGTGACGGTCATGCAAAAAGGTCTATCTGGGAACTCAGTGAAATAAATATTTAATAAAGAAATTGATTCTAGTACAGGCCAACCAGGGGTCTCATTTTGAAAATTCTTTAACTGGAAAGTCAATCGATAATTCTTGATCTAGATAATTAGCAAAAAGTGTGAAAAGCTTTGACTCTAGTCAGTCTGCGCATAAGACAATTCAATTCAAATTGTAACCACTTTTCATCATTTCCTAATTTGATTAGTTTAATTTAGTCTCAAATTTCAATAAACACAAGAGTCAACGAAAGCTAGAATGATCCTTTTATCAACAGAAAAATTAACCTCAGTTAAATTTTTATTTTTGTATGTTAAAATAGGGTACCAGCAACAGTTGAAGTTCATGCATCCAGATGGTTCCTACAGTGCATTTGGGCTGACAGACGATCGGGGATCCACATGGTTGACTGCCTTTGTGTTTAAGACATTTCGTCAGGCCATGCATTTTATCTACGTAGACAGAAAACAGATTCAGACCAAATCATGGGAGTTTCTGCTACATCAACAAGGGGCAGATGGATGTTTTGAAGGTGTTTCATGAATTTAACATTCACATCACTATAAATGTTATATGCCCATGGATCAGCAAATTTAGAGGTTATATTGGCTTACAATTTGGATGGCTCAGAGCAAAACAGATTTAACTCCATATATAAAAATATAGGCAGTTGCAACTGTTTCACACTGGGCCATTGAAGTGATGATCATATTAATTCTTCAATATTTCAAGGTTTAAAAGGTACAAAGCTGACATATTTGGTTAGCTGCTACCTTGTATCAATACACTAAAGGTCAAAGTTACTTATGAAGGTTAAATTAAGGACAGAAAGCAATTATAGGGAACCTTAATATTTCTTAAAAAACATATTACCAGATATTGAATAAAGCCTTGTAAATGGGTTACTTTGAAATCAAGTACTTTATTTCTCCTAATAAACGCTCCCGGGATCTAAACATTACATGGTCAGGGAGCTTTCATTTAGTATGCATTTTCTTATTTAAAAAATCATAAAATTGATGTCTTTTAAATTTAATGTGAATTTCCTCTAAGCAATCATTTAAATGATTGTTGAGAGGAAATTTATCTCAAATTTAAGAAGAAGTCTCCAAAACTTCAAAAAATTTAGGCATTGGGAGTGGGTTTTCTTAGTAAAAAAATGTAGGGGTGCTACTATTAGGGATGGGGGGGGGGGGGGGGGGGCATTATCAGGGGAAATATGGTATATTGATGGTAAAGTGTGTAACTGTTGTAACTGCCTATAAATATATAGGCAGTTACAACTGTTTTGCTCTAAGCCATCAATAATTAATTTGAACACTTACCAGTGAAATATTCAAGATAAAATTTCAAAGAAATCTCCTAATCCTTTGAATATATTTGAAGAAGAGTTGCCATATATACTAATCATTAATCTCTGATTTCAGAGAAGGGCAAGGTCCTTGGAAAGTACATGATGGGAGGTGTGGCTGGGAGTAAAGAAGACAGAAAACGAGCTCTAACAGCCTATGTTCTACTGTCTATGTTAGAATCCTTCAAAATGATGAGAGAAAGAACTCCAGTAAGTCTTGTTAGATTTTGTATACATTGTTAAAAAAGATACTAATAGGGTTATAACATGTTAGGACTGAAAGGAAATCTCAATATATTTACACCCCATGCATGGAAAGATCAGGGGAAGATTTTTTTTACCATCTAACTCTGTATGCAAACTTTAGCTTAAAACTTTATTTTGGGAAATACATGGAGCCTGTTAAAGATTTAATGCTCATATACTCTTCAATAAAAGTTTTTTGACACTGATTAAAATCTATATTTATATGCCAGACGAAAGAAGGGACTTATTAAAGGACCACCTTGGTGTCCCCGCGACTGTCACCCAGTGGTGGGCCCATCCACTTCTTGGTCTGGAGCATAACTCTGTGCCCTTGTAAATGCGCAAGATTTGTAACTGTATCTTGCATCAACTTTGGGGTTATTTCCCTTTGTTGTTTTTCATACTTGGGCTTTCTGCACTCCAAAGGGCGTATCCTGTGACAATTTCCCAAGCTGTGTCTTAAATCGAGGGTTTGGTGCAAGACTGTAGTAAGTGTATAAACATTGTATATACACTTACTACAGTCTTGCACCAAACCCACGAAATATGACAAAAACAGTTAATGACTGTTGGTTGTTTTATGAATTAATATTGTGATGCATATAATGATGCAAGAAATTCATGTGTATTGTGATGAAACACTTGATAGCACTTTTTACATAATGGCGTCAACGTCAAATTATCCAAAATCAGCCCAGCACATCCACATACAGATTCATTAGATAGTCCTAAAAGTTCTTAATTATGTTGTGAATGAAAAAAACATTCTTTAACTGTTATTGGAATTAAACATCTCTGCACAGATTTGAAAATGAAAAAATGGTTAAATGTACTGAGGAACAACGTCATATTGCTATAGGTAGCCTTAAGGCAAGACTCATACAACAAACTGTTAATGACATTGGTGTTTCAGGGCTGACTAGTTTAATTATTTGAAAGCAATTTGATGTTGACTTGTCCTAAATCTGCCAGTCATTAAATACCATTGGAGCGGTACTGGCCCTCTTTGGTCTCTTGTTATTGTTTCAAATGTATATCACTAAAAAACCAGAAAAACGCACAATTTTCAGTCAAATTTGTCCGAGAGATTTTTTGTTTTAGATTTTCATTATTTTGGTCTCTTTTCAATGTTATACAATTATATTTGTAGAATTTGTCTTCGAAAAATTTCTGGACCTTCAGAAATTTTCTTCATACAAGCTTGAAACACAGGGGTAAATCTTAACAGTGAATTCTGTGATTAAATTAAGTCATACATTATGGTGACTATTTTTCAATGAAGAAAAGTAGCTAGACCAACTTTCTCTTGATTTATTTTCAGTAAACTTTCTTCTTTATAGATACAGCACTGAACAACTGTAATGCTTACTATCTGTATATTCGATATTGCCATTCAAAACAGTATTGTCGATACAGATTTGTAAGATTTTTTGCAGTCAGAAAATAGTAAACAAAACATTATGTTAAGATCACATTGTTAACAAGAATTCAAAATTCCTGTTGTTATCACACTTTGGAAGACTTTGGGAATGTAAGGTGGGCTAATTGGTGATTTTGAAAGAGGGAATTGATAAAAAATACACTAATTCTTACAAAAAATGTTCGGTAACGTAGGTCACTGCTTTTGCAATAATACATGGATTTAGTTGAATTTCTACTTACTTTTACTATTCAAATGAATTACTTTAATGATTATTCTATTCTTCACATGAAATTTAAGCTCCAAATCTCTTTTCAAAACTATTTTGTTAACACAATTGAAGTAAATGTATTCCCTTTAACTAAGACTATGAAATAATTTCTTAAAAAAATATTTGAAGTCAGTTTTCATATGAAAATATTTTTTCTCTTAAATTGGGATTTCAGCCTTAAATCCAACTTTTTCTCCCAAACTGCTAGATACCCTTGTTAGCTCACCTGAGCACGAAGTGCTCAAGGTGAGCTATTGTGATCGTGCTGTGTACGGCGTCCGTCGTCGGTCGTCCGGTCATCCGTCAACATCTTGTGTGCACTCTAGAGGCCACAGTTTTGGCCCAAATGTCTTGAAACTTGGTCACAATGTTCGTCTGCATCAACTCTCGGTCAAGTTCGAAATTGGGTCAAGTTGGGTCAAAAATGGGGTCAAGGGGTCAAATCTTAGAAAAACCTTGTGTGCACTCTAGAGGCCACATTTTTGGTCCAAATGCTTTGAAACGTGGTCAGAATGTTTGTCTACATCAAATCTCGATCAAGTTCGGAATTGGGTCAAGTGGGGTCAAAAATGGGGTCAAGGGGTCAAATCTTAGAAAAACCATGTGTGCACTCTAGAAACCACATTTTTGGTCCAATTGAGTTGAAACTTTGTCAGAATGTTTGACTCCATCTAATCTCGATCAAGTTCGAAATTGGGTCAAGTGGGTTCAAAATTGGGGTCAAGGGGTCAAATCTTAGAAAAAACTTGTGTGTACTCTAAAAGCCACATTTTTGGCCCAAATGTCTTGAAACTTGGTCACAATGTTTGTCTCCATCAAATCTCAGCCAAGATCGAAATTAGGTCAAGTGGGGTCAAAAATGGGGTCAAGGGGTCAAATCTAAGAAAAACCTTGTGAGCACTCTAGAGGCCACATTTTTGGCCCAAATGTCTTAAAACTTGGTCAGAATGTTTGTCTTCATCAAATCTCGATCAAGTTCGGATTTGGGTCAAGAGGGGTCAAAAATGGGGTCAAGGGGTCAAATCTTAGAAAAACCTTGTGTGCACTCTAGAAACCACATTTTTGGTCCAATTGTCTTGAAACTTTGTCAGAACGTTTGCTTCCATCAAATCTTGATCAAGTTCGAAAATGGGTCAATTAGGGTCAAAATTGGGTCAAGGGGTCAAATCCTAGAAAAACCTGTATGCACTCTAGAAGTCACATTTTTGGACCAAATGTCTTGAAACTTGGTCACAATGTTTGTCTCCATCAAACTCAGTCAAGTTCGAAATTAGTTCAAATGGGATCAAAAATGGGGTCAAGGGGTCAAACCTTAGAAAAACCTTGTGTCCACTCTAGAGGCCATATTTTTGGCCCAAATGTCTTAAAACTTGGCCAGAATGTTTGTCTCCATCAAATCTCACTCCAGTTTGAAATTGGGTCAAGTCGGGTCCATTAATTTCCATTAAGTATGAAATTGGGTCAAGTGGGGTCATAAATGGGGTCAAGGGGTCAAATCTTAGAAAACCTTTTGTGCACTGTAGAGGCCGCATTTTTGGCCCAAATGTCTTAAAACTTGGCCAGAATGTTTGTCTCCATCGAATCTCACTCCAGTTTGAAATTGGGTCAAATGGGGTCAAAAATGGGGTCAAGGGGTCAAATCTTAGAAAAACCTTGTTTACTCAAATATCTTGAAACTTCGTCAGAATATTTGAATGAAACCTAGGCTTAGTTTGAAATTGGGTCAAGTTGGGTCCAAAATGAGGTCAAGGGGTCAAATTTATTAAAATCCTTGTGTGCACTCTTTGATTGAAAATTATGTATTTTGGTCAGTATGTTTGTCTTGAAATCTTACACGAGTTTGATAGAGGGTCAAACACTTTTTTTAGTACTTTAGAGGCAACATATTTGTCTGAAATGTTAACTTCTTGATATCTTTGACTTTTGTTTAGCCATGCATCAGGTGAGCGTTTAAGGGCCAATGGCCCTCTTGTTTTTTGTTTTCTTACACTGCAATTTTGCAAAAGCAAAGTGGAAAAGTGTTAGGAAGTGCCAAATTGAAAACAAAATTTACATGCTTAATAATGTCTTTGACCCACTAAATTCTGTCATACACCATTAAAAATGTTTCTGTTCACGTAAAAATATCATTTGAATAGTTTTACAACAACATTAGATTAAAAAAAGTACATATATATAAATTCTTGATTGAATCCCCATAGTGTAACAAAATATATATTTTTACCACATACCTTTTTTATTATCCTCGCTTAGATGAAAATCATTTGTAATTCGGCATTTGTAAGATTTAATAGTTTCTGTATGTAGTCTTTCGATATTTAGGCTACTGAATTTCTTACCACTAACAAGATCAGAAACAATTTTCTACCATATTAAACAAAATTCTTGTTTTTGAACTACGTTACCAGCCTTGTGATCTACGTCACCAAATAATACTATGCTCCATGGATGTTAAATCAAAAGAATCACCATAACGGTCTTACTTATGTTTATTAGAGTTATCCAAGCTAGCATGAAAGACACACATGTGTTTTCAACAACATACCTTCATACCAATATTCGAGCTTTATTTGACCTGGTATTAAATGTGGCATCTCTTGATAAATTCTAAGTACTAACCTGATAATCTCAATGTATTTCAGGTTCAGTTGAACACCCAGTATGTTACACTGGTCGCTAAAACAGTTTCAAGAGTAATATTTATGCGATATACAATGCAAACTGCATTTTACTGTTTACGATTCACAATCACGTAGTTCACTAAAACTGATTTATTGTAGTATAATAATGTGTGCTTTAGATACTTCACAAACTTTACAAACTAATATTGAAAGGTACAATTCAAGCCTTAACGGACAAAAGTTAGAATGAACTTCATTTACTTCTTAAAGCAGATCTGTGTGGTAACGTAGTTCACTTCAATTCCTTGAAAAATGAAAGTCTAATTTAGAGAGTGGAAGACAATTTCTTTAAGAGATTCGGGCAACCATATAGATTGTTAAACTAAATTTGTATCATATGTGAAGCTTTTAAACATATTATTACTTCCCTTTGGTTGTTCGAAACCATTTCTATGTTAACCTCAAAGCGGTAACGTAATTCACTGTACTTTTTGTGACATTGATTAAAAAGCTGTCAAAAAAAAACTAAGATACATAGACATCTTGATTGGGTTGCAGCTTAAAATATAACATTTTAAGGCAAATTTGATTAATTTGTCAAAAAGAAAAAAATAAAAGAAACCCCATCGAGGACCAGGTAAAACTTACTAGCCTAAAACTGGACACGCGATTTTACACCTTTTACACCATTATAAAATCCACTTATTTAATGATTTAGAGGATTCAATACTTATAATTTTTTTCATCAGACAGACATTGACCTCTCCTTGGCATAGAAACAAAATTTGGTGTAAAACCCTTTAAAACATTCGATAAAATGGCTTTGGACATCGATTTTCCGTAATTGTGCGTTTTTCTGTTTTTTTAGTGATATGAGTGTTTTATTTTCCCTTGCAGCCATTTATAGCCCTAGCCATCAAGTGTATAGAAGTAGATAATCTGACAGACCCTTACACTCTAGCTTTGGTATCTTACGCCATGACATTATACAAGCCGGACAGTGATTTTACTGCTATGATATTGACAAGATTGAAAGAGAAAGCTATTGTAGATGGTAAGCAAAGGAGTAACTCACATAACGCAATTTACGCAATGCGTAAAAGAATAATCATCTGTTGAAAAAATATTGTTGGTGAATGATCATAACATCGAAACTACAGCTTATTCAAGCTGTAGTTATGATATTTTGATAATTCACCAACGCTCATATCATAAAAGGGAGCGGATGGAAAACATTCATCTTTTGTCACAGTCCTAATATTGCCTTTATCCTATATATTTTTTGGTTGTCGCTTTCTGAGTGCATATAATTTCAAAGTCCTAGGTACGCCTATGGTAAGTGATGAACTCTTCATTTTTTAACAGATATTGTAGAAGTTCAATTTGTCTTATTTTTAGCTAGGCTATTTCGTGAAAAAGTCTGAGGCAATGTTATAGACTGAATGGTAGCATTGGTATCATGTTTATTGTGTGTAACATTAACATTTTGTTAAATATCTTGGCTTGAGATTATAAAAACTTTTCATACATGTGATATTTCCATGGGCTCTCATAGGGAGATTAAGACCTTTTCGTAGGGAGATTGGGTCTCAAATAGGGAGATTTTTACGTAACGGGCATCGTGGCTAAAAAAGGGGGGGGGGGGTTCGCAATGCACATATTATACACCGAAAATTGATTATAATACCTTCCATAAGAGGTTGGGTTTTTTTACTAACAGAAGTTTATTATTTAAAGTATTTTGACAGAGGATAGTATTGCAATGCTACAGAATTCAGTCTCATAATTTAAGAGAAATAGATGTTACAAATTTATTTTTTATTTTTATGCAAAGTTCAGGATCCCACAATATAGGGTCTTTTTAGTAGATAATCAGTAGAAAATAATATCTCACCAAGTTTAAAAGATGTAAGCTTTGTAATTTAGGAGGAGAATGTTAAAGCTTTCTATATTTCTTTGAGTAATCTTTAAGCCCAAAACACAAGGCTTATTTTTATTGGAGAGAACTTCAAGTGGTTCGATAGTATAGAATTAGGTACCAGTAATACTGTATTTATGCAATACAGCTTTTTGTTAAGTATGAAATTTTGGGCCTTGTAATTGGAGACGTTTTTTCACGTCATGGTTGCCATGGCAACCAGAGTTCTTCATGATTTACAACATTTTGTGAAATATTTTGAAAGGCCTTGTCCTAAGGATCATCTCTGTGTAGTTTGTGTATGAAATCCAATGACTAGATTAGGTGATTTTTATACTTGTTGACGGATGTCTGATGGATGCATGGATGGACGAAGAGACAGATCAATTAATCGTAATTGGCACTAACTGCTACTGAACTACGCTAAAAATAAATGTTTTGATAGCAAAATGACGACAAAAGATGAAAATTACAGACAGCATATTCCGAGTTCGCGAACGTTAAAGACGAACACGGTAGAAATCGGCCTGTATAGAGCTACCTCTCGGCAAATTAATCCATGTTGAATAGCTTTATGAGAAGCTCTGTGTTAGCAGTTAAGATCGAGCCAGTCCACAATTTCTATTCTCAAAACTGCAACATTTGTGTTGACAAATGACTTGCTTCCATATTCAAAGACGGTCGCAAATTTATGAATTGTGTGTAAACTCTCAAACGACCCCAGCGAAGATGCGGTGAAATCGCCATGGCATTTAAGAAATGAATTTCTGATGTTTCTTTAATTTCAATATCAAATATCAAATTTGAATGACAATTCGATAACGCATGAGGCAGTTTTCACTTTTTATTTCTTAAATAATTTGACCATAAAACATAAGTAGATTTACTGAATATATATCTGCGTCAAAATTAAAGCATGACCGCTTCTTGTTTTACTCAATCACGCGTTACGACACGAGGGTTTTTCTGCGATGCCGCCTTATTTTACCAAGGTCGCTTGACGCGTCGCTTTGCATATCATGTTCAACCTTTTCCTTCATGACGCTTATCGCGTACATTGGAAATTTTTAGCGTCTTTTTGAAATAGGATATTAAAATACGGTGGAAAATTACTGTGTTTACAGCCATTTTAATTTTTCAAAATAGGTGATAAAAATCTAACCACAGCTAAACTTGCATCCTCTCCATTTTTATGTTTTCAAGTTATATCGGGTCTTCAGACCGGAGATTTTGCATTTTAGATTCCCCGATTTTTTTTTCAGACTCAAATTTCTTCAGGTCGGGAGAAATGGTCTCCCGATCGGGAGAGCGGGAGGAAGGGTTAAATATCGGGAGAATACGCCGAGATCGGGAGATATCACATGTATGACTTTTCTCATTCTCAACTTCAAATTTTATGGAAATAAAAGATACTATTAATAAGTTGTTATAAATAATATTACCAAGGTAAAGCCCAAAAAGTGATGTTGTCATGAATGTTTCAAAGCAATCACACACAAAATGACTTGCTGAAAGAAAATTTGTCCTAAAGTCTTCATATTTTTTCTCATTTATGCATATAAGAAATGGTCTCATTTATGCCCTTAAGAATAGAAATAGAATTAAAGAATATGATTTCATGAACAACAAAGGCTATATTTTTACTTTGCTCTGCCACTCATGAAATACAGCTCTTATTGCTCACTTAAGGTAGTAGATCCCTAATAGTTTCTTATTATTTCCGAAGTCATGATCTTTCACAATGTTGACTGAGGTTTCCTAATGAAAATCATTAGGAAACCTCGGTTAACACTGTTGAAGTTCATTATTCCCAAAGCATAGTGGATCTACTACCTAAATGAAATATGAATCTTCTTCTAAAACTAATTATTAACCTCCACATAATTTCTATACATTTGAATATCCAACTCCAGGCAATATGATGTTTTGGAGGCGGGAGAAGAAGCCTGCCATATTATCTGGCCAGGGCACAGCAGCCTCAGCTGAGATAGAAATGACCGCCTATGCTTTACTTGCACTTCTCACGGTAAACGAGAATGTCCCAATAAAGGAGGTGATACCCATTGTTAGATGGTTGACCAATCAGAGAAATGCTTATGGTGGATTTTCTTCAACTCAGGTCAGCAAGAATATATTTGTACTTTGGAAGAATTTATTATTAAATGTGTTGATAATATCAAATCTTTTTTCTGTTGCAACGTAACAAACAGCTTATGTATGTTAAAAATCAGATTGCACATGTACATGTTCAAATCAGTGGTAAAATAAATTCTATTATTTCACACCTAAACAATTTGGACCAATGACATCGCTTATTTTGCATCACGTGAGAGTGAAATATCTAGATCCATATTGTACAACCAGAACGAGGCTACTGTGCAATACGGATTTTATTCCAAAACGAGACAACCTATATTGTACAATAAAAGTGAGGCAAGCTATATTGTACGATGAAAGCGAGGCTGCAGTCCCGAATATAGATATTACCACTTTTCACATCTTTTTCAATGTATCAAACCTTCTGTTTGGAGGTATTTGAATAAGTTTGATCTTGAGAAGATTCTTGATTTCTTCATTTGTTACATTATTTATCATTTGTTCACATGAAAATGTATATTTCAAGCGACGACGGGTAGTCAACCTGTTTTATGTTAATTACATATCATCATCAGTAAGCACTTATCGACTTGACACATGAAATAAATTCAGGCGGAATTCTATTTTTAGAACAAATGTTTGTTTCAATTTCAACATGTATAAAGTGTCTTGCATTTGACGCTCTTATCCGGATCATTTTGGATCTATTCCCTTTGTCTCTCTAAAATGTTGCGAATCGTTAATTGTGGAACTTTCAGTGTATGGTGTGAAATAAAGATGTCATTTAACATGATCGAGTACAATACTGAATTCATTGGATTCGTACCCTGCAGACCCAGTCTATATTTTGACTCGGCTATCGCCTCGTCAAATATAGACTGGTTCTGCAGGGTACTCATCCAATAGAATTCAGTATTGTACACGATCATGTTAAATAACCTCTTATTATGCTCCTCAAAGGGGAAACTTCACATAAGAACTGATATTGGGCCAATGTATTTTTCCTGGTTTTTAAATTCAGGTTTCATCATGGAAAAGGGGGCCTTAATGTAAAAAAAACATTTTTTCTCTTATTTCACCACGTTTTATTGTCAGACTTCACTGAAATTTCACAGTTTAGTAGCTATTTAGTAGCTTTGTTTCTCAGAAAAAAATAGTTTGTTCATATCTTTTGATTGGTAAGAGACATAGTTTTCATATTTCACATGTGGATTGCTATGAAGATACCTTTCTGTTGGTACCAAGTTCAAGGGCGTAAGCTCAAGGTCGAAGTTTAACTTTTACATTGAAATGCTAAGAAATATAGCCGTCAGATTTCTAATATTGATTGCTTGTGACAAGACCTTTCAGAAGATACCATAATCAAGGTCATTTGTCAAGGTGAAGGTCAAATTTTACGTAAGGTCTCTGTTTTTCAGAAAAAAAATCAAATTTGTCTTATCTTTTGATTGGTAAGAGATATAGTCTTAATATTTCACATGTGGATTGCTTGTGACAAAACCATTTTGATGGCCTCAAGTTCAAGGTCTTAAGCCAAGGTCATGGTCATTTCTCAAGGTCAGAATTTTGAAAATTTAAAACTTTTACATCGTCTTTAAGTTAGAAAAGGTAGGTAAAACAGTCAAATCTTGCTCGAGCGACCATGCCTATTAAGCGACCATTTTTATTAAGCGACCATTATAAAAAGCTCCCCTTTTAAATCAAAATATCTTAAAAAGGATTTTAATTTTCTAAAAAATATTGTAATTGAATCTTATGTTGTAAAACTCATTAGAAAGTTTTAACCACAAAGGATTAATGGTAAATCCATAATTAACCCTTGTCATGCTGAATAAATTTTGGCTAAAATCTTTCATTAAAACCAAAGGGCAAAAAGAACTGAAAGTACCAAACCTAGGTCAATTTTTATATGAAAAAGTAAATCTATCAACAATTCTGGTTTGAAAGTGAGGAATAGGTGGTGAAGACTAACATCAGACTGCACATATGTGCAGGCAGATGTTGGTCTATAGCTCCTGCCAAAGCTGAAATATTCCGGGTTCAGCATGGCAAGGGTTAAATACATTTTTAACTAAAACCAGGTTTTAAAAATGTTAACAAAATGTGCAATAAGCAACCATTTTCTTTAACAACCACTTTTTGGTGGTCCTGAATACTTGCTTTACTGTATAGCCTTCAAATTTCAAAATAATGTTGATTGCTTGTGACAAGCCCTTTCAGCAGATACCAAGATCAAGGTCATTGGTCAAGGTCACATAGTCAAGATCATTAATTTCGGGAGAATAAATTGTATTTGAGGGCTCTTGTTACCATGTTGCTTAATTGGATATACTTCTATGAGAGTTTATCCAAATAAGCAACATGGTCAAGAGTTCTAATTTCATCCTTACACTGTCTTTTGATTGCAATTTACATCAGTGTGACAATGTCATTTGATTTCATTTAGATAAGGGCCCAAGATTATAAAACTTTTCTAATTCTCAAAGCGATATTTTCCTAAATTTCAACTTGAGATTAAAGCTTTAATTCTGTTATAATACTAATATAAATGTATGGACACAAAAAGTAATATTGATAAGGTGTTATATAAAACAACTTATTAAAGTTATCTTTTATGTTCATACATTTATTTGAATTGTAAATTTGAGAAAATTCTCAGGAGCATGAAAAAGTTTTATATACTCGGGCCAAGAAGTAAAATGTATTTAAAGAAGAACAAGTTAACTACCCAGTGCAATGAATTGACAAGTAGTTTCTCCTTTACTCAATATTTTTACCCTATTGCGGTTTTTAAATCGTACTGCGAAGCAGTAGATTTATAATTACCGTTTTCCAGAAATCCAGTCTGTTTGACCCACTACATTTTTACCATTATCTTCTGAGCAATGTGTTCAAACCAAATTATGTGTTTTCAAACGCCGAAGAAACGGCCTTTTCAGTCACAATCTACAAACTTTGTTTTTATCTTATTTACTTTTCGACAATTACAGAAGAGGTTAATACAAAATTTGATGTAATTTTCGCTTTTAGTAATTACCAGTTAGTATTTTCAGTGTTTATAACAAGATTTTCGGTTGAGTAAAGGAGTTGAAGCGTACAATAGGTTAACTGTATAATAAATTTGTAGCACTTACAATATTACTGCTCTGATGTTTTTCTCGAACGGTCATTTACCAGTTGTAGGGCTGACAACCAATCAAATTCTGTTATGATTATCATGCGTTTTAACCCGTGCGTAAATACAGACTACGTCATAGATGCAAATGGACATCGTCTGCTCGAAATGTGTCAATTAAGTTGTTTGTCATTGGTCAATAGTCGTCTGCACTCAAACAGGGAGCGTGGGAAGTTAACTGTGGAATGAGTACTGTTGACTATGTGTTAACAAATAGAAATAATTTTGTAATTTTGAAATATTTGATTTCAATGAGCACTCTGATCACGCTCCAATCCTATTTTCAATAAATTCAAATTTGAGTATGAAGAAAAATTATTCAACAACAAATAAACCGACAAAAACATACGATAAACTGATATAGGATATTATTTATCTACAATGACCTGGCACTCATTAATATTCCTTTTGACCCCTATTGATAGTCGGTAAATTGTTTCTTAATATAGACTTATACTCGCGAAGTTAAGATGGAAAAATATGTATCACAGTTCGAAGTACACACGGAAATTTAGCGGTGGTGGTTAGGCTGCGTTCCCATAATTGGGAGGCCACGAGTTCAAGCCGGACTATGACCATAAATATTTCTATTTCTTTTTTGGGGAACACTTAATTGAGTACCGATTTTGATACTTTTGATATTTTGAACAGTGTTGCCTAAGACTATTTGTATTCGGCACAGCCTTTCCGTCAGCCTCAATTTGACTACTAAGTATTGTAAAGTCCTGTCCATTAATCATTGGTAATAACTGAAAAAATATAAATTTTGAAAAGTATCTAGATCTTTCTTTAAGAGATGAAGGGGCACTTTTTTTTTTACAAAAAATGATTGTATGAAATTAAAAACACATAGAGGGTTTGAACACGTTAATCAAATTCCTGTTTAACTCTTATCTCTATCTTTTAATTCAATACCATGGGGCAAATGAGATCTTTATCGTAACTACTTTTTAGTACAAGCTTACTAGCAACTTATTACTTTTTTCATTTAGGTATGAAAAAAATCTTACTCTCAATCAGAATGCAAAAATCTTGGTTGGTGCAAACACACAAAATTGAATGATGTCAGAATAAAATATATTGATTGTAACTGACAAAAACCAAACAAGGTACAAAATAATAATAAGAAATGTAATTAAAAATAAAAAAACGAAAAAAATCAATATGTTAACGATAATCACAATGATTATAACATGTGTCTCTGTCAGGAATTGAACTCGACCCAACAACTTATCGGTGTACGGGAAGGCATCTGTAACCACTGTGCTACCGCGACTTTTTGAAAAGGATGTGTAATAATAACTAAAAAGGTGAATGAAATTGGGTAACGATGCGGGATTACTCGAGCGTTAACGGACGTTAATGAGTGCCAGGTCATTTTAGATAAACAATACAAACGTGTTGGTAATCAAAATTGTAAATAGTTTAATGAAAAATGTATGTTGCTAAACAGACTTTTAAACTCTATAGAGAGAGGAATAATATTAACAGACAAGCTTTTAGCTTGGCGTGTGCTCATTATAACAACGTAAAAAATCTGCTAAGAAATAATTTAGACTAGCAGAGGGCTATCGAATTAGCAACCTTTCAAAATCGGACCCACGAGGTTGGATGAGCTGGCGATGTCCTCGAAAAGATGGAGTGTTAAGACAAAAAAATCACAAATTGGGCAAAGATTTTACCAACTTTTATTGTCCAAATTTGAGCCCTTTTGATTGGCGAACTATTGCACTATCCCAGCCTCTCAAAGACGTATGATTTACAGTGCTGACAGCACTTTGATTGACTTATGCATTTACGTAAACTTTGAATTTCAATTCACTGCATTAGATTTGGAAAAAGAATGATAGTCAGCCTTTGTCATTCTGAAGAAAAACCTTTGCAAAACTTGCCCTAAATTCAAACTACTGAAAGCACTGAATGCAATTATTGTAAGTCAGTATTCATTTTCAAAATATATGTTTAAACTTGGCAGGTTTTGAGATGAAAATAAGTTGGTGAGGATCAAGATCAGACTGCAATGTGCATGCTTATCTAAGTCTACACCTTCTGCCAAAGCAGGAATATTCAGGGTTAAGCATTACAGACATTAATTTGAAAAATCTATTTTCTACGATTCTAGGACACTGTAGTTGCCCTCCAAGCATTGTCGTTGTTTGCGGAGCGTATTTATGGTGACGGTCTGGATGTGTCTGTGAACATCGCAACAGGAAGTGGGGACAGTTTAGATTTCGAGGTTAACACAGAAAACAGTATCCTTTTACAACAACAGAGATATTCCCATCCCGATTCAGACATTCATGTCACAGCTAAAGGGGACGGATGTATACTATTACAGGTAGTTAACTTTGAATCACCTGACAAAATAAGTTTAACCCTTTCCTATACAAGCCTGCGTTTTGATGAACCTATAAAAAAAAAAAGTTTATGGGAAAATCTGCGATGTTTTCTACTCCGAAAGACAAAGAAAATCAACTTTTGTATGCTGCTTGTTCATTTGATTAACTTCAGACTTTCACAAAATGAATGTTCCAGCATAAGGTTTATGTCTTTCAAAAATGGGACAGGTATGTCACGTATCACAGGAAAAGGGGCATTTTTGAAATCTGATTAAGTTACCTCTACCTTTGACCTTTGACTTGCATAATGTGCATAATGGTAGTTCAAGCCCTTTGACGAGGTATTATTATCTTATCTTAACTCTTGTCATGCTAAATAAAAATCTTTGCAAAATAAATGTAAACTCAAAGTGCAAAAAGCACAGGAAGTTACCAAATGTGAGCAAGTATTGATTTCGGAAATGTATTGTTTTACAAATTTCTGGTTTCAAAATGAAATTCAGGTGGTATGAACTAAGATGAGACTGCACATATGTGCAGGCTGATCTTAGTTCATACCTCCTGTCAAAGCAGGAATATTCTGGGTTCAGCATGACAAGGGTTAAAATAATCAATTCTCTTGAGTTCTGTATCTATGATTTCAGACCACCCAACATTATCATGTATTAAACAAGGTGTTACCTGGTGCTGCATTTGACTTAAATGTGACAACTCCTGTAACCATGGAGATATTGAACAATGGATGTAGGTCAAGGATAGTCAGGATTTGTGTCAGGTTAGTGAGGTCAAGGTCAAATGAAGTTTGTTTGAGATTTTATATCAAATGTTGTAACCATGGAGATACTGAACAATGGATGTAGGTCAAAGATTGTCAGGATTTGTGTCAGGTGAGTTAGGTCAAGGTCAATGAAGTTTGTTTGGAGTTTTCTATCAAATGTTGTTACCATGGAGATACAGAACAATGGATGTAGGTCAAGGATTATCAGGATTTGTGTCAGGTGAATGAGTTCAAGGTCAAATGAAGTTTGTTTGAGATATTATATCAAATGTTGTTACCATGGAGATATTGATAAATGGATGTTGGTCAAGGATTGTCAGGATTTGTGTCAGGTGGGTGAGTTCAAGGTCAAATGAAGTTTGTTTGAGATTTTATATCAAATGTTGTAACCATGGAAATACTGAACAATGGATGTAGGTCAAGGATTGTCAGGATTTGTGTCAGTTGAGTGAGGTCAAGCTCAAATGAAGTTTATTTGATATTTTATATCAAATGTTGTAACCATTGAGATACTGAACAATGGATGAAGGTCAAGGATTGTCAGGATTTGTGTCAGGTGAGTGAGGTCAAGGTCATCTGACCATCATTTGACCATGCTTACACTAGTGTTAACATGTTATTGGTGATTTAGGTCAAGTTTGTTTGAAGTTTGCCTGATATATCAAAGGTTTGATGAAAAGGAAAAGAGGCAGTATTCTAGAAATGTGGCCTATCACATCTTGGAACTCCAGAAAATAAATATTTCAAAAAGAGAACAGATATGGTTGACTAAAGGTCACTCAGTGACTGCATTTTTGAAACTGCTTTACTGGAATTTAGAATGATCATTCTAGATTCAGAAAATCAGCCTAGCGCAAAAGATATTTAACCCTATTTAACCTGGTCTATCAGCACAGTCTGGCCAGGGTCAAAACTTTTCTTACTTGCTAAATTGTCCCTATCCAAATAACGAGTCACAAATGTATCAGCTATGAAATATTTTCTAAAATCAATTAACTGTATAGGATAAATTCTTGAATGATGTATGTATGTATTATTTTTGATTTATGATAGATACATAGGGTTTTATTGGAAGCTTGTTTTGTGAGTCAAAGACTCTCAAATGAATAGCTAGGACCCTCAACACTATCTGATGTGAGTCCCAAAGATCCTCTGGAGACAGCTTTAGAAAAGAACTGAAGACTGTTTAAAACAGTCTTCATTTCTTTTCTGAATTTGAGCCCAAAATAGTCAATAAAAATAAAAAAAATCCTTTAATCAGGGAACAGCTTTAAATTTACATAAAAATGGATTTAGTGCTAACAAGAAATAGTCTATATCTTAATTTGAAAATATTGCGCAGACTGACTAGGGTCGAAACTTTTTGCAATTTGCTCATTTTCTGAATCTAGAATGATGAATCTATCTTCAAATCAAAAAATTTTGAAAGTTGACCTTTGGATGACCTATGCTGAACCCTTTCTCTTTTCAAATATTCATTTCACAGAGTTCTCAGATGGTCCCTTTTCGCGTGACAGGTCACATATGTATAAATCATTTCAGGTACACTGGTACCGATACTGTTTCCAATATGGTTGTCGTAGAAACAAAAGTTCTCAGTGGATGGGTTCCTGATATAACATCACTCAAAAAGGTGAGGAATGCATTGTATAGGCTGTAAAAACATTTGAGTCTGTGTGTGACATTGCCAACAACTTGAAATGTTTGTGAGGTGTAAACACCAAGAGGCGTAGACAACCACAAACTGTAAATTTAAGGTTACCCAATGGTCTACAGATACTTGGAGACCTTTTCTGTGTACTAAGGGCATATCAAAGACCTTAGTCAGACTGTGCAGATGCACAGGCTGTTAGAGTCTTTGTTTTGCGCTTATTTGAAATTATTGGAAATCTCATGCACAGGCTTATTTAGCATGATTATATTATAGTAAGTTTCTTTATTTATACTATAGTAAGTTTCTTTATAGGGTGATTACTGACTTCAACCTTTTTGATACAGTTTTTGTGTAATTTAAAACTACTACAAATTCCTAAAACAACCAAACGAAGGATTTTTTTTTAGGAATTCAGTTGACAAGAAAAAAGTTTCCCTCAAAATAGTGATGGAGGAAGGCAAATTAGCGTGTTTAGAAAAAAAATCCACTCAGTTATTAAATTTTTCTCTCAACTGTGTTTCAGGTTTTAACCCAGAAGGAACTTGGTATCAAGTTGTATGAAATAGACAATAGGAATCCTGATGTTGTCAACTTTTACTTTGATCAGGTTGGTGTAAATTGTGAGATGTATACCCTGGTTTATTTGACCTGAATTTGACCTCTATGGAAAAATGCTTAAAAATGATAATTACTGACATATTTCATAAATTAACAAAATTTCTTGAGTGCTTTTCGGTGGTTAACCGAGAAATAACGGTAGATTATTACTTGATAATCTCACCCGAAAAAGCAGTGAAATTATCAAAAATTTATTCCCTGCTTTTGTGCATTTCATCCCATCTGACATCATCTAAACGGGGTGAAATAAGTGGCGTCACAATGAACATTGCATAGCAATCACCTGCAAAATGATGCGCTTTACAAATATGTCCTAGAAATTTCATATTTTGTCTCATTTTTACAGTAAAGAAAGTAGAATTATTGTTTGTTTTTTGGAGTAAAATCGATTAATATTTCATTTCATGAACAACAAAAGCTATATTTTCACTTGTGGCTCCACCACTCGTGAAAATATAGCTTATGTTGTTCACTCAATGAATATAAATCGATCTTACACTGAAACAAACGATTATCCTCTATATTCATTGCATTCAATACAGCTGTTTCTGCAGAATCGAGAGGTTAAAAGAACTTGTTTCCCAATCAATGTAAAATAAATAGGTTTAAACCAATACTGCTTGTTATTCATTTCTATGAAAACACATGCAAAGCTGAGTTGGAATAATCAGATTTTAATTCATCTAAATTATAGCAGGGGTCGGATTCTGTTCAATAAAATCAGGCTATTCAGAACAATGGTCTCTTAGTTACATTTTGTAATGTCAAATCAAAAACAAGATCTGTTAGTTTAAAATCTTACATATTGTGTAAACACTATTATGTTGAATAAGGTAAACTTAGGCTTTATTGTAAGATTAAATAAGCTGGGTTTTGGTCTTATATATTTTACATTATCTGAGCCTGTGTATGACATTTCCAACATTTCACATCAGTGCAAAGTAGAGCCTCTGGCTAACCTGTGCAGCCACACAGTCTGACCTGAATCTTTGCTTTGCACTCTGTAGCTAGATAAGATCTTAAACACTCTTCAGGCATACAGTTAAAATTCTAATTGCATTTGGTGGTTGTCTAAGCTGCATAGTGTATTGCCATCACACACCTGCGAAATTGTTGTAAATGTCATGCACACGCTCATCTAGTAGCTGTATTTGAGTGCTGGTATCCAAATTCAATGCTCTTGATATATCACCTGACTGGAGCCAAGCCAGGCTGGCTCAGCTGTAACACATTGGTCTGTCATATCTGGGGCCCTAAGTTTGAACCCCAGCTCAGCCAACCTTCATCTGACATTTGACAAAAGTCTATGTGACAGGAGTCATTTATGTCCAACCAATGGATGTATGATAAATAGTACGCATAAGTGGGATGACCAGCTGGTGGCTCTGATGAAATGTTATGGCTGTCCTGGTGTGAGAAATATATAATACATACTGAGTGTTTTGTATGAAAAAAAAATCTAATGAGGTTGGGAGAACTGAGAATTGTCGAGGCTGTGCCGAGACAATTATCAATCTCTCAACCGAGTTAGATATTTTTCACATACAATACACTAAGTATGTATTATATTTATCTTATAACCTCAATTTGTCTTGTTTTTGTCGATGTTATAACTGTACAAATTTCTAGAAATAACCGTTTTATATCATTGTTCTAAAAATAACTATGTGATATCATGAAAAATATTACACCGGATGTTATCACAAGGATATTTGTATAGTTATAAGATAGATTACGATAAACCATGGGAAAGTGTATCCAACATCCAGTGATATTACTGCAATAATGTTTAAAGATGAGTTTAACTCATACAAACAAACAAACAATCAAACAAAAACCTGACTAGAAGGTGTTTCTAATTTTAACAACTAACAAATGAAAATTAAATGTTATAGATATGTCATTAAATCTTTCTTTCTTTGAACCCTGTTGTAGCTTGACAGTTCAGAAGTGTGTTTTGAGTTTACTATAGTTCAAGAGATGGAAATTGACAACAAGCAACCAGCTGTTGTTAAAGTGTTTGACTATTATGAAACAGGTAGGGGAACTTCAAGTCAGTTTGTCTCAGCCTTGATGGATAATCACAAACATTATCGGGATAGCAGCTGAGGGCTAGGAAACTATACTTGGCTGTACTGGCGCTTCATCAGTTGCAATGTTAAGGTAGTGGACCTGTAATAGATCAGCAACATTTCGGCATTCATGAACTTTAACAGTTTTAACCGAGGTTTCCTAATGGTTTTCATTAGGAAACCTGGGTTAACAGTGTAAAAGATCATGTGTTCCAAAATGTTTCAAAACTTTTTCGGGACCACTACCTAAATGAAAAAGCAGTTTAAAGCAGTGTTATAAATCAATTTAAACAAATCAATTGTGGCTTATTAAGTCAGTTAACCTTGTTGATTTACCCCTTATCCTGCTGAATTCAAAGTTTCCAACGCGTTTACCAATTGCCAATTTTGTAGACATTTCAGAAACTTAATAACAATTTTTTTTCTCAATACCTAGGTAGTAAACAGGCAGAGAAGGCTATGATAAGTCTGCACATTTGGGCAGTCTGATCTTAGTCACATTGTTTGCCAGGGCTTTTTGTTCAGTAGGAAAATGTTTTAAACAGCATGAATGAGGTTATAACTATATACTGTCAAAAAGTAAGGTAATTTTTACTGGGTTTGACGAAGGGACTCATTCTTTCCTACTATTTGTCCCTCACCAATTGGTTAAGAGTCATAGACCTATGTGGGATAGCAGCTGGAGGATAGGAAAGGATTTTATGGTAGTACTGGTGATAGAAATTTCAGGAATCCATTGTTAGGTGCCCCAGAAATGAAAGATTGTTAAAAGCAGCATTAAAATCAATTCAAACAAACAAACAAATGAGAACTGAGATAGTATTTGTAAGTTCATATTTTTAGTTCGGCTCTTTTTTGAGAAAACAAAAGGAATATTTAGCCTTGATGTTGTTCTCATTATGTTATTACCATTGTTGTGTCAAAACTGATGTTTTGTTATATCTCTGGCTTTACTAAAGGAATTTACATGAAACTAGGCACATATGTTCACTATCAAAAAAGCAACACCTACAATAAAGGGGGAAACTCTAGATGCATTTTAGCAAATTATGCACCTTTCTTAACTTATTTTTTTACTTCACTATCAAGCATCCAGCAACAGAGCGTAGGCACCTAAAGGCAGTGCTTTTGTATATTTTGTCATCTTCAAACAAACTTCTCCCGAAACAATAGGCCAGTTGCAAATAAACCTTTGAAATATTCCTGGGACCACTCCTAAAACTTGTTTCTTACAGTTTTATTTGGGGCTTCTTTTGAATTTGAAATCTGTAAATGTCCTCTTCTTCCAAACCAGTGAGAAAATTTTTCTTCTCAAAACCTAGCTTCTTTAATTTTTGCGGATCCATCTTTTCACAGAATTAGAGGTGTCAAGTTTCTATGAGTTGAGTGACTGTTCAGAAGATGAACTAGAACTAATTAATGTTAACCTAAAAGATAAAGATCTTTATGTGGAAGATCCTGATGAACTAGGGGAGGATTTAAACAATATTTATGGTAAGAAATATCTTCTTAATCCTCATCATGCTGAATAAATTTTGGCTAAAAAATTTCATCAAAATCAAAGGGCAAAAAGCACTGAAAGAACCAACTGTATGTCAATTTTTATTTTGAAAAACTAATCTATTGACAATTCTGGTTTGAAAGTGAGAAGCAGGTGGTGTAGACTAACATCAGACTGCACATATGTGCAGGCTGATGTTTGTCTATAGCTCTTTCCAAAGCAGGAATAATCCGGGATCAGCATGACAAGGGCTAATGACATGCATAATAATAGATTTAGAGGTGTCTTATTTCTATGAGCTGAGTGATTCTACATAAAATGAACTAAAACTAGTAAATGTTAACCTAAGATATAATGATCTTTAACCCTTTCCTGTTTTACAAAATTTTGGACTTGTCCAAATTCAAAGGTTTTGCAGACGAAATTTAAAGTCAATCTAATTTGAAATATAACCATTCTGTACGGTAGAAAATTTTGTAGAAAAAGAAGACATTGTTTGTCACAAACAATTTCTTCTTTTTCTACAATGTTTTCTCAATTACGAAATCTTAGGAACGTAAAAACAAGGGCTTGGACAGGAAAGGGTTAATTAGAGGACCCTGAAGATGATTTGGTAGTAAAAATTTTCAATTTATGCTGTGTAATAAAGGCCTATTGCCAGAGGGGCAATAGTGATTGTGTTTTTCCAGTCTGTCTGGCGAAAACATTCTCATTTACTTCATGAAGTTGGCAAATCTTATCCCAGATTTCTTTGAAATATTCAGAGGATTGCTGTATGGTCACAAGGAAGGTACTTCTCGTAAATCGGGCTGATCTGTTGGAAAACTTGGATAAAGAGACCTTTTGGATTTTCACTCAAAATATTCTTATTATATTCTTAAGCTTTAAAGTTCACAGATATGATTTAATTCCCTTGAAACCTTCACAGGATGACTGTGAAAAAAAAGGTTTCTTTAAAAATGGGGCCAATATTTTTTGCACACTTTTTGCCAATTACACTCTGCTTTGCACATGAAAAGCAGGGTATAGTTAGCAAACTGTTTGCACTTGGTGTTTTTTTTTAATCTTAAATGAAGGGTAGGCGAATGGTCCTTGTTTTGAAAAGTTTCATCAGTGGCAGATTATAATGTGACATTAACACTTTTGTTTTGTTAATATAAAATGGGAAGGATTGGTAGACTTTTATTATGTCAAAAACAACAACAAAAAGCTCTAAATAAAGCTTCTTTTATCTTGAAGGATTTTCTGTCTGCATTCTAAGCATTGAAGCCTTGCTCTGGGTTATGTCATGGTTAAATGTAAAGGCTTGGTAACCCCCCCCCCTTCCTCCACACACACACACATACACTGACATTCAGAAGAAAAAGTTGTTTACTGCTTTTCACTTGTTAGTTGGTCAGTCAGTCTGTACATAGAGCATAAATTGAAAGGTATGCAAGCTAGAATTAGGAAACTTTACAGGTGTATAGATCACATCAAGGAGGAGTGCAGTGCATACTAACTATAACTCTACCCATCATGTTTTTGGTGAACGAACGTTGTTCACCAGTGTTATATACCATGTCAGGAAAATCCTGTAGGATGTTAATACATTTGAAATAAAGTAGCGCCTCTTAAAATTCAATTTAGTATCTTTCAATATTTTTCTCCGCAAAATCACTGTTTAATTCTTTGAGGGCTTGTTACTAGTATTCTTCATCAAGTGAAGATAATGAAAATTCGCATTGAAAAACACAAAATGATATTGCAATGTTTATCAAGGGAATTTTTGATCGGCGTAAGCTTGTTGAGAGTTTAAAGCAAAAACAAAGTTTGTGTCTAAACACCGTAGAGACAGATACTATGTTTTTGACCCAAGCCTTCGCTGGTGCAACTTGTAGTAATTAGCCGGAAATACGTGTTTATCTAGGTCATGTCCTCTTGAACTTACATTCGGTAATACTTGGGCGATCTCCGACGGCTCCGAGTTAAATGTAGGTTACAGGAATCGGCCGAGTTGAGACGAATGTCACATCAAGACACCTTGTGTCATTAGAAACGGTAACGCTGTTTTACATAACTTTTCAACTAGCGACAGTCAGTCTCGAGACGGGGTTTAAGAATGATTCGACATGTGTTTTACATGTACAACCTTTTTGTACCTTTTATTTGAATAGGGATGAACGCCGCTATTAAGATTTTTCTGTAAAATTGCGTTGGCTGAAGTAGGGCTGTAAGGATACACTCGAATATTCGGTGAACTTATTCCCAGCGCAAAACGTTTCGTATTTGTCTGTCTCAGAAGCGAATATTGTCGAATACCAAATGCGACAGGCACGGAAGATATTTCATTGGGGCCATTCTACTTTGCTTTTTTCAATCTGTAAAACCATATCAATTCAAAATTCTATTTGAAAACTAAATAAATGATAGCTAAATATTCAAGCCTAGATACCACTCCAATTGACGAGTAGATATTGCCGTGGTCAAGGGGGGGACCAGATCCGTCATGCACTTGTTTACAATTCGACAGGCGGGTTTAGTTGTTAAATTATTCTGGAAAAGTCATTGCGTTTTTTACAGAAATCATAAAAATCTTAATCGATGAATAAAAACTGGCTCCATCCTTCCCAAATACGTTTAGAATTGGTTAACTACAGTTTAAGCAAAAACTAGCTCCGAGAAGAAAAGTCTAATATCAGCCGCAATACTGTAATAAGATATCGATAGTGAGTGATTTTACAAGTATCCAAACTCTTGAAGGTAAACAATAGGTTCTCTTGCAAAAAATAAACCGACAATTGTAAGGATTCTCAATTCTTATTGGAAGGAAAGTCGGGAGGAAAAAAACAGGGTATTACACTTAAACTATTTGTCAGACATAGTCATGCAATTATTACCTCCCTTTAAAAAAAAAAACTTCTTAAATAAGATTCTTATTCGCTTATTCCCCTTAAACAGAAATTATCAATGAATTATACTAATAGGGCACTAGACCTCCTTTAACCTATACGGGCTCGGTGGTCTAGTGGTAAAACACAATACTACCAATCCTAAGGTCCGTGGTTCGAATCCCGAACGCGGCAGGAATTTCCAAGGATACTTCCTATCCTCCGCTCAACTAGAAGTGAACTGGTAAGAAACCCAGAGGTAGCTTCGCGTGTATCGGTGTTTTACAATGGGCACAATAAAGAACCAAAGAGGTCTTTTCGTAGTAGAGCTAGGGGCGTATGAACCCGGACCTCCTTGTATCCGCTTCTTTCTCTCCCATGGTCCATAGCATATATGCCTAGAGCACGGAGGGACCTAAATCCTACAAATACACACACACACTTTAACCTATACTACCAGCCCAATTAGCTCAGTTGGTAGAGCACCGGACTTCAAAACCATTGAAGTTCGATCACGTGGGTTCGATTCCCGGGCTGGTACATAAACAAAAACTAAATGTCTTTAGAATGAGACGTTAAACCGAAGCCCCGTGAGACGGTGCTTTACACCGAGCACGTTAAAGAACCATGGCGGAACTCAGCAGTAGTTTCGTCATGTATCCTTGCACTTTCCCCCGTAACAACTAACCGTCTTCTGGGGCGTCGCTCATATGGGCTTATGCTACGGTAGCGACGATAGATAAATGGAAATACACACTTTAACCTATACCTTAATATTTCTCATCCTGCAATTGAATAACGACATAAGTGTCAACCACGTGGTTTTGGCTTCAGATATGATAAAAATTAATCTCTCAGGTTATGGTTCAAAATACTATTGATAAGTTAACAAATCATAACTTTACACAATGAGTACAGTTCAGGACTGACTGATATTCATAGGTGATTCTTTGGTTGTTACTCAAAGACCTTTTCATCCTCTGAGAAGAAACAAAGATAGATAAAAAAAGTTAAAACAAATACAACAAATTTACTTGAAATGAGCTTAAACATGATAACAATTACTTTTGTAAAAACAAACACCATTGGATATATGTTGAAGACAGTTTTAGATAGGATTACTTCATTTTCTACATTTATGTTTAATTAATAAATGTACCTATTTCAAGTGTGTAAAAGAAAATTTCACAGAGTAACAACTCATATTCTAACAAATATTTTTCTAACAGGATTTTTCCTCTCTTTCCCTTTCTTTGAATTTGCAGTAAAATTTCCGAATAGCGGAAATTTTGTCGAGCCAATTCCTGCCCCCTTTTTTATTATTTTAACATTCATAATTTCTCTTTTTTTAATTGAATTCAATATATCATTCTAGAATGCCACCAGGTTCGTTCACCATCAGTGCTTTCAGTGCTTTGATTTGAGTTTGTGGTCTTTGTTAAATATATTATTTTCTTTTTGGCACACTACAATTTTTAGGAAAGCACAAGAGATATTGACAAGGAATATGCCAACAACCTGCTTTTGTCATGCTGAAAGCAAAACCTTGATAAATTGTATTGAAATCAAAGCTCTGAAAACAATATGTGCACTAATTGTAAGTAACTATTAAACTTGAGCTTTTCTTGTTTAAAAAGTGACATCAGGTGGTTTATACTAAGATCAGACTGCACAGATGTGCCTGATCTTTGTCTATACCTCCTTCCAAAGCAGGAATATTCCAGGTTCAGCATGACAAGGTTTTATACCGGTGAAATAAGAATTTTAAATCTAAGTAACTATTGGTTACAAAGACAAAATAGGGAAGAGACACTTTAGTCATAAAAACAGTGTATATTCTTGTTTGTGTTTTACACAGATTTAATGGATGCTTACAATACTCCAGAGGGAGCTTTCAGTGACCTGGATAAAACTAAAGTAGATCCCAACAGCCCTGGACCATTGGGAAAACGGACCAATTGTCCAATATGTAGTGAGGGAGGCTCTAGTGTACTACATAATATCTGCACTAAACAAAGTAAGTGTTTTGAAATGATTATAAACCAGGATCAAACAAAAGTAGATCCTAACAGCCCTGGACTGTTGGGATAACAGACCAATTGTCCCAAATGTAATTTGGGAGGCTTCGGTGTACTACATGAAATCTGTACTAAACAAAGTAAGTATTAAATGATTATTAACCAGGATAAAACTAAAGATCCTAACAGCCCTGGACTGTTGGAAAAATAGACCTATTGTCCCATATGTAGTGTTAGAGGCTCGAGTGTACTACACTATATCTATACTAAACAAAGTAAGTATTAAATGATTAATCAAAGTGCTGTCAGCACTGTAAATCGGGCATCATTGAGAGGCTGGGATAGTGCAATAGTTCGCCAATCAAAAGGGCTCAAATTTGGACGATAAAAGTTGGTAAAATATTTGCCCAATTTGTGAGTTTTTTGTCTTAACACTCCATCTTTTTGAGGACATCACCAGCTCATCCAACTGGAGTTTGCAGAATTGTATCCACCCAACTTGAGAGATATGTCGCAAAACATTTTCCATTCAACCTGGGACTGAACCCAGTTCATCTAAGATTGATTATCCAACATGCTACCAACTGCGCTCTACGGTCAAACGTCAAGGAGGTAGAACGGCATCAATTTGATGCCTGAGGGAAGCATTTATTACATGACGGCTAAAATAGTACAAGCAACATACATATCAAAACGCTTTAATGAATTATTATTACATAACAAGCAACATATGTATCAAATGCTTTAATGAATAATTATTACATAATAGTGTGGCAGAATGGGGCATGGAGTCGCAGAAAATCCCCGAGAGATATCATTAGAGTTTTAGTAAGGAACTAGGCTCCGGCTCCCCATTTATTTATTTCCATCCACCCAACCCTCCATGGATGTTACTCTTCTCTCATGGAGGTGGCCATGCGTTAGGGACCCAATCACAGGCCGGGTAGTCCCACAGGGTCCTATCCCTGTTCCACCAGCCCAGCGTTAGGGACCCAATCACTGAGCTATATCTATTTTCCAACCTACAGGGTCCTATCCCTGTTTCACCAGCCCAGCGTTAGCGATCCAATCACTGAGCTATAACCTCTAAACTCTCAACCCCCTTGGCTCAGTGTCCAATCACAGAGCCATACTATACAATGGATCGGCCCTGAGCCTATTCCTTCTCCCGCCAAAAATTAGGTAAAATATATAGATATTCAGCAATTTATAAAATATTCCTAATAAAATTGATATCCCTCTGGAATTTTCCGCAACTCATGACCAAACATAAAATAAGTTCTTATCCTATTCCTTAAGAATTAGTTACACTTTTCCTTTAGAATAATCCTTCATGTCCATTTGTTCTTTTTTACATTTAACTAACAGTACTTATTGTCAATATCAGAACATTATGTTTTCTGTCCAAAAGGGTTCTTACCATAAGAAAAAATGATATATTTAAATTCACGAACACAAAATAATGCACAAACAATTATTTTCATAAAGTCTCTTTTTCATTTATATTTTAAAAGCATCACAGAAAACCCAAGAGCGCCCCCTTTCTGGTGGTCCTCTACAATGGTCCTGCAAGTATACAATACATTATCATTTTAAAGATTAAATCTAAACCTTTAATTACTTAATAAAACATGTAATACCATACTCTACTATGAAGCTTCTTAAGATATGCATATATTCTTAGCCGTCATGCAAGAAAGAGGGAGGGTGGGTGGGAAATTGCTTTAATTGCAGTTATCAAAATATTTTTGATGATTGTTCTGATTAAAGCGCCATCTGATGACTGGTAAGTTTCATGCTGATAAATTTCTCATGAGTAACCGGTGCACCGGTCGGTGACAAGGTAAACAAATCCCCTTCAATTTTAGGCAGTAATAAATCGGCCTATTTTAAATAAATAGCCCTTATTATTACATGACGGCTAAAATAGTACAAGCAACATACATATCAAAACGCTTTAATGAATTATTATTATATAACAAGCAACATATGTATCAAATGCTTTAATGAATAATTATTACATAATAGTGTGGCAGAATGGGGCATGGAGTCGCAGAAAATCCCCGAGAGATATCATTAGAGTTTTAGTAAGGAACTAGGCTCCGGCTCCCCATTTATTTATTTCCATCCACCCAACCCTCCATGGATGTTACTCTCCTCTCATGGAGGTGGCCATGCGTTAGGGACCCAATCACAGGCCGGGTAGTCCTATCCCTGTTCCACCAGCCCAGCGTTAGGGACCCAATCACTGAGCTATATCTATTTTCCAACCTACAGGGTCCTATCCCTGTTTCACCAGCCCAGCGTTAGCGATCCAATCACTGAGCTATAACCTCTAAACTCTCAACCCCCTTGGCTCAGTGTCCAATCACAGAGCCATACTATACAATGGATCGGCCCTGAGCCTATTCCTTCTCCCGCCAAAAATTAGGTAAAATATATAGATATTCAGCAATTTATAAAATATTCCTAATAAAATTGATATCCCTCTGGAATTTTCCGCCACACGAACCATGTTCGCCCCAAAATTCCACCAGTATTCACCGTCATTTCATTGAGTCTCCACCTGAACAATAGATACCTGGTAAATTAAGGTTGGTAACAAAACAAAGTCAAACCACATTGGACAGTTCTTCATCTGCCCTTACCTCACCACCACTATCTTCAAGTGGTATGACTGTTAAATAACTTCAATCAATTTGATCATTATGATCCATATTACGAGTTTATTATTGCAAAACTCATTCTACTAAAATGAATGGAATGCTATTGCAAACCATCACCAAACAATTTGTTTCGAAGACAATACCATGTTACCTCACATAGGGCATTCAATCTAAGATGTAATACTAACCGTACTAAGTCATGAAAGATAATTTTTTACTCATAGCATCAGTCTATCCCGATTCATTCTCTTGTGTTTTCATATCACAAGTCATCTCTTTAAATCTTAAACATTACATAGCCCATTAGTGCGCCCAGGAAATGATATCGATATAAACATCAGATAATTTATAATCTGAAATAGACTTAGAAAAATGGTTTTAACAATATGTCATGCAAATGCCTGCCTTAAAGCTGTAAGGAGGTCCTGCAATAAAAATGATTTACAATAATTAATTTCAAAATATCAAGGCAAAAAGAGTATGCAACTAAAACATTTGATTGGATATATTTTCTAATCGAAATCTCTGTTGAGCATCCTGTAAATCACTTGAAAGTGCCATCTGAAATGATTAAAAGTGTGTAAGCAACTTTACTGCATGATTCTGATGGGGAGATTTTACAGGTCCACTTTTAGAAAAGAGCTTATTGGACACGCAACAAAGTTAAAAGCATTTTAACAGAGTCAAGTTATATCATCCTTTGGTAAATGAATCCATTAGAGGAATCAATGGTTCTCCTGATACAATCCAATATTTTAAATGTACAAGCCACCTATATTAAGTAAAAAACATGATACATCAGTAGATCACTCAGCAAAGCCTATATTTAATATATATTTGTAAACCTATAATCTAGCCTTCACCTTTTTCATCAAGTAACCTAGCAAAATAAATACATAAGTGAATGAAATAGTGTTGCATCTACTCGAAGAATATTTTAATTATAAGAAGCAGTTCCATGTACACATCCAGTCTGAAACAAGCTGAGATATTGTCATTATTATTATTATTATTATTTTTTTTTAAGTTAAAACAATCTGACTTTATATAGAAAACTCTACTGTGAGAACAAGCCTATTGACGGAAGCTGTATGGTTCCAATTCAATTATTGGATGATGAATGAATATTGCGTTTAGTTGATATGGAGGCAGATAACGGCAGATTTGGTAGGGATGCCAAAATTGCACATGAAATTTTGATAAAGTTATTTAGCCTTGGTCCAGTGGACTGGAAAATGCCTTTTTCGCGCAGAGAGCTAAAAGTTAGAACACAATGGGGAACGATTTTATCCAGTTAACAATGAGGCAATATCGGACAAACAATATTTCGTGAGTGTTGTTATAAATCTCGTGACCACGGCTTCAGTAAAGCCGTAGTTACGACATTTTATATCAGTTTATTTAAAGGTAAAAGCAATCCTAGGCCTTTGCGCAGTTTTTAACGCACCTGCCCCTCGTTCGAGAGGTCCTGGGTTCGATACTCGGCCGCGGCAAATACCCTTTCAGACAAAAATGTCGTCCATCAATGGTTTGATATCGCGAACCTATGTGATGGAGCAGCTGGAGGCTGGGTAAGGGTGTTGTGGTAGTACTGGTATAAGAAACAATAGGAATTCATGGTTAGGTGCTCCAGCCGCTCAATATGACCACATCAGTCGAAAACGGTGTAAACCGTAATAAACCGATTGAATCAACGCAATGGCAAAGAAATCTGTGCTAAGAATAGACTAGGATTAAACCATGTCAACTGTAGAAGCAGACGATTCCAACAGACGACAAAATGAAGAAAGAACTCGAGACAAAGGAAAACGGAAGGAAGGAGGAGTAAGGAATTGTTGTTGTTGTTCTTTTATGAAATATAAGAAGTTGTTTCCCCTTTTTCACAATGTATCCCCTCCGCAGGGATAGACATTGATCACATTAAATAGGTTTTAGAACAATAAATTAGAACAGCACGAAGATAATTTCAATTCCTTTACTTAACCGAAAAGCTTGTAAAAAAAACGCTGAAAATACTTATTGGTAATTATAAAAAACGAAAATTACATCAGATGGCCAAGTGTAAAAATATTACTTCATGTGCCTTTTCCTTAATTCTGAGTATTTTGGGCAAACCGATCCAAAGTGGTATTCGTTTTCAATACAACTCATATTGCAGTTTAAGCATAATCTATTTTCACGAGGGATGTTTGTATATCTACCTTTTTCGATGTTAAGATCATGTGATGAGGTTCTAAATTTTGTTAATGCTGTCTTAATATTTACGTCATATTCAATATCTAGATACTTTTCAGTACAAGGGATTCCTTAAATAGATTGTAGCAGGCCAATTTAGACGTATTATTAATTTCTGAGGACCATAACTTAACATAATTATCAAATAGTCCTTGTTAGATAGATGCGAGATTTATGTGGGGCATTCTTTGATTAATTCATAAGAAAGATAACCCATTATCCTGCAGTATACTTTTAACTTGGAAAGCCCAGTTATTTCCCCTGTATGTATTTCGATTTTCACAGTCCGATTTTAATATATTGTTGGTTGATTTAAAAATGCTGTTTTCATTTTGGGTGATTATGTGCGTCCAATATTTAATCATATTGAATTGATTTGAAACGCTTTGTGGTGTCCTACCTCTTTCTACATATAGTGTGGCTAACGGGTCGATTTTTTGACGCGAAGCGCGAGACGTAAAAACTTAGTATGAATGTTTTCAATATCTTTTGAAGTGTGATAACCCCACAAAGGTGAACCAAATTGAAGGATGGAACCAACCAGACTATCAAATAGCTTACATTGTTGCGACATGGGTAATTCTAAATTAACTGAAATTCTGCTGATGTTATGAAGAGAAAATATTGCTTGTTTGGCAATATCTTTTTTTGTACTAGACCATAATCTGTTAAAGATTAATTCCTTAATATTTAAAATATTTGACAGTTTTAATGGCGACATTATTAATGTGGAATGTATAACTAGTATGTCTTCCCTTCTCAAAAATCATTGCTTTAGTCTTAGATGTATTAATTTTTTGCCAGATAAAGTACAATATGCTTGTAAATCATTCAACATGGTTTGTAAAGAAGTTAAGATTTCGCGAATAACACTTGGTCATCTGCATACAACATCAAGAATAATTTCACATGGTCCAAAAGTAAAAATTTCATCAAGATCAGAATTTAAATGTTCGATGACGTCATTGACGAACATCATGAGAACTCATGTTCGTAACGAACACAAGCTTTTACTGACGTGTAAATAGATTTTAAAAGTTTTACAAAATGAGTGCTTATGTTTTCCTGATTAATACTATCGAAACACTTTTCGTAGTCAATGAACATGCAATAAAGTTTATCACCAGACGATAACACTTTTGATATAACCGAGTTCATAATGAAGATGCAGTCTAAAATGGATTTTCCTTTCTGAAATCCAAATTGGTTATCATTAAGTTTTTAGCTCACCTGAGCACCAAGTGCTCAAGGTGAGCTATTGGGATCGTAGAATGTCCGTCGTCAGTCGTGCGTCGTGCGTCGTCCGTCGTGCGTCGTCCGTCGTCCGTCGTCCACAATTTCTTTAACATCTTCTCCTCCTAAACCAGTGGGCCAATCTTGATGAAACTTGGCAGGGATGTTCCTTGGGTCAAGCTCTACCAAAGTTGTTCAAATAAATGAAATCCACCCTTAACTTTCCCTTTACCCTTAACAAAAAAGGTGAAAATATGAAAATCTTTAAAAATTTTCTTCTCTGAAACCAGAAGGCAGACAGCTTTCATATTTGGTATGTAGCATCACCTAGTGGACCTCTACCAAGTTTGTTCATATCAAGACCCTGGGGTCATATTTGGGCTTTGCCCGGGCCCAACCCTTTTTACATAGAATCAAAGAGCGAAAATCTTTAAAAATCTTCTTCTCTCTAACCAGATGGAAGACAGCTTAAATACTTGGTGTGTAGCATCACCTAGTGGGCCTCTACCAAGTTTGTTCGTAACAAGACCCTTGGGTCATATTTGGGCTTTGCACGGGTGCATCCCTTTATCTCTTATGAGCACGAAGGGTAAAAAAATGAAAATCTTTAAAAATCTTCTTCTCTGAAACCAGAAGGCAGACAGCTTTCATATTTGGTATGTAGCATCATATAGTGGACCTCTACCAAGTTTGTTCATATCAAGACCCTGGGGTCACTTTTGGGCTTTGCCCGGGTGCATCCCTTTTTACATAGAATCAAAGAGCAAAAAGGCATATCTGTCTTGCTCTTCCCTGAAAACGTTCCATGGTATTGATCTTAGGCAATTATCTTCTTTTTGACATCTGCCTATCTATTTAATGTGATGTCCTAGGGGTCATAGAGACTCAGGTGAGCGATCTAGGACCATCTTGGTCCTCTTGTTTATACTTTTCTGTCCACCTAGTGAGTCTATTTAGCAGAATTTGAGAATATACTTTTGAAAATATGTTTATTAAGGTAATACCTCTATAATTTTCCGAAATATTGGGATCACCCTTTTTAAAATAGGAGTGATTATCCCCCTTCCCCATTGCTCCGGGTAGTCGCCCATTTGAAACATGCGATTATACAAAGCAAAGAGGAAAGGTGCAATAATTTGGTAAGACACTTTAATAATTTCACAAGGAATTTCATCGATACCGGGGCTTCTATCGTTATTTTGCATAAATACAGCTTTCTTAATTTCTTCTTCTGAGAAGATCATGTCCAATTCGGGATTAATTTCAGTGTTTTGCATATCAATGTTGCTTTGTGGATATTGTTCGTTTTGGGTGTTTTCGTCTGGTGTATCAATTATATTTTTAAAATGATCAAACAATTGTTCTATGGAGAGAGAATCTGGTGGATTTTTTGTATATGTACCTTTTATCTTACACCAAAAACCTTGTGGGCCCGATTTTGAAAGTTTGCTGATTCGATAGCCCTCTGCTAGTCTAAATTATTTCTTAGCAGATATTTTTACATTGTTATAATGAGCACGCGCCCGGCTAAAAGCTTGTCTGTTTATATTATTCCTCTCTCTATAGAGTTTAAAAGCCTGTTTAGCAACAAAACATTTTTCATTAAACCATTTACAATTTTGATTACCAACATGTTTGTGTTTCAAGCATTGGGTTTTCCCAAATACTATAAATGCATTATCCCTCGAGAAACATTTGAAATCGCCAACTATGCTATTTATATATTTGGTTTCTGATCAATCGATTAAATCTAGCAGCACTCTATGATTATTCATGCGTTGTTCTAAAAATAGATCGCTCTTACTGCTATCCTATATCAGTTTATCGTATGTTTTTGTCGGTTTATTTGTTGTTGAATAATTTTTCTTCATACTCAAATTTGAATTCATTGAAAATAGGATTAGAGCGTGATCAGAGTGCTCATTAAAATCAAATATTTCAAAATTACAAAATTATTTCCATTTGTTAACACATAGTCAACAGTACTCATTCCACCATGCGAACAAAAAGTAAACTTCCCACGCACCCTGTCCGAGTGCAGACAACCATTGACCAATGAATGACAAACAACTTAATTGACACATTTCAAGCAGACAATGTCCATTTGCATCTACCACCTGGTCTGAATTTACGCGTGGGTTTTGACCAAGTGATAATCATAACAGTATTTGATTGGTTGTCAGCCCTACAACTGGTAAATGACCGTTCGAGAAAAAAATCAGAGCAGTAATATTGTAAGTGCTACAAATTTATAATACAGTTAACCTATTGTACGTTTCAACTCCTTTACTCAACCGAAAATCTTGTTATAAACACTGAAAGTACTAACTGGTAACTACTAAAAGCGAAAATTACATCAAATTTTGTATTAGCCTCTTCTCTATTTGTCGAAAAGTAAATAAGATTTAAAAATGTTTGTAGATTGTGACTGAAAAGGCCGTTTCTTCGGTGTTTGAAAACACATAATTTGGTTTGAACACATTGCTCAGAAGATAATGGTAAAAATGTAGTGGGTCTAACAGACTGGATTTCTGAAAAACGGTATTAATAATTGCGGACTGCTTCGCAGCCCGATTTAAAAACCAGGATAAAACTAAAGTAGATCCAAACAGCCCTGTATCACTGGGAAAATGGACCAATTGTCCCAAATGTTGTGAAGGAGGCTCTAGTGTACACAATTTCTGCACTAAACCAACAGTCCTAACAGTCCTTGATCATCCAGCAACAGAACAAAATTTATGTCCCATGTGTAGTAAGGGCAACTCAAGTGTACTTCATAATATCTGCACTGAACAAAGTAAGTATTTGAAATTATTATAAATCAGGATAAAATAAAAGTATATACTTACACCCCGGTGTCCCAGGGTAACCTGTCCCCTGGGTAACGTGTCCCCGGGGACAGGTTACCCTGGGGTAACGTGTCCCCGGGGACACGTTACCCTAGAAATCAGCCGGGGTAACCTGTCCCCCCCCTGGGGTAACCTGTCCCCCCCTACAGATATTGTAAACCAATATATATAGCCACATTTCTTTTACCAAGATATTTTTATTCTATGCGTTTCAAGTCTCTTTCTTTGATCTGTATGTAATTTTAATCTGTTTTGTAAACTGTTTCACTTCTGAAGGATTTTTATATTTTTCTTTAGAAGTATTATAACAATTAAACTTTTTTCTTTTTTTAGAAAAATAATTGTTTAATGTCATCATGACTATGGACATATCTATGAATGATCTTGTCTCTAGAAAAATTATTCAAAGCATGATTTTTTTCTTTGTGTGTATTGGGGGGGGGACACGTTACCCAAGCTGGGGTAACCTGTCCCCAGGGACACGTTACCCAGGCCTGGGTAACCTGTTCCACCCCCAAAAATTCTGTCAGCAATGATATATGCAAAAATAAACCCATATGTTTTCAACTATTTAATAAAATTTCAAATTGTTTGGGGGTAAGGTTTCCAAAGCTGTGGTCACTTGACTCTGAAACATGTTACCCAGGCCTGTTAACCCAGTGAAAACACAAAAAAAGGTTGTTAATGAGGATTTATTCAAAAATACTTGCAAATACATTTTTCTTTATTTGAAAACTGTATGATAGTCTCATTTTTATCAAAACTGTTATACAAATTAGTGATTCACTTATTAGAAAATTTATTGTGAGTGTATGTATATGTTGGGGGGGGGGGGGGGGGGACAGGTTACCCAAGCTTGGGTAACCTGTCCCACCTCTAAAAAGGTTTTCAACAATGATCTGTGCACAAATTTACCAAAATATTTTCTTTTTCTTATTTATTCTGAATTGTTTTGGGTGCATGTAAGATTTTCCAATTTGTGGTCACTTATCTCTAAAAAATGTTACCCCAGCCTGAGAAAATATTGCTAACATGTTAACCAGGAATTTTCACAAAAGTTTACAAAAACAATTTCTTTTCTTTGAAAGTTATTTTATAGTCTTAATTATATCACAACTGTTCTTTCTACAAATACTACAAAAATTATTCACTTATTAGAAAATTCATTGAGAGTGTATGTATTGGGGGGGGGGGGGGGGGACACGTTACCCAAGCTGGGGTAACCTGTCCCCGGGAACACGTTACCCAGGCCTGGGTAACCTGTCCCACCCCCCAAAAATGCTGTCAGCAATGATAAATGGTATATGCAAAAATAAACCCATATGTTTTCAATTATTTAATAGTATTTCAAATTGTTTGGGGGTAAGGTTTCCAAAGCTGTGGTCACTTGTCTCTGAAACATGTTACCCCAGTGACCAGGGTAACCTGTCCCCTTTCAAAAGAAGAAGTTCTGATTTATTTGTCATGTTGTTTTCTTATCAAAACTGCCATATTAACTTCATAATGTTCATAAAGCATCGTATCATTCAAACCATGGACTTGGAATTATTTAAATGATGCAAATAATAAGAAAATTGTACTGGCTAAGAATCCTCTTGAAAAGGAACACATTTTAACATACATATTCTTCGAGGGAATGTTCAAAGTATATCAAACCATACAGTCTTATCCAAAAAAAGAACGAATGGAAGGTGATATCTTTAATGAAAAAAAGCATTTGGAAAAAGGGAACAGGTTACCCCAGGCTTGTTAATTGACATGTTGGTTTTTTTTATCAAAACTGCAATACTGACATGAAAATTGTCTTTTTAAAAGCTATTATTCATTCTAATAGCAGACTCTGAAAAAATTGAAATGATGCAATAATAAAAAAATATTCAAGTGCTTAGATTTTTCTTTAAAAAGGTACAAAAAAAGAAATATAAACATACAAAGCCATTGAGGAAATTATCTAAGAATATCTTTCTTGATAAAAAAGAATGACTGGAAGGTGATATCTTTAATGAAAAAAGTATTTGGAATAGGGGGACAGGTTACCCCGGGGTAACCTGTCCCCCGGGGACATGTTACCCTGGCTTGGGTAACCTGTCCCCCTTTCAAAAGAGAAGTATTGAATGAATTTGTCATGTTGCTTTCTTATGAAAACTGCAATATTAACATGATATGTTTATAAATGCTATTTATCAATCTAAATATGGACTTGTAAAAAAATTTAGATATTGCAAAAGTAATATTGAAAAAAATTAAAACATGGAAGCGCTAAGATTTTTTTTTTAAAAAAGCATCAATGTTTTAAAAAAAATGAATGAAATATTTTTTAATGAGTATCATGTGATAATTTCTTAAGAAAAATGAATGACTGGAAGGTGCAAATCAAATGAATAAAAGCATTTTGAATAGGGGGACAGGTTACCCCGGGGTAACGTGTCCCCCCCACTAAATTTTTTTTTTTTATATATATTTTTCATTAAACTTTCAAATATTTGCATAAATTACCAAGATTGACTACTATAATAATAAAAAATAAAAAAAAGGAAAATTGATTTGATAAAAAAATCATAGTAAGCAAATTATATTTTGGTTTGAGGAATCGAAAACCACTCAAAAATACAGATATACTTTTTATATGTCTTTTTTAAATTGATTTAGAGATAAACAAAATAGCATGAATGAAAAATTAAAATTTTGATAAGAAATAATGTTTTCCATGGGGGGGACACGTTACCCCGGGGTAACCTGTCCCCGGGGACACGTTACCCAGGGGGACACGTTACACTGTTACACCGGGACTATTTGGAAAACAGACCAATTGTTCCATATGTAGTGAGGGAGGCTCTAGTGTACTACATAATATCTGCACTAAACAAAGTAAGTATTTTGAAATAATTATAAACCAGAATTAAACAAAAGAAGATCCCAACAGCCTTAGACCATTAAGAAAACGATCCAAATGCCCCATATGTAGTGTGGGTGGCTCTAGTGTACTACATAAAATCTGTACCAAACAAAGTAAGTATTGAAATGTTAATGTAAAATTTACAAGAATTTGTTGTTGTTGAGATTGCTGTTGTAGAAAAAACTTTGATATTTTATGATATCTTTGGTTTTACTTAATACAGTTACTTAAAACTTGGTGCATAAATTCTCTATAAAAAAAAAACAGCCACCCATAGATCTACTATCAAAGAGAATAACTGTAGATTATTCCCGAATAATTTAATTTAAGTTGTGTTCATTAAGATTTGTGCATTCTGATTGACTGAAAAGTTGGTATTATTCCTCAATGAAAACAATTTTGAGCATGCAGCTTTTTTTTGTCAGCTTCTGCACAAAGTAGTCCTGTTACAATGGTGTTTCTTAATTAATAAATCTGAACAGTTTTGCTTTGATATATATTAAATTTTAGGATATGGAGAAAGTAAATATTGTTTTCATAGAGGTTTGTGCATTCATATAGTGTGATTAGGTTTTTAGTGTCATACCTCAATGAGTTCGACAATTACTCTCTTCATCTCTTAATTGCCTTCAATTTTTTATAAACTATTCAGCACCTTACAGTGGAGGGTAGACACCATTTGGTTGTTCTCTTTTATAAGGTAGTGGACCCGTAATAGTTCAACAACATTTCAGAAGTAATGAACATTAACAGTGTTGACCGAGATTTCTAAAATAATTTTCATTAGGAAACCTCGGCCAACATTGTGAAAGATCAGGTATTCCGAAATGTTGACAGACTTATTACTGGTCCACTACCTTAAGGAATAAAAAATGAGGCAAACAATAAGACTTAACAATCAAAGTATATCATAATACATATTAATTACTGTTTATCTTATTCTAATTTCAGTATGGACAACTTAACCATCAAAGTATATCATAATACATATTACTGTTTGTCTTATTCTAATTTCAGTATGGACAACTTAACCATCAAAGTATATCATAATACATATTTCTGTTTGTCTTATTCTAATTTCAGTATGGACAACTTAACCATCAAAGTAGATAATAATACATACATGTATAACTGTTTGTCTTATTCTAATTTCAGTATGGACAACTTAACCATCAAAGTATATCATAATACATATTACTGTCTGTCTTATTCTAATTTTAGTATGGACAACTAAACCATCATAGTACATTGTATATAATAATACATACATGTATAACTGTTTGTCTTATTCTAATTTCAGTATGGACAACTAAGCGTGAGGGAGATAATCTATTACTAAGAGTTGTAGCCCCTGACAGTTTGAGTCCAGAGTTGTCCATACCATTTCCTGATGATTTAAAGACCTGTACAAAATGCAATGATGCCTTAGCTTCAGGTATTACATGATAAACTAGGACCATTTCAAGGGCGTAGCGCCCATTACACAATTTATGCAAGTACGTAAAAGAAACAATTATTTGTTGAAAAATATCGTTGGTGAATGATCATAGCATCGAAACTACAGCTTATTTAAGCTGTAGGTACGATGCTTGATTTTTCAGCAATGCTCAAAACTTAAAAAAGGAAATGGACGGAGGACATTCATCTTTTGTCACTGTCCACATGTCGCCTTTATCATATATATTCCTTGTTTGTCGCCTTCTGAGTTCGTATAAATTTCAAAGTCCTAGATACGCCTATGCATTTGGTGAGGGGTCTGCAAAAACAAATGTTGAATCATTTAGTCTGTGCAAAACTATTGTTCACAAGATTTTGTGTTGCCAATTAATTCATCATCAGTTTACTTCAATGGAAATGAAACTTTGTAAAAATATTGATCATAAAATTAAGTTTTGCAAGATCCAATTTTTAAGTCTTAAATCCTATTTGTTTAAGAAATATCTCCCCTTGACAATTTTCTTCACTTGTGGCTTTGTCTCTCATGAAAATTTAGCTTTTCAACTACTGAACGGAAATCAGAGGGACAGGTAAGAGTAATATTTCCAGTCTAAAACCTTTATTTCTCATTAAATTCCCATATTGTGGGTACTCATTTGAATCTTCACAATGATTTATGATTTGTTCTAGTATTAGTGAAATAATTTTATTTGAAAACTAAAATACTCCCTCTAAAAGTAGCCTTGGAAAGACGATTTTATTCATAACTGAACAGAGGTACAGAAAACGGCGGAAAAGCCAGTCTAAAATCTTTATATCTCAATGAAACCCTATGTTGTTAGTACTCATTGGAATCGTCTTGATGAGATGATTCCAATGAGTACCAATAACAAAAGGTTTATGCTATTATTATTGAATAATGTTGATATAAAATCCTAAATACTCCCTCTATCTAAAGATCTGACTGAAAAAAAGACAAGTATCCTCTAATTTCAGGTCAGTTGTCCCTTGCTGTGTTAACCACGATAGACTGGCAGGATATCGGGAAGAGTTTTGTTGCTTCAGACACCATGATTCTAGAATGGACAGAATCTTTACAGAATTATTTACAAACTGTTTTATCAAAATGTATCAGTTAAAAAAAGGCATCGAAGCTACTTCATTCTATTTTGAGAAATTTTATCTGTCATTGGCCTTCCAACAGATGAGTTATATTAAATTTGTGATCATTCAGAAGAAAGAAGCTGTCTGGGTAGAGAGCAAAAAGTGTCCATTATATTTATTCTTTGCAGGTTTTCACACTTTAGAATTCTGAATGATCCTTCTACATTACTATATTACACTGTGTCATGGAACAAAGAGGTACCTTGTAAAATTCAATGTCAACACAACTCCTCCTACAGTTATTTTTGACTTACCTGAAACTTCAGGAAACATTCTTTATCCAGTCAATCTAGAGGTCCCGAGTTAGAACCACCGTAGCGGCACTCATTCTTTCCGACTTTTTGTCTCTCACCTATGGGTTGATAATCGTAGACCTATATAAGATAGCAGCTGGAGGTTAGGAAAGGATGTGGTGGTTGTACTGGTGAGAGAAATACCAGGAAACCATTGTCAGGTCCTCCAGCCGTCGTGATATAACTGAAAAAATGTTGAAAGCAGTGTAAAATTCCATTCAATCAATCAATCTTTATCCAGTGACCAGCCTTGCGTTAAAGGTGACAAAGCGGTACAAACTTTTGCCAATTATACCCAGCTATGCACATGAAAATCAGGGTATAGTTAGCAAACGGTTTGCACTTTTGTTTATCTTAAATGCAGGGCAGGTGAATGGTTCTTCATTTTGAAAAGTTTCAACAGTGGTGGAGTATAATGTGACATTCACACTTTTGTTTTGTTCTTATAAAATCGGAATGGTATGCGGACTTTTATTAAGTCAAAGTTATGTATATATATAATAAATCTTCCTATACACTTTATCCTCTAATAATAGCCCCCTCCCTTCTAGAAGCTTCCCTACACTTTTATGTAGAAACCCACCTAAGTTGATTGAAATGCCTGAATTTTTAACTTTGTTGAATCTGTTTTCGATGAAAGATAATTACAGTAAAACATGTATTAAGTGAGCACTTACAGGACCACCAAAAGAGGTCATTAAAGCTAATGGTCCCTTAGTGCACATTTTTATGCCCCCGATAGGGAGGCATCATAAATTTGACTTGTCCGTCCGTCCGTCCGTCTGTCCGTCCGTCCGTCCGTCTGTCTGTCCGTCCGTCATTCCGTCCAAAAACTTTAACATTGGCCATAACTTCTAAATCAAAGCGGTGTCGGGGGCATTGTCATCTTACAGTGACAGCTCTTGTTCTTTTTTTTACAAATTTGAAACATAATTTTGATTGAAAGTGTATATATTAATGTGAAACTTGTTTCCGAACTTATTCTCTGAAATCAGTGACTTGATTTCAAAACTTTGTCGAAAGCTTCACTACAAAGAGGAGATGTGCATATTGTCAGGGTTACTTGGTTCAAGAATTAAATTTAGAGTTACTTCCCCTGATTGGTGACGCCATATCACCCTTCTGTCGGTTTGTCTGACTTAAGTTTCCAGGCTATTTCTAGGATACCATGGACTGGATTTCAATGAAACTTTGTGGAAAGCTTCACTACGAAGAGATGATAAGTATAATGTCAAGGTTACCTGGTTTGAGCATTAAGTTCAGAGTTACTGTCCCTGATTTGTGAAGGTATATACAGAGTGATATTTATTTCTACGCCATTTTTTGGAAACCACTGACTGGATTTCAATGAAACTTTGTGGAAAGCTTCACTACAAAGAGGAGGTTGGCATATTGTCAGGGTTACCCGTTTTGATGACTTAATTTAGAGTTACTGCCCCTTATTAATGGCATCATACTTTCACAGAAGGATTGAACCATCTTAGTCATGCCTTTCAAATAGACTTAGGTTCATCAAGTATCAAATGAAAAGGGACATAATGGAAAATAGATTAAACTGTGATTGTTATTGCTAATGAGTCCACACTTTTTCATCTTAAGGATGGTTCTTTTCTGAAATTGATCAGGTCCATCAAGTGTCACAGAAAAGAGACCTTAAAGAAAAATAAAAAAAATATCCTAATAATTGATTGAGTCCTTAGTTTTTCATCTGATTTGCTTCAAACTTTCACAGAATGAATGAACTAACATAAGGATGGTATTTTTTTAGAATAGGTCAAGTCTTCAAGTAATGCAGGAAAAGGGACCTTGTGACTTTTTAATTACAATATCCCTTTTACATCAATAGATCTTTCATCCATTTCCCCGAACCTTTTACAGAATGATTGTACGAACGTGAGGACCTTTCCTTTTGTAATGGGCCAGGTCTGTAAAGTATTATAGGAAAAGGGGGATTATAAAAATATGATTAAATTTTCCCTCCTCTTGATCATTGACTGCCTTAGAGAGATGGTGTTCCCTTAACCCTTTCCTGTTTAATCCCTGCTTTTTACGTGCCTGTTATTTTATAATTGAAAAAAACATTGTGAAAAAAGAAGAAATTGCTTCTGACAAGCAATTTCTTCTTTTTCCACACTATTTTCTACCCTACAGAATGGTTATTTTTCAAATTAAATCCACTTTAAATTTTCCTCTGCAAAACCTTTGAATTTGGACAGGTCCAAAATTTTGTAAAACAGGAAAGGGTTAAATACTTTATTACATTTGATTATATCATATACAGGCCTGTCATACCTTTGGATTTTCAACAGAATCAATTGAGTGTCTAATGCCCTCATGTGATACTTGTTTTGTTATACAAGTTCATGTCCCATTTTAGAAATAAATCGAAAAGCTCACAGGTGAAGGTCATAGTCTAGGCTCAAATCTTTAAATGAACTTGTTCAAAACATAATAAAGGGTCAGTGCAAAACTATTGTAATGGCCTATAAATTTATAGGCCATTACAATATTTTGGCACTGACCCCTTAATTTGTTCATACTCCATCATGATAGCGTTATATTTGAAACACAATTTTAGACACATGACAGTTGTTCCTTTCACAACAAGATAATCTGTCAAGAATAACAGGAAAAGAGACTCGGGGAAAATATTATTGAAATAAGGATAAGATTAACCTTGAAGAATCTTCACACAAACTTTTAATGCATATGACCTTGATTTAGCATACCGCATCTAAATTACCTCTGCTAACACGAATACTTCAATTTTTAGCTCACCTGAGCATGAAGTGCTCATTGTTAGCTTTTGTGATCACGCTGTGTCTGTTGTCCCTCGTCTGGTGTCTGTCATCATTTCGAGTGCCCTCTAGAGGCCACCTTTTAGACTCAAAGGTCTTGAAACTTGGTCAGATTTTGTGTCCATGAAATCTCTGTGAAGTTCGAAAATGGGGCGAGTCTTTGAAAAACCTTGTGTGCACTCTAGAGGCCAAACTTGTTGGCTCTAATGTCTTGAGACTTGGTCGGAATGTTTGCCTCATAATTATGTCGAGCAAGTTTGAAAAAAGATCAAGTGAAGTCAAAAATGAGGACAAGGGGTTAAATCTTATAGTAACCCTGGCACTGAAAAACAGTTTTTTATAAATTGAAGCACAATTAAAAATTTGGTCTAGTCAAATAAGAAAACTAGGTCATATGGGTCGAATCTTTGTAAAACACTGAGAGAAAGATTGTCTACATGGAATTTGGTTACAATTTCAAGTGGTAGTTTTGACATTTTGTATCCTTTTTAAACGATGCGTCATTGGTCCTCATGTTTCTCTAACTCTAAAATATGTTTTAAGTAGATTGGTGTCAAAATTGATCTCATCCGAAAAACATTGAATTATTGATCTAACTTTGATTTTCTTCTAGTAAGTAGGATCAATGGCAATGAGGCAGATTTTGAAAATCAACTCCCAAAACTTAAGACCGAGAGCCTCGGAATGTGACATTGTCTAATGACTGTTTTTATCTCAAGCTGTAGTTACGAGGATTTTTTAATCAAACTTGTATTAGTTTCTGCTGTTGACACCATTTCAGAGTACGAAACAACATTCCGGTCTAAAATTTTATACTGGTGGGTTCCCTGTTGAATTCAAGCTATACAAAATAATTACTACCATAAGCTTTTGCTCAACTGGTTTAAGGCAAGCAAGCTCTTTTTCATGGCGAAGGGTCTATCTGTCCGCCTGCCCGTTAGTGAATAAGCCATTTATTTAAAGATGATATCCTCAGAGACTTTTGGGCAACTTTTGCTGGAATGGTCCTTTGATAAATTATTGAAAAAAATAAGGTTTTTCGTTGATGCATGAAAAAATACACATATGTGAGTTGTATTGAAATCATAAAACACATTTTTTACTTGAATCCCGCGGAGCATTTGATTTCCTGATACTAAAAATGCAATTAAAATATCGTTGTTGGGTTTCCTTAAAATGACTAGAACCTTTTTTAACACCAACCAACGGTATGATTGTGTATAACGAGGCGTCTCTTTTGGTTAATCGGTCGTTTTAAGGATTGTACCGCCTTTACAAATTCGTTTTCACAGCCTAGTTAATAGAATTTTTTGCGAACCTTTGTGACATAGTTTATAAGAAGGTTCATTCGCACGTCAGAATATTAATTTAAATAGGTAAATTGGACCACAAAGTCAACTTTTATGAGGCGTTAAAATGATGCAAGTTGGTTGGTATTCTATGAATAGATCACTTTCGTTAATATAACCTATTGACCAATAGAAACATTTGTGAAGTGATTGTTGAACTCCGATAAGATCATTTTCGTTAATGGACGACTCAAGAGTCGAAACTACAGTTTGAACTTTTAAGCCGTCCTCTTGATATTTAATGTTTGACTCGTGTCCAGTACTATATGTGACCATCTGGGTAGTGCGTAAAATGTCGACCCCAGTCAGAATACGCGGACTGCGCAGACTGACTAGGATCGAAACTTTTTGCACCGTGCCTATTTGCTGAATCAAGAATGTCCAATCAACGTTCAAGCGAAAGAATTTTTGAAATGCGACCTCTGGTTGACCAATGCTGGGTCAAATCTCTTTTTATATAATTTATTTTACAGAATTCCCGAACGGTCCTTATTTTCAGATAAATAAAAAAAAATCGGGTTAGTCATGGCGGAGGTCAAGGGCTGAGGCAATCGGGAACCTTCGGCGATTCTACGGAATAGACCTGGGGAATAATAAGGACACAACCATGAAAGCGCGTCATTTCGCACGTTGGTTTATATGACGTCACAAACGTAACTGAACATGACGTTTCAAAAAAAGTTGACGTAAGCTTAAAATTGGGCATGTTACAATTTGAAAGCAAAACGCAGTGTTTTCCTGCGTTTTGCTTTCAAATATTTACATGCCAAAAAGATCTCCAAAGACGATCGGTAAGCACTAAAGGAATTTGCTATTCTTCAAGCGTATAAACCAAAAGAACCACAAGAAGCCGAATTACCTAAAAAAATGACCAAAAATTACTACACTTACTTTCGAGGTACTTTCCAGTTTACGGAGAAGTCCGAGCGATGTTCCGAAAGGAGGCTGAGGCCAGCAATCCGGCCCTCATTACTTTTCTATCTTCATTTAAGCCGCTTTCATATCTTGCAGTTGGTTTGTTTTGTTTTGTTTAATGGGCTTTAATGCCGCTTTCAACAATCTTTCTGCTATACCTCGGCAGCTGTAGCACCTGACAATGGATTCCTGGTATTTCTCACACCAGTAGCCTACTGCAATTACATCTTTTCCTAGCCTCCGGCTTCTACCCCACATAGATATGTTCCGATAATAAAAAAAGAGAAACTTGAAAAACTTGAGAAAAATGAAAATATCTCTAGTCTATTGACGAGCTCTAAAATTTCTTTTTGTAATTATTGACAGTAACAACGTCGCGGTGATAAAAAAAAATTAAAAAAAAAAATTGTATTGTCTTCACGTACCTGGGACCCCGTTTTTCTAAACTTCTTCTCACAATCGTACCTTGTGTTTTCATCCATTTTGTATTCTGTCTTGAAACATCTCTTTTGAGTCGTCTTTTGAAGACGATTCCAATGTGATGTTACATGACAGAGTTCCATGTTTAGTTACTGCTGTAGAAGCAGCTTAATGTTTAGCTCACTTGAGTGCTCAAGGTGAGCTTTTGTGGTTAGGTGGATGTCCGTCGTCCGTCGTCAACATTTACCTTGTATGCACTCTAGAGGCCATATTTTTTGCCCAAACAAGATGAAATTTGGTCAGAATGATTGTCTTGATAAAATCTCAGATGAGTTCGAAATTGGGTCGAGTGGGGTCTAAAACTAGGTCATGGGATCAAATCTTAAAAAACCTTGTATGCACTCTAGAGGTCACATTTTTTGCCTGATCAACCTTAAATTTGGTCAGAATGATTGTCTTGATATAATTTTGCAAAAGTTTGAAATTGGGTCACCTGGGGTTAAAAACTAGATCATGGGATCAAATCTCAGAAAAAAAACCTTGTATGAACTATAAAGGTCACATTTTTTGCCTTTTCAACCTGAAATTTTGTCAGAATGATCGTTTTGGTCAAATCTTGCACGAGCTTGAAATTAGGTCAAGTGGGGTCAAAAACTAGGTCATGGGGTCAAATCTCAGAAAAACCCTCTGTGCACTCTAGAGTTCACATCTTTTGCCTGATCAACCCGAAATTTGGTCAGAATGATTGTTGTGATAAAACCTGAGACAAGTTCAAAACTTGATCAATTGGGGTCAAAAACAAGGTCATGGAGTCAAATCTTAGAAAAACCTTGTATGCACACTGGAGGTCACATTTTTTGCCCGATCTACCTGAAATTTGGTCGAAATGATTACCTTGATTAAATCTCAGACTATTTGAAATTTGAGCAAGTAGGGTCAAAAATTAGGTCCCGGTCAAATCTTAGAAAAACCTTGTGCGCACGCTTGAAGTAACATTTTTTGCCTGATCAACCTGAAATTTGGTCAGAATGATTCTCTTGTTCAAATCTCGGATAAGTTCGAAATTGGATCAAGTAGGGTCAAAAACTATGCCACGGGGTCAAATCTTAGTAAAACCTTGTACATGCTCCGGAAGTCAGAGTTTTTGCCTGAAAATTAGCCAAAAGACTTTTCAAAACATGCTTGAAATGTGTTTTAGACAGTTCACTCAAGTGAGTGATTAAGGGCCACTATGTCCCTCTTGTTTTAATTGCGCCAAGTAAATGATCATATGATGTTAAGTAAAACAGGCTCCTGTTCTTCGTTCAAGATGAAAACTTTGAAATGTTTGGGAAATGTTACCTAGCTTTGCCCGTGTGCACTTACCAGGTAGGCCTATTTCTGAACGTTCGCAAACGGGTGTCAGATGGCTTAAAAAGTTGCGATGCATCTACAAACTTATCAGTTATAAAGATTGACTAATATAAAGAACACATTTCAAATTTAAAAGTCATCTCCCTTTACTGCTTCATAGACTTTCTCTATGTCAGGAGTAGGCTATATCTCTTAGAGCATAATAGTAATCAACAAGAAATCATATGGGCTGATAAATGTCATCTGGAAAAAGTACAATGAGCACAAACAAAAAAATCTCAATTTAAAAGTTTTTGTACTTTGCTGTTTTAAAGACTTAAACTTCGGAGCATGAAACTTATTAACTCGAAATTTCTTGCTTAACTTTTACACGTCAATTTGATTTTTATTTCTATTGAAGTAGATCGATTGCTGATAAAACTGTTAATGAAATAGTTCTCAAAAAGCCGTTTTTGGTATATTATATAACTTAAACAATATGTCAAACATGACTTGTTAAAACATCTGTTCTGCGTTTCGTGCTAAATGATATTCAATGTCGTTTAATTACTTCGAAAATAGAAAAAAAACTAGTGAATCTAATACGTAAACAATAATGTGAAACCGCGCTATCATGACAGTAAGTATTCCTTTCAAATATTTTCAGATTTGCGTTTTTTCACACTTGCCAAAATTTAAGGTAGGAGACCCATAATAGCTCCGCTGTGTTTCAGAAGAAATGGACTTAAACAGTGTTGACAGAGGTTTCCTATTGATTTTCATTAGAAAACCTTTGCCAACATTGTGAAAGTTCATGAGAGCCGAAATGTTGCGGATCTATTACGGTTCCACTACCTTAAAAGGTTTTCAATCGACAGTGGGAAGAGGGTGTGATCTCAAAAGAAACCATGCTATTAAGTAGCTTGCAAAACTATTTCTTATTTTCTTCAAGTATTAATTAAAATCCATGGACTGCTCAGGAAAAGATAAGAATCTTAAATAAAACGAGCAGATCTATCTAATTTTACAATACGAGTAGGCCTACATATCTGTAAATAAACGAACACAGTCGGGCAAAGCAGATCGAACAATGAAACTAGCCCTGCGTTCAGGATTACAAATCAGAAGAAGTTCTTCATGCTTACAACGCGCAAATTGTAAAAGAAATTATTTTCGTATCGGACTGCCTTTCCGAGCGGGTTTCTAGATTGCTGCCAAGAAAACATTCAAGTTACCCAATAGCACTATTCTTTCTATTTTCATTAAACCATTCAACCAAACCCTGTCTATTATGAGTTCTAGTAAGAAATTAAATAAGATGAGGTATTTTTTCAAGATCCTAGAATTTGAGAGGCAGCCAGTTTTATAAACGCATAACGCCGTTTTCTGTTGAATGTCATAAGGAAAATATGGAAGCCTTGCACCACCCTAGTAACCTTCTCGCGGAGTGCTATTAAATTGTTAACCTAACCTAAGTGTGAATCAAATAGTATGATGTAACAGTCCATAGTTGGGGAACCGACTGTATTTTTTTGTGGTTTTCAAATTCGCAAGCAATACAAAAATCAATGAACTAAAAAGCAGTATATAAAATATCCTTTTAGTTTTAAAAATATTTACGGACAAAAAAAAAACGTTAAGCTCTCTTGTTGCAAGCAATTTTATAAGCCTTTTCATTTATCAAGTTCATATTTTCTATATCTATTATTTTATTTGTTGTTGTTGTTGTTTTTGTTTTCCCATTTTTCCAAATGTAGCTACAATATCTGAAAAATTAGTCTTCCTTCCCGTTTAAAAATATCTTACCAATATGGCTTTTTCCTGGTACCATCTTTTTTTATTTCTACAAAAACATATGAACCGTTCTCCATGAAAACCTGACAAAATGACAATTAAATTGACAATAGACTTTAGATAAAAAAAACATTGCGGAAAAAGGAGAAATTCCTTGTCTTGATCAATTTCTCTATTTTCTTCAATATTTTCTACAATATTTTAGGTCTCTTCAATTTCAACACACATCGTAACTTCGGTTGAAACTCTTTGAATATGGGTCAGTCTTATAATGCCAATTATGTACATTCTGGGGAAGACAGCTGAAATCACAAAGTAACGTTATTTGGGTTGGTTTTCCTGGAGACGGATGATATATATGTTTGGCACAAAGTAAGAACCAGTACAATTCCGAAATCGCACGGACAGCTGAGCAATGTAGGAATTCCAACTTCGTCCGCCAATTCGTTCTATCGATTTTTCACCTGCCGAAGTCCCTGTGTAAAGTAGGAATAGTGTTTGGCAAATTAAGAGTGTATACGGAAATACGGAATTTAATGCCAAAATAAATACTTGTAAAATTTTAAGAGCAAAATAAGTATGATGTTTTCTTTTTTATGCAATGTTTTAATAGCATTTAGAGTGCTTGAAAACAGATTTTACCTGATTTAAATTACGTCTTCTCACTTGTTTTTTACGAACATTTTTACAAGTTGAAGCACATTAATAATTACAATTAACCAGGGCAAGCCGTAAAATAATCTTAGCAAAGAAAAACTATGTCTTCAAACAAGTGGGTGAGTGAGTGAGTGAATGAATTATAAGAGCGCTGAGGGAGTGGTTTTGAATGACTTTGATCGAGATAAGAGTAAATTTCACGACGTGATTAACTGTAGTAGATAGATACATGACAGAACAACTGGTGATATCCTCTATCTGGCACAGCTAGCTAAGATTTTAACCCAAACAAACTTGGTCTGTTGGTAGAGGTTCACTATACAGACTGTTAGGTATACCAAGTGTTAAAACTGTCCCCCTTTTAGTTTCGGATAAGAAGATTTATGAAAACTGTATTTCATTCATTTATTTATTCATTCATTCATTATTTATTTATTTATTTATTTATTTATTTATTTATTTATTTATTTATTTATTTATTTATTTATCTATTTATTTATTTATTTATTTATTTATTTATTTATTTATTTATTTACTTCTTTGTTTCTCTGGATGCGTACGATAGTTGGCCAAAATATGACTCCATTTGCCATTTTTTCCTTATAAGCTGCTTTTGAAACCAGACAAAAGATCGGATTTCAATTTTTGAACAACTTTGTTTAAGCTTGACCCAAGAAACATTCCTGTCAAGTTTCATAAAGAGGATATGTTTTAAGGATGTTGTGGACTTCGTGCTCAGGTGAGATAAAAGCTATTCTGAGCTGAAAAGCTTTTCAAATCATATCCTTCAAATGCACCCGAAATATTTAGACGAACATAATTCACTGGACTATTAAGCGTGTTAAGACTACGTCACATCAGATCGAAGATAGCATTTAGGAAATAGGTAATTTAACTTTCACGATAGTGATTAAACTGTGATGTAAGGTGATTTTTTTTGTTTGTTTGTTTGTTTTGAATATCGCAAATGAAATTATTTTAGATACATTTCTTCAGATAATCAATGTAATAACTTTTATAACTGTAAACCGTCATGCGAAAAGGGACGATCTGAAAAATATATATAATAAGTAATTGAAAAAGAGATTAGTTCCAGCACAGACCAACCAATTATCAATTTAAAAAAAATCGCTCAGTTTGAGGTAGATTGATCATTCAAAATTAAGCAAAGTGCGAAAAGTTTCGAACCTTGTCAGTCTACCCATTCAGTCTGACTAGGTTCGACACTTATCGCACAACACAAATGGCCCCTTTTCGCGTGACAGGTGACGGTGAAAAGGGAACACATTATAATCGATCCCAGTCAGACTGCGCGGACGGCATAAGCTGACTAGGGACGTACCTTTCCACACTTGCATGATCTCCGTCTAGAATGGTCATTCTGCTTTCCTTTGTAAGAATTGTAGAAATACGACCATCGGTTGACAAATGCTGTATAAAATATTACACAAAATTAAGTTATAATCAAGATATTCCATATTTTCATGATTACACCTCTTTAATAATGTGGCATTCTGGGAGATATATAGCTGTCAGGACAATTTTGAAGCATCAGTTTTAAAATAAGGTTTTGAATTCTAAAAAATAAGGAAGGTCAGTTCAATTTAAAAAAATCTATGGTGATAGGGCCTACATATTGTGCATTAATTTGGATGTTGATTGGAAGGGTCAAGTCACTGGATAGAGGTATATATAAAAGCTGAATCTGAATTGCGATTCTAAGAGAACGATATCGCGTTGATATTAATTGCGATCATATTTTTTTAATAAAAAAACATCCTTTCTGATTAGAAAGTGAATCGTCACCGTTAATTCTGACGGAAGCTCATCGCAATTCTCATTTTCACTATGACGGCTTGACGTCATAGCCTTCTATCAAAGGTCAAATCTATAAATAACCATTGGCAGTATGACGGAATCCGTCACTTTCATGTGGCTATGCAAGTTTTTGAAATGATTTTGCGTCACAAGTTTTGGATTTTTTAAAGGCACTATTTTACTAAACCATACGTTTCTTTAAAAAAATGTCAGCTAAATATGACGTTTTATTTAATGCTTTTCGTTGGATTATCGAGAAATGACGGAAAATTATCGCTTGATAAACTCAATGCCTAACCAGAGAAATTATCAAAAAGTCATATCTCGCTTCGTTCATTTCACCCTATCTGACGTCATCTAAGCGGAGCCCAAAAAGTGACGTCATCATGAAAGTTGAATTCCAATAAAAGAAAAAAAACACGCTTTAAGAAAAGTTATCGTAAAATTTTCACAATTTAAATCGTTTGTTTCAGTGTAAGATAAATTAGATATTTCTTTTCGTGAACAACAAAAGCTATATTTCACTCTTGCACTTGTGAAAAATATGTTGTTCATTCAATGAAATATTAATCTATCTTACACTGAAACAATCGATTAATCTATATACGGTATAGACTTTTTGCCAACTTATTTCTGGCTCGCTTTCGAGTCGGGCGTAGACTGGTCTGATTGTCGAATATCAGAATACCCTATTCTAGACTATTCTGATAACCAGTCTAGAGCTGGTAGCCCGCTTTCTGAGAGATACTCTGTAAATGCGGGCAACAGTACCCGCCCAGGGTCAAAAATAGGTTGGACCAAAGTATCGAGTATTGACGTATATATTCACCTTATCAACAGGACTATATTATTATTAAATTTTAAAAGATTTACTAACCATCCTCGAAATGTGTTTGTTACCATATTTTTTTACCGTTTTCTTTACGTCTAGTGATAAAAAAACAAAACAAAAAAAAAAAACCATAAAATTATCATTCTGATGTATTGTAATAACCTTCTAGTGAACAAGAACAAAAGAATACATGATCGACGGTGATTAGTTGGTAAAATTTCCCCTTTTTTGACTTTTTTTATATAGTTTTTTACTATTCAATTAGTTAACAAAAGTATCTGGTCAAATCAAACGTAAACATATAAAATAAAGACTAGAGGTAATGTCATTTTATCTTTCATACCAAATCGAGCAAAAGCTTGATCTTGAAAGGATAAGTTGTTATTATAATATCTTCTTTGAAAGATGCACACAGCCATCTTGTTAATAAGTAGGCCTACATTTAATAACATCGTGGAATTGACATAAGAATATTTGAAACAAATTTGCAATGATATTGAATAACCATGTGCAGTGAGTTTTGAATGAAATTTGAGAGAGATGATACATGTAGGCAAATCATTATCCCTCTTTAAAAAAATCGAGGTATTTACCTGTAAGTGTATCTTTTCGGGCTAATCAGACACTTTGAAATCCACATATGATAATAAAATCATGCAATAATTTAAAGGAAACACTGATCATTATGAATGATTTTGAAGCGTTCATTAACGTTTTGGAGCGTTTTAATGGTTTGAGTGACAGTTTTGAATGAATGAATGAATGAATAAATGAACGAATGAATGAATGAATGAATGAATGAATGAATGAATGAATGAATGAATGAATGAATGAATGAATGAATGAATGAATGAATGAATGAATGAATGAATGAATGAATGAATGAATGAAACGATAAGTAGGTGATTTAGAATGGTTTTGTTCGGGATGAATTTCAATTTCACGAATTTATCAACTGGAACTAGCGATTTTGTTTGGTTGAGTCTTTTGTGCAGTTTATCTTATAACTATACAAATATCTGTGTGATAACATCCCATATGATATTTTTTAAAATATCTCATAGTTATTTTTAGAACAATGATATAGTGTGGTTATTTTTAGAAACTTGCATTTCAGTTAGAAACATCGAGGAAAACAAGACAAATAGAGGTAATAAGATAAATATAATACGTACAAAGGGTATTGAATGAAAAAATATCAAACTCGGTTGTGAGAATTGATTATTGTCTAGGCAGAGCCTCGACAACGATCAATTCTCCAAACGTCGTTAGATATTCTTTTCATATAAAACACTTAGTACGTATTATATATATGTCAAGTATGTAGTGTACAGTTAGTATCAATGTGAAATAGACACTCATCCCGATCAAAACCATTCGAAATCACTCGCCCAGCGCTTCATTTCTTCATTCCAAATACTATCTCAAACCATTTAAAAACGCCCCGAAATAATTCCAAAAGTTGAAACGCTACACAACTTCATTCAAATTGAATAAATATTTTCATTAGCTGGTGTTAATTTTGAAACGTGTACGAAGACACCCAAATCTTACTATATATAGGTAGATTTTTTAAAGGGAGTTAATAAAATATTTATTGGACGAATTTTTCAATAAACTATTACCTCCCTTAAAATTTCATTCGAATCTCGCTCCACAATACCATTTAATACACAATTCCTAAATCATTGAAAAATAATCCAATTTGTCAATTTCATGATGTTTCCAACTGTAACATCTCAAAATGTAAATTTATTTATTTTTCAGTCGGATTATCACAACTTCTTGATATCACAATGTTTCCTGTTCTGTTTGTCTGTATAACGTTTGTACTTGCACCTCGTTGTTATTGTCAGAACATTCTACCGCATGGTCCGGCGTTTGGTGATTCAAATGTAACAACTGCGGACAATGTTGTCACTAGCTTCGATCTTCCAATACCTTTCAATTTCTATGGAATAAGTTACAACAGAATATATGTAAGTTCGATTTCATGAATTACAGTTGTATGACAGAGGCACTTGTTTCATCATCTGATTTTGTCATATAGGTTAAAGAGACTATATTATATATTATGTGTAAAAATCGCAGTATACTTAACTATGTGACAAAATCATGACACAATTGATAGAATTTTCTTCATTTTCTGATTTTGTCAAATAATTAAATTTCATACAAAAGAAAACGACGTATGGAGGTTGAAATACATAGAAATAAAGAGTAAATCGATCGCAACTTTGAAAATACTTCGATGTAGGGATAACTTCGTCTTATGGACATTCGACGTAAAGATATCTAAATTTAGTTTTTATATAAGATGTTATATAGTCTTGCCTGTGCAGGACATTTCCAATTCACGAGTGTGTTGGAAAGCATTGAGAAGCCCGGATCATCAATCATACAATGCAGAAAGAAATTCTCAAATACAGCAACATTAGGTCAACCGCTATCTATTTGATGCATAGTTTGACAAGACTCTGTGGGTGCACATACTGACCAGGGGTCCGTTTTACTAAACCTATTTCAAAAAGATAAATCATAAGTCAAAAATCACTGATCGTACCCGGTGTTTAAATTTATTGTAAGATACTGCTTGCAATATCTCATCGGAATCGTCTTTAGAAGACGACTGCAATGAAATGATGCATGGCAAAATTCCACATTTAGTAAACTACTGTAGACGCAACTTTAATTTTTGACTTACGCAAAAAAAATGGTCGTTAGATGTTTAGTAAAAGAGGCCACAGAATCGTTTCATTGCGAACTTGTTAAATTGTTGGAAATGTCACGTACAGGCTCAAATAATGTTTGGGCGGCAGGTGAACTTTACCTCGGGTTCTTCGCATTAGAATCTAGTATCACATCCTCCTTTCCGTAACTCAAGCATTCCGAAATACATTCAGTCAATCTTGCTCGTGCGACCGCGTCTATGAAGCAACCATTTTTATTAAGCGACCGTTTCGAAATCCCGTTTTTAAATTCGGAATATCTGAAAAAATAGATAACACTGGTATGAAAAATTATGTAGATGAATCCTTTGCTGTTAAAACTCACCAGAATCGTCTCAATAAGACGATTTTGTTGAGTTTTTACAGCATAGGATTTTTTAGCATTTCGCAATAATATACATATTCGATTAAAATCCTGTTTGTTAATGGTAAACCAAACGTGTATTAAGCGACTTTTTTCTTTAACGACCGCTTTTTGGTATTCCCATTCCTGGTCGCTTAATACAAATTTTACTACTTCTTGCTCTGAGGCGACTTTCCATTGTTGGCTAGGGACAATTTCATATTTAAAATGGCGGAAAGGATTTTTGACAAAGTCAAGGTTTAAACCAATGATCACATACTTACACGTAAGCTCCGTTGAAGCCCATGTAAATGATTTTACTTGTCTCTTTCAGTAAAACACTCAGTCGTCCTTTCGTTAATATTTAGATCTTTTTCTTCATAGTTTACAGACAATTGGATAATTTCGTTCGCACCATATACACATACTTACACGTAAGCTCCGTTGAAACCCATGTAAGAAGGGCACAATGATAATAGATTTTAAGAACTGAAATTATGATATTTGTCTCTTTCAGTAAAAAAAACTAAGTCGTAACTTTTGTAAATATTTAAACCTTTTTTTTCATAGTTTACCGACAATGGGATAATTTCGTTTGCACCGTATACAGCGACTGGACCAAGTGGCGACTTGCCTTCCAGTTATCCGCCGCTAATAGCTGCGTTTTTCGCCGACTTTTCTGGATCACCGATTCATTACAGACAAACTACGGCGTCTTTTATACTTACGGTAATGTTCGATATAAACATATCGCTGTGCTGTCAACCATGAAATCGACTTTACCATCAAAACACTTTTTGATATGATATGACAGTTGACCTCCGCTATTTTTGCAATTATTTTCAAATATGTGACCCGTCACCCGAAAAATTTTCCGATCTTCGCCTATTTCCTGAATCTAGATTGATCATTCCCAAATAATTATTTTCACAATGCGACCTCTTGTTGAGCTCTGCTGGCAAAAAATCTATTTTCATATATTTACTAATCGGAGTTCCCATGTGATCCCTTTGCGATTGACGGGTCGCAAATGTATGTGTAGGGACGATTTGCTCATTGTTTCGTTTCCATACCTTCATATTTTGACAATGGGTATGAGCCTGTGCGTGACATTTCCAACAATTTCAAATTGAAGGGAACTTTGTGATTGAATTTTATAAATAATGTCATACCAATGACACGGTATTCGCTGTCATAAGCATTGTCGACACACAAAGCAGTTTTATGTTCCATACTCTCAAATAAAAGAGAAAACAAAAGTAATCAAGCTTCTCCTCTGCTTAACCATGTTATGCCAGGACCCAAGATTTTAAATTGTTAGGTACACAATTTAGAATTCGCTCAGATTTTCATTTCATTTTTTTTTTTATTATTATTATTATTATTATTATTATCTTATTTCTTCGTAAACACTAAAGAGAGCTTTTGAACAATTATTTTTTATGGCTAAAATGCCGTTTTTGTGGACGTTATTGCGTCTACCAGTGTAAGTGTGTGAGAAAATCAGGTCAGATGTTAATATCTTTTCATAAAAGTAGTTCCAACTTGGGTTCTATTTTCTTTTCTTCAAGACAACTGTGCATTTTGAAAATGGCATTATTCAAGAACCCTACATAATTTGTAGATTAGTCAAAGGTTCATTTAAATGCGAAATCAGCTGCCATTCCTTAATCACACGCAACAATGTTGTTAAACGACAAGGCGGAGATTCGCCTATTGGATTTCTCCGTGGTGTAAGGGGGACTAAAACAAAGTGGCTTTACTGGTAGCCCGCTGTCTGAGAGACGGGTAGTATATAATCATTCCTGCAATTAACAAGTAGACCGCATCTGTGAATAGAGTGAGAAGCAGACGGACACGTGGTGCTACATACCCTTGGTTCTTTCTATAGATTTATAACCCGAGCTGTGTTCTCTAGAGATCTTATAATGTCGCTCAATAAACTAGTTGTTGTTGTTCCGACATTTTAGTAACCTAGCACTGACATCTCCGTCTCTTACGCAAGACAAGTTACCGCAAATGCAAAGTTATAAGCCTACGTTTTGAGATATAGAATTTCTATAATGCCTTTAAGCCGCAGCCGTATTTGCGAAATTTCATATTTTCCTTATTAATGTAGTTTTTTATGCTATTTGTGGATGTGTACATTAAAGATACTAATTAACCAATATCACAACCACATTCTAAGTTACTTTGAAACTGATAGTTTGTTTTTAGATAACATGTAAAGTAAACAGTTCATGTGAAATCAAAGCGCTGAAAGCACTGGAGGTGGACGTTTCTGGTGACATCATGGTGAAAATAAAACGAGACGAAAAGGAAAATTGCATTATTTACAAATTAATCACGGGGAGCAACAAAGAGATGTGGACAATGTGCCCTTTTTAAATATGTACAGAAATAAATACTACTCAACTACTTCCAACCGGGTGTAGATTGCTGGCTTGTATGCCTGTCAGCATTTGGAAGAAAAAAAATGAATGGAAGACATAGAGATTGGAAAAAGAATATGGGGTTAATAGGCATAGCGCCCGTGCTTGGTTGAACGATTGATTAGAAATCCGCTATTCGCGGGACCGCTATAGGCAGGTCTAATGCTATGGAAAATACATCAAATTTTTAGACCTAAACCTAGTCAATGTATGCATGTCCGAAAATGACTCTCTATTGTTTGAAGTTGTCCGGAGAATCAATGTCGTAACTCCGTACATTACGAACGGTCTCTTACGTCATTTGGTCTCCGGGTCCGGTAAAGCGCAAAACCTCCCGAGAAAGGCACTGAATAATTCCCCTTTGGGCGTACCATCTCGGAAGGTATAAATCTTTATTATCAACGGCAGGAGACTTCTTTGCTTATGCGATCGTTTGTCGTTACACATACAATAAAAAAAGAAGAAAAAAAAACAAAAAACCGAAATGTGAATAACAAAAAGGTGCGAAAGGTAGACCCCGCGTCGTGCGAATTAATATCCCTCACAGCCTCGGCAACGGCTTCACAAGGGATCCAAATGGGTCCCCAACAAAGTACCGGCGCGAGCTAACTGAGGGGCTACAAAATGTATTAAGATCGGCGGAAGTATGCCTTAACTAAGCAGGAGTTGAGCTGGCTTAATCATTGATACGATAAGACGACAGTCTGTACTAGACAAGGTAGAGATACATAAATTAAAAAAAAAAGACATATTGTCTACCCTAACTATAAGCGGAGAGCACACCAACTTAGACCTGATGACTTTAATTTTAGCTTTCCTTCAGTTATTTCTTAGAAAACACTGCGGACTGAGTCAATTATCGATTTTTCATGATCGTGATTAAATGTCCTAACTCCCTGTGTAGCTTTATCTGAGTTAAGACATTCTAACCACAACTCGATAAAACGCTAAATTTCTGAAAAGTCTTCGGGATTGATCACCGAAGAAAGGTTCGCCAAGAAAACATTGCACTTGTGCCTCTGTTGAGCGTTTCCCTCCCCCCCCCCCCAAAAAAAAAAAAAATTGAAAGAGCCAATGTCCCTCTTCCGCGAAAACACAGATTATACGGTTACACGAGTTATGCGGAGTAGGCTATCGAATATATGTAGAATATATGTACATTGTCGATAGCAGACGACGTAGTTTAATTAAAACTAGAAAGATATTAAAACCTGCAATTTGTTATAGAAAGATCCCTCAACTGAGAGCAAATGTCTTTAATATCAGGCTCCTATCGTAGTAAAAGTATTAAAACCACGGAGAGCGTCAAAGTTGACTTTTATGTGTTCGTGTTTAGAGTGTCGTAACTCGCTATAGTAATACAAGCGATTTACGTGTATGCGGGCTACTAGTTCAGCCACCTAGTTGTTATCCCCCATACACCACGGGAAAACCCACTAGGCAAATCACCGCATTGTCTATAAATAGCATTCTTACGCGAAATAAAAAAAAAGCTTGGGCTAGGGTTGGCATCTGATCTCACATTTAAGAGGTGTCGTTGATTAATCTTCTAATTGTATAGAATTCTTGAATAATGCCATTTTCAAAATGCACAGTCGTCGAGCGGAGGTAAGTCTTGTAAAAAAGAAAATTAAACCCAAGCCGGTACTACTTTTTTCAAAAGCTATTAAGTCGGTGTTCTGCTAAAACCTCGTAACTACAAGCTGTAGTTACGAGATTTTAGCACAACACCGACGATAAACAACTGACAGGATTGTTCTCACACAGTACTAACACTGGGTGACGTAGAAACGTCCCCCCCCAAAAGAGGTTTGGATGTCCCTAATTATATATGTGACCCGCCAATCAAAAAAGAACGATCAGGGTATTGCGAAAAATGTTTTTGAAAATGCGACCTCTGGTTGACCGGTAGTGGAACCAATCTATTTTTCTGTTGTCGTTATTTTTAATATTTTTATTATTATTATTATTATTATTCTTTTTGCGTGACGGGTCACATATAATTCCTAATAAGAACTCAGGCATTATTGTCATATTCCATTGGTAAAAATAACCTTAAATATATCATTAACAAAAAAAGTGTATGTCTTTTAAAGATTGCATTGATATGAAACTTGCCGAACCTAGGTCGAAACCTTTTACATTTATCATATATTTACTTGGATAGTTTCCCTTTTCATCCCCTTATTTTTACCACAATTTGATCAGTAACGTCCACCTTCAGTGCTTTGATTTTTAATTTAAGTAGTAGTTAGGCTAAACTATATTCTGATATTCATTTTTGAATTTGAGTAATTTCTCAGCCGAGTCACTGAAAAGTTCTGTTAGGTTGAGCCCTATTGTATTTTGAATTATGTTTATATTTGAAAAAGTAGGATTTTTATGTGCGCGTCTATCTATTTATGTTCTGTTCTGTTGTAGTTTGTTTCTACATACATCAACAGCTTGTTTCCGACGCTGTCACCATTTACTGCAACCTCAGTTACTATCGTAACGTGGGAAGGTTTTCGACTAACCGGATTGTCTTCCGTAAGATATGCAATTATAAACTAGGACTTTAAACAAGAACCGTCCTGAAACTCCGTAAATTTATGGGGTGAAAAATGACTAGACCTAGTAGATGGCAACCAAAGATCAAATTTGAACCATAACTCACAATACACAAAGGTGTTATAAAACAATCATTTATGAATCAGAAATGCTACCAAAAACGAAAAAGTTTGTAAAATGAAAGATTATAAAAACATTTAAAAAGCTCATCCTGTATCAAAAAATTATACAAAAATAACGAGATGTACTCTGATCAAAGAAAGTACCCAAATAGACTTAAACGGGTAAATGTTTGGACGTAACGTCAAAAGTTGGAGCTAAAAAACGTCAAGTCAAGTAAATTGAATGCGTCGACGTTTGATGCACGATTTGATATTCTATTCGTTTACGTGAGCGATACACGATCTTTTTTGTCGCCAAATGTTTAGACCAAAATTGCAGTCATGGTTTATTAAGATTGTCGAAGTGTAGATTATGCGTCGGCTACAAATGATAATGAAAATCTTGACAAATCGGGGAAGGGTATTACACAAATTTTCAATGGTCTAACAAAACATCGTTACTACAGGTTCAAACTGCAATTATCATGTTTTAATGAACCTATAGGCAATGTATAATACTTCTATTTTCATTCTAGGCAATTACTTACGTTGGAGAATTATTTTGTGAGAGATTTGTTCACTCGATTCTTTGAATCTATACAGTAATATACAATTACAATTTTTCCAAAGTGAAAATATTCAGAAATAGAGCGATAATATTGCATTTGCAAATAACCATTCTTCAGATTTCTACATGTATATTCGACATTTACCCGGTTTTCTTTTTCTATAAGTGTACCTTTGCAACACATAACATACGAGGGTGGATCAAAAAATACGTGGCCTTTTACTATAACTTTTGTATTTCCCCACAGAAATCAATGAAATTTTATACACGTCTCAAATCATTTAATGTTGACAAAATATCAAATTTACAAGAGTCTGCTATGATTCTGACGTAATAAATCCAACATTTTATATACCTGGGTAGGTGCTACCGGCGCAACCCATTTTGTAACGTTACTTCCTAGTGTTACTACCTGTAATTGTCCCCTCAATTTGGACCAAACACTTCCAAACTTCGCCTAATTACATGTTGATGTTATGAGTTAGGATATCCAAAATTTAAGCATAATCCATTCGCTTTTTTCGAATTTAAAGTAAGTAAACTAAGGGCACGCGTCAATTTTTGAACTTCGAAACGACGGCACCGGCGCAGCCAGAGACAACCAGACAATAATAAAGTTCTAGTGGACCTATGGAAAACCTAATCGAGAGGTTTACATGATATAATATGCTAAAAGGTCTTCAAATGTAAGCAGATACCTTCTTTTTAAATGGTTTAAAGGGTTTGTTTAAGAATGGAGAGTGTTTCTGAAGGATGACACTCAGAGAATGGAAAACGTCTCCTCGGCGTTTAATCTGTAATTGTCACAGAACAACATCAGTTCAGAATCGTTTAGACACATAACACATTTACGTTCATCGTTTTGGATCAGATGGATACGAAAATAGTACTTATCCAATGGATAGGCGATGCAGAAATCGTGTTTATTGTTGAGTTGAGTATTTTGAAAAGTGCTGACTTTCGAGACGGGAATTATCAATACCGCAGCGTCATATTGACGTCGTTACTGTGCGCCGGTACCAAATGACTACATGTTTTAGAATGTTTGCTACAAGTGACCATCTATTTGGATTTCATCCAAATTTACACGGCAAAAAGAAAAATGCCTCAATTTTATAACAATGAAGTTTTCTCTTCAAAGTCTGTGAAATCAAAATTTCTCTAACGCTAGTCTACGTAATTTTTGATTCACCCTCGTATTGCGAAAATAATACATTTAAAGAAAAGGGGAACGATTTCAAAATTTCTGTGGACAAAGGAAAGACTAAATAACTGAAACAGCTTTCTTTCGTTTTTATAAAAATCAAACAGATTTGAAAATTTTAAGGGAAAAACTATTTTTCCCCGTGAAATGTCTGTCGATATGAAGCAAATTTCAATTAATTAAAAAGGGCGATTTTTATCCGATATGGGACATTTCTGTGTACAAACGAATTTTTGAATAATTTCTTTATCTATAAACAAAAATCTTAGACAAGTATATATTTAAAAACAAAAAAGAAAAACTAATTTTCTCACAATATTTCAGACGATTTCGTTGATAAATGAAAAAAAATATCGACCTATAATTTTCCGAATTAATTTTTCGAGTAAAATTTTCAAATCTGTAGATAATTTCAAATGTGCAACTTTTGAAAAATATCTCTGTAAAAATATGCAAAATTGTTTATTCTTTAAGAGGTTTCGATTGTGTTGTATACGGAAACTTTACAGTAAGAAAGGTAACAGTTTCGTTAACAAGTATCTTTTGATAAATATATAATACATACTGAGAAAAAATATCTAACGAGGTTGGGAGAATTGATAATTGGCGAGGCTCTGCCGAGACAATTATCAATTTTCACAACCAAGTTAGATATATTTTCATACAGCACACTAAGTATGTATTATTTTTATCTTATAACCTCTATTTGTCTTGTTTTTGTCGATGTTTCTTACTGAAATGCAAGTTTCTAAAAAAATAACCGAATCATACCTTTGTTCTAAAAATAACTATGTGATATCATAAAAATAGCATATGGGTTGTTATCACACAGATATTTGTATAGTTATAAGATAAAAGCTTTTATTCAAATGGATTAAAAATAGTGAAACATCTCTACGGCTATTTTTTATTTTTATATTCTATTTTCTATATTTATTTATTTTTTTTTGGGGGGGGGGGTGATAACGCACGATGCTTTTATATGAAAAATAGAATATGAAAGTTCAATAACTACACAGGTATTTCTCTCCCCTTTCCAATGATATATAATTTATACTCTTTTGAAGAAATGCAAAGGAATTTCTATTTATTTAAAAACATGCGGTCCGACTAAAAACCAAATTATCTCCAACTTTTGACGTAACGTCTAAGAGCGATCAAACCACAGAAAATTATAACAAAAAATAATTCATTTTTTAATGAATAGTGAAAGGAAATAAGAATTCACATGTATCATGTTTTTACTCCAAGGCACCATTTTTTGCTTACTTAAAAGCACGTATAGCATGGTCATTATCAAAAATAGATCTAAATGAAAATACAATCTAAGCTAGTACTTTCCGGTGATCATAACTATGATATTGGTTTAATTCTGGCAACTGGTTTTGAGAAAAGTGAGAGAGCTTAGGCCCGTTTTACTAAACTTCTTACGAACAAATTGATTGTATTTCAAAATCACAAATCGTACCTGGTGTTTTCATTCATTGTTAAATTCAGTCTTGCAATATCTCATTGGAATCGTCTTTAGAAGACGATTCCAATGAGATGATGCAAGGTAGAATTCCCTATTTAGTTACTTCTGTAGAAGCAATTTTAATTTTTGACTTACGCAAAAAGTGATCGTAAGATGTTTAATAAAACAGGCCCCTTGTCCCACATTCCTGTACAGTTTAATTTATCTTGACCATGCACTTGTTTCAAAGTAGATTTTTTAGTTATTTCGCTGTACCTATTTGGGCAATGGCTTAATGACTCGACATCTCTTAAAACCAATGTTATTAGTTTCTTCAAATGTAACGAAGATATAAAAAAGGTTTGTCCTATGTTGATAAAACTCGCCAAAAATTGTATATGTATTTCACAATAATGACTTGTGAACAAATCTTGTTCTATTTATCTCTAATTCAATAGTAATTATTTACTTTTAATTTACTTTAGCCAGCTAATACGTTCCAAGCTGCACTCGTGAGTTCGACAACAGCACCGATAGTACTGTTTTTCTATGAACAGGTTTGGGTCGGGCCAACAGATATTCTGGTAAGTTTTTGTTACAGAGAATAATTGTGACCCATCACGCGAAAAGGGACCATCTAGGTAGTGCGCCAAGTGTTGACCCTAGTCAGACTACGCGGATTGCGCAGACTGACTAGGGTCGAAACCTTTCGCAATGTGCTTATTTTCTGAATTTAGACAGTTCAGTCTATATTCCAGTGGAAGAATTTTGGAAATGCGAACTCTGGTTAACCAACAATGGACCAAATCTCTTTTTCAAATATTTTTCTAACAGAGTTCTCAGATGATCCCTTTTCGCGTGACGGGTCACAAATCTTTAGTTCGGTTTTATCGATAGCTCGATTTATGTTCATTTTCATGGAAAACAAAAGCTAAACCATTCGGACCATCACTCGGAATTTTCCGTAAACTGGAAAGTACCTCGGACGTAAGTGTAGTAATTTTGAGTCATTTTTTAGGTAATTCGGTTTCCGGTGGTTCTTCGGTTATTTAATACGCGTGAAGAAATAACATTTTGTCAACCCTTTCCTTGAACTGGTACCCCGATGTCTGTGAGAAACAACGGGTAGTGTATAAATCTTACAATCTGATTGGATGTGTGTTTTTCACGACAAGTAAGTTATTACAAACCGTAAGAATTTTCCCATCATGCATGTCGATATCCGTTGAATTTGGCGGCATTCTTTAAAATGAAAGGACTGAAATTCTGTTGCTTATATAAATATGCTCTTTACGAGATAAACATACGAAAGAAAAACAAACAATCAACTCATTATTTGTTGTTTTTCGCTGCATTCATCGTGCTTTTCGATCAACTGCATGTCGCAAATCCGCTACCAAACGCTTTACGATTTTCTAGCTTCCATTTAACGTTGATCAAATGACGTCACTACCGGGTCACATGACCTTACGAAAATTTGTGAAATACCTGTCTCTAGTATCGATAGATCTAGGGGCAGTAACCCAGTCAACCCTTTCCTATCGTCTGTCTAGAAATATCGTGTATGTCATAATTTTATCACAAAACGCAGTAAAACACTGCGTTTTGTAATAAAATTGTAATATGCACACTTTTAGTCTTTCATTGATTTTGTTTAATGCATCGTTATCCTCAGAAGGATCGATGATGTTTGTGACTTCATATAAACCCACGTGCGAAGTGACGCGCTTTAATGGCACCGCCCGTAACTTTTAATCGAATTTTCATAAAACCTTTCTCCCTAAATACTTGACAGACCTGACAAATTTTCGAAATTTTGGAAAAAACATTCTATGGCATTTAATTAACCAAGTGTTTTCAAATATTGAAGTTAATACTTTATCTGTCAGTTGGAAATTTCATAAATACCTTTCATTTCATTCTGAAGGTTTTTTTTCAATTATTTTAAGATCAATTTTTTTTTAATAATTTAGTGTCAAAAAGATTACAGAAAAAATACTTTCATTCTTATAAATTTCTTTTTAAGATAGGAGTAACCGCGGGAGACGGTGTCAACTTTGGACAGGTTCCCCAAAATTTAGAGTCCCAGGTCACAACTTTACAGATCGGCTTCAATGTCTACCTTAAACCAGGTAAGTGACTAGACAATCTTAAATTGCATATCAGAACCCACTTGTATAAAAACTAGCCGGTGATTAAATTCTAACCAGAAGTTATTTTCAGCAAATCGGGGTTGTTGTTTCTATCGGTTTTAACATATTGTATTCCTAAAAATTTTGTTCTACCAACTAAGTATCGGTCCTTCCCCTTACAATACAAATAACTTATTCATAGATATTGACGACTTGTACGAACAGGAATTGTTGTTAATGACATTTGCAACATAGGTGGAGAGTAAGGTGTGAGAAGAGGGTAGAAAAGAAGAACCGTAATTATAACGGGAAAATAAAAGAAAATCTTGTCAATTGTTGTTTCAATTGGAATAATGGTAAAAAAACCTAGCCAGTGGTTTAAATCTCTTCAGGAGTTTTTTTCGGCAAACCAGGTTTGTTTTTTCAATTGCTATAATTGAAACAACAAACCTGATTGGCTGAAAAATTCTTTTCAGTCTCGTTTAAACCATCCATTCAAAACCACTACGCCACCTCTCTGATACTTAAGTTACTATATTTAAACAATGATGTCGCTTTCAATTTCTTGAAAGTAGCGATCTGGTTGACAAGGGTTACATGTATCATTTATCATTGGTCATTCTAGGGTCACAACCATCTTTTAATCATCTCGATACTGATTACTAATCATCATAAACATCATCTTGTCATGTTTCTTCTGTTAAGAAGGCCTTATTGTAAATAAGTCTTTCATTATTTATGTCAAATCATGTTTAATGATGTCAACTTAATGAGTTACTTTCTATAAATAAAGAATTTATTATTATTATTTTTATTATGATGATGATGCGCAGAAACCCAAAAATCCTGTTCTTCCTCAGATCCACAGGCAGGGGCGTAGCGATAGGGAGAATATAGAGGATCTGATTAATAAGAATAATTTCCCGTTTAGTTTGAAAATTCGTCACAGACCTACTGAACTCGACAAACGACCTGTACTTACGAACGCCCCAAGTTTGCAACATGCATGATACACGATTCACTTAGTTATGCAGGGTACCATTTCTGAGGCGCTCGCTCACAAGTGCTTCGCTATCCTGAACTTAGGACCGGTTCACACATTGTGTGTTGTATTATCTTTCTCCCATCTTGTCTCTATTTGCTTAGTTTACGACTACAGATGTTGGTAATTTGGATAATCTGAAAAACATGTCTTTCAAATTATTATAACTGGAAAGTCATTGAACAAGTTTTCACGACAACTCACCATACTCTTATCCATACAGTTAATTACACCGTGAAATTGACATTTAACTCAATCAAAACCATTCTAAATCGCTCACTCAGCGCTCCATTGATTCATTCCAAACACTCAATCAAACCATTCAAAAACGCTCCAAACTCACTGAAAAACATATAACAACAACTTCGTTCAAAATTATAATAGCTAGGAAAATAATTATGATTTCACTTATTTTATTGAAATTGTAAGCGTCTGATAGGTTCTTGAAGAAATAGGGAGCTATCTAATGAACTTGTATGCATATTTTATTAAAGGGAGGTAATCAATATTGCTAATTTTGTTCATCTTGAACAAAATTTGCAATACTGGATTACCTCCCATTAAATTCACTCAAAAATCGCTCCACACACTCATTCAATTTCATTCCTTAATCAATCCAATATCAATCACCTTGTCAATTTCACGATGTATTTAACTGTATGCTGTTAAGATTATATTTCATAATAATATATTCATGAACGTACGGGTAATAAAACAATTTTGAACATTTCAAAGTCCATACTACGCTCATGACATTCGATTCCATACTAATATATTTTACCATCACTGTATAGACTACTTGGGATAAGAAATTAATATCAATATGAAATTGGCCATAGGTATTTTGATTTGCAGTTTGTCGCATGCTTCCAAGTCTTTCAGATTATTAAGGTCATACCTACTTCATTTCATTTCTTTTCGCCACAGCTGTAATCCCAAGTTACTCCGGTAATATGTCGGCTATTTGTTTACAAAACCGTTCTGACACGAATTTAGTGGAAGTAACACTGTACCACGTGGCAGAAAGCGGTTTGTCATACGGATTACAAGCTCTCAACACCTCCAGCTATAACGCTGGTATAAGACTAGAGGTCGGCGGAGAGAAATGTAGGGGAAAGATTTCAGCCTCGCCCACTAATTTGACGTTCAGTGTGAACATCTCGAATACGAATGATCCTGGATGTGGTACCATGTTTGTAAGTAAAGTGTCTCAGATTAACTAAAAACATTGCAACGCATTGAGTTCTTTTACCAAAAAGACGTCTCAAATCAGGAACTCTAAATATATCTGTATATTTAGGGTCCGTGCTCAAATGAAGACTTCGGAATAAGATTATTTTCATTATTTTTCGGCCAGATTAAACGGTTCATATGTATATTACATGTAGGAGTCCATACCATTTATGTCTAGAGCAAAGAGAGCCGCCACCATAGCGCAGTTGGTTAGGCATAAGACTTCCAATCTGGAAGTCGTGGGTTCGATCCCCGGTGGCGGCAAATATCCTTTCCGACGTTTGTCTTTCACCAATGGGTAGATAATCGTAAACCTATGTGAAATAGCAGTCGGAGGCTAGGAAAGGATGTAATGGTAGTACTGGCGTGAGAAATACCAGGAATCCATTGTTAGGTGCTCCGGCCGCCGCGATATAACTGAAATAATGTTGAAAGCGGCGTAAAACCCCATTCAATCAATCAATCTAGAGCAAAGAGGGGCCTTATATAGTTCTTTGTATGCACACTCGCACGCCTGAATGCAAAATCTGCAATCTAAGCAATTACTTTATGGTTATATTCCGTCTGAGCATACACTTATTTGTACTCGACGTTGATAACAAAAATATAATTGTAACCATTTAGAACGGATTCTCTCTGATATCAGCAATGAAATATCTAAGATAATGGCTGGGAATTGACTGTTTTGTAATTACAGACGAATGGTTTCATCAATATGACTGTCGAGGCGGTTGAAGAATTCGGTTTCTACAGAAACAACGACACTGTATTTCGTATGAGCTGTAACATTCTACCTTTTGAAGTCGACGTTACCTACAGAGCAGGGCATGTGTTCACCTTTTGTTTCTCAGAATCGCATCAAAACTTGTGTTAAGTGATAGCTAAGTGACCAAAAAGCGATCTCTAAATGAGAAGATCGCTTCGATCGCTAACAATCGAATTTATTTACATTATTTCGTTCACAACTATCTCTCTCTCTCTCTCTCTCTCTCTTGCAGTTCTTTCGAGTAAACTTTGATGGTAAGATAAAATAAATGCCACATTTATCGTGTTAAATTAAAAAGGTTGCAACTGGTTCAAATTACCGGATGTTTTTATTTGCCCTGTCCTGTTTGAATCAAGGTTGTCACTTTCAATTATGCATGAGCCAATAAGGAATAACCATGGAAATAAATATACATATAGATCTAATATATATGACATATTCTCAAATCACCTAACCCTTTGCTGTGCTGTTCAATCCCTGCTTTTTACGTGCCTGTGATTTTATGATTGAGAAAACATTGTGAAAAAAGAAGAAATTGCTCCTAACAAGCAATTTCTTCTTTTTCCACACTATTTTCTACCCTACTGAATGGTTATTTTTCAAATTAAACCCACTTTAAATTTTCGTCTGCAAAACCTTTGAATTTGGACAGGTTCAAAATTTTGTAAAACAGGAAAGGGTTAAAAAAGATACTGTATCGATTGCTAGCGCCAAATAGTGGCTTATCTTATTGGCAGTTACAACCGTTTCATGCTGTTTCATGCTGAGCCAGCGACACGTTCATGTGTATATGTCGTGGAAAACGCCTCACATTTTTTTCCTTTTTTTTTATTTTTTCTAAATGAAGAATTTATCTTTTTGTTTCACAAGAGGGCTCCACCTTTTCAATTTTGAAAGGATGATGTGCGGAGATGAAAGGCTAAACTATGAAGCCAATTGTCATCTGTTTGAAGCCTTTCACTCTTTCATTTAACAATCAAAGCGCTTTTGGTTAACCAAGAACATAGCCAAAATCATAACAATCTCAGAACACAATAGTCAAAATCATAACAATCTCAGAACACTATAATCTGAAATTTTCGCTACTGATCTTTCGCTATCTTTATTCTTTGTTTATATTTTTCGCCATTTTTTCGAGAACGTTATTTTCTTGAGTTTCGTCTAGTAAATGCTACTTATTAAATATACAATTCCTTGTATTGAATTAATACCAACTAACAAACAATGAAGGTCACCATCCAGCTTTTAAGGTTCCATTTCTTGGCATTTTTGCAAGAAAAAAAAGGTATTTTTGACAAATCCACATTTTCTTAGAAAATTGCACGGAAAGCTTTGATGATTTTTGGTCAAATTATCGCAAAGGTACGATCTACGAAATTTATTCATTTAAAAAATGTTGGAACAAGTTCCTAATGGTGTCGGACTATCTTAAATCAGACTAAAAAGTATTATACAGTTGCCAACTTTGGTTTTGCAATGCTGATATGTTTTATGATCTTTTTTCAGCTATGGAAAATCCTGAAAGGGTTGGAGAGAATCACTATTACAACAATGGGATTATGTAAAATAATGTTAACCGTGAAGTTTGTTATAAAAACCTTTTTCTTTCTGTAACATTTCACTTGAAAATCGAAGGGGAAACAAATTGATATTCTTGTGACATATCAATCAAATCAGACTAAAAAGCATTATACAGTTGCCAGCTTTAGTTTTGCAATGCTGATATGTTTTATGATCTTTTTTCAGCTATGGAAAATCCTGAAAGGGTTGGAGAGAATCACTATTACAACAATGGGATTATGTAAAATAATGTTAACCGTGAAGTTTGTTATAAAACCCTTTTTCTTTCTGAAACATTTCACTTGAAAATCGAAGGGGAAACAAATTGATATTCTTGTGACATATCAATCAAATGACAAATGACTCAAAACACGATATGTTCTTTTATTTTTTCAGCGACATATCTCAAACAACTGTTCCAAGCTTGTCGGGCAGCTCACTCGAGTTGTTCTTCTCTGACAGAAATACAACTTCAGGTGCCCAAAAATATCAACCAACAGATTCTATACAACTTGGTCGTCGCATATATCCTATCATATGTTACACTCGCGCCTCAAAATATACAGGTAGCTTTTGCAACTTGTATCTGAATACACTGCATTGTAATTCTATTATAAATTTGTTTGGCTTTATTATTACCAAAATTTCCCACCATTTCATTGTAAAATTGGTTTTTCGATATTCCTCAAATAATTTCTTTTAAAAAAACTCGATGACAATAATTGGAAGGGTTGAGAGACTTATTTCCTACACTTAAGAGATGAACAGAGTATTTTTTTTTATTTTTTATTTCATTAAGGTATGAAACTAAAAATCCAATCATACAGAATACGCGAATCGGTTTCATACATCAGTGTGATTAGGAATTTTTAGTTGCATACCTCCGTGACATTTAAAAGAAACCCTTTTTTCATATGTTATAATTTAATACAATTAAGCCAAACTGGAATAATTTCTCAATAGTAAGGCAGATTTCTTGCGGAACTACTTTTCGCGCAAGCATAAAAATGTTTTTGTACTCAAAATTGTTCTAAATGTGGAATAAAACCAAATTTTCAGCCAATCAGATTGCACGAAGCTTTATAGTGACAACTAAATAAATAATATAAAAAGAGAGGCAATGGATTATACCCTCTGCTACCCTCTTAAACAGATGGGTGGACTTGGGCTCTTTCTGAAGAGTGGCCAGCCAAAATAACACTACCCGCCTCCGGTGGGTCTCGAACGCGCAACCATCAAATTACTGATCGAGCAAATTTTACTCTCGACCAACGAGCAAGCCAATCGAATTGGTTCACGGGGGTCATAAAATATATTAATGTCAACTGAAAATGAATGTGATCCTCCTACTAAACATAACTATGACCCGTCACGCGATAAGGGGCCATCTGCGAAGTGCGTAGGGTGTAAAGCCTAGCCAGACAGGGACAGCGCAGGCTGTTTGGGATCGAAACTTAAGTACTTTGTTCATTTTCTAAATTTTGAATGAACAATTTACCTTTCCGTGAACGAATTTTTGAAATACGATCTCTGGTTTACCTGTTCAGGAACCAATATCCCTTTAAATGTATGTTTTTACGGATTTTCCAGATTGTCCTTTTCAGCGTGACTGGTCACATATAAAATTATCGTTTATTCTTTAATACTTTTCGGTGGTTTATCGAGAAATAACGGTAGATTATCACTTGATAATCTCACCGCAAAATCAGTGAAATTATCAAAAACTTATACCCTGCTTTTGTGCTTTTCATCCTATCTGACGTCATCTATGCGGGGCGAAATAAGTGACGTCACAATGAACGTTGCATAGCAAGCACGCGCAAAATGACGCGCTTTACGAAAATATGTCCTTGAAATTTCACATTTTGTCTCATTTTTGCATTAAAGAAATAGAATAATCGTTTATTTTTCGTGAAAGATCGATAAATATTTCATTTCGTGAACAACATTTCGTGAACAACAAAAGCTATAATTTCACTCGTGAAAATATAGCTTTTGTTGTTCACTCAATGAAATATAAATCGATCTTACACTGAAACAAACGATTATCCTCTATTTATCGGTTATCGCAACAAATTTTCAGTCATGATGTAAATGATTATAAAGTATATTAAATTTTGGTGAATTTAAAAAAAGGGAAAAGTTTTGCCGCATGAGCCATGTTATTTTACACACCATTCTAAATTTATTTAAACAAAAATCGTCGGTTTGCCAATGAAATCTTTGGGAAAAAACACAAAGTAGTAGGATTAAATCTTATTTTATCTTTACTGTGTTTTTTTTTTTATTTCGAGATCAGTTTACTTTACTTTAACAGTGTATTTGTTGATTGATTCGAATATTCATATTTTTTTTTTAATTCATGTTCTACCACCTAAAGATGATGCTTCGTTCTTCGAAAATGCTTCGTTCTTTGGCACTTTCAGATTGTTGTTTTTTATTGAATGTTTAGTTAAAACTTTTCAAACTTACACTTGAACTTGTATGTATTAAAAATTGTACCGAAAGGAAAGATCAAGAAATTCAAATAAAGTTTCAAACAATTAACTTGATTATGATATCTTCAGCAAATAACTCGATTCCTGGTAATTCTCGCATCAGTCTCTACCATTACACTCTTCGGAGTCTCCAATTACTATCCCACATGGGTCAACCAATTGGTCACAATATTGAAAACAAATTAATAGTCTGAAAAGATGAGGTATACGATTTTCTATCCATTGTTGGGAGACTATTGTCGGAAGGGAAATGTAACGCCAACGGGGATCCGGAACCAATGGCATCTCATAAATGAAAGATTGAGAGTCTCGTGCGCTACCAAAGCTCGGTCTTGATATGTGTCAACTTTCTAGCATTATATATCTCGCAAAGATTTCTGTGTTTATCGTCTGTATTTGTCGAAACATTTGTCCACGTATAATAGACATAGGCGTAGATAGGATTTTGAAATTTATTCGCACTCAGAAGGCGTCCAACATAGCATATGTATGTTGAAAGTGATTTGTGGACCTCGACAAAAGACAAATGTTCTCCGCCCCCCCCCCCCCCTTTCTATAATTTGAGCGTTGGGGAATAATCAAAACATCGTAACCCTATCTTGAATAAGCTTTAGTTTCGATGTTATGATCAATCATCAACGATATTTTTGGAAAGAGGATTTATTTCTATTAAGCGCTTGCGAAATGTGCGTAATGGCAGTTACGCCCTTGATAGAAGCTCAATTTGCAAAAGCAAAAATTCTAACGATGAGATGTAAAATAAATCATTTTCAGCCCGTTGTGGTATGTTTTGTTTGTTTGTGTGTTTGTTTGTTTGTTTGTTTGTTTTTATTCTTTCTTCATTTTAGTAAACGTTGACCCATATGGAGACTATGGATTTCATGCCAACTGTCCAACAACGAAAACTTTATAAATAGTGGAAATAATAAGAGCATGGACTATATTCTATCTAATGGGTTTGTATAATATTTGATATCTTTGATAAAATCTTGTCTTGTGTCGTGAATACAGAAATAAGCCTGAGAACTACTTTTAATGAGAAATCAAAAATGAATATTGGTGACATTATTGTAAATGTGATGCTTAAAAAATCAATGCTATGTGAGGCCTCGGATTAAAACTAGAAACTTCAAACACATTTTTTGTCTATTTCTTACAATTTATATGTTTTTGTCTATTTGTATGTTTCTTTCTCCTCTTCACTTATGCATGTTCATCCTCAATTAATATGTTTATACATGATTTCGGTATTTTTCACTATGCTATCTTTATATTTGGAGGAATAAAGAATTATACTTTACAACCAACCATAGACTCGGTTAAGACATGCACGACGGATCACAGATTCATATTTATCATATACATAAGTCTTGTAAAACGAAAATCCATCGGAGACCTACCTGTCTTACACACGTGTAAGGTAACATTCTAAATTACTTTGTCATAACGTCATCTAACACCCGAATGGTGTCCGTGGTCTAGAGGTAGAGCGTCGGCGTCTTGACCCAAAGGTCCTGATTTCGATTCCCGGAAGCGGCTTTCGATCTTGGTTCTTTCATTGGCCCACACATTCGGCGCGAGTTCTGATGAAAATTCCAGGAAGCAGAATCGAGAGGGATTAATCTAAGTTGTAAGAACGTGTTCCCAATCGAGTTAAAAACAGATAGATTTAGAATATAATCTCACACACGTCATTGCGGGATTTAAACATCTGGGCGTTCCAAAAGTGGGCTTTAACGTACAAAGGTGGCGTAAGTGTGTGATAAAGCATCAGTTACTCGATTTTGTTATAAACAAGCTGATCATAACCTTTTCTAGAATAGAAAAGTCATTTAGCTCGACAAAGCTCGCTTAATAACATCCTAGACTCGATTAAGACCAGCTTGTCTTTAATAAAATCTCACGACATACATGTATTCTATATAAAGATCCTCAAACCATATCCCTCCACAGATCACTTATGTCTTGAACAATATCGAGTATCGGGTACATTATTCTTCTTGCGCATAAACAGCATTTTTGTGTACTTGAGAGCTCTTCTTTTCTCATAATTAACAATTCCGGGCTAGCGTTCGTTTAAATAGATGACTCCTTGATGGCGTCATTTAGAGAAATATCTGGTCACGTGTAAGACACGGGTATCTTTGCTTACTTCTTGTTAAAAAATGCCATAAAAGCTATTTCGGCTATGAAAATTAACCACTCCAAATTAAAGCGAAATAAAAAAGAAAATACAATTTTACATGTGTTGTGCTCAATTGACAATTGTCCAGGATCAAAAATTAAATATTTGAATTTATTTCAAAATCGCATAAATGACGCGGTATCACGAGACACAAATTTTTCGATTTTTTATAATAATTTTGTTGATACTTGACCGATTTGAAGACGGTCTGAAGCAGAGCAGGTCATAAAAAGCGCCAGGGATTTACTGAATGAGGTAAATCTTTAAATAATCTTCTGAATAAAAAATATTGACGACCAAGAAATTATTTCCTTGGTTCCTAAACCAAGGTTCCTAGGTTCCTAAAAGATCTGCCACATAGACAATTTCCAGGCATTATTCTTTCTTCTCTGCTTCCAGCGGAATTCATATTTATCACTTAGACACAGAAGTTTTGATGATATTCTGAAATATTGAGTCACCTGATTCTCTGCCGTGTAATAGTATGGCTCTTTAAATTTTGCTGCAATGATATTCAGCGTGAAAAAATCAGAAGACAGTTTCATACGTATTAGGTAGGTTGTAAAGCAATACATAGTGACTCGTCACGCAAAAAGAGACCATCTGGGTAGTACGTAAAGTGTCGACCCTAGTCAGACTGCGCGGTTTGCGCAGACTGCCTAGGGTCGAAACTTATCGCAATGTGCTTATTTTTTTAATGCAGAATCTTTAACCTACCTTCCAGTGAAATAATTTTTCAAATGCAACCTCTGGTTGACAAATGCTGGACCCTCTCTCTTTTTCAAATATTCATTTTACAAAGTTCCCAGTTCTTCCCATTTTGTGTGACGGGTCACATATATGATCTTCAGGTGCCTTGCAAGTAACACAGTTCTCCCAGCTGCCATCCCGCCACACGCTTTTATGCCGATTTCCTCTTCAACTACCCCACCAACCCCGTTCTGTATCGGTATAGGAGGCTTCCATGCCTTCCGCTGGATATATGGGAATGGCAAACTCTATATGAGATGTCTTGTTGGATTCTGTAGAAACACACAACTCTTTCAGAACTCCAAGTGCAAGGATGTAAGTCGTTTTTGATGTTCAGTTTTATTGCCGATAAATCTTTCTCAAAAAGCAAGCGGAAATCTTGAAAAACGAAAAATGTTTATTTTGTTCAAGCAAAAATTTTTAAAGATTTTTTTTCTCGTGTGCTGGAGAAACAAGAAAAAAAGCAAATATCGCCTCTCTGCTTGATCATATCTCCACGTTGCCATAAATATTTATAGATCGGGGACAAATTGCTTTCGCCTGCCTGAATGTAACTCTGTTTGTCCATTTTATGAAAAAAAAACACTTTAACATTGGCCATTTTTATTTAATGGTTAGTAATGCATTCTTCATATGTCACATGATGGTTGCTTTGGACAAGACCTTTCTGTTTGTACCAAGTTAAAGTTCAATGTCAATGTCATATTTTCAAGTAACTTTAGGCTACACATTGAATTAAGTACTGCCACGAATTACGGGAATTGAATTAAGGTTTGCTGTAGATTACTGTAGGCCTATTTCATCAAACTCTTGTATGGCAGTGACGGGGGGGGGGGGGGGCATAAACGTTTCACAAGCGCATTTTGTTATAATAAAATTTTATTTTTATAAAGCAACCTTTTTGGTGGACGTTTACGTTTACTGGTTTTAATACTACGTAAGAACAATCCTGACAGATGTTAATAGGTTTTCAAAACAGTAGTGCTCATTAAGATTCAATTTACGTTTTTTCAAGAATTGTATCCGTCTGACAACTATGCATTTTAAAAATGGAGTGACACGAGGGTTCTACATAACTTGCTCTAACCTCGAAGACATCTTTTAAGTGCGAAATCATATGCAATTCTAGGGTCGGGTGAAAGTTTTGTTTGCGTAGAACTACTTTTCAGGCAGAGTGAGTAATTTGCCCCTTGTTTCCCAATGGTCTATGGGAGGTCACTCGTGAAAATTTGGTGAATTGAATTAGTGGAATGGTTACGTCCCCTGACACTACTAAAGTATATAAAACAATGGCCAATTAATGGAAATTATTGGAATACACATGAATATAAATACAGCCCGAGCAGGTAAAGTAAAGCATTCAGGTCATGCGCTAAAGGTTTATGCAAAGGGGTTTTACTTTACTTTTCAACACGCGACAGCCAATCTCGAGACGAGTGTCTGCATTTTTTTACGTGTTTATATAAACACTTACTCTGTCTTTATTCATTTGAGAATGGAAATTGCGGAACAATTAATTAGTATCCTTTTATAGAATTTTTTAAGCAGATAACAACAGAATTTTAATTTTGAGATTACAGAGAAACGATTAGCATTACAAAAAAGGATGATAACCTAGATCATCTAATTGCCATTTCTTCCGTTTTATACCCAATGGACCAGACAATCACTCTTTAAACTACATCCTGCATAATGCCAAAAGTTATCGAAACCTTGTAATTACAGGACTTTGGTTGACGATCGACGATCTATGTTGAGAAATATATATATCTGAAGCAAGATGCAAACTTGGGTCAGGTCATATTCCTTTTATCGTAATTTTACATGTAAAATTTCTCTTTTCTCAACAAATGGAAGAATCAAAGTATGCAAAGAAGCCAACAGAAACGTCCACCATCAGTACTCTCAGTGCTGTGATTTCTTTAGGAGTTTGTCGTCATTATTGTTTGTAAGGAAGGCGTATGTGGGTGGGTTGAGGGGTTACTTACTTTTTTCTCTCTTTTTTTAAACTCATTGTTAAACAATGTCACTTATTGAGATTATATGTTCTCAACACAAAAGGATAAAAAAATAATATCATGACGTGTCTCTGTTAAATAGAAAATTTGTCATTTTTACTCTTTCATGAAGGCCTATCTAACAGTCTTGTTTCTGGTGGCTAATCCTCACGTGTGTCTTTTTGACGATAGTGTGTTCATTTCTTCTGAAAATTAAGAACCTTATTTCCTATTGTCAAACTCTATTACTTCGTCAACGGCTAGCTTTTTCCCATCTTTCGATCCAAATTGTAACACAGGATAAAATGCTGAGATTATGCGCTTTCGAAGATTGTTAGAAACACTGTTTTAAAGTAAACAAAATGGTTTCCTGCCTAATTTAATTTTGTTTCAATCGAATTACCTATTAAGATATACCCGTAGGCATATTAATCTAAACTTACTCTGTGCTTTCCACAATACTTACGAAGAAAGAAGAAAATATAGGATAAGATTAATGCGTAGGTTGTCCTGTGTCCAGGTTGACAAAACAGTGCAAACTGTTTGTAACTATGCCCCGCTTTGCACACAGGTGCAAAGCGGGGTATAATTTACATACAGGTTGCATCGTTTTGTTTTAGCTGATTTTGGTCTATAATTGCTGTCAAAAAGTTTGTGTACAGCAAGAAAATTTAGTGAATAGCAGAAGAAGCTATGTAGAATTAGTAAAATTCATAACTTAAGCTAAGTTCATTTAATTGGTGCAGTATTTTTTTATGAATTAGATAGTTCCATTAATGCTTTGGTGGATTATCGAGAAGTAACGGTAGTTTATCATTTGGAAAACTCGCCGCCTAACCAGAGAAATTATCACAAAAATTATACCCGCTTTCATTCATTTAACATCATCTGACTTAATCTAATAGGAGTGCAATAAATGAGGCCATCATGAACGTTGCATAGCAATTACGTGCAAAATAACGCGCTTTCAGAAAATGTGTCCCAATTTTTTTTATAATTCGTCTGATATCTGCATTGAAGAAATAAAATAACCATTTGTTTTCCGAGTAAGATCGATTGGTAATTCAGTTCGTGAACAACATTTTTCTTTGATGGCACTCATGGCTCATGCAAGTAAATTCTTAGGATTTCTCGTGCTGTGCTAGCGAGGACTCCGTGGGCCCTGGCACCTCAAAGGAAGCTAGATTGGACGAGTTTGAAGAATCGAAATAAACCCGACACAATTTACTTTTTTCTTCCTTATCTATCAACTGATTTCTTTCTTTCCTATCATGCTTCTCTTTAGCTTTAAGTCGCAACCAACCGTGATATAAAAGTCAAGTGTGGCGGATAGCGCGTACACAATAGATGTAGATTGCTCCGCCACCCGTGAAAATGAAAGATTTTGCTGTTTTATTAATTGAAAGATAAATCGATCTTACAATGAAACAAACGATTATCTTCTATATCTCTTTGCTAGTCTTGCAGGAATACGGTGATCGACACTAATTCTACAGACCCTGATGACCTTGATACCGTTATTCGAGCGAGTAGAGACGCCAACGATATAATCTTTGAAGAAATGGTTGCTTCTATCACTGTGTTGGATAAGGAGGTTATTACAGGTAACCTTATCATAACATAACATAATATAACCATAGGTGGTGGTATCAAAACATTTTTACAAAATTTATATATAAGCTAAATATAGACAAGGTTTCTTTCATTGAAAATACTCGAGGACATCACTGAGGTGACCATTGGATTCCTTAAATGTCAGGGGAAAATTATAAAATTAAAGTAAAAGACATGCAGGAAATGTTCAATCATACAATGTCATGTTATCTAAACAAATTTGCTGGTAAATCAAGTCATTTATTTTGATCTAAGGGAGTTTTTGAATGTTGTAAAACTGGGTCATACCAAATAATTTGAGCTGATTTGATTGGTTGATGTGATGTATTAGAGGGGTGTTTCTTATAGCAAATGAAATAGTGTGAAACTGAAAATTTTCATTTGGAATGCTTCTAAACAAAGACAAATTCTCACTTCAGTGATGTCCTTGCAAATTGAGGATGAACATTTCCTAATTATTCTGTAAGTATAAGGCCAATTTCAACAAAATTTTGAATACATATAGAAATTAATATGAGCTTAAAAGGCACATTTTGATTTTCTGTATTATTGCAAAAAAAATCTTGGTAATATTGAATTGAAAATTGACCTGGTATTTTTGAAAGACACTTTGTCATTATCTAATGATTATCATTCTTATTATTTCTTTGATACTGTCACCTGTGAACATAACATAACATAAAATAACCAACTATTGTAACTTTTGTCTAAATGCAAACGTATTATAGAGGTTGAGTTTTAGCCATGTCTGCGATTAAGATAACACATTTCACTCGTGCAAGATAAATAATTAAATAAATGTATGCACAAGTTACATAAACAATATTTATCAAAATAAATTGCATCAATTCATGTTAAGATGTATCGTATGATGAGTTTTATATTAATGCAAGACACAAATTAGGCTTGGTTACTGCCCATAGATCTACCGATACTAGTCCCTAAGACAGCGGGCTGCTTGTTTAGTTACAAATTGCGAATTTCGAAGTAATAAAAATAAAGAAATCTCTCAATTCACGTTTTGGTACATCTTTTGGTCATATTGAATAAATATTGGCATTTTGAAAAAGCTCGAAGTACAGTTGATTTAGATATTCTAATGACAAATTATCTGCCCTGCGTTCAGGAGGACAAAACGGTGCATCTTGTCTGCAAATTATAACCCGTTTTGCACAGTTGCATGCAAAGCGGGTTATAATTGCAAAATCAGCATTGTGATAAGAATGACGAAACGATGCACATTGGGGAATAATTTGCAATCAGTTTGCGCCGTATCGTCCCATTGAACGCAGGCCTGTTTTTGTTCGATCCACTATTTAGATATGGTATGTATTTACGTTTTTGTAGAACGAGAACCGAGGCGCAGCAAGCAGTGTGTTGACATCACCACGGCCAGATGTGTGATTTTCTCCCTCGTGGTGTCCGTTATCGTCGCAGTGTGCATTACCATGGGGTTATTTGTAATAGTTAGTTTAGTTCATCAATTGAATGTAGACTTCTAAAGTACCAGCAATACACTGCCAGTATTTGACTGATATTATTGAGCAAATAAGATACAAATGTTAAATATCGCCCATATACCGATACTTTTTAAACATTGTCATCCTTGTCAAAACTATTAAGTTTGTACAGTTCATGATTTCCTCCCTGTCAGGAAGGTTAAGGTAAATCAGCTGTTTATTGGTACGTGCTTTCATAGATAGTGAACAAAAATGATTTGAAACGAAAACTCGTAGATTGGTAACCAAACCCTCGTAACTTCAGCTTGGACAAGCTTAAACTACGCGGATTTGGTAATCCAACAATGAAAAATCTCACTTCCGCTTAGCACGTTTATCCTTGTGGTTTTAGGATGCAATCATTTACACGGGTTACCGATAATTGCAGATAAACTTTTGAAAAAAAACTAGATATGGTAAAAATAAACTCGCCAAATTACGCTACGGCTAAGTGACACCCTTCCAGGTGAATAATAACGCAGAATAACTTTTAACGATATTGTCAACAGACTATATCATTAATAGTTAGTGGTCTAAAAAGACTGTTCTTTAGTTTATGGTATGATAGTAAACTTTAAACCAACTATAATCATGGGCGTATCAAGGACTTTGGAATTTTTACGCACTCAGAAGGCGACAACCAAATAAATAGAAAAAGTCGATGTGTGGACTGTGACAAAAGATGAAGCCCTCCGTCCGCTCCCTTATAATGATTTAAGCGTTGGTGAATAATCAAAACATCGTAACTACAGCTTGAAGAAGCTGTAGTTTCGATGTTAAGATCATTCATCAACGTTATTTTTCAACAGATGATTATTTCTTTAACGCACTGGGGTAAACTGCGTAATGGGACTTACGCCCTTGATAATTTGTCATTTGATAAAAGAATAGGTGAAGGGAATGGCATTACAAAATGTTATCTATTGTTGATGTATCGTTGAATTCGAACAGCTTGTCCACTTTTTGATCGCCGGAATAAAAAAATTGAATTATTCGGAAAAGTCAAAGTAACTTGTGCGGAATGATTCGGAAAATAAAAGTAACCTTTGCGAGATCTTCGATACCCTATTTTCAAAATTTACATTGGTGGGTGGGGTAAACTTAGGCGTTGCTTCATAATTTACCATACATAAGACCAAAACCCAAATTTTCATTGCTTGTTTGTAGTCACCTACCATTTTGCCGGCACAAAATAAGTGTTTGATCAATAATATCGTAATCGAATAGAGAAAACACTCCTTACAAATATGTTTAAAAATGATAAATATAATGTGACGGATTAGAAGTTTGTTTCAATTAGGAGATGAAGAGAGGATTATTTTATTATTTCATTGAGACGAGGTGGATTCATACATGAGTGTTGTTAGGTTTTTAGTTTCATACGTCTATGAAATAAACAAATATCATTTTCATGTCTTATAAATTAATACCATGAAGTAAATATGTAAAGATTTGTCAGATAGGAAACAAATTTCTTTCGGGACAACTTTTCGCGGAAGCTAACAAAACAACTGCGTACTCGAAATTATTTTCATTGGTGAATAAAGCCAATTTTTCAGCCAATCAGAACGCAACAATATTGATGGACACAACTAAAATTGAATCATTTTATTCGGCTACAAATTGTGCTGCGAATTTTGCTATTAGAATAGTAGTAACTGCAAAAGGTGTTTTTAAGAAAGTTTTAATAAGTTTAAGTCAAGATGCTTTGGTTGTTCATCAATTTTTAACTGAACAGCTACCAGAGAGGTCATTGATAAACGTAATCATAAGGTCATCTAACCGTTCACACAGTGTTTCTTGGTAGAGATCTAGAATTATTTTTTGGTGAACGAAATTTTCGTTCACCAGTGTTATATACCGTGTATGGAAAATCCTGTAGGATCTTAATAGGTTTTAAATAAAGCAGTACCTCTTAAGATTCAATTTAGTATCTCTAGATACTTCTCTCTACAAATCACTGTTTATTTCGTTAAATGCATGATACTAGCATTCTTCATCAAGTGAAGATAATGAAAATTACCCTTTAAAAACATAAAATTATCTTGGAATGTCTATACGAGCGAATTTTTGATCGGCGTAAGATTCTCGAGACTTGAGAGCAAAAACAAAGTTTGTGTCTGTACACTATATAGACAGATACTATGTTTTGGATTTAAACCTTCGCAATTGCAACTTGTAGTAATTTGCCGGAAATGTGTGTTTATTGAGGTCGTGAACTCTTGAACTTCTACACACGTGATTGGCCATACCACACGTGATGACCTACTACGATTTTACCTGCCTTCTTATGAATGAAGTCTTTGCTTATAAGTTACGAAAGGTCAAATTTACAAACGAATGGAATGTTCCTGTCGTATTTCTCCTATTAAACACGCCCGAGCGCGATGCAAAACGTCGTGGAGGCGCTATTATTTCAGACTCTTTTACTTAATAAAAAAAATACGTATTTTGGTACCTAGGAGAAGCAAACTGTTAACATGTTCGTAATTATCGATTGAAATACGTACGCTATCCAATACGCTTTCCTATTTATCTATTAAGTCTATAGATTTAAAACATGAAATGAAGTGTTAGCTAATGAATTGTAATTCTGTCATTTAAAGTCATCTATCGAAATACGGTCTCCCTCGACCATTAATTGCAGCTTTCAAAAGCAAGTGATTGTGTTAGCAGAAGCCGAGATTATTATTATTGTTATTATTTGTATAAGATAGGAAGTTCCAGACGATGCAATATTCAATGTTCCGCTACCGATGAACAAAGCGGTCTAATAAATCATTACCTATTCACGTATGAAATAAATATTCCTGTATTAAATTCTAAAATTTCGTGATGTGTAAATGCAAGTGTTTCGTTGTGAAAACACAACACTTCTGGAGCTAGCTGGATCACAGCGTGTCGGCACCCTTTGAAGTCCCCAGATTCTTGCAAGCGGCGACGTCGCTTTTGAAATAAGTCACACACGAGATTTTACGGGGGTTTTCCTATTTTATCGGTATGAATTGTGACTAGGATTTAATCATTTGACTCGGATATTTTGTATATTTGCAGAAGGTGAAATGATTTCAGAAATATTTTCGTAACAACGAAAGGGGATTGTTCGCATGTGATTTATGAAGAATTACGAGAAACAGTTTTAATTTTGTGATAAATTTTAACCTTTCGCGCTTCCGGAAGACTGCGCGATTTAGGACGCGCTAGTTTTTTAGCTGTTGAACGATCTTTTAATGACGCAACCAGCCTTATCCTGGTTGGAATTTAAGATAGTTAGCCCACAATCTATTGAACTTTACATCGTGGAGTAGCAGCTATTGAAATTAAATTCGAGACCGGATTTTTCACCACGGACCGTGGACGGTTGGATGTTGTTGATCGTATAGTCAAGGGCCTGGGAATCGTATTCATGGGGGAGCGCGTTTATTAGGGAGGGCGCGTCTAAAAGGTGAATACGGTATATTTAGTCTCATTGAAACATAAAAACGCACCACTTGACCGTGACCAACCTTGATATGAAGTATAATTTAACCCATTGCATACTTGTGTATTGTAAATATCTTCGGTTACGGGTATTTTTGTATCATATTACCCAAATCCCATTCCCTGTTTTTTTTTTATTTTTTTTGTGTTTTTTTTTTTTGTTTGTTTCAAACAAGGCCGGAAAACAGGGGATATAGCAATCTCGGTACCATTTACTGTTAATATATGAATGTCGTAAATAGATAAATAAATAAAAGAATCAAATGAACAAATATCCCAACACGATAGACCTAATTTCAAATTTTAACATCGAATGGATTTTTTTTTCAAAGTACTTGACATCGTAACTACAACTGTATAGTAGCGCTTCTATCCCTCGGGTGGCTCTAGAATTTCCTCAATAAAATCATTCATCTATTTGTTTTGCCGTAAGTATGTAAAATATTACAAAAAATGAAATTTGGATTGTGAATCAATCGCCTGTGGACTGGAGCACCTTAACCTTAACATGGAAATTGGTATTTCTCGCACCAGAACTATAATTAGCATACATCCGTACGTAGCTGCCATCTTCTACCCTCTTGGGTTTACGATTATCCGCCGTTTGGTAGGAACAATAGAATTTAAACAACGACTATATTTGGTCAATTCATTGGCTTTACAAAATACCTTCCTACATAGATTTTATCGGATTGGTTTTTTTGTTGTTGTATTTTTGTTTTTTATTATTATTATTTTTTACGCAATGACCTCAGATAATTATTCTTTCACAAGACTGATTATTACCGAAAGAGACCAAAACCCTGTAATTACAATTGCGAAACAGCGGTCTTTTAATTCGGAGGATGGGGGACCCCATTCAGGTCGTACCAGAGCCAAAGCGGATAACGTTTAAAAGTCAATATGCAGAAAGACTGCTGTTTAATCTGCTAAAATATGGGTTCCGCATGTGGAAATTGAATTATCTTTCTGACTGCTATTTTTTTAATTAAGAAAAGAATCATTAGTCTAGACGCTATAGTTGCCTGTTTTCTTTTCTCTAGGCTTATCGCTCTCTGTCTATCGGTCTGTCTCTGTCTGTCACTCTCTCTACCTTTCTTTTCCTCTCTTTCTCTTTCTTTGAATTTAGAATTTTGACGAGACACTTTCCCTTGATTATTTTTTACATTTATAATTTCTCTTTTCTCAACGAATTCAATATATCACTTTAGAATGCCAACAGATTCGTTCACCATCAGTACTTTCAGTGCTTTGATTTTAAAGAATGTGTTTGAAAGCACAAATATGTTGTAAATGTCAGAAAATAAATCTTTCATCCTATCTCATTTTGACTTAAGCTTGTTGATATTAAACTCAAGCTCGCTCATGCTACCTGAAATAACATACCCCTTTTTCTGATGTGTTGAGGACGGGGCACACGAGACCATCAAACGAGGATAATGTTTTAACAACTAGCTCGGACCGGCTTAATAAAGCTTTTGAATGCTATACTTGGTTAAAACCAACAGAGATATAAAAAAACCTTATGACAGACCATACATGAATATATCGCCTTTTTCGTGGCAGAAAATTATCACAATAAAAATAAATTCCTTGTTTATTTATTATTACAGCTACAGAAAATCGGTATGGCAAACACCAAATCCAGATACGAAAGCATGGACAGTCACAGACAAGCAAACCATGATCGCCACAATGTGTTTCCAAATATTTTAAGCCATTAGAGAAGCTGGAAACAGTTTTTCTCTCTGAGAACTCGGTTACGGCGTCTCTGAGTCATGTGTGTTACAGCAACTGTTACGGAAATAGCGTGATTTTTCAATTATAGCTTCTGTACGAAAACTCGGCAAGGAATAAACAATGGTATCAGTTTGAAATATCCGTCTTCTTAGGTTGTTTTGGATAGTGTTTCTTGCTCCTGTGTATATTTTACTTGATTTTTGAAAATATTAGAGCCTGTGCGTGACATTTCCAACAAATTGAAATGTTTGTGAGGGGTTAACCATCGAGCAGCGTACACAGCCTCATACTGTAAATATAGAATTACCTAATGGTATACAAATACGTTGAGGCCTTATCTATTTACAAAACGAATAGAAAAGACCCTTGACAGACTCTGCAGATGCACAGGCTGGTTAGAGTCTTTGCTTCGTGCACATTCTAAATTGTTGTAAATCTCATGCACAAGCTCATTTATTTTTAAAACTGTTGTAATATTTTAGAGGATGAATGTATGTATCTGCATTAAATAATTTATTAATATTTTCTTGTTTGTGTTCAAATTTTAACAGTTTTCTTGCCTTTATTGTTTTAAGAAATGTGAAATATTAATTATAATGTGAATAGAGTTTAAAGCATATTTTTATTGACATTCTGTGATAGAGTGAATTAATATCAAAGTCCAGCCTTCCATATGTCTTCCCGTCTCTATGTTCGTTCAGAATTATAAAGAAAATCACAAAAAACTCTAGAACTATTCGTCAGATTTTGGTCAAGCGTCGAAAAAATAGCTCTTAGGTCAAACACTTTCAAAATACTTCTAAGAACTACGAAATCCAACCCTTTGGTGGAAGGCAAATAGTTGGAAAAGATTAGTGCCGCGGTTAGAAAACGAAGCCGGGACCCCGGGCCACTGCAACCACTGCGCTATGACGACGCCTCCTTTGGTTTTCATGTTATGACTGTTATCTTTTGCGTCTAGTGACAGAGAATCATGATCATCACTTGAACTATGATCCTTTGAATTATAGTAGTTGTATATAGTTCCGTACCATTTCGGAACTCATGATCTTTCACACTGTTTAACTGGTAGCCCTTTATCTGAGAGACTAGTATCGATAGGTCTAGGGGCAGTTACCTAGTCAATCACTAGTTAACCGAGTTTCTAATTTAATGCCATTTTACGAATTCGTGAAAATCAACTCCCCGCTGGTTTCTACCTTGTTGTTTCGTTTTGAACAAGGTGAAATTAAAGAGGAAACCATTAACTTCAAGGACCGAGTAAATTAGTGCATTTTGCAAAAATTACTTATTCATTCAACGGAAGAAAGATAATCACGACGGTGAAATTTACATTGATATTGAGTTATCTCCCCCATATATCAGGCCACGTGCTGACTCGGAATGGGAGAGGAAGAACGACTTGAATTGCAAAAGTACTCATGCCGGACTTCCACTCACTTTTTTAATTAGCCATCCGATAAACTTTATAAATTACATGCAATCCATTTTATATTAAATATACCTTCTCTCGTATATTTGCGTATATAAATGTTAGCAAACTTATTATCTAGTATTAATAATCCCAATCCACCATTGACTATTTGTTGTAAAAATATTATATGTATACATGTGCCTTGATAGGCAATATTGCCTTTATTTCTTGAAATAAAGATTACATTATGATGAAGGCCATTTTCTACTGGAACAGAAGTTTTAACCATTTTAACTAATTTGACGTCATAGCATTTGTAAACCCTACTACGATTGGTCGTATAAAAGTTAAAAGGTGTTCGGTTGGGACGTTAGTTATAATGGTACAAACTTCAATTCCAATCGAAAACAGTCGAATCGCGATTTCCGGAACTACGCGTCCATTACCATAAGCTAGGTGTCGTCATGCGGACCTATGTTTCTGAAACCAAGGGAGTTTAAGACTCAGCTATTTACTTGAAAGCAAAATGCCACGGTGTTTTGGAACTCAAATAGCGTTATCACGTACGCCTTTTTTACCTTAAAAAAAGTACAAAAACTTAATTACACTGTGCAAACTAGCTAGATTAGATCGAGGGGTTAGCATACAACAACTATTGTAAGTGACAATACATTTATAGTAAAACTTGTGTTAAGCGACCACTAAGGGGACCACCAAAAAAGCGATCGTTTTGGGGAATGGTCGCTTAATACAAAATACCATGATAAATGTGAGTATTCATTTTGTTAGCATTTATAGATGGTCGGTCAAGTCGTACTGAATTCTATGATGTTCGAACCCATTAGAATCGTCTTATTGAGACGATTCTAATGGATTCGAACATCATAAGATTCAATTATAACAAATTTTAGTACAGATTGTCCTCTTTTTCAGAGATTTTGCTTACAGTAAAGGGACTTTTTATGGTGGTCGCTTCATAGAATTGGTCGCTTAATAGACGTGGTCGCTCGAGCAATATCGACTGTATAGGCATTTCAATAGTTTTGCGCTTTACCTTGAAATGGGAATCTGCATCCATGATAAACGCCTTTGAAAATTCTCTATATAAGTTCTCATGTAACGGATCAGTGCGACAGTCCACATTTGCAAAGAAATTGCCGTAGAACGGAAAGTGGATGTATTATGAACATGAAACTTATAGAAAGTCGTCCAAAAGGCGAACTAATATCGTAACTACAGCTTGTTCAGACTGTAGTTGTGGCGTCCTATTCTCCAATCCCCGAAGATTTTTTAACCAAAATGGCTGAGAAAGTAGGAGTTTAACAGCCCTGCGTTCGGGATCACCAAACGGTGCAAACAGTTTTCCAATTATACCCCGCTTTGCACGCATGTGCACGTGCAAAGCGGGGTACAATTGGAAAATTGTTTTCATCATTTGTTGATCCTGAACGCAGGGCAGGCACCTCATTCTAAACGAGAGTTTTGATTGGGCAATCGATTTTTTTACTGACAGCAGCGATCTGTAAGTTAAGAGGACACACGGTACTGGCCCAATCGAACTTCCCAGACTTGTAAAGGGATGTCCGCAGTGGATAAATTTCAATCAAACTTCACATGGATGATCCTCTTTCAAACTTCTTCAAGAAATTAAGATCCAATTAAATTGTGGCTTTAATTGGCGTTAAGCGTTTATTTGAAAAAAAATGTCAGAACAAATTTTACAATAAAACGGTGTGATGTTGCACCATACCTAATATTTATTTAAAAAAAACCGGTTTGACATGTATGTTGACAAAATAAATGGAAATTGGTTCTTTTAAAATAGCCTTATGAGACCGAGTTTTATATCTAAGGTTGTAGTAGTAAATAGAAGGTACATGTGTCTACATTCATTTCAGTTTTTAGGCAAAGTTTATCAAGCCTAAATGAAGTTTTTGGTTTTGAACAAAATATCCCTTTTTTATGATGATTTGGCTATATTGTTATGAAGTGGGACCTCTAATGTTGTGCGCCTGCTTGTGTTCATTTACAGCTTCAATTTGATATTATTATTTGGTTGGGCAAACCGTCATTTTTGTAAGAAGAAGGAGCATTAAAATTGGTTTAAAAACTCTTGACATGAACCTTAACAATTTGATATCTAACACGAAATAGTCATCGAAGTATGTTAGTTAACCCTTTGCTGTTTAATCCCTGCTTTTTACGTGTCTGTGATTTTATGATTGAGAAAACATTGTGAAAAAAGAAGAAATTGCTTCTGACAAGCAATTTCTTCTTTTTCCACACTATTTTCTACCCTACTGAATGGTTATTTTTCTAATTAAATCAACTTTTAATTTTCTCGTCTGCAAAACCTTTGAATTTTGACAGGTCCAAAATTTTGTAAAACAGGAAAGGGTTATCGGAGAAGTATCCGGGTATTTCTGAGATCGAAATGATGAAACTTCTAAAAAATGCGACTTTTGCAAAGTATTGTTCTCAATTTTGATCGCTTGTTACAGACGCCCAAAAGTAAATTTAGAACCCAAATTTCTCACAGAATGCGCCAAATTTAACAGTCAGTTCTGTAGAAATAAGATATTTTATTGGATGACAACAAAAATGCTAAAATATCATCATGAATTCAAGATAGCAATTAGGAAGTTGGTTTCGACATGGACTGAGAATACAACCAAATGGACAAAATGAACCTAGCAGACTAGACTAGACAAGCAAAGACTGAAAATCTGACGACAAAACATTGGGTTCATTGCCTTTTTTTTGGAATTGCACTGTTCCCGCTCTTTAACCCTTTCCTGTTTTTTTTAATTTTGGACCTGTCCAAATTCAAAGGTTTTGCAGACGAAAATTTAAAGTGGAATTAATTTGAAAAATAAGCATTCTGTAGGGTAGAAAAAAATGTGGAAAAAGAAGAAATTGCTTGTCAGAAGCAATTTCTTCTTTTTTCACAATATTTTCTCAATCATAAAATCACAGGCACGTTAAAAGCAGGGATTAAACAGGAAAGGGTTAAAGTTTCGGGTATACATAAGAGGAAGAGTTCCATTGAATTCCAATGAAATTATATTGAAAATCTTTATTTTCTGCCCTTACCCGCCTGTCACGCCGTACTTACCCGGATTACCCATCCATGTAGGAGAGACCAGGGTTAGTTGATACCGGCACAGGGCTAGTTGATACACCCCGCCATTTCAGTGAGGACCTAAAGATTATTAGAAGTTGCACTTGCCTTTTTTTAGATTAAACGTGTCATCTCGGACATTTTGTTATACTCTTATGCATTTGCGACTATTCTATGGAGTTTATAAAGCGTCCATTTTTGTATTTTATGACTACTTTTAGAAGAAACATAATATTTTGGATGTTTCCTAAATTTGTTGTGTAATTCATACCAAAGAAAAGTTAAAGAATTCTATACGGTTCACTGTAGGGGAGACAGCTATGTCGGTAAGCTTTACAGGGGAGTTAATTGGACCGGTCCTTACACTGAAAGTTTAAAGGAGACTTAGAATATATATAATGTTGATCAGGGGCTAGTGATACACAACCGTCGGATACGGTATCAGTTGTTACATTGTTTTATGAAGTCTCTGGCTATCCAAATTGTACATTTTATGCTAAAATAAACTCAATTAAAGTCACATATTGCTGCATTAGATACCCAAAACTTTGAGTTCGATTCTCGGGAGCGGCTATCTATCTTGGTTCTTTCATTGGCCCACATATTCGGCGCGAGTACTAATGAATTTTCCAGGAAGCAGAATCAGGAGGGATTAACCTAAGTTGTAAAAACTTGTTTCCCAATCGAAGTAAAATAAATTTTTATAGGTATAAACCAAAACCATTCAGGAGATACCTAAAACCTCAAATACAGTTTGTCTGAATAATAAGATGTGGTTATGAGATGAGATATTGCCCTTTAACTCGATGTCAGGGTGGATTTAACTAATGTTTTGAGAACGAACAATTCTGATAATGCATAAGCACCTAAAAAAGACCAAATACATTATACATAATGTAGACTACTTGAAATAAACAAGACTAAACAATAATCCATTCATTCGTCCATCCGATAAAGCCACCCATCTATCCCTCGATCCACCAATCAATCTGATGATCAACGAGTAAATCCATCCACCCATCCATCCATCAAACCATCCATCCGCCCGTCCGTCCATCCATCCATCCATCCATCCATCCATCCATCCATCCATCCATCCATCCACCAATCAATCAATCAATCAATCAATCAATCCGCTTTCACCAAACAAATCAACGTGTAAATCAATCAATCAACGAGTAAATCAATCAATCGATCAATCGATCAAACAATGCGGTGCTCTATGGTGCTCCATGATGGTATTTATTCTACTGTCACGTTAAAAATGAAAGTAAACTTTATGCAGGTAAAACACACGGGATTGTATGACGTCATTATTTTAACATGGCGGAAATCATTTATCCACTCTCACTAATAAATGTAAATATTGTTTTATTTAAGTGTGTGATTTGCTGATTTGGATGTAAGTATTTAAAATTTATATAGTTTTGCAATAGTTGAATTTATAATTATACTGTCCAATGCGACAGTGTATAAGTTCATATGAAAACCGTTTATTTCCTGCTCCGTAATTTGTTCAACTAAGGTTTAAATTGTGGGTGGGGTAAGATTGTAGTGATGAAAATATAACCAGCATAAAACCGATTCAATTGTTTCCAGATTATAACATTTGTCTAAGTTATATTCGTATCCTTAAACTTAATAATTTAAAAAGAATAATTAATTTGGATGATGTTTCTAACTGTTTGATTCATATATTGTCCTATTTGCTGTCTGGCCTTTGACTCCAATGTTATCATTATTCCTCTCGCAGTACTTAATAAGCATCTTTGATTTTTTAGGAGTATTCATGTAAGGTATGTTTGACAAACTTTGTCAACTTTTCAAAAAGTATCATCTCAGTAAAACACTGGATAGAGGGTTTGTCCAAACCATAGCAGAATGTTACGGTGTCCTGTCAACTCGGCCTGTTAAAAACTTGGCCCGTCAACTCGGCCTGTATATACTTATATAGTGTTTAGCCTAGTAAACTATAAGCACACTTATCAGATAGTTAATCCATGTGTGCAATGTAGGCCTACTAAAAGGAGGTGCAAATTCAATTGATGACTAAAATCTACGATCGTCATATTTGATACGCATATAACTTGTCATCTTCTTTTTTGCTTAAGAAAAATAATTTGAAAAAAAATGAATAAAAGGTGAATTAAGTATTTAATTATATCTATTTTATCTCATATTTATCATCGTACAAATGCCATATAATAGTAAAATAAGATTATTATTGTTAAAAACCTTTTTAACAAGTGACTATTAATCTAAAATAAAGCACATAAGGTCCCAAAAATATTCACATTGCATCGTCATACATGTACCTATATAATACATAAACAGGCCGAGTTGACGGGCCGAGTTAACGGGCCGAGTTGACGGGCCGAGTTATTCACAGGCCGAGTTGACTTTGAACCGAATGTTACAAGGAAAACGCCTTTCAGAATATAATAATTGATACTATTGAGGGGATACACAGGGCTCGTTCTAGTATTTGAAATTAGGGAGTATTTGACCCCTTACCCATTACTTACCCATTAATCTCTGGGGGTCAAAGCAGATTTTAAAGGGGTCAAAATAGCAGAATGAGCAAATCATGTGTAGAATTTTGTAGGTATAGGAGTCAATTAGCTTTTTCTTGTAAAGATAGGAAGCAATGAATTGATTTGTAAAATTTTAAATAGTCTATAGGTGGTATAAAAAAGTTTTGACTCTCAGAAAATTCTCTCAAGGGGGTCACAATGACCCCCTTGTGAGAAATTTCTAGGGTCAAAATAAGATATTGTCAGATTTTTGAGGGTCAAAACCCTGGTTTAAGGGTCAAACACGAGCCCTGGATACAGATGTCAGTTATTCTAATATCATAGGGACATTGGACAAACCAAGTGAACATAAAAAAGGAAAGGACACAAACAAAAGTGCTGTGACTGTCTGTGGTCTAGAGATAGAATAAAGGCTTCTTAATCGTGGGTTTGATTCCAAAGAGAGGTTCTTGACACATTGTAACTATTTTTGACATTTTCCTTTTTATGCCCCTACATAGGTAGAATGGGGGGCATATTAATTTATTACCTAAGTGTTTGTCCATTTGCCCCTCACAAAACATTTGCATTATATTTTGATTTGTAACTTTTGATTTGCAACCCTTCATATTTCACATGACTACAGTGCTGTCGGCTTATCCTGCGCACTTAAGAAACTCGAGAACAAAATTATGTAAAAGATTTTTTGTCTGGAACAAAATGTCACTAAAATTACACAATCCGGCGATGAACAGAGGCACCCTTGTGTTTTATCAATGCAGTTCTCGACGGCTAAACCAGTGCAGTCAAGGAAAGAACCTTACTTTAATGCTTGTAAACTGTTAGAATTAAAAAGAGAAACGCATATACAAAAACAAGAAAATCTGATTACTTTAGAATAAAATTGTGGACATTTTTGTTTGAAATATTTGAACGATCAAATTTTTTAATTTTGAAAAACAGGTTGTTTTGCTTTTAGCTTTAGCTGCCATTTTCTAGGTTTATATGACGTCATATAGCTGCGCAGCTTTAGACGACACGCAGGATTTTCCGACGCGAGTGTATAGTTGTGTCCCATTAATCCAGTCAGTTTGGCTTCCTACGGGGGTGTCTGGAGTAACAATTTTTACATATATATATAATTTTTACAGATATTTATAATGACACCTTTTAGTTGATCCATTGCTCAGAAACATGTAAACGCAGAATGGTCCCTGACTGATTTTTGATATACGATAACGAAGTGTCCATTCAACATCATGGCGTGGGTAGTCGGTACCATATTGATTTTTATTTTGGAGTAGGTTAAATCGCTATGAGAATGTACTGGAAATCATCTTTCTGCTAACACTGTACATAAATTTCAACAGGCCGTTTGGCCCATCTGTTTGATTTTTTCTGCGCCGTCTGCAATTTTTGGGGGGCATTCCCGCGATGGCGCAGCCTGAGCAGAACTCTGCTTCATTGCTGGCTTTCATCTCTCGTTTTGCATATGAAAAAAAGGCCCAAAAATGCGACTCGCAGAAAAATTAAAGTGCTGTTTTTTTCTACTCGCATTCATGAATTTTAACTCGTGTTTTGCGAGTATACAAGTGCTAAATTCAGACCCTGCAGACTGATGTCCTGTTGGTTGCTTAGACTGAGAGTCTTTGCTACTTATCAAGTAAATTGTAATGTACAAAAATAATCTGCAGCCAAGTATAACCACCTTGAATGTTTATTTACATGTGTCAAGCAAAGTCTTGAGGAAAGGTGCTAATCTATTCACAGCAAGTCGCGATAGATAGTAACACATCTTGTTTTGTTTTCAGAGTGTAACATTTTAAAGAAGAAATTAATGGCCTTGTCAACAACTCAAGCGCCAGTCTATGTAAGTATGATTAGAGTTTCAATTCAGCCTCAATATTGTTGTAATCTTGCTTTTATATGAACCTTTGCATAACAATTTCACATGTTTGCAAAGCAAAGACTCTAGCCAGAGAGTGCATCCACAAAGTCACACTTTACTATATCGATGGTTCAGTGCAAAACAGTTGTAACTGCCTATAAACATGTAGGCATTTACAACTGTTTTGCACTGAACCATGTATATTCTTTAAAAATAGATGGATATAGTCTAAGGTCCTCTTTAGAGGGTCAGGGCATTTTAATGGTTCAATTTGTAGCCACAACATTTGTTTTCCTTGAGAAATAACTGTTTAAGACTAGCTTTACTCCCTGTAATCTAAACCTCCTTTATACCAAAACACGGGAGTAGATTTAATTCAGTGTTAATAACAGACTGGACTCCAGTGTCAGGGATCCAGCGGTCAAATCCCCATATGGCTAGTCTTCTTTTGAATGAGAGATGAAAAGGATTCTTTTTTTTACAAGAAGAATGAAAGGATTAGTCAAACTTTTTATTTACATGTTAAAAATCAGGGACATGGAGGATGAATCAGTCATCTGCCCGGACAAGTGGAGAATTATTAGCACTAAATTTTAATGCTTAGTGTCTGGGTAAATACTGATAAAAGACAAAAAAAGACCCTCCCAACAAACAAAAGATTAATATAAGTTTGCAATAACTGAAACTGTAAACATTCTTGTACCTTTATTTCTAATAATAACTTCTGGTTTTTAGCTCCACTGGCCGAAGGCCAGCGAGCTATTGTCATGGCGGAGTGTCCGTCGTGTGTCCGTGCGTCCGTCCGTAAACTTTTTCTTTAAACATCTTCTCCTCCCAAACCAATGGGCGGAACCAAACTTCGTACAAATGATCCTTAGATGGCCCCCTTCTTAAATTGTTCAAAGAATTTTGATTGGCCCCCAAATATGGGCGTGGCAGGGCGTGGCATTTTTTCCCTTTGAAATCTTTAAAAATCTTCTCCTCCCAAACCATTGGGCCGATTTCAATGAAACTTGGCAAGGATGTTCCTTGGGTGACCCTTTACTTAAATTGTTCAAGAAATTTTGATTGGTTTATAAATATGGGCGTGGCAGGGCAGGGCTTATTTTGAGCCCGAAATCTTTGAACAACATCTTCTCCTGAACTACTGGGCCGATTTCAATGAAACTTTATCAGAATGTTCCTTGGGTGACCCTTTACTTAAATTGTTCATGAAATTTTGATTGGTCCATGAATATGGGCGTGGCAGGTTGGGGCTATTTTGAGCCCGAAATCTTTGAATGACATCTCCTCCTGAACCACTGGGCCGATTTCAATGAAACTTTAACAGAATATTCCTTTGGTGACCCTTTACTTAAATTGTTCAAGAAATTTTGATATGACTTAAAATATGGGCGTGGCAGGGCGGGGCCTATTTTGAGCCCCAAATTTTCAAATGACATTTTCTCCTAAACCACTTGGCTGATTTCAATGAAACTTTACCAGAATGTTCCTTGAGTGTCTCTTTTCAAAAGTTATTTGCTAAATTTTAATAGGCCTATAAATTAGGGCGTGGCAGGGCGGGGCTTATATTGAGGCCAAAATCTTTGAATGATATCTCCTCCGGAACCACTCAGCCAATTTCAATGAAACTTTACCAGAATGCTTCTTGGGTGACTATTTACTTAAATTGTTCAAGAAACTTTGTTTGGTTCATAAATATGGGCATGTCAGGTGGGGCCTATTTTGAGCCCGAAATCTTTGAATGACATCTTCTGAACCTTATGTTTTAATAAGATGGGTAAAGGGTTGCAGGTTCATTGTGATTGAGTATTTTGGTGCAATATCGACCAGAACCATTTAATCATTACTAAATAGGTCTTAGGAGATTTTGGAGTGTTAATGTATTCATTTAAAGTAAGCTTTATTTAATGAAAGTCGAAAGATTTTAAAGCCAGTGGAGCGATACAGGCCCTCTTGGGCCTCTTGTCTTATGATATAGGGTTGCCGTCAGCGCATTTGGTAGAGCATCAGACTTTCATTATAGAGGTCTCGGGTTCGATCCCAGACTGCATCACTCAATCTTTCTGACAGTTTGTCTCTCACTGATGGATTGATAATCATAGACCTATGAGATAGACGCTGGAGGCTAGGAAAGGATGTGATGGACTGATGGTAGTACTGGTGAGATAAATTCATTGGTAGGTGCTCCAGCTGCCGTGATATAACTGAAAAATTGTTGAAAGAGGTGTAAATCTCCTTTCAATCAATCAATAAATCTTATGATATAGCCTGGTACTGGAAAATCTTAAATGTAAATTGATCTGAAATGCTTTTCATGTTTTTTATTTATATCTTCGATTTCTTTAGTCGCCCAGTCATGATGGTTGAATTGTACATAAAAAAATCCATGATATGTTTGTTGATAAATAGATTATTTCACTTGTCCAGATCATTATACTGGTATTCAAGACTGGAATTTGAAATCATTTTGATGACGTTAATTTAATACTTTGTTTCATCTGCACTCTAAAATGTAGTCTTCTGAGATAAGTAAGTTTTTATTAAAAAAAAAAATCCATAGGCCTATCAAAGGGCAAGTGATAGTCAAAGTAGGACAAGTAACTTTTTCAAGTCACTTGCCCTGCAGGACAAGTGCCTTTTTCTGAATTCTTTGGACCCTGTGATGTCCATGTTTGTTTATCACAAAAAGTAATTGAAAAAATGGAAAGAAAGCACAAAAAACCCCTAAAATTCCCAAAGTTTAAATATAGTTGAAACAAAATCCTACACTTGTAGACATTTAACAAATATTTAAAAAAGAAAGACATTTATTCAACTAGTGCAAGTACTTAACCCTTGTCATGCTGAACCCGGAATATTCCTGCTTTGGCAGGAGCCTTAGATAAACATCAGCCTGCACATATGTGCAGTCTGATGTTAGTCTACACCACCTGTTTCTCACCTTCAAACAAGAATTGTCAATAGATTTAGTTTTTCAAATAAAAATTAACGAACAGTTGCTACTTTCAGTACTTTTTGCCTTTTGATTTGATGAAAACTTTGAGCCAAAATTTATTCAGCATGACAAGGGTTAAACGCACACACACACACAAACCTATAACAGTTAAACTGTTAGAAAAATGTTTGAAATCAACTTGATGTTGGAAAGCTGTGGATTGATTGATTGATTGAATGGAGTTTAACACCGCTTTCAACATTTTTTCAGTTATATTGCGGTGGCTGAAGCACCTAACAATGGTTTCCTGGTATTTCTCTCACCAGTACAACCATCACATCCTTTCCTAGCCTCCAGCTGCTATCTCACATAGGTCTACGATTATCAACCCATTGGTGAGAGACAAATAGTAGAAAAGAATGAGTGCCGCCGTTGGGGATCGAACCTGGAAAGCTTTGGAAGATATCTTTATGTTTAATTTTAGCCATAGATTTTCGATTTTACACCATCAACATAGCGGTACACAAATTTCTGTGTGTGCCTATAACTTACAACACTTAAGCATTGAAATTATGTAATAAACAACTAAATTACTACAATTACTTCATATTCTCCTGCTAACAATGTAAATGGAAAAGCAACACAACCCCTACCCCCTTTCCAAAAAAACAACAAAAAAAGCCCACAAAACAAGTCATTCCAATTTCAAAGTTTTTCATCAGCAACAGACTACCTTAATAGTGTAAATTTTTGCATGGTCACATTCAGACAGTCAACCCATCTCTATTCACAGATTGCTGCTGTCATTTAATCACTTGACCAATCAAAACTCTCATATTATGTGACAAATCTGTTGACCTTCACTATTTTCACCATTTTGTTTCGTTCATATGCATTGATGGGCAGGCAACCTATATGTCATAACTGCAGATTAAACAGGGTTAACATTTGAGGGATGTGGGATGACAGAGGCTAAGCTCTTTTGCAAGCAATCCATCAATTATCAAGTTCCTTAAAGATGTTTGTGTGAATCTATAATTACTAGTTTAACATTTTTCAGGGTGGGACCAGTTTGACAATCCAGTTCCCAGAAGATAGGGTGTTACCCGGTGAGGCCAAGTTTTATCTCGTGTACGAGGGCTCTGTTCAAAGACATGTGACCACAGCAAGACTAGATGTGTCAAATAAACTACATTCTGTTGTACCAGGTATGCTTTACATGTATTTTTAATACTCAATCCAACTCATTAAGAACAAGCCAATTAATCAAATGATTACTTCAAGAAATTCTTTGCAAAGTTCCAAGATCAAGGTCACGGCTCAAGGACAAATATGTTGGACTTGTCCAGAGCATAGCTCCAACATTTATGGATAGATTTCAAAATTACTTGGCATAGTTATTCTCCATCATGAGTAGATGTTCCATTTGAAAAATAGTTTTGGATGTCTTCTAGGGCAAGGTCACAGCTTAGGGTCGAGGTCGAAAGTGAGCTTTTCTGGAGGATTGCAAAACGTTTAGGCCAAGATAAATTCTTCAATGAGTAGATATGCTAGAATGAGTAAATTTAGAGATTTTTCAAAGGTCAAGTACGGGGCCAAGGTGAAATTGATTGTATCAGGTATATTCTTATAATTGAGTCTGTGCGCCTATATTCCAACAATTTATCTTATAACTATAGAAATAGCCGTGTGATAACATCCCGTATGATATTTTTATGATATCACATAGTTATTTTTAGAACAATAATATCATGCAGTTATTTTTAGAAACTTGCATTTCAGTTAGAAACATTGACAAAACAAGACAAAAAGAGGTTAAAAGATAAATATAATACATACTAAGTGTATTGTATGAAAAAATATCTAACTCAGTTGTGAGAATTGATAATTGTCTTGGCAGAGCCTCGACAATGATCAATTCTCCCAACCTCGTTAGATATTTTTTTCAAACAAAACACTAAGTACGTATTATATATATATAACATATCCATGAGGTGCAAACATTTAGAAGCATAGACAGTAACTTTGTATAACTAGAAGATTGCTGAAATATCTACAAATATTTTAAGACCTTATCTATCTTCAAATTGCATAGTGAAGACTCTGGTCAGACTGTGCGGATGCAGGGCTGTTCTTAGAGAAAGCTGAGGTATTGCTATAGCCTTGGCATCATTGTTGCCATCGTCTTTGTGCGAAAACTGTGACATTTTGTGATATCTCTGGTTCTACTAAAGACATTCACTTGAAATTTGGCATACATAATCACTATCAAAAGAGGAACCTTTACTACCAAGAGGGATAACTCTTGATGTATTTTGTGCAAACTATATCCCTTTTTTATGTAGATTTTCTATCCACTTCACTAAGCACCCAACAGAAAAGCGTAGGCAGCTAGAAATAATATTAATTGGATCCTGGAGATGCAACAGTCTCATGTTTGTATGAAAGGGTTGAGAAAGGGTAGAAATACCGTTTAAATGAAGAAAATACTTGGTTCCATCAATGATAATGTTTTCTCAAAATGTGTTTGTTCATTTTTACCTCCACTGGCCAAAAGCCAGCAAGCTATTGTCATGGCGGAGTGTCTGTCATGCATCAGTGCGTCCGTCCATCCATGCATAAACTTTTTCTTTAAACACCATCTCCTTCCAAACCAATGGGCAGATTTTGATGAAACTTGGTAGAAATGATCCTTCGATGACCCTCTTCTTAAATTGTAAAAGAAATTTTGATTGACCCCCAAATATGGCATTGCAATTCTTCTTAGTAAAATCTTTAAAAATCTTTTTGTCCTGTTGGGCTAATTTTCATGAAACTTGGCATGAATGTGCCTTGGGTGACCCTATACTTAAATTGTAAAAGAAATTTTGATTGATCCCAAAATATGGGCATGGCAGGGGGAGGCATTTTTTCATAGTAAAATTTTTAAAAATCTTCTCCTAAACCATTGGGCCGATTTCTATGAAACTTGGCATGAATGTGCATTGGGTGACCCTTTACTGAAATTGTTCAAGGAATTTTTAATGACCCCCAAATATGGGCATGGCAGGGCTGGGCATTTTTAGCTTGGCTGTTTTCGTAGAAAACCAGAGGTATTGCTATAGCCTTGACGTTGTCGTCCTTGTCGTCGTCGTCGTCTTGCAAAAACTTTGACATTTTGTGATATCTCTGGTTCTACTGAAAGCAATTACTTGAAACTTGGCACACATGTTCACAAACCTATACTAACAAGGGGGATAACTCTAGGTGCATTTTGAACAAATTATGCCCCTTTTTCCAACTTAGATTTTTTCCCACCATCCAGCATTCAACATCTGAGCGTAGGCACCCGTAGGCTGTGCTCTTGTTTCACATTAAAAGCTTTAAAAAATCTTCTCCAAAACCATTAGGCTGATTTTCATGAAACTTGGCAAGGATGGTCCTAAGGTGACCCTTTATTTAAATTGTTAAAGAAATTTTGATTGACCCCCGAAATATTGGTGTGGCAGGGCTGGGCATTTTTCCACATTTAAATCTTAAAAAATCTTTTTTCTCCCAAACCATTGGGCCGATTTCAATGAAACTTGGCATGAATGTTTCTTGGGTGAAACTTTACTTAAATTGTTAAAGAAATTTTGAATGACCCCCCCCAAATGAGTTGTGGCAGGGCTGGGCATTTTTTTTACCGTTATCTTTAAAATTCTTCTCCTCTTAAACCATTGAGCTGATTTCAATGATACTTGGTATGAATGTTCCTTTGGTGACCTTTAACTTAAATTGTTCAAGAAATTTTTATTGACTCCTGATTATGGATGTTGCAGGGCGAGGCATTTTTTTCATGTTAGAATCTTTAAAAAATCTTCTCTTTCCAAACCATTGGGAGAATTGCAATGTTTCTTGGCATGGATGTTCCTTGGGTGACCTTTTACTTAAATTGTTCAAGGAATTCTGATTGCCCCCCCCCCCCCAAATATGGGGCAGGCAGGGCGAAAGTCAGGGGTTAATAAAGCAAGTGGAGCGATACAGGCCCTCTGTGGCCTATTGTTTCTTGTGAACCAGTGTATTTTTATCCTGGACAAATAGAAAAGCATCTTCTTCTTGTCCTTTGACAAGTGGAGAAAATCTGTATTTGCACACCTCTGCCCAATTCATCTTCAAGTATTTTTAAGATGATTTCTTATAAAACTGCAAACACTTTGCATTGTCCTAAAATAATTATTTCTATCAATTTGGACCAGTTAAAAATTCATTAATACAGAGAAAGGTTTAAGCGAGAGAAAGTGGTTGACCATTACTAGGGTATAAATCAGTTAAAGTTGAAGTAGTGTTGGATTAGTGATAACCATTTCAATAAACTTGTTGAATATCACCCTGTAAGCATATTGACTTCTGTCATACAATGATTGATACCAGAGTACTACAAACTGATAAATCACAGAGCCATTTGGTCCTGATCAGGGAAAAATAGATCATACTCTTCAAAGTCCCAAGTTTGTTTATCAGGGTTTCAGTGCTATACTGTGCTAAATGTCTTTTCATATATGGACATTTACAGGCAGTTACAACTGTTTTGTTCTGAGCAATCAATATATCACATTAATTTTGTATTCTTTTTTTTTAAACCCCTTACCAGACTACATTTAATTTTATAGCTCAGTATATGTTTATCGGCAGTTGCCACTGTTTCAAACTGAGCCATCAAATTGTATTACCACATTTCCTCTAATAATAGTATCCTCTCTAATTGTAGCACCCCTTCATTTTTTTACTAAAGAAACCCACTTCAAATGACTAAATGTAATAAACTTTTTGAGAATTCTACTTTGAAACGAATTTCTTCTAAACAATGATTTTTATGATTGTTTAGAGGAAATTCACGTCAAATTAAAGGGAAATACTAGATAAAAGCTCCCAGACCATGTCATGTATAGCTCCCAGGAGCGTTTATCAGGAGAAATATGGTAGTCTGGTCCAAATTCCTTCCTACTGCAGACTAGTGAGATCACAATTTCATATAGACAAACTTCCGAAAAGGCTTGACTCACTGTGTAGGAGTATAATTTGGTAAATGGATGAATTAATTTTTACAAAAAATTCTTCTCTTACCAAAGTGTTTTCCATTTCCATTTTTAAGGGGAGCCAAAAAGTCCTTGTGGCTCATTCTTTGTCTCCCATCAAGAATGATAAATATGAGGAATTCATTGCTAGGTACACCAGCTGTGGTATATGACTGTTAAAAGCATTTTTAACCCCAATCAAACAAATGAACTGATTTGCTCCCTTCTTTCTGTACCCTCGACGGCGACACTCATTCTTACTGACTATTTGTCTCCCACCAATGGGTCGATAAATCATATACCTATGTGGCATAGCAGCTGGAGGCTAGGAAAATGTAATGGTAGTACTGATGTGAGAAATACGGGAATCCATTGTTAGGTTCTCCATCTGCTGTGATATAACTGAAAGATTTTCAAAATGGCCTAAACCCCCATTCAAACAAACAAAACAAATCTATCTATACCACTGGTAAAATGTCAAGATTGAGGAAACAATTTAATAATTCATAAACCACAAATTGTACATGAATTATGCAATGACATTAGGAGTGTAAAATGTAACTTCTATAATTGGCTGCTGTTTATCCTTTATCTAATGACAGAATATGTGCCCTTCTCATGCTGTTCATGCTGCCATCATAGCCCAGCTGGTAGTGCATCAGACTGTCATTCTAGAGGTCACTGGTTCATTAACCCTGACAGCAGTACTCATTTTTCTGACTATTTTTCTCTCATCAATTGGTTGATAGTCGAAGACTTATGTGGGATATCAGCTGGAGGCTAGGAAAGGATGTAATGGTTGTACTGGTGTGAGAAATACCAGGATTCCATTGTAAGGTGCTCAGGTCTACGCAATCTAACTGAAAGATTGTTGAAAGTGGTGTAAAACCCATGCTGTTTATGGCAAATTTCTGCTGTACACAGTACCTTTGTCTGACAGTGTAGCCCAAGATCAGCCTGCACAGATTTGCAGTCTGATCTTAGCATACACTGCCTGTATTGAAAAGCTTTCTACAAATTGCTGCAGGAAAATGATGAATCAGACTTGTTAAATCTTTCCCATAAATTAGCAAGTAACATTAAGGATTTATGATTTGACTGATTTGTTTCAAAAATCAATCAGGGCTGTGCCCAAGATCACAAATCATTAGAGGGTGCTTCAAACATGTAAACTTCTGTCACTCAAATGCACATGCAAAACATGTAACCATTTATTTAGCATTTACAGTATTTTGTTGTCTAAAATGCGGATTGAGGTGAAAGTTAAATTCTAAATCTAGTAGCTACAGCTGTAAGGAAGCTTTAGTTACAAGGTTTTTGAATATTTTGAATAGGAGCAACAATCATTTGTGAACAAGGAAGAAATATTAAATCTGTTTAGGGTTAGAGAAACATTGTATCTGTAGCTCATTCCGCCATTTATTACAAGGCTAATGCAGACTATAGGATAGTTTGTACATAGGTGAAGAATTCCCATGCTTGCCCTTGTCCAATAGGGCTTTTCTACATGCAGACAAGTACATTATTTAATGCCACTTAGAGCAAATTCTGGAACGGTACTGAATAAATCTTATAGATTAGGTAGCCTAATGTTTGTGTTGTAGGTTAGAAACTTTGTTTTTAAATGAAGAAAATAATGGGCTCTAGCATTTTCTTCATTTAAGACAATGTTTTCTCAATATTCATCTTTTCTCTTTTTTGTGGACAAGTGCATTTTGATCTAATAGACAAGTAGAAAATCGAAGTTAACTTGTCCTGGGACAAGTGAAAAAAAAAAGTTGTTCCACACCCCTTCTTTATAGCTTGTATACATAACTTAATGTATCAAAAGGTGCAGAAATTGTATAAAACACTAGTTTTGTGTGAGAAACAGTTGCCCCAAATTTTCACAGTTTATGGGGTGTAAAATGCAGTCAACAATCTGTCCAAAACCAAAATTTGTCCTGAAACTATGTCTATTATGGATTATTTACTATCATATTTAAAACTTCATAATATTAAAACCTTAACCATTATCCAGAAAAAATACCGTTTTTATCCTAATAAATGCTCCCGGATTCTATACATAACATGAACAGGGAGCTTTTTATTTAGTATGCATTTTCTGATTTTAAAAGATATAAATGATTGTTTAGAGGAAATTAATTTCAAATTTGAGAAGAACCTCAAAAAGTTTCTGAAATTTAGGAATTTGAAGTGGATTTTCTTGTTACAAAAATGTAGGGGTCCTACTCTTAGGGAAAGTGCTATTATTAGGGGAAATACTGTAGCTGTAGACTGGTCTGGATAATTGAGAATTGAAAGACAAAAATTTAAGATGTATCTTTGAGGTTACTTAACCCTTGTCATGCTGAACCCGGAATATTCCTGCTTTGGCAGGAGCTATAGACCAACATCAGTCTGCACATATGTGCAGTCTGATGTTAGTCTATACCACCTGTTTCTCACTTTCAAACCAGAATTGTCAATAGATTAAGTTTTTCAAATAAATGTTGACCTACAGGTGGTACTTTCAGTGCTTTTTGTCCTTTGATTTTGATGAAAATTTTAGCCAAAATTTATTCAGCATGACAAGGATTAAGTGCCCTTTTAGCAGATATCCAGGTGATGTGCTAATACCATTTGCTTGCCCTTATCAGGGGTATAATTTCATCTTTATAACAAATATACAAATATCTGTGTGATAACATACCGTATGATATTTTTATGATATCTCATGGATATTTTTAGAACAATGACATAATGAGGTTATTTTTAGACACATGCTTTTCTGTTAGAAACATTGACGAAAACAAGGCAAATAGCGATTTTAAGATAAATCGTGTATTTCATGAAAAAATATCTTGCTTGGTTGTGGGAATTGATATATATGCATACCTATGCTACTTTCTCTCTAAAACTTTGTATCATTTTTACACAGAAACAAACAAGAAAATGAAGCAAATGGGAGAATAAAGGACCATAATGTTCCTCTTGTTTTAATTACAGGACACTCGTTAGAAGAGCAAGTACAACTAAGTGCCATCAGCTTTTACGGAGATGAAAAAACACTTTTAGTGACCAGTCCATTCCATTTTCACAATGACGGTGCATTTTATCTATCCCAGTATTTGATTGAAAGTGTGTATAATTCGACTGCGTTAGATAGTCTTGAATTAATAAAGACTGACAGCTTTGATTTGGCCAATGAAGATTTATCCACGTTGGATCATCGACTCAGCCGTGCTCTTGCCCAATCAGAATTTCCAGAGTTTTGGTCCGTATTAGGTGCAGATGAAGGAAAAGGTTAGTATATAGCTACATATTGGTGCTTTATTTAGATAATAAAGATACAGTGAATATTGCTCATGCTACCACATCTATTAAGCCACCAATTCTATTAAGCAACAACCATAAAAAGTCCCCTTCACTGTAAGCTAAATCTCTGAAAAAGAGGACATTTATTAATAATTAACATAAAAATGTTATTATTGAATCTTATGATGGTGGAGCCAATTGGAATCGTCTCAATAAGACAATTCTAATGGGTTCGAACATCATAGAATTCAGTACTACTTGACCGACAATCTATAAATGCTATCAAAATGAACACTCACATCTATATGATATTTTGTATTAAGCGACCGTTCCAGTGTGGTGTCCTTGGTCTAGTGGTAGAGCGTCGGCCTCTTGACCCAAAGGTCCCGAGTTTGATTCCCGGGAGCTGCTATCGATCTTGGTTCTTTCATTGGCCCACACATTCAGCGCGAGTACTGGTGAATTTTCCAGGAAGCAGAATCAAGAGGGATTAATCTAAGTTGTAAGAACTTGTTTCCCAATCAATGTAAAATAAATAGGTTTAAACCAGACCGTTCCCATAAACAACTGCTTTATGGTGGTCTTCTTAGTGGTTGCTTAACACAAGTTTTACTGTATTTGAAAAGTATATGCACATCCTTTGTTGTGGGTACTCATTTGACTCATCTTATTGAGATTATTCCAATGAGTACCTTCAATATAGGGTTTCAATGAGAAATAAAGATTTTAGATCAGCATAACCCCCTCGTATCTGTACTTCTGTAAGTCAAAGAACATTTGTACAAACAGCTAAGTGCAAGACTTTTGTAAGTGTTCATTGTGAAGTAACATAATTATGTAAACTGTATTTCTTCTGCATAACTTTTGGGGTGCTCTTTTTTGCTCACCTGAGCACGAAGAGCTATTGTGATCGTCTAATGTCTGTCATCCATCCTGCAATTTCTTTAAATATGTTCTCCTAAACTGGTGGGACAATCTTGATGAAACTTTGAAGGGATTTTCCTTGGGCCAGGCTCTACCAAAGTTGTTCAAATAAATCAAATCCACCCTTAACTCTCCCTTAACCCTTAACAAAAAGGATGAAATAGGAAAATCTTCAAAAATTTTCTTCTGTGAAACCAGAAGGCAGACAGCTTTCATATTTGGTATGTAGCATCATCTAGTAGGCCTCTACCAAGTTTATTCATATCAACACACTGGGGTCATATTTGGGCTCAATTCAGGCGCAACCCTTTTGACATAGAATCAAAAGAGGGCAAATCTTAAAAAATCTTCTTCTCTGAAACCAAAAGGCAGACATCTTCCATGTTTTCTTTGTAATATTATAAAGTGGACTTCTACCAATATTTTTATGTCATGCCACTTGGGTCATATGTAACCTCCTTATTAGTCCCCCACCGGTTACCGGTTGGGGGACTATAGGTTTGCTCGATTCCGTCTGTCCGTCTGTCTGTCCGTCTGTCCGTCCGTCCGTCCGTCCGTCTGTCCGTCACGCTTTTGTCCGGGCTTTATCTTCTAAACCATATGTGCTAGCAACTTCAAACTTGGTACCCTTATAGATCTTATTGAGGAGAAGTGTCATGTTCAAGAACCGTTACTCTGCCATGCCCACTTTTTGAGTTATTGCCCTTTGTTGTTTTTAGCCTTACATTCTTGTCCAGATCATATCTCCTAAACCATAAGTGCTAGCAACTTCAAACTTGATACACTTATAGATCTCATTCAGGAGAAGTGTCATGTTCAAGAACCGTTACTCTGCCACGCCCACTTTTTGAGTTATTGCCCTTTGTTGTTTTTACCCTTACATTCTTGTCCGGATCATATCTCCTAAACCATAAGTGCTAGCAACTTCAAACTTTGTACACTTATAGATCTCACTGAGGCCAAGTGTCATGTTTAAGATCCATAACTCTGCCACACCCACTTTTTGAGTTATTGCCCTTTGTTGTTTTTAGCCTTACATTTTTGTCCGGATCATATCTCCTAAACCATTAGTGCTAGCAACTTCAAACTTTGTACACTTATAGATCTCATTGAGGAGAAGTGTCATGTTCAAGATCCATAACTCTGCCACACCCACTTTTTGAGTTATTGCCCTTTGTTGTTTTTACCCTTACATTATTGTCGGGATCATATCTCCTAAACTATAAGTGCTAGCAACTTAAAACTTTGTACACTTATAGATCTTATTGAGGACAAGTGCCATGTTCAAGAACTGTTATTCTGCCACGCCCACTTTTTGAGTTATTGCCCTTTGTTGTTTTTACAGTTACATTTTTGTCCGGATCATATCTCCTAAACCATAAGAGCTAGCAACTTCAAACTTTGTACACTGATAGATCTTATCGAGGACACATGTCATGTACAAGAACTGTTACTCTGCCATGTCCACTTTTTGAGTTATTGCCCTTTGTTGTTTTTAGTCTTACATTCTTGTCCGGATCATATCTCCTAAACTATAAGTGCTAATAACTTTAAACTTTTACAGTTATAGATCTAGTATGTAGGAGATATATTATAAGAGAGGAATTTTTTTTATCCGGTGGGGGACTCCTGTATTGCATCGCAATACGACATGCACTTGTTTTACACAATAACAAAGGAGGAAATCTTTAAAACTTGTTCTCATGCCCATATATTCATGTAAGGGCTATGCCCAGGCATATCCTTTTTACTCTTTATTGCAAAATTTCATGGTATTGATCATATTTAGAAATTATCTTCTTGTTGACATCTGCCTACCCTTTGCTGTTTAATCCCTGCCTTTTACGTGCCTGTGATTTTATGATTGAGAGAACATTGTGAAAAAAGAAGAAATTGCTTCTGACAAGTAATATTTCTTCTTTTTCCACACTTTTTTCTATCCTACTGAATGCTTATTTTTAGTCCCCTACCAGCGATAGCCGAAGGGGGCTATAGGTTTGCACTCTGTCTGTCTGTCCGTCTGTCTGTCAGTCCGGGTTTCAGTTTTCCGGACTTTTTTTTCTTAACCCTTGGAGATATTGAGCTGATTTTTGGTATATGAGGTTGCATCAATGAGTTACAGAACAAGTTCAAGTTGGGTTTCGGTCCATTGATTTTTGTGGAAGATATGGATGCTGGACTTAGAAATTACCAGGAAATTTCAGTTTTCCAGACTTTTTTTCTCAATCCTTGGAGATATTGAGCTTTATTTTGCTATGTGATTCCGTATCAATGAGTTACAGAACAAGTTCAAGTTTGGTTTCGGTCCATTCTATTTGTGGAAGATATGGATGCTGGACTTAGAAAATAACCAGGAAATTTCAGTTTTCTGGACTATTTTTCTTAACCCTTGGAGATATTGAGCTGATTTTTGGTATGTGAGTCCGCAATAATGAGTTACAGAACAAGTTCGAGTTTGGTTTGGTCCATTGATATTTGTGGAAGATACAGATGCTGGACTTAGAAATTACAAGGAAATTTCAGTTTTCCGGACTTTTTTTCTCAACCCTTGGAGATATTGAGCTTTATTTTGGTATGTGAGTCCGTATCAATGAGTTACAGAACAAGTTCAAGTTTGGTTCCGTTCCATTCATTTTTGTGGAAGATATGGATGCTGGACTTAGAAAATTACCAGGAAATTTCAGTTTTCTGGACTATTTTTCTTAATCCTTGGAGATATTGAGCTGATTTTTGGTATGTGAGTCCACATCAATGAGTTACAGAACAAGTTTGAGTTTGGTTCTGGTCCATTGATTTTTGTGGAAGATACAGATTCTGGATTAAGAAATTTCCAGGAAATTTCAGTAAAGGACTTTTTTTCTTAACCCCTGGATATATTTAGCTGATTTTTGGTATGTGAGTCCGCATCAATGAGTTACAGATCAAGTTTGAATTTTGTTCCGGTTCGTTGATTTTTGTGGAAGATATGGATGCTGGATTTAAAAAATTACAAGGAAAATTTCTGGATTTTTTCTTTATCCTCGGAGATATTGAGCTGATACATAAAATCTGATACAACTGTAATATTTAGAGAAGTAGTTTTACCTTTACCGCCAACAAAGATACTGCTCTAGGGATATATATATAAATCCGGTAGGGGACTTGGTATTGCCATGCAATACTTCAAATTGCTTGTTCAAATTAAATCAACTTAAAATTTTCGTCTGCAAAACTTTTGAATTTGGACAGGTCCAAAATTTTGTGAACAGGAAAGGGTTAAATAATGTGATGTCCCAGAGGTCAAAGAGACTCAGGTGAGCGTTCTAGGACCATCAGTGTCCTCTTGTATCATTTGATTTCCTTAATTCCAACATCAAACATATATTTATCACTAATTACTGATTGAAAGATATAAGTATATCAAGGATAAATAACTAAATTTTCTGATGGTAACTTTGCAATATAAATTTCTTTGTTATAACTTATTTGTTTACAATAACAATTTGAAAAAGGAAATGTTCAAGATGATATCATTTAGGAAATGTTTAATGAATTGTATTCCTCTTTTCACAATTTACTATGTGGAAAGCAGGGTACAGTTTATTAAATGTTAGCAAATGTTTTCACATGATCCCTTTTCAAACTCTGCCACTCGTGAAATTATAGCTATATTATAGCTTTCGTTGTTCACTCAATGAAATATAAACCGATCTAACACTGAATCAAATGATTATCCTATATCTGCTTTCAGAAGATCCAGATCCTAGAGAGACCTTGTTACATTTCTGTGCCGGACTCGGGCTTCTACGCACTGCCGCTTTATTTTTACGTAAAGGTGGAAGTCAAAGTGCGCTGCAACTGGCCAATAAAAATGGAGATTTACCCAAGGATATTGCCAAAGCCAACAACAATTGTAAACTGAATGACCTGTTTTCAGAGTAAGCAATAGATAAGGGCTTCTACTGTATAATCAAATCTTCTTCAACATATCTGAGGAAAATTAATTAAGCCCTTTTTGAAGAAGAGGAGGTATAATGCTATGCACTTGTTGGTAAGTTGATTCATGGGTCAGTCTGTTTGTCAGTCTGTTTGTAGACCATTTTTTGTCAGGAGAATATCTCAAAAAGTATGCAAGCTAGAATCATAAAACTTCACAGGTGGATCGATTGCATTTAGGAAAAATGCAGTGCACAAGAATCATAACTCTATTCGTCATATTTTGTGAGTTTTTGTCCTTTTTTGATTGACAAAAAATAGGCCATTGACCTCCTCTTATGGGGGGCATAAATGTTTTACGTACATCTCTTGTTAAAATTCGAGATGGATGCCATGGATAAGTAAATACCTGGACAAATTTTGGAATGGTAATAACCAGATCTAAGATATTAATAAGCCTCATCTTTTTATCACACAGTAGAAAAAACATTATTTTTTTTAATGAAGAATCTGCTGGCTACAGCATTTTTTTTCTTTCAAAACAATATTTTATCAATTCATCTATTCCCAATTTTCAGACCAGTTCATTTTGATCCTGAAGAAGGAGAAAATTGTCTTTTACTTGCCTAGAGACAAGTCGAGGATATCTGTATTCCACACCCCTGAAATGCCAAAATATTTTCCCAGTACAAAAATAGAATGAGTGTCTATCTATTAGGAACTTATCTTTTTACCTGTAACTAAATAATGTTAGCCATATTTTTGTACATTTTCAAATACTAACTGAGGATATTTCAGTTTTGATCTGTTCACATAATTTAATCACCTTGTCGTATTAGAGTTGGCATCATTGTTGGCTTAGAGGTAGGTGTTGATGTGACTAAGTTTAACCTTTGTCATATCTCTGTTGTTATCAAAGATTTCTTCATGAAATTTGGCAGAATGGTGTCCTTTCTTCATATCAAATACATACACTTATTATCATCGGTAGATTCAGAAGTGTCTGTAAAGAAGTTATACAGTTATTTTTCTTGATTCCAGTTTTAACTCACAAGGACTGTACCCCCTTGACCAGTGGTTTGAAACAGAAAAAGGTGTGGTCCAGATGAAAGACACGGGAGATGTGACCTTGACCTCAAGTGTTTTGAGTCATCATCGGACAATAGGTAATTTAGCTGTATTAAGGTTATATTTTTCCTTGGATTAATCTCCCTTGGAGGATGAGTTGAAATAGGAAAAAAGCTGAAATTTAGGTCCTATCAGTAGGTAGCTATCTAGATCAACATTTTAAAAGAAAAACTGAGATTTGCTTGGTTCAATTCCAAAGTAACTTTGCATTACTATTAAATCAAAATTATTCTGAAGCTAAGTGAACTTTATGATAGAAATACAGAGTTATTAATCAAAAAGAAATAGATTACAAGACAGTGTGAAAACAGCTCTCCAGGGCATCTTTCTTTACAAAATTGGCATATATGAAAGCAGTGGCTCAGCACGCAACAGTTGTATCTGCCTATAAACATATAGGCAGATACAACTGATTCGCACTGAGACCTTGAGAGTGTGTGGCTCATTCAGAGTCATATAAAGTTTTAAAGGTACCCAGACAGTTCACAGTCATCAAAGTGAAAAATAGACTTTGAACAATACCCATGTAATGTTGGATAATTGTATGTACCTCCCATAGATCCAATGCTATGTCAGGCAAATTATTGTTTAAATAAAACTAATATTTTTCAAAAATATTCATAAACTACCTTTGGTTCTCTCTGAAAACATGCTTTTGAAAGTGCCTTTGCTTTCTTTTGCTACCGTCCACGTTGCTTAAGCAACCATGTCTATAAAGTAACCATTTTCATTAAGCGACCATTAAAAAAGACCCCTTTCATTAATCAAAATATCTTAAAAAGTAGATATTATTGGATAATGGACTAAAAAGTAAGTTGATGAAGCCTATGTTGTTAAGACTCATTAGAATCATATCAATGATACAATTCTATTGAGTGTTAAGAAGATAGGATTATTTAGAAAATTGAAATAAAATGAATATTCAATCAAAATCATGTTTCAAGTTAGGAAGCAAAACATGTACTAGGCAGCCATTCTCTCTTACTAATGCTTTTTTTAGGTCTAAAAAGTGGTCACTTAACCCTTTCCTGTTTTACAAAATTTTGGACCTGTCCAAATTCAAAGGTTTTGCAGATGAAAATTTAAAGTGGATTTAATTTGAAAAATAACCATTCAGTAGGGTAGAAAACAGTGTGGAAAAAGAAGAAATTGCTTGTCAGAAGCAATTTCTTCTTTTTCCACACTGTTTTCTCAATCATAAAATCATAGGCACGTAAAAAGCAGGGATTAAACAGCAAAGGGTTAAAACAAGTTTTGCTGTACATACAATTTTGCATGATAATTTAATTAACAGTGATTGGGAAAGAATTTTTTTCAAAGGTACAATGTCCCTTCCACAATGTGACACTATGAAAACTAATGTGACGGTTATAGTGTAGGATTGCTCTTATCCTAACTACAACAAAATTCATTGTGACTAGGGCCCATTCCTATACTAGAACAATGAGACATATTTGATTTCAATGTGACTATGGCTCATGGTGCAGGCCTTTCCCAGTCAATTGATTAAAAATGCGTGCTTATGATATGTAAATATGCTCTTTCAAAAAACACCACACAAAACCACAAACCACTGCAATCAATCACTTGGTGCTTCTTACTTATGGTTGAGAAAGTTAATGAACTATGGGAGGTAATTATTTTTGATCCAACAAGTCAATTTTTACAGTTTGAGTAAGAGTGGTCTCCCTCTAACAAAAAAGGCATTACAGTATCTGGATTGAAAGCTTTCTTATGTTTGTTGTAATTCAATTAGTGATGCTTTCTGTATCAATTTATATGATACATCAGTATTGCCTTCAGTAATCACTTTTATACTTTCTCATATTAATGATACAACATACATCTCTAGTCTTCCCTTATTAACCCTTGCCATGCTGAATAAATTTTGGCTGAAAAATTTCATCGAAATCATAGGGCAAAAAGCACTGAAAGTACCATCTGTAGGTCAATTTTTATTTGAAAAACTAAGTCTATTGACATTTCTGGCTTGAAAATGAGAAAAAGGAAGTGTAGACTAACATCAGACTGCACATTATGTTCAGACTGATGTTGGTCTACAGCTTCTGCCAATGCAGGAATATTCCAGGTTCAGCATGACAAGGGTTAACCCTCATGCTATTCCGGCAATATTCCTGCTTAGGCAGGAGGTATGGACAAACATCAGCCTGCATATATGTGCAGTCTGATCTTAGTCCATACAACCTAATTTTCCTTTGTAAACCAGAAAAGTTTCAGAAATTACATTTTCAAAATCAAATGCTATTTCACATTTAGGAAATACAGAGCTTTCAGCACTTTGATTTATATATATAATTTTGCCAAGGGTTTTTATTCAGCATGACAAGGGTTAAACACTATTGCACTAAACAAATTAGGCTTTTGACTTGAATTTTTTGGAAAATCTAGAAATGCTCATTTCCTGCTTGTATTTCCCTGATTTACTCCAATGCATTCCATTCTTAATTTAATTCATTCATTAAAAGATGAATAATTATTTGTTAATAGATAAATTTGATCTTACAAGAATTGACTAATATGGGAGCTACAGATTAGAGGTTACAAGTTATGGCAAATTCAATCTCATATTTCTCATCCAAATCCTATTTTGAGGGTACTCATTGGAATTGTCTTGATGAGACAATTCCAATGAGTTCATAGATAATAGGATTTGATTAACAGACAGTACACCATTTTATTTTGAAATGGAAAGCACTTCCTCTATTTGTAGCACCGTAATACATGATGTAATACTTACTGTAGGCACTGATTTGCTGTATTTGTATAGTGGTTGATAGATCTGCTTGTTTTTACAGAAGAAGATATCATAGTTTTACAAGGAGTACAAAAACAGCTGGCAGACAACAAAACAGACCCCACCAAACTATGGCAGGCAAGTTGGCCTCAAGACATTGAAAAAAATACAGGTATAATAAACCTTTTAACCCTGTCTGTTGTTTTATATGCAGGTGGAGATGGCATATATTTGTATCAAGTTCTCTGCCTGTCCATATGTCTTTCTGTTCATCCATACATGAATGCAGCTCTTCAGACAATTATGTACAGATCTTGATAGAAACTTTCACAGAGATTGCTTGTCACTTGACCTTGTACATATTGCCAGTGTTTGGTGATCCACTGTTACTCAATGATGTGGAGGCATATTGAGGGCTCAGTGCAACACTATTGTAAGTGCCCATAAGTATATAGGCACTTACGATAGTGTTACACTGACCCATCGATATGTTGTGTCTTCCTGTGCTCTGGTCCTTGCAATCGGTAATCAATTAGGTTTATGTAAATTACATGTACATGTCGTTGATTGCCATCAATTGAGGGTCTTCAATTAACAGGAAATTTCAAATGTTTTACTATTACCTAGTTTGTTAATTTCGACGATTGACATTTTAAAATGGTGGTCATATCTTTCAGGTCAAGAGGACAACGTTGAAAGTGCACCAGAGGAAAAGTATAAAGAAGTATGTGATAAAGTCAAAGAAATTCCAAATATACTGTCAGAAGACGGTGATTGTAGTGACACAAATATTCTTGAAAATGACATGGATACAAATGCAAATGGTCGGTATGCAAGTGATGATGTAGATTTCAGCGATGACTGTGATGTTGCCATGGATACTGACGTGTTACCAGGACAACCGATGTCGGAAGACGAGGAAATGGGGGATATAATGGGTATGTATGCTGTACTTTACTTATTATTACCTGAGCTGTTGTTTGATGAAAACCTTAGGTATGTTCATCACCTTGGTGTCATTATTATCATTAGCTAAGGCATTTGCTAGAGAAACTTTAGCCTTGGCCATTTCTCTGTGGTTATTGAAGATATTTTCACGAAACTTGGCATGTGTGTACACGATCACAAGAGCTATCCAGCCTATCAAGGGGAATAATTCTGACTTACCACATTGAATTTATTTGAAAAAGTAAACTAGATTTGACAAATTCAAATTGTGAATTAGGTACTACATAGCTCTTTTTTCTTTTAGGGTTTGAAATCTACAGATTTCAGAACATATGGCTTTTAAATTTCTGTGGTTTTTGCTCTATGTTCCTTGGCCGAAGCCCACCCAAAGTTCATAGTTGTTAAAAGAATTCAACTACATCAAAAACTCTGGTTGATATAGTGACATAAAGGTTAAAAAATATAAGAAAATTTGTGAAAAAAATATTCTTCTGGTAAACCACTCGGTCAATCAAATTGAAATTTGGTCAGGATGTTTTTTGGGTAAAGGTCTATAAAGGTTGTTAACAGAAATTTAATTCCATCAAAAACTCTGGTTTTAATGGTTATTGTAATTGAAAAGAAGATAAAGAATTCTCCTGCCAAACCAAACGGCCTCAGAGGTTATATATTTTACATGTATCATCACCTAATGACTGTCTAAACACATCAAGAAGTAATACAGATGGGGTCCTGTTGGGGCCCAGCTCACTTTATTTTAGAAAGTTACAAGTTGAGTGATTTATGACAATCATGGTCCATTATTTGATTTTAAAAGTTCTGAGAAAAGAATAATTGTAATTTTATTAGATGGAAAAATTGATATAACAAGAAAAATCAAACAGACTTTATTTCTTTTTATAAATTTTACATGAAATTAATGTTCTTCTTGTAAGGGACAATTTCCCCCTTATTGATTAGTTGAAATTAGAAATCAACAAAAGCTTTCCATTTTAAGCTGTCCTGGTAAAGGCAGCTAGGGCTTTTCTCTTTGCTTTTGTTGTTTCTGCATCTGTCTGTCAAATTTTCAGTCATTGTTTGGTCCAATCTCTGCAACCATTTGTAAACTTTTTCTTAAAAATTCTTTTCCTCAGAAACTACTGTATGAATATATACTGTATCAGATTTTACAGGAATGATCCCTAGTTGATCCTTATCAAGTTTGTTCTAGGAATTTTGATCTGATAAAAAACATGTCTTTTTGGCAGAGGTGATTTTCATATATGATAGAAAGTGACTTTTAGAAAGAAATTAACAGATTAAATTATTTATTAGGCTGCACTAAGTTATAAGTCCCCCAGCAGTTACCTTTTTGAGAACTAAAGGTTCCCTCTGTCTGTCTGTCCGTCAAGCTTTTATTCAGAGCACATCTACCAAACCCAAGTGCTAAGAATATGAAACTTGATACACATTCAGACCACAATGTGGAGAAGTGCCATTTACAAGAATTGTTTCACTGCCAGGCACATTGTTTGAGTAATTTCCCTTTGTTAAATGATAAAAAATCTTCTTTTACTTGTTGTCTTTTTAATATTCTTCTTTTATTTATTGTCTTTTTTATTCAACCCTGTCTACCTTTATATGATAAAATTTAGTTAACACTGTCCCATATGGCAAACATTTCGACTAAGCTAAAATTACAGCAAAAAAGTTGACTATAAAAAATACTTCTTTAGCTCCAATGGCCAAAGGCCACTGGGGCTATTGTCATGGTGATGTGTCCGTTGTGCGTCCGTCCATATGTGCGTCCGTGCATTGGGTCATAAACTTTTTCTGTAAAAATCTTCTCAGAAACTACTCAATTAATTTCAACCAAAATTCACAGGAATGATCCTTATGTGACCCTCTTTTAAAGTTGTTCACGTAATTTTGATCCAATGAAAAACATGTATTTAATAGGCGTGTCTAATTTCCAAATATGGTAAAAGTGAGTTTTCTCAGATTCTAATGGATGGATTTCAATAACATTTTACATGACTGATCTTTTGGTGACCCTTTATCAGTCTACCTAAAATTTTTGTGATTGGACAAAAAATATGTCTTTAATGGGCGGAGGTCATTTCTCTATATGTTATATAGTTGAAACGTTTGAAATCATTTTCTCAGTTTCTAATTAATGGAAACTAATGTAATTTTACATTGATGATCCATGGGTTACCCTTTATCAGTCTACTAAAAATCATTGTGATCCGATGAAAAATATGTATTTTATGGGTGGAGGTCATTTCTCCATATGTTATATAATTGAAACTTTATTTTCACAGAATGTAATGGATGGATATCAATCAAACTTCATTGGTATGATCCTTGAGGTACTCATTATCATGCAGCCAAAAATTAGTGTGATTGGATGAAAATATGTCTTTTATGGGCGGAGGTCATTTCTCTTTATTATATATAGTTGAACATCAGTAGAATCCAAAATATCTAAAAATCTAGTCGAAACTTTGATTTCCTATTACAAGAATTTCAATCCTGTGGAGCGACTCAAGCCATTCATGGCTTTCTAGTTAATTCGTTTGGGGACTCCTGTATTGTATTGCTAAACAATATGCACTTGTTTCTATTTGATGGCAATCATAGTTTTGATGGGCAGATATCAAATGTGTTAAATGATATACTGCAAATTCATAATAATTCTTTGAGTGGGTTCCAAGAAATGACAGATGAAGAAGTAGATTTAGACATGCAGGGTTTTAGTCTGAATAGAACAAGATGGGGTCCCATTCGGAACACCACTTGGCCAATCTCACGATCAACCTCGGATGTACATAGACTATTTTTAAAAATTTACGGGAAAAACCTTGGAAAAACTCGATGACATCAGTTAAAATGGCGTTAGCCCTCCAAACTGTGAGTGAAAACATTTGGCGTCGCCAACACTACTCAATTAAGTCACTGACGTGAAACCATCGTATCCTAATATAAATATCTTAACCCTTGTCATGCTGTATAAATTTTGACTAAAAATTGGCATTAAAATCAAAGGGAAAAAAACACTGAAAGTTCCAACTGTAGGTCAATTTCTATATTTGAAAAACTAAATCTATTGTCAATTCTGGTTTGAAAGTGAGAAACAGGTGGTTTAGACTAACCTCAGACTGCACATATGTGCAGACTGATGTTTGTCTATAGCTTCTGCCAAAGCAGGAATATTCCGGGTTGAGCATGACAAGGGTTAAGAATCTTAAATAATGGCTGAAACAATCTTAACTTTTGAGAATGATTCGTCATTCTCAAAAATTAGGATTTTTCAGCCGTTAAGTACTGTTTAATTCGTCATTCTCAAAAATTAGGATTTTTCAGCCTTTAAGTACTGTTTAATATATAAATCTACAGTGCTAGTTTTTCTTACACTGTTTCCGCCTAACAAAATGCACAATTTTGTTACATACCCATCCGCCTTACATAATCCGAGGTCTGTTGCAGTTTACGGAAATGGCCAAGTGATGTTTCGAATGGATGGTGTCCAAAGGACTTGATCCTCAGACTCTTAGGGGTCCCTTCTTAGAGTTTTGGAGTCCCTGCATAAGATATAGACTATCACCTTTAAGAGCTAAAATTGTTTACAAATGAAACTAGAGTTTTTTCTTATAAAAGGTAAAGGAAGTATTGGTTATATACTAACTATTTTGGGCTCAACTTCAGGCAAAATTTGAAGACTGTTTAAACAGTCTTCAATTCTTTTCTAAAGCTGATCCCAAAAGAGTCTTTGGGACTCTCTTCAGATAGTTTTGAAGGTCCTGGCTACTTATTTTAGGGTCTCAGACTCCATAAAGGTGCGTCCCTTTAAACCCTGGACATGTAGTCTGATCTTAGCCTATCTATGTTCTTTCTTAACTGTTTAAGGAAAAAAAAACTTCCTGACAGACAGTAAAGACTAAGATTAGCCTTTATAGACATGCAGCCTGATCTTAGACTACACTTCCTGCTTTCTACATACAATGTAATTATCGTGAGAAAAACTGATTGGTCAAAATGTCCTGCAAATAAGAAATATGTTTGGAACAAAATTTAATTTCAGCAGGATAAGGGTAAAAAGGCCTTAACCCTTATGGAAAAATTGCGTAGACTTTCAGACCAGAGAAATGCAATTAATTAACCCTTGTCATTCTGAATAAATTTTTGCTAAAAAATTTTGATGGAAATCAAAGGGCAAAAAGCATTGAAAGTACCAACTGAAGGTCAATTTTTATTCGAAAAGCTAACTTCATTGACAATTCTGATTTGAAAGTGGGAAACAGGTGATGTAGACTAACATCAGACTGCACATATGTGCAGGCTAATGTTGGTCTATAGCTCCTGCCAAAGCAGGAATATTCCGGGATTAGTATGACAAGGGTTAACAATAATGATTTGAAGACAAATCTAATTCAAGATCATTGTGCCTGTGATGACTGTGACTGGGGAGTTCATTAAATAGCCTGAAAAACATGTTTACAACTGTCAGAGAAACTTTTAACTCTTAAGCCTTTGTCAAGCTGAATAAAAATCTTGCCAAAATTGCACAAAATCAAAGTTCTAAAAGCACCTTATGCACTAATTGCAAGTCATTATTTTTACTTATTTTTATTTTGAAAATATAGTATTTACACTAGTTATTATTGAAAAGCTGGTGGTAAAGTCTAAGATCAGACTGCTTATATGTGAAGGCTGAACTTAATGTGTACCTCCTACCAAAAGTAGGAATATTCTGGGCTCAACATTTGTTAGGAAATGGTCTTGCAGTTGCTTGTTCTGTACAAAATGACCCTTTTCCACAATGTTTTGGCTATACCAATATAGCTATGGCAGTCTTGTGTTGCTTAACTGCTTATGCATATGAATAGCTTCATTTTGATATATAATATACCTGGACATATTGCTTTTTCTTGGCAATTGAAGTGTTTGAAAATTAGGCCTCAAACACTTCACATGAACCTGAAGTTGTGCACCAAGCCAACCCTGTGTGCATGTGCAAATTTAATGCTTCAGCAATGAAATGGTGACGGGAATATGGAGTTAAAAGTGTTCTTGCGTGAGCTAGTGTGTGTGTCCCACTCTTGTACAGAGCATAACTTCTACAATTATCGATGAATTTCAAAATAACTTGGCACAGTTGTTCCATAGTCAAGGTCACTACTGAAGGTCAATTGGGTCACAGGTGGAGCTTATGTGACAAACTTGTGTCCTGAGCATATCTTCTACATTAATGAATGAATTTCAAAATATCTTGGCTCAGATGTTGCCTTAGATGAGTACAAATGTCATGTGAAGAATTGTTTAGGTACACCCAAGGTCAAGATCAAAGCTGGAGATCAAACTTAAATATTGGTTATAAATTTGTCTTGTCCAGAACATATCTCCTACATTTATGAATGAGTTTCAAAATAACTTGGCACAGTTGTGTCCCTTTATGAGTACAAGTGTCATACAAAAAGTTTGTTCCAATTCACCTAAGGTCTTGGCTGAGAATCGAACAATAAAATTTGAAAAAAAAAAAAAATGAAAATGCTTTGGTTCAGAGCATTTCTTCTACACTTATGAATGAACCTTAAAATAACTAGACACATTTGTTGCCCTTAGTGAGCATAAGTGTCATGCTTGATACACCCAAGGTCAATGTCACAGCTGAAGGTCAAACTACAAAACTTAGCGTATCTCATACATTTATGAATGGAATTTCAATAAACTGTTCACCTTTGTGTGTTAAGTGTCATGCAAAGACTTTGTTTTGAAATGTTAAAGGTTGAGGTCATAAATCAAGGTCAATAAAGGAATAGGAATAAATTTCAAAATAACTAAGCAAAGTTGTTGCTCTTGATGAGTACTAGTTTCATATGAAGAATTTTTTTGAATACACCCAAGGTCAAGGTCAAGGTCATGACTGTATGTCAACAGCTGAATGTCAAACAATACAACTAGTCTAGTCTTGAGCAAACCTCTTACATTTGTAGATCACCACAGCATAACATGCTCAACACAAGCTATTGTGAACATCCAATATCCATCATTGACTGCTATTTCTTCAACCATCTTCTCCTTCTTAACTGTTTGGCCATCCTTGATGATTGTTTCTTTGGTCAAGTCTTACCAATGTTGTTAACCCTTGTCATGCTAAACGCGGAATATTCCTGCTTTGACAGGAGGTATGAAATAAGTTCAGCCTACACATATGTGCAGTCTGATCTTAGTTCATACCACCTTTATTTCATTTTTAAACCAGAAAGGTGTAAAATATTGCATTTCTGAAAATCAATACTCACTCACATTTGGTAACTTCCAGTGCTTTTAGCACTTTGATTTTACATTTTAGTTTGTAATGATTTTCATTCAGCATGACAAGGGTTAAAAAATTGAAATCCAGCGTCAACTCTGGTTGCCACTGAAATAAAGGAGAAAATAGGAAAATCTTTAAAAGTTGTCTTCTCCGAAACTAGAAGGCAGACAGAAGGCAGACAGCTTGTATATTAAGCCGCATAGAGTGGACCTCTACCAAGTTTGTTCATAACAACTCCTTACAGTGGATTCTTCATATTCATCAAACCAGTTCTTCTAATACATGCTTTCCTGCGTCTCCAGGTGCTATCTCGCTTTAGTTTATGATTATCCTCTAATAAATAAGACAAAATTTGAAAAGGGATCAGACCCATGATTGAAGATTGGCAGTCTAGGCCAGAGGTTATATAAAAAAAATGTTCTCAACAGAGAATTTTCTCAAATTAAGAATTCATAGAAAAATTAATGAACATTAAAGATTGTATTTATAAATTGTTCTTTAAAAACTAATTGATAATATCTTTTATGTCCATATGTTTATTATAGTGTTAAAACAGAAATAAGGCTTAAAGGTCAAATGAAAAGCGTTTACAATCGTTTCTTTATGTATTCATAAGTAAAAATTAAATACGATGCAATATCCAGAATAAAAAAATGATTTTTTATAACTGTGAATTTCACGATTTTCGATAAACACACCTGTAGCCGGTCCTTGATAACTTCTCGGTCACGTGACTTAGGCATGTGACGTCACCGCGAGGGATTGATAATACTGGCATTGTAAATAATTTGTCAGCGGCTACGTATTTTAGATCGATTTATGATGAATTCCACTCGAAAAAGTTCTTGAATTTTGCATATTGTGTTGCCCCTGGATGTCGCAACCTATATACTTCGGAAATTATCCTCTTTTCGTTCCCGTTGGATCAGGGTAGGACTCTAAAGAAGCGAGAAAGCATGAACCGAGAGTAGTCCAAAGAGAATAGAAAAGAGACCCACCGAACCCCATCTACTAAAAAAACTTTAGCAACGTCATTTCATCAATTATTGTTTTGGTGTAAACCCTTGACTAGCAAGTATTGAAGATTAATAGTAAACTGCCAATTACGATCGCCAATCCGATCGCCGGAGTTTGTTAACTGACAATCAATTAAGGTGTTAAAGAGACAGTTTTAACTTAACTAATATCAATAGCATGACACACTTTTGATAACCATTGACGCATTTAAATGATGTGACAGCTCAAATTTCCTAGAGCTTAATTGCACCATTTTGCTTTCCTGCAGGGCATTAAACCTGGGGTCAGGGGACGTTTTTTATGCATAGTTGAAGGGGTCAGGGTAAGCTCTATTTCATGTATGATTTGCATCAGCAGCAAGAAGTAATACTTAAATCTTAAAGAAATAAAATGACCTCAAGATATAAAGTTATCAGGGAATGAATGAATGTACAAAAGAAAGAAAGAATAAATGAATTGGTTGATGAAAGAATCTACGAACGGATGGAACGTTAATAAATGAACAAATTTATGGATGTCATTTTTTTTTCTTTCTTTCTTTAGACCAAATGGGAATTTTTCATCTTACCCAATATTTTTATAGTGTAGACGAAATGGGTTAAGACAAAGGGAATAAACCACGAAACTATGTACTGATTTTGTAATTCTCATATAAAACAGATTTTTAGAATTTGATTGATTAAAAATAACCGTTTTCACCATTTCTTCTCTTGACATCGATTTGACATTAGAAACGTTGTATTTTCAGCTTTCTCAAATCTATAACTGCACTGTTTTGAAGCATTCGAAAAAGTGCTTTTGTGTATGAGATAGTTCAGATTGTGTCAGCTGATATTTCTCGCTTTTTGCGTGAATGTTTGAGAATATATGTGTAATTTAAAAAAAAATCAGTGACATGGGTAATTGATAAGTGCATTGTCACGGATAGATCAAAGAAAATTTGTCATGTGGTCTGTTATATTGACCAAAATAAAGCCGACACGCACGTGTGATTAAGGGCTTATTAATATATGACATGGACAATTGATTGGTGCATCGACACGGACAGATCAAAGAAACTTGACACGTGGTATGGAACGTTGCGTAAGAAAAGACGATCCTTATGACACTTACACATGTGATTTGCGGCTTATGAAAGGACTTTTGTTTATGTTTCTCCTTTATTTTTAAATTCTTGCAACGGTGTAAGAGTCTGGGGTGATATCTAACTTTTGAATCAAATTATAAAAAAATGAGACTTAAAGAAAGCGCAAACAGCTGTGACAAAAAATAAATGAACAATAAAAAGTTCTGGATAATTGTGATTGCATGGATAAATTACGTTTGGTGGAATAATGCCCAAAACGCTAAAATTGGCATTGAAATTCGAAAACACCGCAGAATAGGTATGATATACATTATATTCTTTCCAAGCGACTAGAATGCCATAGATATAGTTTTAAAACAGCTGCTTTTGCACCATTTTGGGGGCTAAAGAACGATTTGTATAGTTTCAAAGCCCTTTCTGGTGGTTAACTTTAGAATAAAAAATTTCTTTGCACCGTTTTTGTAACATGATGAAATCTGTATAATCATGTAAAGGGATAACTAATTAAATTTTGATGTCATTGACATATTTGAAAATTAATTAAAAGTTTGTAATCAAACTGCTTGAGATTTAGATTTTTAATCTTTGTGTATTTAAAAATGGTTCCCAAGGCCAACCACTTTTTTTCATACTTTAATTGACAAAAATGGTAAATCGGGATTTCCTGTAAGCGTTGTGAAAAACTAAAAACGACAAAAACAAAATGGCAACGAAATTTGGATTTTCCACAAAAGCATATGACTTATCCAAGGTATACCATTAATAACCATTTTATTGGTAGGTTGAAATTAAATGTTGCACAATAGATTAGACTCGGAGAGCTATTCCCGATTGGATCGTTGGGGCTGTCAGGTACCGGTCTGTCTCGATTTCTTCACCCTACATTTCTGACTCGGATTCAGACTGTGATGATACTACATCTTCAAAGCGAAAGGGCTCAAACGATCTCAGTTGAACATGTGGATAAGTGGGTAACAGGATAGATTTTTCTTAGTTTCATTTGAAAGTGGTCATATTTACGATGCTCTCTTTGTTTATCTAGAACGCGGAATCCCTCGCAGTGACGTCATAGCTATTGCGCATGTGCGTGTACATATTTCTGGCCAGGTAAAATTTTCCAATAAATCACGGTCGCTTTTTTGTCAATACCGGACTTTTTGTGTCGCCTTATTTCATTGATAATTATCAGGAGATGTTTTAAACACACATTCCAAAATTAGCTTTTCATTTGATCTTTAAATCTAAATTTGAAAGTTGAGAAAATTTTGAGTGGAGAATGAGAAAAAGTTTAATAATCTCAGGCCCTGATGTACTACCTATTTCTTCAATTAGTTTGTTATAGTTGCAGACTTGAGCTTTTTGTCGGTTAGTTCATTATTAATTTGGAACTCTTTTGAAGCTCTGTTTAAAGTGTCTAAGAGACAATATTCTGCTTGTTGAATATTTCAAGAAATAATTTGTTGAGAGCAGCATAGTAAGGGAAAGGAAATGAGAAATAGTGTTTGGCACTGAAAAACAAACCCTGTCATTAGAGCCTATGTATTTAATTTTTGTCAGTGATCGAGAAATTAAAAAAAAAATGTATCTCCATCCAAGATAAACTGTAGTTACAATATAATGGTATCCTATGGATCTTGTTTCTACATTGCCTAGTGAAGTAAGATTATTATATTTGACAGGTTATTTCTGTTAACATTTTCTCATTGTCTCATGTATAATAGGCCACCATGAATTTTGGATTGCTTCCTTAATCTCAAATAAGAGAAAAAAACTTGCAAGGTTTTTTTTTTAAAGATTAGGTAATTTAATAAATTGAAATTGTTAAGTAAAAATTGTAGAGGAGCTATAAATAGGTTGGGACTCTCTTATTAGATAAAGTATCTTATGGTATCTATCTACAGTTGATATATGTGGAACTCCTCGCCTGTCTGTCTGTTTGTGCATTTGTCTGTTTGTCTGCAATACAATTAACGCTGCCAATTACTTCAACACTATTCAAGTGACTTTAAGTCAAGGTCATATGGCAAGGTCAAGGTCATCTGTAAAGGTGAAATTACTCAAAAACTTAACCAAAAGATAAAAGATATCAGTGATGTGCATCTGTAGGTATCAAGGTTAAGGTCATATAACAAAGTCAAGGTCATCTGGCAAACATTTTGAAAAAATGCTGTTACAGGGCCATTTATGTTTCACAAACACATCTTGTTTAACCCTTGTCATGCTGAACCCAGAATGCTTCTGCTTTGGCAGGAGGTATAGACAAAGATCAGCCTGCATACTTGTGTATTCTAAAATTAAACAGTACCACCTGATTATCCCTTTTAAATCCAAAGAGTTTAAATATTATGTTTTCAAAATAAATACTAGCTTATAATTTGTGCATCTAGTGCTCTTCACACTTCGATTTTAATGTTATTTTGCAATGCTTTTTATCAAGAATGACAAGATTTACTGAAAGTGCTGGTAGGTTCATGCAGATGTATTTATATTGTATAGGTGATATAATATCAAGATCAAATTAAAAATTGAGGACCTAATATTGACAATAACCTTGTTCTATACAGTAGAAAACCTGCCATCATAGCCCAGCCCAGTTGGTAGCATGTCAGACTATTATTCAAAAGGTCCTGGGATTGATTCCTGACAGCTACACTCATTCTCTGGGACTATTTGTTTTCCACTAATGGATTAAAAATCGATAATATGGGAAAGCAGCTGGAGGCCAGGAAAAGATATAATGGTAGAACAAGTGTGAGAAATACCTGGAATCAATCATTAGGTGCTCCAGTTTCCGCAGTATGACAAAAATGATGTTTTAAACAGTCATCAATTCTGTTCTGAGGTTGATCCCTAAAGGTACATGTCTATCTGACATGACTGTGTTGCTAATCCAGAGAATATTTCAATATTTGCACTAAAACATGAGGATAGCTGAAATGAAATTTGCTACATTTTAAGCAGGGATTTGAAAAACTGTGATCCTTATTATTGAGTCCTTGAGACCCTATTTTGTTGACACTGAACAAAACACCGGGGGTCATTTTCCTGTACTTTTACCAAGTGTTGATTAAATTCCCCCCCCAGATAATGAAATGAATTAGCCTCAGAGGGGGTTCCTTTGAACCCTCACCCACCCCACCCCCTTTTGAACCGCATTTGAAATCTAACTCAAACTTGTTCATAATATTTAAATAGATTTTCAGACCTGATATAACAAATATGCTACTAGAAAAAAATCTAGCTTTAATGTTAACATCCTTTCTACTACTATAGAGGTTACAATTTGGCTCAAGCTTTCTAAACATTATTCAACATAACTCTGTTAATATCTAATAATATCTGTCCAATGTCATGGAAAATGGGACTTTAATGACAATTTCCTTGATATGTTATTTAGGGAAAAACCCAAGGTCTACTGATTGAAATATGAATTAAATAGCAAGTTATCAGTGAAACAAACAAACAAATAAAGAAAAAAAGGTATCGAGCAGGATAATGGTTAAATGAGGATGGTATTTATTGTCAGTAGAATACATCAGGCCATCGTGGTCCCTCTTAGTCACTAATATACCTGAAGTACATGTAAGAACATGGCCAGTTAATAAAGTTAATTAAGTAAGACTGATCTTTCATGTTTGGAGAACTAATTGTCAATTATCTTTGGTTCTCAGAGAATATTGCTATCTCACCCTAACACCCTTTATCATACTTTACCCTTTTCATATGTTGCTTGTATAATTTTGACTTGAATTATATGAGTGCAGTGGGTTACAGTAGTTTTGAATAATCTAAAATCTAAAATATAAATTTATAAAACTTGGATGTAGCATAGAATTTGTGAATTGCTTGAAATTTTTACGCCCATGTGAAAATTTAGATAACCTTATTTAAAGTAAAATTGATAAATGCCTTTGCTGAACTGTTTTATAATCATAGTAATATACAATTCAATCAATACTTCTTGCAATCAAAAGATGCATTTTAGAGTAATAATCTGCAGTGCAAATAAAAAATCATTTATCTTTAAAAGTTAGAATTGTACTGTGATTTAACATTTTCTTTAAGAACTTAAAAATCCTTTACATAATTTATCCTTTAGATAATTTTTAAACTTGTTTAAATCAATGTTATACCCCATAATAATAATAATAAAAATAAAAAAAAAATCACAAAAAAGAGAATTGAAAATAGAGCTAACTGAAGTAAAAGATTGTAATTATTTTTTTTAAACATAGCCTGGACAAGAAAGAAAATTATATTGATAATAAACTTGAATACATACAAAATAATTATTTTAAAGGACAATTAAAATACCATAGCAATTTCCTCATACATGCTAATAAGAAGGCCAGATGAATAGTTAATAGGAGGAAAGCCATTTTATCTTATAACTATACAAGTATCCGTATGATAACAACCCGTATGATATTTTTTATGATATCACATAGTTATTTTTAGAACAATAATATCATACAGTTATTTTTAGAAACTAGCATTTAAGTTAGAAACATCGACTAAAACAAGACAAAAAGAGGTTATAAGATAAATATAATACGTACTAAGTGTATTGTATGAAAAAATATCTAACTCGGTTGTGAGAATTGGTAATTGTCTCGGCAGAGCCTCGACAATGATCAATTCTCCCAACCTCGTTAGATATTTTTTTCCATACAAAACACTAAGTACGTATTATATATATAAAACCTTTATTTCTCAATGGAACTCTATGTTGTTGGTACTCTTTCAATCATCTTGATGAGGCAATGCCAAGGAGGACCAACAATGTTTTATGTTACTAGGTATTGGTAATTTGAACATTTTAAACTAAAAATCCAGCAAATCCCCTCTGTCATGACTGAAGCTCTAATTCTCAGTTTTAACTTTTTACTCAGGATTGTGTACTATTTTAACCCTGGTCATGCTGAACCCGGAATATTCCTGCTTTGGCAGTCTGATATTAGTCTACACCACCTGTTTTATCACTTTCCAACTAGAGTTGTTTACAGATTTAGTTTTTCAAATAAAAATTGACCTACAGTTGGTACTTTCAGTGCTTTTTGCCCTTTGATTTTGATGAATTTTTTTTAACCAAAATTTATTCAGCATGACAAGTGTTATATGCTTCAATTCCCTTGTCATGCTGAATAAAAATCGAAGTAAAATCAAAGTACTGAAAGCGCAATGGGCCATGTCAGTATCAGGCAATCTTTTCTTTTGTCATTTAATTTCGAAAATCAACTTTGCCTTTGAAGGGAATGAAATTAAAAGATGATGTATACTAAGATCAGACTGCACATATGTTCAGGCTGATCTTTGTCTATACCACTTTTAGATGTAGGTATATTCGAGGGTTCAGCATGACAAGGGTTCATATCTCTTTGATAAATTATCTTCAAATTTTTATCCTGCATGAAATCGATAGATTGGATACATTTTTTTTTACCCTCTATGTTTCTCTGTTTGTCAAAACACATTGTTCCTAATATACCTGGATTAATTCAACATGAATTCAACCTCTGCTGAAAAAAATGCTTAAAAAACAATTACCAACATATTCTATCAATTTACAAATTATATATTACTTTTATAACTGGTTTTTTTTTTCATATCTATGAAACTACATACAAAGCCAAGTAGGAATAATCAGATTTTTATTCATCTAAATATCAGGGGTCAGAATGAGGTCAATAAAACCTGGCTATACCAGTAAGAATCTGGTGTAAATGCATGTTTATATAATACGTTTAAAGTGTTTTGTATGAAAAAAAGAAATCTAACGAGATTGGGGCAATTTATAATTGTTGAGGCTCTGTTGAGACAATTATCAATTCCCAAAACTCTGCTAGATATTTTTTCATATAAAACCCTTAGTACATATTATATTTATCTTATAATCTTTATTAGCATTGTTTTCGTCGATGTTTGTAACAGAAATGCAAGTTTCTGAAAATAACCCCTCTGTGTCATTTTTCTAAAAATATCCATGTAATATCATGAAAAATATCATATGGGATGTTATCACATGTACATTTGTATAGTTATAAAATAAATTGAAATAGAACTTAACTTAAGTTTTGCGCAACTTGATTTGTTTGCTTATTCTCTATAAAAATTTCTTTCCTGATTATTTGTCCAGGTTGGGCAAAACTTCATTTTAAAAGTGTAAGGGTTTAACGATTCACCTGTTCCCATAATTGCAAGTGCCAAACCAGTTTCTCTCGCTTTACTGTAGTAATGTAAATAAAAGTGAAATTTCTGCAGAAAGCTGTTAGAACTTAACTGAACTTTGTACACTTTACAGTCTCCTAATTAAATGTTGCCATTTTTCGTTCATTTTCTGTGGGATTTAAGATTTATTCTCAGCGAGCCCCTTAGTTTATGTGTTCCCTGTATTTTGGCTCCTTTGGAGTTAAAACTGACCCCTAGAAGGGGTGGATTCAGGGAAGTGATAGCCTTCTCTCTGGACTATTTGTGAATACATGTATTATCAATGACTGGAAGATCATTTACTGGATTATATTCTCTAGTAATCTAAAAGTGGATCTTTCTTGGAACATTCACTATTATCACTGGATTTATAAGATAAAGTTGTGATTGTTGATGAAGCTGCTTTTTCGTTACAGATGAAAATATTTCAAAACTACATGGTTTCACGGAGAGGTTGATGCATATTCGAGAAAAAGGGACTGTATTCAATCGAATATTAGAGCAGGTGAGTTGAAACTTATCCTTTCTAGTTCATTAGAAAGAGCCTCAAGAATACCCAATGTTAATAACTTTGATGTTATATTTTGCCTCGTCTCGATCAACAGGCAAACAGTTTAAAATTAAAATCAGTCATGATGCACACCCTAAATAGATGTCAATCTAAAAGAACTTGTTAAAGCTATGTGATGGCTCAGCTGGAATCATTGTTGCAATTGATCTCAAAATCATATACCTTACCTTAGGTAGATACAAATTGAAGGTCAAGTTCCTGAGGATATAAATTGTTTTTCAGGATCAACTGAGAATTTTCTCAAATTTTAAATTTAGATAAATATATGAAAATAAAAGATGATATTAATAAGTTGTTATTTATAACAACTTATTAATATTATCTTTTATGTTAATACATTAAAATGAGTATTGAAACAGAATTACGGCTTTAATCTCCCATTGAAATTTGAGACAATTTTGAATTGAGAATGAGAAAAGGTTGATAACCTTGGACCCAGAAGTAAAAATTATCCTAGCATATTCAAGAGTCACATATTTCAGTGAACTTTAGACCAAATTGGCACAGTACATTCTATATTATTAAAAATGTTATACTTTAAACAGATATTCAGATAGCTCTAATCTAAATTCAAGAGTCAAAGCCAAATGCCAAAAGAGGACTGATTAAAAAGTACACTTCTTGAACAAAATCGACTCTATAGCTGGAATACTTTAGAAGAAAATTGCTTAATCAGATAGGTTAAAGGTCAAAGATGATGGTCAAATAATTGCGGGCTGAATAGAGGTGTCCTTGGACACCAATTCTTGCATTTTGGAACTTTCAGCAATTCTACAGGATAGAATAAAAAGGACATATCCATGGAAGCTCATTGATCCACACATGTGTTTACATGACGTCACACCCATCAAGATGGCATTGAGAAAAACAGACTACAAAACAATAAAGCTTTGCATTTTATAATTTGATAACGAAACCAGTGTTATACTGCGTTGGTCATGAATTTATCATTTTCCAAAATGAGCTCTATAGACAATTGGAAAGCAATAAAGAAAATGTGTTTTGTTTCAAGCTGAATGACCAGAGTACTATCAGAAGCCAAATTACCTGAAATTGACCCCAAATTATTACATTTATGCCAGGGGTACTTTCGGTTTATGGAAAAGTCCAAGCGATGTTCCCAATGCAGTTCATATACCTCGATTACTTTTTAGCCCCACTGGCTGAAAGCCACTGGGGCTATTGTCATGGCGTTGTGTCTGTCGTGCGTCCATCCGTCTGTCTGTGCGGTCGTAAACTTTTTCTTTAAAAATCTTCTCCTTAGAAACTACTGGATGAATTTCAACCAAACTTCACAGGAATGATCCTTGGGTGACCCTCTTTCAAAGTTGTTCAAGAAATTTTGATCCAATGAAAAATATGGATTTAATGGGCGTGGCTAATTTCCAAATATGGTAAAAAGTGACTTTTCTCAGATTCTATTTGATGGATACCAATTAAATTTTAAATGAATAATCCTTGGGTGACCCTTTATCAGTCTACCAAAAATTATTGTGATCGGATGATAAATATGCATTTTATGAGCAGAGGTCATTTCTCTATATGTTATATAGTGGAAACTTTGGAAATCATTTTCTCAGAATGTTATCGATGGATATCAACCAAATTTCACTGGAATTATCCTTGGGTGACCCTTTATCAGTGTACCAAAAATTGTTGTGATCGGATGATAAATATGCATTTTATGGGCGGAGGTCATTTCTCTATATGTTATATAAGGGAAACTTTGAAAATCATTTTCTCAGAATGTAATTAATGGATATCACCCAAATTTCACTGGAATGATCCTTGAGTGAAGCTTTATCAGTCTTCCAAAAATCATTGTGATCGGATGAAAAATATGTATTTTATGGGCGGAGGTCATTTTTCTATATGCTATATAGTGGCATTTTTGAAAATCATTCCAACATCAGTAGAACCCAAAATATCTTAAAATCTAGTCAAATCTTAGATATGCTTTTTCAAGAATTTCAAGCCTTTGGAGCGACTCAAGCCATTCATGGCTTTCTAGTTTGATGCTTGATCTTAGATTCTGATTGGAATCTACGCATCCACACAGTTTTCAATATCAAATATGGCTTCTTAGATGTCAGCAACTTTGTATTCTTATAAAAAATTTGATTAATAATGTACCACACATGTGACATGCTCATACAACACATCAAGGATTTTGAGTGAGAGCTAAGTAATGATTAATACCAACTTTGATAAATAAGTCATTTATATACAGGTATAAATAAGGAATCACTGAGTTTTCATCTGTTCTAGGTGAAAAGTTTATTCAATTCTGCATGATCCAGGGTGTTTGATAATATCTGTCCTTATTCTAAACCATTATGGTTCTGCTATAACTAATCATATCACTGATGTAAATATTCATTTGTATAGCAGACATTATAAAATTATGATTTATATATAACTTGTTTTAGTTCCTATGAGGGTGTTCACCCTGTAGGACGTCTATATTCTTTGTGATTTTCAACACAACCTCAGTTTTAGGCAATAACGACGTCGGGTCTTTATCTTGAAATATAAATATCATTCATAATGTCTTCTGGCAAAAAGAGTGGCTAGATTTCTCCTATGGCTTCTCTTCAAATCTTCTGTATTTGCTGGTAAATGGCAGAATACCATATATTCTTGAAAGCTTCCCCCAAAGAAGGTCAAATAGACTCAGGTCAGGCAGTTTATACAGGCGTGTCTATTTAGTCAAGAGACTATAAAAGTCTTTTGCATATGCGTGAATGTGTAGCAATCAAACACCATTAGTTCGACTATAATTTGATTAGTTTTGAAATATGCAATGTCACTTATTCATGATATGTAAATAGTTTCAGCAAGGTAGAATTACTTCACACAATGTAATAGATTATTTTAAAAGGGTCGACAATATTTAGAAATTTCATCGCTCTCAAGACTTATTGGAAATGTATACCACAATTGTCTAATCTGAGCCTATTTGACCTTATGGGGGTAACTTAAAAAATTATACAGCGATTGACAAGCAAGAGTAGAACATTTCATAACCGTGGCCAATAGAGGGAAATAGCCAATCCTCGCCAGAAAATCCAATGCGTTGACAATTCCATATATAGACCTGACGTTATTAATTGCCAAAAATTGACGTCATGAAGAAAATTTGTAAAAAGGATTGACGTCAAAGAGAGTGGACACTTTTAAAGGTATAACAACAAATCATACTTTTTATTTTGTCTGCTATACAGATGAATATTTACATAATTAATTTGATTTAAGTTATATTAGAATCATAGTGGTTTAGAATAAGGACAGATATTATGAAACACCCTATATGAATGCAAATGTATATTGTATGTATAATATGGCATACATTTTTGGGAAGAATCGGAAGAATTCTTGAAATTAACTGATGACGACAATACATCAAACATTTGTAAAATGAAAAGTCATTGCCCAAATGATGACGTCATTTTCCTTGTTATTGTACCATACACTATTAGCTCATTTCCATAGTCATTTTACTAGTTTTTTAACACCTGTGTAATATTAGAAATATTGTTAGAGTAATTTTTGTCCAGGGCTGTGGGGCCTGTTTTAAAGGCTTAGCCATACAATACTTAAGTTTGTTTTTCTTTTACCAGCAAAAGTTGGCTCAGGTAACTATGTAGGCTTTCGTCTTCACCTTCATTCATTCGTAGTTTTTATTATACGCCGCCGGAGGCGGACGTATATTGGCGTCATCTTCTCCGTCTGTCCATCCGTCCATCCGTCAATCTGTCCATCCGTCCGTACGTCCGTCCACTTTTCTTGTCAACGCAACTCCTCCTAAACTTCTTGCCGGATCTTCTTGAAACTTGGTCAATGTTTTTACCTCAATTGGAAGATGTGCTTGAAGGAAGGATTTTAGGGTTTGTTGATTTTTGCCTGAGTTATGCACCTTGATAACTTAGTCTCTGGGTCCACTTTTCTTGTCATCGCAACTCCTCCTAAACTTCTGGCTGGATCTTCTTGAAACTTGGTCAATGTTATCACCTCAATTGGAAGATGTGCATGAAGGAAGGATTTTACGGTTCGTTGATTTTTGTCTGAGTTATGCCCCTTGATAACTTAGTCTCTGGGTCCACTTTTCTTGTCAACGCAACTCCTCCTAAGTTTCTGGCTTGATCTTTTTGAAACTTGGTCAATGTAATCACCTCAATTGGTAGATGTGCATGAAGGAAGTATTTCATGGTTCGTTGATTTTTGCCTGAGTTATGCCCCTTGATAACTTAGTCTCAGGGTCCACTTTTCTTGTCAACGCAACTTCTCCTAAGTTTCTGGCTGGATCTTCTTGAAACTTGGTCAATGTTATAACCTCAATTGGTAGATGTGCATGAAGGAAGGATTTCATGGTAAGTTGATTTTTGCTTGAGTTATGCCCCTAAAAAACTTAGTCTCTGGGTCCACTTTTCTTGTCAAAGCAACTCCTCCTAAGTTTCTGGCTGGATCTTCTTGAAACTTGGTCAATGTTATCACCTCAATTGGTAGATGTGCATGAAGGAAGGATTTCATGGTTCGTTGATTTTTGCCTGAGTTATGCCCCTTAAAAACTTAGTCTCTGGGGCTTATTGCCTCAGTTATGCCCACTTAAAATTTAGTCTCTGGGGCTTATTGAAATTGCAGCCTTGTGAATGCAACTCTTCCTAAGTTTCTGGCTGGATCTAAATGAAACTTGGTGAATGTTATAACTGAAATTGGTAGATGAGCATGAAGTAAGGATTTTATGGTTCATTAAATTTACCTTAAATTATGCTCTCTTAAAACTTAGTAGCTAGGGCTTATTGAAATTGCAGCCTTTTGAACACAACTCCTTCTTACTTTTATGTCTTTATTTAAATGAAACTTGGTCAATGTCATCACCATAATTTGTAGATGTGCATGGATCAAGGATTTTATGGCTCATTTATTTCCATGAATTATGCCCCCTTAAAACTTAGTGCCTGGGGCTTATTGAAATTGCAGTCTTGTGAAGGCAACTCCTCCAAACTTTTTGTCTTGATTTAAATGAAACTTGGTCATTTTCAATTTGGTTCTGTCAAAATAAGTAGTGTCTACAATTATTTTCGTGAAACAGCAGCAAAGTGGCGGTGTATTTTGTGACAATGGCACTCTTGTTGATACTTATTTTGCTCTCATTTTAAAGGTTGACACAATACTATAGTAATTGTCTAAAAACTTATGGGCATTTCGATGGCTCAGTGCGAAACAGTTGTAACTGCCTATAAACATATAGGCAGTTACAACTGTTTTGCGCTGAGCCATCGATTCACAGTTTTGTATTGACACTTCATATAGTATTGACACATGTAACTTTGCATTATTATAATTCCGTCACTTGAAAGTTGTTAACCCTTGTCATGCTGAATAAAAACCTTGACAAAGTTGCAGCAAAATCTTGAAAATGCAATTCTTCTAGTTAAAAAACGAATATTCTGGTGGTGTAGAAAATGATCAGACTGCACAATGTGCAGGCTAATCTTTGTCTGTACCTCCTGCCAACACATGAATATTCCGGGTTTAGCATGACAAGGGATAATTCTTAATCTTAAGAAACATGGATTTGACAAATCAAAGCTACTTAGCAAAATGTTGAATGGTCAATCAAGTTATTAATTTGACATAAAGCTGAAATATCATTTGGTCCTTTGGCAAACTAAAAATGTAACTCATAAAATAATAGCTCTTACATTTATGGTCTGCCGTCATAGCGCAGTTGGTAGCATTGGACTGTCAAGCTAGAGGTCCCTGGTTCGATCCCCGATGGAAGCACTCATCCTTTCCAACTACATGTATTTGTCTCTCATCAATGGATTGATAATTGTAGACCTATATGTGATAGCTGCTTGAGGCTAGGAAAGGATCTAATGGTAGTACTGGTAGGAGAAATACCAGGAATCCATTGTTAGGTGCTCCATGCAGCGGCCGTGATATAACTGAAAAACTGTTGAAAGCAGAGTAAAACCCCATTCAAACAAACAAATCTTACATTTATGGATGGATTTCAAAATGTTGTAGAACAATTCTTCATTATAGAGAAGATGTGCCATTTGAAAAAAAAAATCAGAAAATTCCAAGGTTGATTTAACTGTAAGGTCAAGGTCACATTTCTGGTATAAATAGATGTCTTTGTTGGCTAGAAATAGATTGTATTTATTCAGTTAATGGCAAAATTTTATTTCTTTGACCATCTCAATTTTGTAAAAAGCAAACTCAATTTCTTGGACCATCTTAATTCCAAATAAAAAAAAGATCTATCAGTTGATTGTACATGTATTTCCAATTTAATCTAACCTTTCTCATGCTGTTTTGGACATATTTCTGCAATACACAAAGCTTTGGCAAATAGAATAGACTAAGATCCACAGACATGCAGTCTGATCTTAGTCCACAATACCTGCATTCTACTTGAATTTTGGTTTAAAATCTCAAGCCAATCTGGTTGAAGAATTTTTGCAATTTGTTTGTGAATGAATTCAAAGTCAGGAGGAAGAGGGTTAAGCTTTCAAGTAACAGGATGGTAACTGTTCTTTGACACATGTGACTGTACAATATATACATGAAACTCCTTCAAAGACGGTCTTCAACCTTTATATCTCGATGAAATCCTATGTTGTGGGTACTCATTTGAATCATCTCGGTGAGATGATTCCAATAAGTACCCAACTCATAGGGTTTGTGCTAAATTTATTGAAACACATTCATCTAGAATCCAAAATAACCCCCCCCCCCCCCCCCCCCCCCCTCTATCTGTGAATTTTCATAATAGTGCTGAGAGTTTATATAATTTAGTTATTCACCTTTAGTTGCTAGAGTTATTCCACCTTTCTCATACAAATGTTAGATTATTTCATTGTTACATCTGATCAATATAATGTTTAATTATTATGTATACACTTTCTATGCCCATGCACGGAAAGATCGTGGCATGTTAATAGTTTTCACCATTGTCTGTCTGTCTGTCTGTCTGACCGACCATTTCTACTATTTCTGTCAGACTGACTCCAAAACTTAACCAAAAAAATTGCCAATTACGTCAAGGCTATTCAAGATACAATGCTTATATTTGGTATGATGATGGATCTCAATGAAAAACATCTGCTGGTACCAAGGTTAAGGTCATGTGATAAGGTGAAGGTCATCTGTAAAGTTCAAATTTTAAAAAAATGTTGTTTCGGGCATTCGTGTTTCACAAACACATCTTGTTCCTATTTTGTTTTCTCGATGTCTTTTGTTGGCATTTAAAATCTGTATGATTATCAATTTTACTTGCTAATTTGATTTTCACTATCCTCCAACCAATGTAGGATTCCAGATATTCTCAAAATGGCAATCAAGGTTATTAGTTTTATTGTTTTTTAAACACATTTTTTTAGACTCAGAGAGCAAAATATTGAGACCTCAAGGAAGTTACAGAAACTGAAAGATAAGCAAGATATTGAAGAAGATAAATGGTTTGGGCTTATCAGCTCTGAACTTTTCAGATGATTTTTGGAAATCTTGGATTTGGGTGAATCCTTCTTCTTTTTGTAATATCTGTTTTAATGTTAAGTGTAGGTTCTTTTTTTAACACCAAGCTGTTTGGTTTTGCAGTTACTCCTGACTGTCTGTCTGTCTATTTTGCTCACCCTCAAGCTTTTTGTCTGACAAGACTATAACATGTTTATACATGATTTAAAGGGCTTCAACCTTTTTGAGTATGAGACTCACAAATCTATATCAAATATCCCATAAATATTCTTGTATGAGTCCCATGAAGGACCCTCTAGGGCTCAACTTCAGAAAAGAAATGAAGACAAATAGTCTCAAATCTTTCTGAAGTTGAGGCTCAGAATCATAGCTGTCAAATGCTGGGTTTACCTAACACTTTAAGCAATTGAAATTTCTTCTATGTTGTATTTCAATATTTTCACGTGAAACTGACAAACTTTTAGCATTATGTTAGGGCCCTTATGGCCCTGACATTTGGATCCCTGGGACCCTTAAATATGAGTTTAAGTAAACCATGTCCTTAATTATCCAGAAAATAATACAAGGCATTATTCTGATCAAAGGTGCTGTAGGCACAGTTATTTTGAGTCGCTGATGATTGAAAAGGTTAAATAGTATAACAATGGTGGGAAAATATTCATTATCATAAGCCTATGGACAAAAATTGTGTCTTCATGCCAGAAATAAGCACTTTATTATTGACAATTTAAAGTTTCAATATATTGACAAATTCAAATCCCCTCTTCTGATGTGGAAATTTGGTATAAATGGTAAATTCAGTTACTTAAGGCATGCTTTAAGTACTACTCTTATTGTACTTTACAAGACAGATCATACAGGAGCTATAATTTCCAAGCTGTCTGTGATTGTGTGTGCACTGACATTTAAACAGTTTTAATAGTAAAAATGGTTTTTGCTAACTTGACATGAGCGTGCATAAAGTGCTGAATTTTGAGCTTTTGTAATTCAGGCCTTTGTCTGTTTTCCCATCTGCTCTGTATTCTGTCCTTTAACAAATTCTTTTAAAGTCTCTTCCTAAAGAATTGTGCCAATGGAGCTGAAACTTGACAAGTACCCCCCCCCCCCCCCCCCCTTTAAACAATATAACTCTGTGTAAAACCCTCTGGATGCCATGGAAACAGACAGGCATAAAACTGATATCATATTCAATAAAACTATTTAAAATTCTACTGATGATAACCATAAGGCCAATAGGATTGATATTTTACATGTGATATCTTTGGATGGCCCTATGCAAAGTGACACTCTATTTTACAAATTATTACATGCTTGTAGAAACATAGAAAGAAATTTGTTTTCTATAGAAAATTGATAACTTCAGCTTGGTTTCATGGGGAAAATGAGTCATAATGAGTCTGTACATAGACCTAGATTCAAGACATGCTTTGATTAATCATTCATGGCCTAACTGATTTAGTATTGCACAGTACAGCTGTTCTACAGGTTTTACTTTGGTAATATTTTCACATGCTCTATTGTTATGGTCAACATTACATAAAGATGTCTCAGCGCAAAACAGTTGCAACTGCCTATATGTTTATAGGCAGTTACATCTGTATGGCACTGAGCCATTTATATGCAAATATGATGGGCTTGGCTAGCTCAGCAGTAACATAATCGGCTGTCAATCCTAAGGGTTTAGAATTCGAACCCTGGCTTGTCTAACTTTCATCAGACATTTGACGAAAGTCAATTTGGCACAAGTCATTAATGTCTAACCCATCAATAGGTGTGTAATAATTAGTGTGCTTAAGTTGGATGCAGAGCAGCTAGTGGCTCAGATGAAATGTTATGTTGATAGCAAACACGGGGTAGTTGCACCTGCTGTAGCAATATAACAGCAATATTGTTGAAAGTCACAGGTGTTAAACCCCATGAACACAAACCAACCAAACAACATAATAATCCCAGATGGTCCCTTTTTGCGTGATTGGTCACATATACATATTTAATTATATTTTAAATTCAATAGATCAGTGCTAAAAGGATGTAACTGCCTATAAACATTGGACAGTTACAATTATTTTACGCTCAGCCATCAAATTTAACAATTAAAGGAGGATTTTTTTTATTTTATAATTTGTGTTGGTATGAAACTCATACTAAATCACATAGTGTGAAGACACAGGCAGGTTTATACATAAATATTATAGGGCGGATCGGTGGTCTAGTGGTAAAACACAAGACTACCAATCCTAAGGTCCGTGGTTCAAATCCCGAACGCGGCAGGAATTTTCAAGGATACTTGCTATCCTCCGCCCAACTAGAAGTGAACTTGTAAGAAACCCAGAGGTAGCTTCGCGTGTATCGGTGCTTTACACTGGGCACGTTAAAGAACCAAGGGGTCCTTTCGTAGAAGAGCTAGGGGCGTATGAACCCGGATCTCCTTGCATCCGCTTCTTTCTCTCTCATGGTCCATACCATATATGCCTAGAGCACGGAGGGACCTAAATCCTACAAATACACACACACACACATAAATATTACAGGGTTTTGGTTTCATATCTCTATGAAATAAAAAAAAAAAGATTCTCTTCATATCTGATAATTATTTTCTTAGAGCAAAAACTTAAAGTATTTTTTTTATTATAACAAGACAGATTTCTTGTGGGACTTCTTTAGGGACAGGCTTGCAAAAAAAGCTACATGCCTAAATTTGTTTTCATGGAAGAATAAATCAAATTGTTAATCCAAGCAGTAAACACAAATTTTGAAGGACACAAAAAGTTTTTAATTGAATACTTAAAATTTGAAATATCCCTCTATCTTCACAAGAAGCTCTAGTGTAAGGGGTGTTTTATCTATTTAATGCACATCTGGTAGGGAAGAGTGCAAGAAACAGAGTTGTGTGTATATTTAGCAAGCCCTAAACTTTTATAGTGCTTCAGTAATGATTTCATCTGGGTTTCTGTGCCAAAAGATTTTCAAGATATTCTTTTTCACTTGTTTCAGTTTCCTAGACTAGACTAGATTGGTTATCCTATTAAAGTTTGGTGTATATTTTGATCATTGGCATATAGCAATTGGCTTTTCGTATAGACTTCTTTTAAAAATGACATGTAAACTATGATTACATTTGTATTTGCAATCTACATGCATGTCACCCAGAGATACTCCACAGATGTTACCAAGACAGCAAACGTACGCGTTATTAGTAATACAGTTTCTTGCCGGGGTATATGGCGATTTATTCCCGGCTGGAAAAATGATGTCACCCGAGCCGTAGGCGAGGGTTGACATCATTTTTACTTCCGGGAATAAATCGTCATATACCCTGGCAAGAAACGGTATTACGAATTTATTATACTTCAAAGTTTTAGGGCCAAATATCTGTCTTTTGCCAATTTTAGGCGTTCGTATAAACCGATTTCTTTTTAACCACCAATATCCCTTAATGCGCCCCTTTGAAAAGTAAACATGTACAAAGTGACGTCATATATAGTTGTGACGTCACACTACTTCACTCTGTGCTATTGTGATATGGAAGCGTATGTTGGCTGAAACTGCGAGAAACTTGGCACTTTAAATCGACAGATTTGTACAAATTTTAGGTATTTATTGACATCTATATCATTTTTTATTTGCACATTATTAACTGACATCCTTTTCAACTGTATCCTAGTGTGTATATTCGGGTCGTGTTATTAGCTAAGCGAGAGAAACATGGCTGCCATTACTGTTTCGATTTTTTGTCTATGTTCACGTCGAGGTGCCCTAAGGAAACATTAGAGGTAATACCGGAGCGGCCGTAGCTATCAATGTTTGTCAGGTCAGCATTAACCAATGAAAATGCTAGAATTTTCTTTGCAGTATAATAAAGATCAATGTTAGGCTTAACAAAAATAGTGTAAATGATATGCCTGTACATTCTGTTCAACCTGTAATGCAAATAGTCTGAACAAATTTGAAATGAAAAAAAAAAAAAGCATTATCATTGAAACTTAAGGGACTTGTGTCGAAACATTTTGCAATATGAAATTTAGATAACTTTGTTACAATAGAGTACACTGTTTTCATCTGATTTGCTTCAAACTTTTACAGATTATGTCATTGTACCAACATAAGGATTGTTCCTTTTGAAATTGTATCAGGTCCATCAAGTATTATGGGATAATGAGTCTTATGGAATCTAAAATATCCTCATTATTACAATAGAGCACAGTCTGTTTTCATCTGATTTGCTTCCAACTTTCACAGAATGATTGTACCAACTGATAGATTGTTCCTATCTAAAATTGAGTCAGGTCCATCGAGTATCATCAGAAAATGGGCCTTACTGAAATGTGATAAAATTAGCCCTGCTCCTGACCTTTGACTGCCTTTATGGAGATGGCCTTTCAAGTAACATGTGATTAAATCTCATACAGGAGTATCATGCCCTAGACTTTTCAAGGGAGTCAGCTAGAGCTCCTCAGTCATAATGTCCCTCCTGTTATTCAGCATGACAAGAATTAATAAAGCATGTTTTCAAAGAAGCTTCTTGGATAGTTTGTTGGAGAATTACAGAATGTTTATATTGATGTTTACTCAATTTATTCTGGCTTGCCTCACTCAGCAAAAGGATGGGTCTTGGAATGATAGTAGTGAAATTTCAGGAATTTTACTAGACTGATTAATTTCCTGTAATCTTGTTCAGACATTATTTTTTTGTGGACACTGGCACTATATTGATTTTTGTTGTACATGATGTTTCCCATCAGGGTTTTAGTCTGACATCAACAAAATAGGGTCCAAAGGACTAGATCAATTCTTGGGATCTTAGGGGTCCTTTCTTAAACTTTGAGAGTCCTTGCTTTGGGTATAGACTATTTCTTTTAGGCTTTTATCTTGTATTTTGCAGATTTATAGTTATACCCTAATGTTAAAGGTAAAGAAATTGATATAGAGGATAATCGTTTGTTTCAGTGTAAGATCGATTTATATTTCATTGAGTGAACAAAAGCTATATTTTCACGAGTGGCGGAGCCACGAATGAAAATATAGCTTTTGTTGTTCACGAAATGAAATATTAATCGATCTTACACGAAAAACAAACGATTATTCTATTTCTTTAATGCAAAATTGAGACAAAATGTGAAATTTCTATGATATATCTTCGTAAAGCGCGTCATATTGCACGTGATTGCTATGCAACGCTCATTGTGACGTCACTTATTTCGCCCCGCATAGATGACGTCAGATAGGATGAAATGCACAAAAGCAGGGTATAAGTTTTTGATAATTTCACTGCTTTTGCGGTGAGATTATCTAGTGATAATATACCGTTATTTCTCGATAAACCACCGAAAAGCATTAAAGAAAGAAGTATATTAACATTTTGGGCGCAAGTTCAGTAAAAAATTGAACACTGTTTAAAGGAGTCTTCAATTATTTTCAGAAGTTCATCCCCAGAGGGTCTAAGGGACTCACATCACATCCTTTTGAAGGTCCTGGCTACTTATGTTTGAGTCTCCTATGCCCCAAACCTGTGTCCCTTACAACCCTTAACCCTTCTCATGCTGTTTATGGCATATGATGCCACTGTCATAGCGCAGTGGTAGCAAATCAGACTATCATACAGAAAGTCCCGGGTTCAATTCCCGACGGTGGCACTCATTCCTTCCTACTATTTGGCATCATGGTAGACCTATGTGGGATAGCAGCAGCTGGGGGCTAGGAATCATGGTATTCCTGTGGAAATTACTAGTAATCCATTGTAAGGTGCTCAAGCTGCTGTGATATAACTGAAAGATTTGTTGAAATATGCATAAAACCCCATTCAAACATACAAACCATGTCATATGCTTCTTGTACACAAAGCTTTGGTATACAGTGTAACAGTGTGAACAGTGCACCGATGTGCATTCTGATCTTAGTGGACACTACCTTTCAACTTAAAAATACTGTTGAAAAACTTAGTGAGACTTGTTAAAATGTCATGTCTATTGGCAATTCGTTTAAATAAAATTTGAATTTAAATTTAGCAAGATAAGGGTTAATATCTCAATTGGAACCTTATTGTGAGTCAATTATAGCACTGTGAGTGCAAGCAGATGTCATGCTGTGCTTGAAGGGGTATTATTTTGCTCCCCTTCGAAGAATAGCGGTATAATGCTTTGCACTTGTCGGTTGGTCAGTAGGTTGATTGGTTGGTCTGTCAGTGTGTCTGTCTGTAGACCTTTTTAGTCCCCTACCGGTGTTCACACCGGAGGGGACTATAGGTTTGCCCTCCGTCCGTCCGTCTGTCCCTCCGTCCGTCCGTCTGTCCGCTCAAATCTTGATCCCGCGATAACTTAATAACTAAGCAAGCGTTTTTGATGAAAGTTGGTATATGAATAGATGGCAATGTGTAGATTATGCACATCATTTTATTTTTGTTTTTCGACTTAAATTGAGGTTGCTATGGTTACAGAAATAGTGAAAATATGGCCAAAAATGGGATCCTGCGATAAGATAATAACTAAGCAAGCTAGTTTGATGAGACTTGGTATATGACTATATGGCAATGTGTAAATTATGCACATCATTTTATTTTTGTTTTTAGACTAAAATTGTTGTTGCTATGGTTACGGAAATAGTGAAAATATGGCAAAAATATTGGATCCTGCGATAAGTTAATAAGTAAGCAAGCTAATTTGATGAGACTTGGTATATGACTAGATGGCAATGTGTAGATTATGCACATCATTTTATCTTTGTTCTTTGACAAAAAGTGCGGTTGCTATGGTAACAGAAATAGTGAAAATATGGCAAAAAATGGATCCTGCAATAATTTAATAACTAAGCAAGCTAACTTGATGAAACCTGTTTTAAAATGTAAAAAAAATTATAAGCCATGTTAGTCAGGGTGGTGATGCAGCAGTATTAATCACCTCCAGTGAAAGTTCTCATTTCTTACCAACAAGACTGAAGAAAAACATCTTGGATCAGACAAGGTAACTGTTATTGATACTATTTCTTGCATGATCTGTCTATTGCTTCCATGAATTGTATAGTGGGCACAGCAGAGACAACAACTCATGTAAGTCTTGTTTAACCCTTTAACAAGACCTGGTTTTGACGTCCCTGATAGAATTGGCGTGGGAAAACATTGAGACAAACAAAGCCGGTAGGGGACTTATGCCCATGTCCAACATGGCTCTTGTTTCCTGAAGCCTTTCTCAAAAGTATCCAAACTAGAACTATGTAACTTCACAGATGGATAAATCATATTGAGGAGAGGTGCAGTGCACAAGAACCATAACTCTATTAATCATATTTTTTGAGTTATTGCCCTTTATTAATTAATGATAATTGTTCTGATCAAGATGCATCTAGTAGGTTACAGTAACTGGAGTTGTCTTGACAAAATTATTCAAGTGAGGTCATTCACAACAAACAATTTGTTCACAATACATAGAGGATATTGAATGAGTGGTCATTGAATACTGAATGTATTAAATGAGTCATCTATTAACAGATAAAAACGAGGCTGTGCAGATTTTTTATCTGTTTTAGATGACGAGTTTAATAAATTCTGTATTTTATGAGCACAAATTTTATATTCTGTTTATAATATGACCCGAATTTTACCGCAAAATCGTCAAAATTCAAAGTTTCAATTTTCCGCGAAACTTATAACGCCGTTTCAAAATGACGTCACAAAACATAGATTAAAACGTCATTTTGGTGGTTAGAATATAGCGTTGCTATTTGCTCTGAGCTCATTTGCATAGTTATTCCACTAGTGTAATAACACCCGTGTAATATCAAAAATATTCAACGGGATTATTTCTGGCAACATTGGTCATATTATAAATAGGTTTTATTAGCTTCATTGCATGCTTTGAGAGAAAACCTGAGGTATTGTATTGTCATCACCTTGGAGATGTTTGTGTTTGCATGGAAAATTTGACCTTGGTTGTCTCTGTTGTTCTGATGATATCTTTATGAAACTTGACTTTCAAGGGCTTTTCAAAGCTCTTTTTTAAGAGTTTTGTCCCTTTTTAGACTGCACCTGCAGCTGCGTGTTGGCACCTGTGAGCTGTACTCTTGTTCAATAACATGGTAATTGCAGCTTCAGCGTTTTTTTTTTCCCTTCTTTGAACGGGTCCGGTAAACGGACCCGTTCCCAATGACGAAAACTACTATTTTTTCCCAAAATGAGAGAATGAAATTCCCAATTCAAAGCTAATTCTTGAAGTAAACATAAACCTTGATTATTTCCCATTGGAAAACCTGGAAGTTCTTTTAGCAATAAATATCAGTGTTGTAATTTGTCAACAAGAGGGGAATTTCCGAAGATCAGTTTATTTTAGTCACATGGTTCTCGATTTCATAGGCATAAACAATTACGAAGCAGGAAACCTAGTGTATTTTGGATAACTCTAAAGTTATCGCATTACAAAACTGCATATTTTTGTGAAGCCAAGATATTGCGATTTTTGGACCTGATTTGCAGTAGACGATCTTTTTGCATTTATTTATCAATTGATGTAAGATGAATCTAGAAAGAAGGACTTTTGGTCATGGTTGAAGCAAATTATTTTCCTGTTATATAACCCTAATATGATTGTTTATCTTTGTTTAATTTTCGTAAACAAAGTTGACTGTTATTTACGATCTCGGCACCTCTCAGAACCAACCTGAATTGTCTTTCAAACATTCTACAGCAGGTAGAACATCTGAGTATATGATCTATTTTGAAAAGATGTTTAAAAAGTTTCAATGATTTTAGTAGAAATATTCAGTTATAGCTCTTTTAAAAACAATAGGATTGAATATGTATTTGTTTTCTGTTGATTCGTACCCAAGAATGTTCAACCCACGAATTTATTATAGAACTTGATTTATCTATATTTTAGGTTTAACCATGATATTTTTTTAACAAAAAACTCAGTGACATTTCTAGATTTGATATAAAACATTAATTCCAGAGCAATCAGTCTAATTCTTTGTCATTGTTTTTATTCAGATTCCTTGTTTAAGGACTATGGTTTGCTTTTCAGTTAAGATATGACTATAGAGTCATAGGAATTTCTATTACACATATTGTAATGAATACTAATGATATAATAAGTAATGTTTTTAAAATGAGTGTCGCAATGAAAATTCCCAATTTTTGAGAAAACAACGCATTTTTCCCAATTGGTCCGGTCTCGGACCCTTTCCCAAAGCTAGGAAAAAAACGCTGCAGCTTGATCAAACTTACACTTACATAGGTTTATTATCAAATTAAAAAAATGATTCATGAAATTGAAATTATTATTTCTATCTGGAAATCGTATCGGTATGGACATGTTTGCCATTAGTACATTTTGCATGCAGAAGAAGGCCACACCCAATTTCTCTGACCTTCTTGTATCTGTTATATAGTACTGACACATGATTTCTGTGGAATTTTTCCTGGTCATAGCTGAGGAGGAACAAAAACATAAACAATAATCAACCTTGATAATTGGCAAGTTTCAATTAACATTTTTGCTTGGGGATTTTCTTCTTTCAATACCAATTGAGTCAGTTATTCAAACCTACAGGTGAACTTTTGTGAGTCTATCCATCTGTCTTTCTTTCTGTGAAACTTGAAAACCAAAAGCTTGGTATTACCAATTATTCAATAATTATTTGAGATATAAACCGATAATTGGCATGATGGTAGGTCTCATATATATTTATGAGACCTATTCTGCGTAATTAATGAACTGGCAGGGCGGGGCTTAACTGTGATGTAATTTGGCAAGCTTACTTTTCAATACATGAGTTGACGGATGACGTCACGGGTCACGTGATGTTTACATCCGGGGAATCGCTGTAGGCAAAAAGATCTACCAGTTACATACACAAATAGTAAAATATCCAATGTTCATGTTATTGGATTGTACATTTCTAATGATTATTCCCTGTTGACAAAGGTGTCAAAATTTAAATAATTCATCCAACCTTTTGATTATGCAGTTGTCATCACATGACATTGCCTGTGAAAAGAATATTTCTCGTCGAAAGATAACAACCCAGAAATGCAAACAAATCGCTGTTGAACAACTGATATATCACGCATTCGACATTATTACCATTATTATTAAGCTGTATTTACGTTTTTTGTTCACTAATGAACGAAATATAGTATATCTTACCTATACTGAACTGATTCGAGTTTCAATGCCGATTTTTCTTTATCCCATTTCCGTTTTTCATCCTGCCACAGAAATTTCAATCACTGGGAAAGGTTTTTATGGCCCTTTTCCCTTATTTCTCTAAAAATTATCCAATTATTAGTTTAATCTGTAAATTTTGAGAACACCATCTACTGTTGAAAACCGATTTGCTTCCGTGAAAAGTCCCCCGCACATTTATATAATTGGTTAATTTAAGATAATAAACGAATGTCGCCAAACACACGATCTGCCGACTAAACAGCTTTTCTAGTTTAGATTGTAAAATCCTATAAAAGAATTTTCATTATGCAACATAAAAATATTAGCCGCTATTAAGACAAACATGTGTCATAAAGTTCGCTTTTTCCAACGCAATGATCCATACTACACGGCCGCGGAATCTCTTTCATCTGACCGTAACCGGATGCGCTTATCGATATAGCCCATGTCGTAAAACAGTAGCCGCTAATCACACACTGGTATGTGTCATAAAGACAAACTTCTATAACACGTGACAAATTTTAATTGATCTGACCGTGACGATGCATACGCCACTGATTGATTGCTTTCATCTCGACACAACTTTTACCCATTCATTAGGCATGAAGTGTGAAGTTTCATTTGACACAAATCTTTTAATGACTTATCAGTCATAGATAAAATTAAGCTTTAGGAAAATATTTCATTTAAGGTTCCATTTCAGCGGCGATAAATAAGGCCCATATGATTTTTTCGATTCTGAGCCGCGTTCATTTAGTAGATCGATCTTCCGTGTCTTGAACACGCTGTCAATACTAAAAGTTTTCCTCATATTAGAAAAAAAGGCCGGGATAATTTTTAATCAAATATAAGTTAGGCCTGCATATCTTGAACGCAGCGTTTGCTTCAGCGGGAAATGGAAGCCGCCAAAAACGAAAATGTTCTCTGAACAATTTTTCTATTTTGCCTTATGTTGTTCCCTATGAATAATAAGAGGGTAAAAAAATCGAATTTTAACGGGTAGGAAAGAAATTGAAGCATACGTAATTTCTTTATTTGTTAAAGATGAAATAACGTGATCGTTCTCTTGTAAATCTTCGTTTTTTACCCCGACCAGACAACAAAAAATAATCTTGAAATTTAAAGCGTTGGTGGCGAACGAAACATCGTAATACAGCCTGATTAAAATCGATTTGCGATGTTCTGTTGCTCAACGACGACTTTAACTACATTTCAAAAACAAAAATATAAAATGAATGTGAAGAAAATAAGTAGAAAGTTCTGAAATTTTGGCGAGTGAACGAATTAACGTTACAAGTCACTTTTTCCCCAAACGTTGTTTAACCCGAGTCATTTTAAACTCGGTAAAATTACTTTATTGGAAAGGGTTAATGAATTTTACTTATTCATCTTACGTTTTCTTCAATAACATTCAACACGTAAGACCATTTAGTCTGATTTTACCCTTGAAAACGGAGCGACTACAGATACAACAGATCTCGATCGGCTGTAGTTACGAAGTTTTATTCTACTTGACGCCTTGAACCGATTAATCTGAGTCAAACTTTTTTATTTAGTTCATGTCATACTAGTTCATTACGTTATGGAAAGCGGTAAAGAAAGTTAACTTGTTCAAGTGGCGGATGCAAAAAGGGATTCAAGGAATTCAAACGAACCCCCATCTGTAGCCTAGTTGTTTCATTTTTACACAGAAATTCAAACAAAACTTTGTGATACTAGGAAAACGAATCTGCTCTCCCTTTATTGTACATTAGTACCCTTTTTATAGAAATCCTTCATCCACCGCCGTTTTCATCCAACTTTCTATTAAAGATATTAAAATATAACTATTTCTGGGTTTGTTTACAGAAACGGTGCAACTACAGCTTTTGCGGAACTTTCATGAGTGCTGTAGACTGAGTTACGAATGATTGAAAACCTAGTAAACACTTACTATGTTTCATACATAATTTATAACTTTCTTTATGAATGACGTGAAAATTGACAAAAAAGAAAACATCAAATTTACAAAGGAAGAATATTTGCACTAAACCACGGACACGTGTTTTAGAGTCCCTCGAGCTAAATTGCGCAACTCGAGCGTCTATGTAAGACAGACACTATGCCATGTTTATTCAAAGATTCTAGGTTACAATCTTTCTAAACAAATACATTATTTAAAGAGACAAAAAACTAATTCTAAATAGCTAAAATATCTATCGTCGATGGCAACTTCGTTTAATAAGTCGGACGGAATAGTCTAATCTCGGGAAGCTTATAAAGGGCTATTGCGTAAGAGATTCTTTAAATATCGTTTGATCATTAACGAGAAACATTCGTACAAATAATATTTAATTTTCTTTTTATCTTAAATTTGAATTAACGGTTGATTGTGAACCAGTTTTAATTGTCTTCTCGCATAGAGATCTGACTCATTTTGCCTACCAGTAATGCGCATGCGCGGGAAATTCTCAATATAAACAATAACAATCAACTCTCCTATAGTATGGGTTCTTTCAAATTTTAGTCGGTAATCATCATTAACGTGTGCAAATAACTGTATCCTAAAACCTAAAGGATTCATGTGCTTTGAGAGAGTGAACACATTTCATCGTTTGGTAACCAAGGCCTCGTAACTGCCATGGTTCTGACAAACAATTTCTTCTTTTTCCACACTATTTTCTACCATACTGAGTGGTTATTTTTCAAATTAAATCCTTTTTATACGCCCAAAGGGTCGTATTATGTTATGGCCTCGGTCATCCGTCTGTCCGTCTGTCCGTCTGTCTGTCCGTTAGCAATTTTTTGTGTGTGCGACTCCTCCTAAACTATCCATGGGAATAAGCTGAAACTACATACAATTACTCCCTATGATGTCTAGTTGTGCATAAGACCTTTGAAATTCAAATCGCTCCAGTCATTCCTGAGAAATCTTTAATTATATGCCCTTGAATATAACAAAAATCACTGTTTTGTGTGTGAGTAACTCCTCCTAACCTATCAATGGGAATAAGCTGAAACTACACACAATTACTCTCTATGATGTCTAGTTGTGCATAAGACCTTTGAAATTCAAATCGCTCCAGTCTTTCCTGAGAATTCTTGAATTATCTGCCCTTGAATATAACAAAAATCACTGTTTTTTGTGTGCGCAACTCCTCCTAAACTATCAATGGGAATAAGCTGAAACTACACACAATTACTCCCTATGATGTCTGGTTGTGCATAAGACCTTTGAAATTCAAATTGCTCCTGTCATTCCTGAGAAATCTTGAATTATCTGCCCTTGAATTAAACGAAAATCACTGTATTTTGTGTGCGCAACTCCTCCTTAACTATTAATTGAATTGAGCTGAAACTAGACACAATTAGTCTCTGATGTCTAGTTTTGCATAAAACTTTTCAATTCAAAAAGCTCCAGTTATTCTAGAGTTATCTTTGATTATCTGCCCTTGAGATGATGAAAAACAAAATTTCTTGTCAGCTCATTTTCTCCTACATTATGGATGGGAATGAAAGGAAACTTGCCATAATGACTCTGTAGGTTGTCTTTTTGTGCTTAGGACTAAATACATTTTCATATTTAAATGTTTTGGCACCAGTTGTCTGTCTGTCTGTTTGCAATATTTTTAGCTATCATTCAAGCTCACGTTACTGACAAGCCAAGGTTACTGACAAGCCCCTTTGGGCGTATATGCGCCGCTCTGTGAAGCTCTTGTTAAATTTTTGTCTGCAAAACCTTTGTATTTGGACAGGTCTAAAATTTTGTAAAACAGAAAAGTGTTAAGGTCTAAACTTGTTTGAAAAAAACCATTTCATGGGCATTATTTTTTCAGGAACACATCTTGTTTCTAAATAAGATTTGAATCACAATTAGAGATATCCAGAGCAACCAACACTTTGATCTTAATACAATTTTGCCAAGGTTTATATTCAGCATGACAAGGTTTAAATGGAAAAGCATTATGAGATTCTGTTGGAGAACGAATGCAGACATTCTAAATGAACTATGAAAAGTTATGGGATGCAAAAACTTAGCCTGAATAATTGCGTTTTCTTTGGCCTTTGAGCACCAATTTCAAAATAACGAGGAACTTCAAAAAATGCTGAAATTGATGACATCTTTACCCTTATTGTGCTGAATTTAGATTTTGATTTAAACAAATTATCAACTTTTGGGATATTTCAGCCAGTTTTACTCACATTTTCCTCGTGATAACAGTAAACCACTAGGCCAATGTCAACCACAAGGTTGTCAGAAATGTCCTAGGTAGACTTTTCTCAAAACAGGCTCATGCTCATGAAATCCCAAAAATTTATATGGAAATGGCAAGGCTGTTTTTGCTAGTGAAATCCATAAGCATCTTATCACAAACCAGGGGGCCTATTTTAGCCAAACTTTGTATGAAAGCTCCTAAGTTGACTCTCCCAATAACTTGTTTGTGAAATGAGCCTGTATGTGACATTTCCAGCAATAAGACATGTGCTTGAAGGGCCAACATTAAACCAACTTTGACTGCCATGTATGTAGTATAATTAAAAGTTTGCCTAACTTTCTCAAGACACTTTTTGACTCTATCTTTCTACAAAGCGCAAAGTGAAGACCCTGGTCTGACTGTGCAGATGCACAGGTTGGCCAGAGTCTTTGCTTGGCGAACATTTGAAATTATTGCAAATGTCACGCATAGGTTCAAATTTTGTTTTACCCCCCAAATATGGGGTTGGTAGGATAGGCATGTTAATCAGAAGAGAGATATAGGCTTAAGATATGTCATTGGAAAAGTAAAATACTAAACAAAACTTAAGGTATGACATTTTGCTTTCTAACTGACCAAATAGTGCATTTGATTTCCAGATTTCTAGATATTTTCTATATGTTAACTTCTCTTTCCAAAATTCCGTGGAAGTCCAATTTCCTGCGGTCTTTCAGATCTGCCCATGAAAAAAACAAAAACAAACTCAAAAAGCTGTTATGGTTCATTGACAGGCCAGATGTAGTGAACTGTAAAATGTTTGGCAGCAAGATCATTACTTATTGTTTTACAAACCAGTGTTATTTATGGCCTGAAATTAACCCTTTCTTGAACAGTCCATGTTTGTTTGATTTTTTGTTACTTTGATTTTATTTTTGAGAAAAAAATGGGAAATAGGAGAAATTGCTTGAAACGACCAATCTCTCCTTTCCCACATTTTTTTTTATCTCATTTATTGATTGTTTACAAGAAATTATTCTAAAATTAAACAGAATAGGCAAAAACCCCATTCATTTTGATACATGTTTTGCTTTGGTAAATATGTAGGAAAGGTTCATGTTTTGTATAGCTCTCATGAGCTTTTATTAGGGAGGGATATGGAATGTAATATACATCTTTTCATATACTTTCAGGATTTAAGAAAAGAGAATCTTGCCAGGTTCAGTTCTTCGTGTCCATCCCTGGATGTAGGCTGTCGGAATTCACCATTACCGGTCATAGATGAAGCAGGTATAGGTCATATCAATTAAAATCATGGGCCAGTCCGGAGGGTTATACCCCTTCAAGAAGTTAAGCAAAAATGGTTATTTTCGGTTCTAAAACATCTTGACATTTGAATATCATTTCAGAGAGTGATTTAGGGCTATTTGGTCCTCTTTAAATATCTTAAAGGAGAAAGGATCAGCACTAAAAGTTGCTAGATTATAATTTTACAAAGAAAAAAACTGTTGATTTTGTTCTCTGATATGAGGTTATTTTACTTTTAATGAATTGTTTGAATGATAGTTAAGAAGAAATTAACCTTGAAATTAAAGCTGTGCTTCAGAAATAGATAAGAAATAAAAGCTCACTGTTCATGTTTTGTATGACCCTATGGAGAGTTTATTCTGAAAATACAATATTTTGTTTTAGTTTGGACATATCAATAAGTATATAGAGGATATTGAATGAGTTGTCATTGAATACCAAATTTATTAAATGAGTCATCTATTAAGAGATTAAAATGAGACTGCACTAAGATTTTATCTGTTTATAGATGATAAGTTTAATAAATTTGGTATTTGATAAGCACCAAATTTGATATTCTATATATATTATGATCTGAATTTTGGTGATGAAACAAGAAATTTACGATATTTATTGATTAATGTTATTTCGCAAAACATATAATACCATTTGCAAACTGATTCCAGCAGATCCATTATGACGTCATTTTTCTAACAAAAATGTAAAGTTATTCTTTGTTCTTAGCTTATTTGCATAGTTATTCCACTAGATCAAAAATATTTAACAGGGTTATTTCATTCCAGCAACAAAGGTCTTATTATAGATTTTATTAATTTACAGAACATCATAGATCCATGGTGGATCTTGCTGAGGACAATGAACAAAACATTGACACTACAGACATACCCAAGTCCCACTATTCAACGGGAGAACTCTATTCTTCTGGACCCGATATTCAGGATAGCTCTGACGACGTCCGTGTCATAGTGGAGGGGGCAACCATTGGTAGCACATCGTCCGATTTCGGACTGCAGTCTGCAGAGTACGACCAGTTTCTGAACCAGTACTATGGGGGAAATATTCCTCAAGTACGACGGCGGAGTTACAGTCCGAAGGTCGTGAAACCCGAGGAATCTGAGGATTCCAGTCGATTCTTTTCTCCAAGCACCCTGATACATGGTCCAAAAAGGTTTGTTTAATTTGCTTAAGAAATTCGGCTTTGTTACACTCTACAGGCAGATTTTATTTAGAGAGTTTTCAGTGCTAAGTTATAAACCAATGAGTTAGCTCAAAACTATTGTAAGTGCCTATAAAATTATAGGCACTTCCATTATTTAGCTAACCCCTTGAAATGTCAATAGTGAGCTAGTGAGCAAAGCTGCGTTGTTGCACCATTGTCCCTGGAAATTAACAGATGTCTCCAGTTATTTTAGACCACAGTGATACTGTCCCCCTTGTTCTATAACCCTGGTAGCTAGAATGTGGAATTCTCGGAATGTGATGGTCACCCATACAATTTGTGAAATGTCCACCCCTTTTTTTCTTGGTTACTGGGGACTTCTCCCCTTACTGCTAAAAGCTTGTAAGATCATTGCAAGCTGTAGTTTCAAGGTTTTGGTCAACCACAAATGGTATTTAAGCACAATGGACTTGCACTGAACCCTTCCTTGATTTGCCCAATCTCTGCTTGATAATTCCTTTTAGTCTGAAATAAGCCTCCTTACTAACTTGAGTTTATTGTTTATTACACTTCTCGTTTTGATTTCTTTACTTTGAAAGTAGGATGAACAGGATTACTGAGGGCAAAAAGGTGACGGCCAAAAGATTGGCACCAAAGGTTAATTAGAAACACATTTTCAATGTTTTTGAATGAGTCATCTCATCATGAATATATGTATTTATGAAATTCTAGCTAGTCTTTTTAACACTTTCCTGTTTTACCAAATTTTGGACCTGTCCAAATTCAAAGGTTTTGCAGACGAAAATTTAAAGTGGATTTGATTAGAAAAATAACCATTCTGTAGGGTAGAAAATAGTGTGGAAAAAGAAGAAATTGCTTGTCAAAAGCAATTTCTTCTTTTTTCACAATGTTTTTAGCTCACCTGAGCACGAAGTGCTCAAGGTGAGCTTTTATGGTTAGGTGGATGTCCGTCGTTCGTCGTCCGTCATCCGTCGTGTGTCGTCAACATTTACCTTGTATGCACTCTAGAGGCCACATTTTTTGCCCAATCAACCTGAAATTTGGTCAGAATTATTGTCTTGATAAAATCTCGGACAAGTTCGAAATTGGGTCAAGTGGGGTCAAAAACTAGGTCACAGGGTCAAATCTTAGAAAAACCTTGTATGCACTCTAAGAGGCCACATTTTTTGCCCAATCAACCTGAAATTTGGTCAGAATGATTGTCTTGATAAAATCTCAGACAAGTTCGAAATGGAGTCAAGTGGGGTCAAAAACTAGGTCATTGGGTCAAATCTTAGAAAAACCTTGTATGCACTCTAGAGGCCACATTTTTTGCCCAATCAACCTGAAATTTGGTCAGAATGATTGTCTTGATAAAATCTCGGACAAGTTCGAAATTGGGTCAACTGGGGTCAAAAACTAGGTCACAGGGTCAAATCTTAGAAAAACCTTGTATGCACTCTAGAGGCCACATTTTTTGCCCGATCAACCTGAATTTTGGTCAGAATGATTGTCTTGATGAAATCTCGGACTAGTTCGAAATTTGGTCAACTGGGGTCAAAACAAGGTCACGGGGTCAAATCTTAGAAACACCTTTTATGCACTCTAGAGGCCACATTTTTTGTTCAATCAACACGAAATTTTGTTAGAATGATTAAATTGATGCAATTTTTGATGAGTATGAAATTCGGTCAACTGGGGTCAAAAACTAGGTCACAGAGTCAAATCATAGAAAATCCTTGTAAGTCAATCTGAAAATTGAAAAAAAAGGTTTTATCAAGTTGTACAGAGGCTGAAGAATATTGAAAAAATTTAGACAGTTCATTCAGGTGAGCGATTAAGGGCCACTATGGCCCTCTTGTTTCAATCATAAAATTACAGGCATGTAAAAAGCAGTGATTGAACAGCAAAGGGTTAAGAACAAAAGTTCAATTCATTTTCATCACCCTGTCATCATCAGTTTAGGGGTAAACAAAGTTTTAGGTATTAGTTGCATAAATGTTGCTTTCTAAGCTTAAATCTTTCTAAGATGTCTTTGTTGTTGTGGATTATTTGAAGGTTGTATGTTAATGAGTTGATATGTATAAATGAGAAAGTGTATAAAGGTAAATGGTAGATAACAAATAGCAGAACTGACGGGAGTTGGCGAGGTGACTTCTACCTGTCATTCATCACTCATCATGCTAAAGCATCTTTTCTGCAGATTTCTACCTCACTTCTTAGTCTATACAACTTTTTATTTGAAATTTATTGGGTCTGAGTTGTCTGTAGGTTTTAATAATTTAAGTTCAAAATTAACATAGTATTTTTCTAACTCAAGTGAAGCTGTAAATTATGAAACTTAAAATTTTAACAAATTGAGAACATACAGAACATTAAAATATCCCTGTTATGATCATACTTACATGTTCACCAAACTGTAAAGCCAGTTCATTCTCAGCAACAAACATTACTGTATTGCTCTTAGTAGAAAACATTTGAGTCAAAAGAGAAGTAGCTTAGAACAAGCAATTTATTCTTTTCCAACAATGTTTTCCTAGAAAATAATGATAAGACTATTAAAACAGTGAATGTACAGAAAATGGTAGTTATAATAACATATACATGTACCTTTTTGGACTTGAGTCTAATTCTAAGAATACTGAAGGAAATTCGTCACTAACACAATACTACTAGAACAAAATCAATTAATAATCAAACAGGAATCTAAATCAAGTTAACATGCAAAAACTATTATATTCTTTATTTTGTAACTCAACATTAAAACTGTAAGTAATGGGAGTGTAGTTAGTTTGTATACTGCTGGTTTCCTGTTCTATTGAACAGGCCAAGTTATGTTTACAAGACTTGAGAAACTAAGACAGGAACCATAGATTTTAAAATTTGAGCCATATGTTTAACCTAACCTTGTGAAGCTGCATTAACAAAATGATTGCATCTGCTAAAAAATTTCCTTAAAATTAAAAAATTCACATTCAATGAATTATGTCCCTTATCAAAAGTTGGGAGTACAATTCTTGTGTGACCCTACAGTGGTGTGCTTTAAGATTAACTCCCCTTCCTGTTACTAAAGGTTTCTTTATAAGACTTAACCCTTTGCTGTTTAATCCCTGCTTTTTACGTGCCTGTCATTTTATGATTGAGAAAACATTGTGAAAAAAGAAGAAATTGCTTCTGATAAGCATTTTTTTCTTTTTCCACACTATTTTCTACCCTACTGAATGGTTATTTTTCAAATTAAATCCACTTTAAATTTTCGTCTGCAAAACCTTTGAATTTGGACAGGTCCAAAATTTTGTAAAACAGGAAAGGGTTAAAAAACTTTATACATAATTATGTTAACCATTTACCTGAAAAAATTGGATTGTAACGGTAGTCATTGAGATTCATTTATTATACTCCCCACAATTATGTTTGGGGGGTATATAGGAGTCTGCTAGTCGGTTGGTTTGTGGTCAGTCCATCCGTCCATCCATCTTTAGCTTTTTCTTTTGTCCCGAAGTTTTCTCAGCAACTAATGGGCGGATTTCATGGGCGGAAACTTTACAGATGATATCTAGTCCTAATGATATCAGTATCAGGCAGAGATGTGCAAGTGATATTTACGATCCATTGAATTTTGACAGAGTTATTGAAATTTAGTTTTAGTGTTAATATTCATGTGAAAAATGGTGGGAAGCCAAGGGTAGGTGCATTTGCTGCAACTTTACAATTGAAAGTTGCAACCTTGTGCAAACAAACAAATCAATGGTTCAGCGCAAAACAGTTGTAATTGCCTAAATGTTTATAAGCAGTTACAATTGTTATGCACTGAGCCTTGGAAATGTACTTTAAAGAATTTTCTGCTTTAATGTTCATAGATCCAAGAAAGCATACTGTGAACTGATTTCAAATTAATAACCATTTCTCAGTGTGATGCATTCAATACCTCACAAGAAGTAGAGTACTTTGATTTGTGACTTCCTGCCTAAGATCTTTATTGTTACTTTAGCCTGTTGTAACACAGGCCTGGCTTTTGCAGTATATAACATGGTGCAAAACATTGCTGGAACAGAATAATTGATGTAGTACATACATGGTCAATATTATTCACAATAAAAGTGGATAAAAATGTTCAAGTTTTCCAATTTTCAATTATTCCCCCCTTCGTAGAAGAGGGGATATATTGCTTTGCACTTGTTGATTAGACAAAGCTCAAAAAGGAAGTAACTTAGAATCATGTAACTTCACAGGTGGATACATTTTAATGTGGAGAAGTGCATTGCATGAGAACCATAACTCTGGTATTCACATTTTCTGAATTATTGCCCTTTTAAGCTCACCTGAGCACAACATGCTCAAGGGGAGCTATTTGGATCACCCTGAGTCTGTCATGCATCGTCCGTCGTCAACAATTTAGAAAAAAATTTTCTTCTCCTGAACCTCTGGGCTGATTTCAATGAAATTTTGCTAGAATGTTCCTTAGTTGACCCTCTTTAAAATTGTTCGCAATATTCTGATAGAAATGGGCATGGCAGGGCGTGGCATTTTTTTCACTTTGAAATCTTTAAACAAAATCTCCTCCTGAACCACTGGGTCAATTTTCAATGAAACTTTACCAAAATGTTTCTTGGGTGACCCTTTTCAACAATTGGTCTTGAAAGTTTGATTGGCCCATAAATATGGGCATGGCAGGGTGGGACTTGTTATGAGCCAAAAATCTTTGAATGACATCTCCTCCTGAACCAGTGGGCCGATTGCAATGAAACTTTACCACAATGTTTCTTGGGTGACCCTTTTCAACAATTGGTCTTGAAAGTTTGATTGGCCCATAAATATGGGCATGGCAGGACGGGGCTTATTATGAGTCCGAAATCTTTTGAATGACATCTCCTCCTGAACCACCGGGCTGATTTTAATGAAACTTTACCACAATGTGTCTTGGGTGACCCTTTTCAACAATTGGTCTTGAAAGTTTGATTGGCCCATAAATATGGGCATGGCAGGACGGGGCTTATTATGAGTCCGAAATCTTTTGAATGACATCTCCTCCTGAACCACCGGGCTGATTTTAATGAAACTTTACCACAATGTTTCTTGGGTGACCCTTTTCAAAAATTGTTCGCAAAATTTTGATTGGCCCATACATATTGGCTTGGTAGGACGGGGCTTATTTTGAGCCCCAAATCCTTGAACAACATCTCCTCGTGAACCACTGGGCCGATTTCATTGAAAATTTACCAGAATGTTCCTTGGGTGACCCTTTTCAAAAATTGATCGCAAAAGTCTGATTGGCCAATCAATATGGGCATGGCAGGGGTGGAGTGGGGGGTATTTTGAGCCTCCTCAGTAAGGAATGGGTGGGCAGCGTCTATTCTCACTTTAAAATCTTGGAATTAAACCTCCTATTTAACAATTAGGCAAATGGGAATGAATCTTTACACTGGACCAATAAATTTCAGATGAGCGTTTTAGGGCCATTCTGGCCCTCTTCAAGTCTTGTTTAAATTCAAAGCTTTGGCAGACAGTAAAGACTAAGATCAGTCTGCACAGACATGCAGTGTGATCTCAGCATACAATACCTGCTTTCAAATTTATCCTAGTGGTTAACCTTTGAGGTAGTCTAAGTGAAATGTCCCAACATTGGGAAAAAGCAGAATTGAGCCTGTGCATGAGATTTCCAACAAATTCAAATATGCGCAAAGCGAAGACTCGACCAGCCCGTGCATCCGCACAGTCTGACCAGAGTCTTCACATTGCGTTTGGTAAATAGATGAGGTCTCAAAGTATCTGTATCATCAGGTAACTTAATATTTTCAGTTTGTCGATGTCTACGCTACCCAATTGTTGCACATCACTAACATTTAATATTGTTGGAAATGTCACGCAAAGGCTCAATTAAAAATTTAGCAAGTTAAGGCTTAATTGTGTATGGGCCTATTAAAACCTGACTGACTTATTCTCCATTTTAATAGTAACAAGTTACCCAGTGAGAGTGAAGACACAGACGATGATCGAGACAGGATTACGTCGGAAGATGTGTCGATGTCTGACAGTAACATTAGCGCAGATTCACAAGGCTACAAGGGGGCAGTCTATAGTCAAGAAGATTTATATAAGGATAATGGTATGGGTCTCTTATGACATTTCCAACATTTCATGTGTCCATGAGGGACAGATATAAAACAGCTTGGAAAGTCTTACATTACTGCCATTATAAATGGATACTATTGGTTCTTATATGTGTATTCATTGTCGCTACCATAGCATATGCCCATATGAGCGAAGCCCCAAGAAGACGGTTAGATGTTACGGGGATAGTGCAAGGATACATGACGAAACTACTGTTGAGATCCCATCATCTGCCATGGTTCATAAGCATACTGTGTAAAGCACCGTCTCACAGGACGTTGGTTTAACGTCTCATCCGAAAGACAATTAGTTTGATAGTGTGCCAGCCTGGGAATCGAACTCACATGGTCAAACTTCAATGGTTTTGAAGTCTGGTGCTCTACCAACTGAGCTAATTGGGCTGACATATTTGTTCATAGCTATACATCTGGTGTTTGTAGGTAGGACTACTCAAAATGGACGATTTAACTACAGAACTGGGATGATTTATAAGCCTTTAGCTCTCATAAAATTGTTGAAAATGAAAAAAAAAATTCTTGAAAAAAGCTTTCCCTTAGCAAAATGTAAAAAAAAAATGAACCTTTCTAAGAAATGAAAGTGGTGAAGAAGAAATTTTGAAAGTTGGATTGTGCATTCCTAAGAGAGCTTGTAAAGAAAATATTGCTATGTTCCTGCAAAAATAGATGAGGGAATTTACTTTTTTTCATCCATGTTTACCTGTTGTTTGTTTGTAAAACTTTCAAGAAATTGATGCCTCAGCGAGAAACAGTTGTAACTTCCTATTACCATGTTAATAGGAAGTTACAACTGGTTCACACTGAACCATTGATATAAGAGCTTGTAAGCTTGTTTCTTTGTTTGTAAAACTTTGAAGATATTGAGGATTCACTGCAAAACAGTTGTAACTGCCTATATGTTTATAGGCAGTTACAACTGGTTCACACTGAACAATCCATACAGGAGTCTTGTATTACTCATAACATTCTTTTTGTCAATTGTAAGGTCCAAGTTCATGCAGGAAGATCAAAAGGTCAAGGTTTTTTTTTGTGGAAATGCAGTTTTGGAAGCAATGTAACTTCGTTTAAACTAGGTCTTTTACCCAAGAATTTGTACAAAACTAGTCCTTATCATATGCCCTGAGTGATCAAAATGAAAACTTTTGCAAAACATTGTAGAAATGGTACCCTGTTTTGCATGTATATGGTATAAAGAGTGGGGTATAATTTAAAACTTTTGCAGATGTTTTTGTATCCTGAAAGCCAGGATTGATCCAAATGTTTCAGTATTTTAATGTTGATCCTCAAATGATTTGGTCTACAGTTAAAAGGTCAAAAAGGCTATCTATCACCAACATTATCTTATTGAGTTTGCAAAAAAGAAGTGTGATTATTTCTTGTTAAACTATTTCACATGCCATAATTTCTGTTATTTTCTTTCCCAGAATCCAGTATAAATGATGGAGACAGTCCTGGAGTAAAGGGGACAACAAGGGGCCCAGGGAACCCAGCACGGTATAGTGCTGATATAGAATATATGGTCCGTCAGATGAAGGTAGGAATATGATAAACAGAGGTACTAATATGAGGGGGTTAACATCAGCCTATGATCTTCATTTCTTAGTGAAAACCTATGTTGTGGGTACTCATCATAATCACTTCAATGCGACACTTCAAAAAGAACCCTCAACAAATCCAGAAAAACAAACAGTTTGTAACTCTAGAACAGCCATTTATAGGTGCTCCAGCCGCCGCAATATAACTGAAAAAATGTTGAAAGCGGCGTAAAACTCCATTTAATCAATTAAGTTGAAGTAAATTAAAAAAAAAAGCTCTTAGTCAAAGGGCAAAAACTAATAGCAGCTCAAAATCATGATTAGCAAATATGTGGTTGTCTTCCTTTATCTGTGAATACTGTCATTTCATTTTTAATGCGTCAACTAAATGTTGTGTGTAGTTTCTTTCAGTTAAAAGACATCTGAAAATTTATTGGTGTATGGCACAAAAAAGCACTCAGCACACCTATTTCATGTTGAATGAAAGGACTTTATGTACTAATTTCGAGTTGTTTTTTATTTGAATAGAATATCACATGGTAAAGACTAAGGTCAGAGTGCACATATGTGCAGACTGATCTTTGTCTATACCACCTGCCAGTGCAGGAAGATTCAGGGTTCAGCGTACTAACTTTACAGGGCTTTTCCTCTACTTTTAAACCTTGGGTTCATTTTGCCACTTAGATCTCCACCAAATGGTTGGTAATCGTAAACCTATGTTGGACAGCAGGTTGAGGCTAGGATGTTTTGTTTGAATGAGATTTTACACCGCTTTCATTAATCTTTCAGTCATATTGCTGTGACTGGAGCACATAATGGATTCCTGGTTCTGCACACCAGTACCACTATTACATCCTTTTCTAGCCTCCAGTTGCTATCTCACATAATATAAGTAATAACCCATTAGTGGGTGGAGGCTAGGATGAAATGATGATACTGGTGTTAGAAATACCTGCCCTGTGTTGGGGATGTAAAAACGTTCCGCAAGCGCTTTGAGATGATACCCCGCTTTGCACATGCACATGCACATACGTGAAAACTGAGGTATCATTTCGAAAACGCTTCGCTAACAAATTCATCCTGAACGCAGGGCAGGAATCAATTGTCATGTGCTCCAGTTACCAAACAAATCAAACAGACTTCAGTTTCTCACTTTGTGACTCTCTTTCAAATAGCAAATATTTCTAAATTAATTTTTGAGGAAATATCCCAAAAGTTGGGGTCCAAATTCAAAGACTCTTTTTAAAATTTTCTGTCACCTGACCTTCATCAGGAAAAACATATCCTCATCATTCCTCCATTACAAAGTGTAATGGAGCACCCGGGGTAACCCGATACAGGTAAATAGGAGGATACCAGAATTTAGAGGTAAACAAAGAAAAGCAGATGCAACACAGATCTGTATTTTTCACTATTTATCATTAAAAAAAAAACATCAGGATGCTGCAACGTTTCAAACATTGAGTCAAGTAATCCAACCATGTAAATATGATAGAGATGAAAGATATTATTTTTGTTTAGATGAGAAAATTTGAATTCGATTCAGAGAATCGTGCTAAATTTAATTAAAACTACACAATATGCTCAGTATCATTGACAAATCATGCATAAATGTCAAAGTATTAAACTGCATTAAAACTATAGGGTATAGTCTAAAAGGAAATTGGCTTTTCGTGGTAAAATATGTAAAAATATCAATGTATGGAGTAAATTAAAATTGGGAGTGTCATAATTTATGATACGGGATACTCTGAGGCAGGATGTTGGGAGTTAAGAGGAAGACGATTTAATGATACTGGTGAACTAGGACGATAATTGTACTACAGTCATTTTTTATCTAACATCTTTTAAACTAATACAGTTGGTTACATGGTGAAATTGACATTCATCTCAATCAAAACCTTTCTAAATCGCTCACTCAGCGCTCGATTTGTTCGTTCCAAACATTCATTCAAAAACCATGCAAAAACGCTCCAAAATTAATAAAAAGTAAGATCAAATCTTAATGTAAAATAAATGAAGATGGAGATAAATGCTATTAAACTGACACAAGTGTAATTATATTCTTCTGGTTGGTTCTTAAAGAGAATGGAAGCTATTTACAAAACTTTTATGCGTGTTTTTCTAAACGAAGGTAAGGAATATCGCTACTTTTGTTCATCCTGAACAAAATAAGCGATATTGGAATACCTCCCTTATTTTTCAGTCAGAGCAATTCAATTTCATTCTTAAATCATTCACCTTGCCAATTTGACGATGCTGTTAACTGCACGACTTGGTTTTTGAATATATTTGTAGTAATACTTGTGTTTACAAATTAAACGCATTCGGAAAGATGTACAAGAAATTCACATAAAGCTTGCCACCATAAAGAATTAAAAAATCAAAGGGGAACAACAGATTTGATACAATGCTGACAAGAATATCGAATGCCTGATCTGGACTATGTTGTCATAATCGTCCATGAGCCCTTGAAGTCCGTTTACATGTCTTTGCTCGGTTCGTTCCGGTCCGTTGATTGTTTTTGGAAGACATGAATGCTCGACTTTAAGAAAAACTCGGATATGGCAAGTTAAGTTACTTTGACTTTTTTTCTGATCGCGTGTACGTACTAACATATTTTTGATACATGAGATCGCATTTTAAAGGGTTCAGACTATGTTTAAGTTTAGATCCAGCCAATTGATTTTTGAGTAAGATACGGATTTAGGACTTATGTAACTTATTATTCGGCCGGTAGGAGACTTTGTGTTGCTAGAAAAGAGTGCTAAGAGTGTAAGGAACAAATACACCACAATGTAATTGACCATAAAATTTAATCAAAATATTGATCAATGTTTAATGTGGTCAATACATGATAAATTGTAAAGTCAATTCGTCAGTATTATTGTAAATAAATATCATTTAATGCTAATCCATAAACCATTGTCAATAGTATTGCCGAATGAAATTAATCGTTTAAGGGCATCTCAAAATTATTATTTTTATCCGCCACAGAAGGTAAACGTATATCAATTTGCGTCAGACCGTAAAAGAGTCTATTCATTCTAAAACTCCCGCTTTCAAATATGTGCTGATTTTCGTGAAACTTTCACAGAATGTGTCTGATAATGTGGTGGCAGAGAAAAGAGAGCATTCATGTGAATCTCTTTGTTAAAACAATGATTCCGACATTTATGAATGGATTTACATTGAATCTGTCAAAGAATGTGTGATATCGTATGGCTAGGTGCATATTGTCAGAGTTGGTCAGTATTTTTCTGTTCATTCATCTTCAATATATACTGACGTGAAAAAAAATGCCTCAGTCATATAGAAAAGGCAATTATTTAAAGACGGTGAATTTTGCGTTAGATATATTTCATCATATTGAAGACTAAACCATTGCAGCTCAAAAGACGTAGGATCTATTTTTCTTTTCAATCTTAAGATGAAGATTGGTTCAAAAATGTTTATCACTCATTCAGACTATTCTAGAATAGCAACAATTCATTCATTAACATTATCTGGCCTATAAAGACGGTTACGGAAACATTATCTTAAAATCGGATTCTCTTTGATAACAACCTGGAAGCGATGCTGATAAGGGCATGGTGCACGTTCAATATTCTGTGAAAAACTATTAAGTAAAAAGGTACATAAACGGCTGAGCTTTACCTTAAAGAAAGAAGAGGCAATAGCGTTGATGTACAGTAAGGCCTACTATGGATATCGAGGCTTGAACAATCTTGAGACTCAAATATCTCCGAAGCGATTTTTAACAATATTTCGACTTACCGATTGTCCATATTCCCCATCAAGAATTTTCCTTGACATCTTGTAATCACATACCAATTACGTCATTCACGTTTTCCGATGAGGCGTTTTTTGTGGAGGCAGTATAATATAACTTGAAATATGTAATATAGCTCATTCTATAACTTTTATCACCGTCACCCATTCAATACAAAAATACACATTGCAATATGAAATATTATATAAGTATTTAGATCATGTGTCTTTAAGATAATAGTTACTATGCGTTTAATATAATAATGAACGGCGAATGTAACATAACGAATAAGGGTATAAATGGATAATAGTAACTAAATGTTATTTTAATAGACTGAGGCACTCGGGCTACGAAAATTATAAATTAATCAAATTATTATAATATTATTACAACAATCACTCATATCATTCAATCGACGGTCATTCTTATTCACTTTAGAAGATACTTGCGTGTATAGCAATAGAGACTTTACTCTACCATATCAACCATACCTGCCTTTTGAATGTACATAACAAAAAATTAGTCGGCACACCATTGTTCGGCTAAATATCAAAGTCGCTAGTTTAAATCTGCGTTTTCGAATTTTTTTTGTCACTAGCCACTTATCTCATTTGATTGTAAATATTGCTTAATATGATAAAATATTACTTAATTTACCCCAAACTAGGATTTGCTCTAAGAATTATCTCCTAATTTTGTTGTAAGTGATAGAAATGATTTAATTGTTGTTACTCAATGCACGTTTACAGATACTTCAAATCTTTATTATATCGTCATCTACACCTTCTTCAACCTAAACAGAAATGCTAGTTCATGAAATTTTCCAGTTCCCAGTATCAATCCTCTAAACGCCCTGCATCATTTATTAAAGTTACTCTAAATTCCTAATATCCAAAAGAAATCATACCTCGAGACGGTTTTTAAACAAAGTAAGTAATGTTTTCACACACCAGTGAAAAGGGACAGCACATAATGACGAAAAATGACCAAACTTTGTAACTGATCTGTCAATGTATTCGAAATGTTCCAAATTTTGGCAAAACTGACTGCAAATTGACATGATCTTGCTAAAATTACGGAATTTCAACGTTTAAGATATGACACACTGATTATTCGCTTAAGAACGAGTAGAAAATGATCATATACTGTTTCTTAGTTACGGAGGACACACGCCTAAAAAGTAGATTCATCCGATCTTGCCTTTTAATCGAATAATCATCAAGGAAATACAGACCTGTGTTACATCTGTCCTTCTTTGTTTACCTCTAAATTCTGGTATCCTCCAATTTCCCTGTATCGGGTTACCCCGGGTGTGGAGGAATGATGAAGATATAGTTTCTTTATTATATTGTGTTTTTCCTGATGACGGTCAGGTGACCGAAAAATTTCGAAAAAAAGAGAGTGTTTATGGAAATAAATTGAATAACATGGATTCCCTGTGGAATATTATTTTTTAAATTGTAAGCTATTTCAAAGAAACAGGGAGTCATTGTTTTGTATATGACAGGAGCACCATTCTGGTAGTTCGCTAGACAAGATGGCTTCCTCATCGGCAAGACAGTCCAGAGAGGAGGCTGCTGGGATGGATCTTACTCACGGAAAAATTACTAAAGCTCTTTCCACGTCTTCCATACCCGCAGCTACCAATGCTGAAAAAACTAGAGGTTTGTGTTTAATCTGTAGACCCACAATAGTTCCGCAACAACAATGTTAACTGAGGTTTCCTAATGAAATCATTAGGAAACCTCGGTTAACTCTGATAAATTTCATGACTTCCAAAATGTTGCAGAACTATTACTGGTTCCACTACCTGAACCAGTTCTTTGAGAATTCTCTAAAGTAAGCTTTAATTGGTCTGATCAGGGACGAATTTTGCTGAAAATCATCAACATTCAAAAAGAGATGTAAAATTTTGCTCTTTCTTTATGTAAAAAAAATCCCCGATCATGTTCAAAAACAGGGGGATTTTTCAAAAGTATGTGCTAAAATGCACAATTCCCCCCCCCCTTCCTTGAATAGACACTGTCTGATACTGTGTCAATTTGTAAAGAAGGTTTAGTAAAATAAGAAATAAGTAAATTCATAATATGACCTACACCATGGAAGTGAAATAACCTTTTTGAATATTTTTTATATTACAAGGGTGTTGTTTCACTAGTGAAATAACTATGAAAATGAGCTACAAGTATAAAGCTCAGCTATTTTGCTCTTTCTTCTTCAACAATATTTTCTTGAGTACAAAACCACAGACATTAGAACAGGGATCATTTTTGGGTTAGATAGTGAGAGATTCTCTCATTTTTCTGCCAGAAATCTCATTGAAACTGGCTTAATGAGAGAAGATCTCAAAGCAATATTTAATTAAGTGAAGGATGTTGTTGGCTCAGTGTAAATCAGTTGTAACTGCCTATAATTATTCTGAGCCAGAATCATCCCTGTAAGATTCAGGGAGTGTACATAAACCATTTAATAGAGGTTTGTTTCAGTGTAAGATCGATTTATATTTCAGTGAGTGAACAACAAAATCTATATTTTCATGAATAACTTTTGTTGTTCACAAAATGAAATATTAATCGATCTTACTCAAAAAACAAACGATTATTCTATTTCTTTATTGCAAAAATTAGACTAATGTGAATTTCCAGGATATATTTTCATAAAGTGCGTCATTTTGCATGTGATTGCTATACAATGTTCATTGTGACGTCACTTATTTTGCCCCACATGGATGATGTCAGATAGGGTGAAATACACAAAAGCAGGATATAAGTTTTCAATAATTTCACTGCTTTTGCAGTGAGATTTTCAAGTGATAATCTACTGTTATTTCTCGATAAACCACATAAAAGCATTAAAGAATGTTTCTTAATTCTGTTTGTAGGTAGTGGCCTAAAGGGACTGAGTCAGGATAGTAGACAGTAAGTATAGATGTTTAAAACAAAACTAAAGATTGACTTTTTCCTATACAATTAAATTGAATTGTTATATGACCTTTGTCGCAGAAGAGAAAATACTCTGTGGAATATTTTTGATATTACACTGGTGTTATGACATTAGAGGAATAATAATGTAAATCAGATCACAGGGTATAGAAATGCTATAATGTCGCCGCAAAAATCATTTCATGATGGATATGATGACATCATTGTAAAACAGCAGTATAAGATACCCGGGAATATTTATGATGGTGAATATGATATTACATCAGTTCCGATCATATTGAAAATAGAATATCAATTTTGTGCGTATGCAATACCAAATATTTAACTCTTCATCAGCAAAGCCTCGCTTTTATCTGTTTATAGATGACTCGTTTAATAAATTTGGTATTCCTTGATCACTCATTCAATATCCTCTTTTGATATAATGTTGTCTACCAAAGTTTTGTTGGAACACTAGAAAGCACATTAGTCAGCATCACCTTGTTATAGCTGAAAGAATGTTGAAAGTGAAATTAAAGTAGTTCAACTATAATGAGAAATTTTGAAATCTTTTTTTCATCAAGGGGTTTACTACCACAAAATCCTTTTCAAGCAGACCAATGAAAGTTTTAATGTTGATTAGTTGTGCTTCAGAATGTTATTTTGTGAAGAGATGCCCCTGTTACTACAAGTGATCATTTGGGCCTGTGCGTGACATTTCCAACAATTTGACGTGTGTATGAAGGGACAACATTGAGCAGCCTAGACAGCCGCACAAATGCAAAAAGAAGATTGTCCTACTGTCTACAGACATTTTGAGATATTATCTATCTACAAAGTGCAAAGTAAAGACTGTGGTCAGCCTGTGCAAAAGCACAGGCTGGCCAATGTCTATGCTTGGCGCACATTTGAAACTGTTGGAAATGTCATGCACAGGCTCATTTATTTCATGAAATAATGAAAAGGTCTTGATCCAAATGCTCTTTCCAGATATCTTGATAACATGAATTTCAATTTATCTGTTATTTAAAAGAAAATTTGTTTGCCTTGATACCCATATATATTCACCTGTTTTCATGATTCCTCAACCTAGATTTACCTTATTACTGAACATGTAGAAACGTTTTTATATGTCCTGATTGAACCTATTGTGTGTATTTTGTCAGAATTTCATTAAGAAGAGTGTTGTTGAAATAGGTTCATGAATTTCTTATAATAGTTGATGATTTTTATTACTCAGAGATGTTAAAGAACTGGCAATTGCTTTTTAGCTCACCTGAGCACCAAGTGCTCATGGTGAGCTTTTGTGGTTAGGTGGATGTCCGTCGTACGTCGTCGGTCGTGTGTCGTCAACATTTACCTTATATGCACTCTTGAGGTCTCATATTTTGCCCAATCAACCTGAAATTTGGTCAGAATGATTGGCTTGACAAAATCTCGGACAAGTTCGAAGTTTGGTCAACTGGGGTCAAAAACTAGGTCACGGGGTCAAATCTTAGAAAAGCCTTGTATGCACTCAAGAGGTCTCATTTTTTGCCCAATCAACCAGAATTTTGGTCAGAATGATTGTCTTGTTAAAATCTCAGAAAGGTTCGAAATTGGGTTACCTGGGGGTCAAAAAAAAGGTCACGGGGTCAAATCTTAGAAAAACCCTTTATGCACTCTAGAGGTAACATTTTTTGCCAAATCAACCTGAAATTTGGTCAGAATGATTGTCCTCACAAAATCTCCGACAAGTTTAAAATTGGGTCAACAGGGGTCAAAAACTAGGCAGAGGGGTTAAATCTTAGATAAACCTTGTATGCACTTTCGAGGTCTCATTTTTTGCCCAATCAACCTGAAATTTGGTCAGAATGATTGTCATAATAAAATCTCAGGCAAGTTTGAAATTTGGCTCAACTTGGGTAAAAAACTAGGTCGCAGGTTCAAATTTTAGAAAAACCTTGTATGCGCTCTAGAGGTCACATTTTTTGCCCAATCAACCTTAAATTTGGTCAGAATGATTGTCTTGATAAAATCTCGGACAAGTTGGAAATTGGTTCAACTGGGGTCAAAAACTAGGTCATGGGGACAAATCGTAGAAAAACCTTGTATGCACTCTAGAGGTCTCATTTTTTGCCCAATCAACCTGAAATTTGGTCAGAATGATTGTCTTGATAAAATTTAGGCCAAGTTCAAAATTGGGTCAAGTGGGGCCAAAATTTAGGTCATTGGATCATGTCTTAGAAAAACCTTGTTTGCACTCTAATTATCACATTTTTTGCCTGATCAACCTGAAATTTGGTCAAAATGATTGTCTTTATTAAATCACAAGCGGGTTTGAAATTGGGTCAAGTGGGGTCAAAAACAAGGTCACAGGGTCAAATCTTAGAAATATGTTGTACTGGCCGTGGAAGTCAGATTTTCTGCCTTAAAACGAGTTTTGGACAGTGCACTCAGGTGAGCGATTAAGGGCCACTACGGCCCTCTTGTTACTAATGTCCCTTTATGTGTATTTCCAATCATTCACCGTTGCTATCATAAAATTTGTCCATCTGAGTGATACCCTAGAAGAGTGTGCAAGGATACAAGATGAAACTACTGATGTGGTTTAAACCTATGTATTTACATCCATTGGGAAACAAGTTTTTACAACTTAAACCAATCCCTCTCGATTCTGCTTCCTGATAAATTCACCATTATTCACTTGCTTATTTGTTAAAACACCTTGCATTTTGTCCAATCAAAATGTTTTAATGTTATTACTAGTGGGTAAGACTAGAAGGCCTACTTTAGACTGGTTACATGAACCAGTACATTATTTTGAATTTTACAGGTTTTCAGCCCCATCCTATATGCTTATTCAAAAACTAATTGCTGAACATGAGTGAGTTTTCCTAGAGCATGTTCACTTCTCTCCACACCGATTGACAGATTAATTCACTTTTTTAAAAAAGCTCAAGGGGTCAGTGCAAAACTATTGTAAGTGCCTGTGTATTTACAGGCACTTACGATAATTTTGTGCTAACCCCTTGAGTTGACTTCACCTAGAAGTAACTCCACTGTTAGAATCAATATACATTAGCATGCATAGCTGCCTGCAATTGTCTTGAGTAGAAAATATTGATGAAAAGCCTGATTGAGCTCTCTTGAGCACAGTGCTCAAGGTGAGCTTTTTATGATCGAGCTCTGATGTCAGGGTGTCAACTTTTATCTTGTATGCACTCCAGAGGCCACAATTTTGTCACCAGGTCAAATTTTTGATAAAACAATGCCACATTTTTGGCTTGAATGTTTTGATACTTGAACAGAATAGTCGTCTACAAAATAATTTCCACAATTTTTCTCAATGTCAATCAAAACTATGACTCAAGATCAATTTCGAAAATTCTTGTGTGCTCTAGAGGCAACAATGTGGTCAAAATGCCTTGAAACTTGGTTAAGATGATTGCCTTTAGGAAATTATGGGGTTTTATATAAGTAGTTGGGAATTTTACAACAGTAGACAGTGCCCAGGTAAGCATTTTAGGTCCAATGGTCCTCTTGTTTGAAGAGAACCCAGGTTATTGCCAAAAACATGTGTGGTGAGTGTTGTATGAAAATTTTAACCCCTTTTCCATCAGGGAGATTACTAGTGCATTTTGTGCAAATTCTGCCCCTTTTGTGGGCCCAAATAGATGTTTTACCTGTATTTGGTCGTCCACATGTCTGTTGCTTGCTAAAATATAACATAGGAATTAAATATTTATGTCCCCCTTTGAAGAAGAAGGGGTATATTGCTTTGCACTTGTTGGTTGGTCTGTCCGTCTGTCTATAGACCGTTTTTTGTCATGAGTACATCTCAAAAAGTATGAAAGCTAGAATCATGAAACTTCACAGGTGGAAAGATCTCATTGAGGAAAAGTGAAGTGCGCATGAACCATAACTCTACTCATCATATTTTGTGAGTGATTGCCCTTTGTTGATTGACAAAGAATAAGGCCATGGTCATCTGGACCAGGGGTATTGAATCCCATGCCCGACTTGTCCAACACGGGCTTTTCCACTTGTGGGCAAGTACAATTGTTTTGGCTTTTTGTCAGTGGACAAGTCAATACCAGAGCAAATCTTGAAATAGAACTAAAAAGATCAAGGAGACAAGTCATGCTAATGTTAGTATTAAATGGAAAAAAAAAACATTGTCTTTGATGAAGAATGCTGGGTTACAGCATTTTCTTCATTAAAATCAATATTTTCTTTATATTTATCAATGAAATTTTTGCGGGCAAGTTCATTTTGATCCTGAACAAGTAGGAAATGGACTTCTTTGTCCATGGACAAGTGAAAAAAAAAGTATTTTCACCCCCTTGTGACTAAATTATCAAGGTCAAACTTTGGGATTTAGTGTTATACAAACACATCTTGTTTGACCCAGAATTTTTATCTCCTAATAAGCACCCATGAGCCAAGCCTATGCATCTTTTGGCATAGTTTGGCCACCAGACTCTTCTTTACAGTATTTTTTCAACGGGATTAAAATGCATTAGTCAATACAAAACTTTCAATTAAGTCCCATGTCTCGTTCAGCACTTGTTAAGGCAAACTTTGATTATAGAGGCATGTAATAGAACTACAATAAAAATATTTTTTAAAAATGCAACCAAAACAACTGAGGCCAGTCTACCTCTGGCAGTGTTCTTGGTTTATTCATTGCATTTTTACTTTCATGATTCAAATGTAAATGTACATTTGAATAAGTTGTAGATCAAGCAAATCAGCTTGGTTTTCAGGATGTAAAAGCGTTTCACGGGCCATTTGAGATGATACCCTGCTTTGCATGTGCACATACGTGCAAAGCATGGTATCATTTCAAAGGCACTTTGCTAACGTTTTAATCCTGAACGCATGGCTGATTAATCCTAGGAATGAAATCTTAAAGTTTGTCAGAAGCATTAAGGAATAACAGGCAATTTTGACTACACATTTGCACACAAATGTATTGTAGTTGATACTATGTTTGCATTTGTTTTGTATTTTCTATATACTAACAACACACAAAAGCTTACATTAACACATTTTCCTCTCTAACTTTGTTAACGCATGCTTTATATTCCTTTAATTGCATGGACTTTAGTCTTTAAGTATGAATCATAATTAGTAGTTTGGTAGCCATGGAAAATAAATGTAGGTTTAGAAATATTATTAAATGAAACCTTGTGATATGTAAAAAAAAATTCAATGGATCATTGTAAAACTTTTGTAAGCGCTGATAAATATATAAATGGATTGTAAAGAATAAGTGTCCTATAACAAGCATATTGAAAAAGAATACTGCCCTCATAGTGCAGCGGGTAGCACACCAGACGTAGGTGTAACTAGGATTTTGAAATTTATGCACACTCCGAAGGGGACCACCAAAGAATGTATAGGATTAAGGCAAAATTTGGATTGTGAAAAAAGATAAATGCCCATCACCCACTCTTCCTTTATTAGATTTGAGCCTTAGTAAATATCAAAACATCATGACTACAGCTTGAATAAGCTGTAGCTACAATGCTTTGATCATTCATAAAGGATATTTTTCGAAAGAGGATTTGTTTGTACTAAGCATTTGCGTAATGTGGGTAATGGTAGTCAGTCCTTGCCAGACACCCAAACTTCAGACAGAATATTTGATCCCCAGGGAAGGCACATATCTATTTAACCCTATGCTATTTAATCCCTGCCTTTTACGTATCTGTGATTTTATGATTGAGAAAACATTGTGAAAAAAGAAGAAATTGCTTCTGACAAGCAATTTCTTCTTTTTCCACACTATTTTCTACCCTACTGAATGGTTATTTTTCAAATTAAATCCACTTTAAATTTTCGTCTGCAAAACCTTTGAATTTGGACAGGTCCAAAATTTTGTAAAACTGGAAAGGGTTAAACATTCATCTCCCACTGGTGGGTGGATAATAGTAAATATAACCTGGATACTAGGTAAGGATGTAATGGTAGTAATGGTGTGAGAAATTCTAGGAATCAATTGTTAGGAGCTCAAATCACCATGTATTGACTTTAAGATTGTTAAAAGTGGCATTAAACCCCCAGCCAATCAATAGATAATTGAAAAAAAAAGAATTTTAGATCTTACTGTTATACAAAGAACATTGTTTGATGATAATAAATTTTAAACGAAGCATGCATGCATTTTCACAAATTTGAAACGGACAATATTAACCCTTGTCATGCTGAACCCAGAATATTCCTGCTTTGGCAGGAGCTATAGACAAACATAAGCCTGCACATATGTGCAGTCTGATGCTAATCTTCTCCACCTGTTTCTCACTTTCAAACCAGAATTGTCAATAGATTTAGTTTTTCAAACAAAACTTGACCCTCAGTTGTTAATTTCAGAGCTTTTTGCACTTTGATTTTGATGAAAATTTTTAGCAAAAATTTTTTCAGCATGACAAGGGTTAACATGTGTAACAAAAAAGTTTTGTGGTGTGCTTTTTTGCTGTATGTACTGAATATTTAATGAAGCTATAGTGTAAACTGTAGTTTGCGAAGGAAAAAATAGTATTTTAACTTCAAATCATGGCTGAAGCCTTAACCCATTAAGAAATGACCAAATTTCTAGTCAGAAATCAAATACAATACAGACCATATGTTTTTCAAAGTTGACAGAATTTCAAAGCATGTAATTTCACCATTCTTCAATATTATACAAGCTTTATTTTTGAAGGAAACAGTGTAAAGATAGTAGAAAAAAGAAATAAAAACTTTGAAACTTTTTTATGCCATTGCATCAATAGATCTGTACATCGTATTTGCCCTGTCTGTCTAAGTCTCTCCAAAAACTTAAACATTGGCCGTAAAATTTGTCTAGTCGTGGAAGAGACTCCATACTTTCCATGGGTATTGCTTGTGATGAGACCTTTCTGTTAGTACCAACTAAAAGGCCATCAGTCAAGGTCATTTTCAAGGTCAAATATGTTTAAAATTTGAAATTTTACATTGGCCATAGCATTAGTGGTTAGTGTAAGAGACTTCATACTTCACATTCCTATTACCTGGGAAAAGATCTTCACATGTATATCAAAGTCAAGGCCAACAGCGGTCAAGGCTAACAGCGGTCAAGGTCACTTAACTACAAATGTCTGTTTAGAAATAATGACAGTAGTTTTTGACAAACACATCTTGTGTTTTTTTTGTCATTTTTCTGTGCTTAGATTAATCTTTGCTGTTTTTTGGCTTTCACTTTTCATTTTCATAGGCATGATAAAGTTAAGATCTCATTCAGATTCATTTAGATGCAAATAGATAACAGTACCTGTAATTTAACCCTTGTCATTCTGAATTAAAACCCTCTTTCAAAATTGCACTCATATCAAAGTACTGAAAGCACTAAAATCCAGAGTGTAGGGCAATTTTTCTTTTTGAAAATAAATCTAATGAACAACTCTGCCTTGAAAGGGGGCAAACAGGTGGTGTTGACTAAGATCAGACTGCACATATCAAAGCAGGAATATTTGGGGTTCAGCATGACAAGGGTTAATCTATTTGGAGTTGAAAAATAAGGATACTTGAGGAATTGATTTCATTAGATAAGCAGTTGCAGTTTACATTTATTGGTGAGGCAGAGGTACTGATAAGAGAGGGCAATGTCAGTCTAACATCTTTATTTCTTATTGAAACACTGTGTTGTTGGTACTCGTTGGAAATGTCTCAACAAGTACTTACAATGTAGGAACTGTAAAGTATTATTTAAATAATTTACTTAATTTGAAATCCAAAACACCCCCTTTATCTGTTGCTGTGTTGAGGCCTTATTAACATTTATATATATATCCATATATCTGCACCATTGTAATGCTTTTGTAGTGCTCAGTTTCATCGGCAAGACGAAATTGAGGAGGAAGATTTTCCTTTAGCTACTGGTGACTCGACGGAACTAAGGCAGCCAACTGTGTCCCGAATACCCAGAAAAAATAAACAGCTTAGTCTGATTGACTTTTTAAATGAGTAAGTTGATAAATCTAGAGATTGATATCAGATTGAATACAACCTGACCTGCAATTACGTCTTCGAATGAGTACTAGGTGCATATGTAACTTATTGTTCTTATGGTGTTACTGCTGTCTAAGTTAAAGGTTGGGCAAAAATCTTGATAATGTATTTCAGTACAATATAACAAAGCAAGAATAAAAAGATTACAATATTTCAAAGGAGTTGATTGGTTTCCCTTGAATTATAGAATTACCATCTGCTATGGCATTAGGTTCATATAAGTCAAAGGCCAGTAGCATCATGTGGGTTTCATAAGTAGCACTATATACATAGAACAGCTTGCTTGCATTCAAGATGCAAAGAGGTTTATGAACCTTGAGAAATGGTACCAGGCTTTGCACACATAACAGGGCAACATTTTTCAATTGTTTTTGCATCTTGAATACAGGGTTAAATGACTGGCTGTATGTTGGTGAGATCTTTAAAAAAAGCTAAAAAAAAAGCCAGACAACTTTGAATAATTTCATAGTGAGTCAAGGTACAGGTATATAATTAAACGCCAATGGTCAAGCACTTGGAACTTTTGTTTAATATTTTGTGAATTTTTGCACTTTCTAACAAGGGCTTTATATTGCTTTGTAGATAAGAAGCATCATTATATGAATTACTTTTATAGATATATTGTAATTGTGCTTTTGTATAGCTTTTATTTTTGTGGTATTGTCATATATATAGTCTTTGTTAATTATACAATGTAAGAGTCCCATGAATAAATGCATGTAAGCATAGCTTCATTATTTATACTTATATAGCAAGATGCAATACAAGCACTTTATAGAGCACTTTATTAATTAGTGTATATACAGTGATTTTTAGCTTGGATGTTTTGGGAGAAAATCCAAGATATTGCTATAGCCTTGATGCTGTTGTTATTGTTGTGCGGAAACTTGACATTTTGTGATAACTCAGGTTCTACTCAATGCATTCTCTTGAAACTTTGCACATATTTTCTAAGGGGGATAACTCAAGATGCAATTTGTGAAAATTATGCCCCCTTTTTGACTTACATTTTCATCCGCCGTCCAGCCAGTTCATGCACCATCAAGCAAGTTCATCCACCATCCAGCAGAGCGTAGCCACCTGTAGCATTCGAAACACCACTCGGCCAATCTCACGATCAACCTCGGATGTACATAGACGGACTATTTTTAAAATTTACGGGAAAACCTTGGAAAAACTCGATGACGTCACTTTAAATGGCGTTAGCCCTCGAAACTGTGAGTGAAAACATTCGACGTCGCCAACGCTACTCGTTTAAGTCACTGACGTGAAACCATCGTATCCTCATATTAATATCTTTAGAGTCTTAAATAACGGCTGAAAAAATCTTAATTTTTGAGAATGAATCGTCATTCTCAAAAATTAAGACTTTTCAGCTGTTATTTACTGTAAAAGATATAAATCCACAATGCTAGTTTTTCTTACACTGTTTCCGCCTAACAAAATGCACGATTTTGTTACATACCCATCCGCCTTACATACATCCAAGGTATGTTGCAGTTTACGGAAATGGCCGAGTGATGTTCCAAATGCACCTGTAGGTGGTCCTCTTGTAATGTAAAAAGAAATGCCACTGCTTCACAGCTCTGTTGAAAATCAAAATATACTCAAGAGCTCATTTGACTGAGATGCTTCCATGTTAAAATTACTATTAAGTTTAATTACTTAAGCCAAAAAGAAAAATCTAGTATATCATCTAGTTTTTGTTCACTTTTAAATCCACTGTATTCTTTGCTTATCATTAATATCTTAATTTGCTCTGATACATACTAAATATTTAAAACCTTTTATGTTTTCACATTTGAGATTTGATGATTTTCCACAGAGCTTAAACATTGTAATACCCTGAGAATTATTCTCCAAACCATATAGCCCTGACAACCTGCCCCTATCACATGTTTTGATTTATCTGGCAAAGTTATAAGCAAATTGATTTTTTTTCAGCCCAAGTAATTTTTCGAACGACACTGGTCCTCAGTCACCCAAGGTCAAGGACAAAGATAAAGATGAGAAGAAGAGAAAACTCAACATGTTTTCTAGACTGCAAAGCAGTTATAGGATTAAAAAGGTATAGAGAATAACATGTTTGTGTCTTTAAATAGCATATGTTATCTGGTCAAGGTTGGGAGAATTTATCATGATGAGGCTTTGCGGAGCCATGATAATTATACCCCCCACCTACGAAGTAGAGGGGGGTATATTGGTTTCACCATGTCTGTCTGTCTGTCCATCCGTCTGTCCGTCCATCCGTCCGACCATCCGTCCGTCCATCCGTCCGTCCGTCCGTAGACCTTTTTGTTTCCTTACTCTAACACAAGAACCAAATGACCTACAATCATGAAACTTTATACAAATGTTCCTTATGACCCAAGGAGGTGCCCTATTGTTTTCGGGTCATGTAGGTCAAAGGTCAAGGTCACAGTCAGCCTTTGTTCAATTTTCGTTTCCGGACTCTAACTCAAGAACCAAGCGACCTAGAATCATGAAACTTCATACAAATGTTCCTTATGACCCAAGGAAGTGCCCTATTGTTTTTGGGTCATATAGGTCAAAGGTCAAGGTCACAGTAAATTTTATTTCAATTTTCGTTTTCGGACTCTAACTCGAGAACTAAGTGACCTACAAGCATGAAACTTTATGCAAATGTTCCTTATGATCCAAGGAAGTGCCCTATTGTTTTTGGGTCATATAGGTCAAGGTCACAGTCAATTTTTGTTCAATTTTCATTTCTGGACTCTTAACTCAAAAACCAAGCGACCTAGAATCATGAAACTTCATGCAAATGCTACATATGACCTCAATATTAGTTACAAACACATCCTGCACTAATAGCACTTTCATTCTGACAAAGCGCTTGTGGGGGGTATTAATTACTTGTATGAATTATTATGCTCCCATGACTTTGACGAAATTGCAGTTTTCCAAAATATCCTTTTCACTGTTACACCCACATATATCGATTATTAAAGACTCATTAGATTGTGAGAGCAATTTTCTGCTTGATAATAACCTAACATCTTTATTTGACAATAGTGTGATTTTCTAGCTATCTAGGTTCAGGTGTGCGATTAAGTACCATTAAGGTCCTCTTGTCTTATTTGCCCTTGAGTTTGACAAAATTGCAGTTTTCGACTTTATTATTACTCTAATGTCCATCATGGTTATTATCACTACAATATCCATCAATTAGTCAGTCAATCATTTGCTTTCTTTTACTTTGATCACATTACTGCTTTTAAATTTGTGTTTGCTCCAAGGACCCATATTTCGTAAAATCTAGTCAAAACTTTGCTTTGATTTCACAAGAATTTCAAGCCTGTGGAGGGACTCAAGCCATTCGTGGCTTTCTAGTCTTGAATTCTGATTACTTTTGTCTGATTAGCTCGCCTGAGAGGAAAGTCTTGGAAAGGCTATTGTAGTTCCCATGATTTATCCTGCATGGAAGGTTACAATTATTTCCTTGGTATTTTTAGCTCAGTTGTTTAGCTCAGTTTTAGCTCAGTACAAACATCAAATTTCCCTTTTATTTCCAGAACAAAGATAAGGAGGGAAAATCCAAGTCTACGCATAGATTTGTATCAATCAGTTTTAGCAACAACACATCCTGTGATATGTGCCATAAACCACTCACAAATAAACCAGCACTCAGATGTGAAGGTAAGTCCTTATATGTGTACATACCAGCGGTGTGGAATTCCCATGCCCGACTTGTACGACATGGGCTTTTCCACTTGCGGGAAAGTACATTTTTCTAGGCCACTTGTCCTTAGACCTTAGACATGTAAATACCAGAGCAAATCTTAAAACAGTTCTAAAAAGATTTTGTAGAAAAGTTATCCTAATGTTTATATCAAGGGGTAGAAACATTGTCTTAAATGAAGAAAATGCTGGGTTACAGCATTTTCTTCATTATAATCAAAGTTTCTTCAACATTCATCAATCCATTTTTCTGCGGACATGTTCATTTCAACCCTGGACAAGTAGAAAAACAACTTTTACTTGTCCATGGACAAATGGAGAAAAATTTTATTTCCACACCACTGCATACATTTGGCAGTCAGCACACTTGTGATAAGTGCCATAAACCACTCATAAATAAACCAGCACTCAGATGTGAAGGTAAGTCCTTATATGTGAACATACATTTGGCAGTCATTTTGTTGGGAATAAGTATCATAAACCACTCACAAATTAACCAGCAATCTGGTATGAATGTTAGTCTTTAAATGTGTTCAAACATGTATTAGTCTGTTCCACAGTACACTATTAAAAAGCCATAAACCACTCACAAATAAAACAGAATTCTTTTGTGAAAGTCTTATATGTGTACATACATTTGTAAGTCGGCTCAACAGCTTGCTTGTAATATGAGCCATACAAAAAAAATTTAGATAAACCAACACTCAGATAGTCTATGATGCAAAGCGGGGTATAATTGGCAAACTGTATGCACCGTTTTGTGATCCTGAACCCAGGGCTGTTTTAAGCACAATTTGATGGCTCAGTGTGAAACAGTTGTAACTGCTAAAAATATATAGGCAGTTACAACTTTTTTGCGCTGAGTTATCGAAATGAGATATGTGCCACTCGCAAATAAATCTCTGCTTGAAGGTAAGTATTTATATTAAATCTATATTTCCTACCACAAAGGATGATTTGATTTTAATTTTCACTCTGTTTACCCCTTGTCATGCTGATCCCTGAATAATCCTGCTTTGGCAGGAGTCATAGACAAACATCATCCTGCACATAAGTGCAGTCTGATGTTAGTCTACACCACCTTTCTCTCACTTTCAACCAGTATTGTCAATAAATTTAGTTTTTCAAATAAAAATTGACCTACAGTTCACACTGTAAGTGCTTTTTGCCCTTTGATTTTGATGAAAATTTTTAGCCAAAATTTTTCAGCATGACAAGGGTTAAGTAGTCTTCTACAACCTGTTTCAATTTTGACCAGTTTATAATATTGAAAAGTTGCAGAGTGTTCAACTGATTTTTGCCATCTTGATTTATTGCCATCTTGATTGCATTCATTTTCTTTTTTATTCCTTTTGTTACTATTCTGTAATTTTCAGTTTGCCTGGTTAACGTCCATGAGAATTCCTGCAAAGATCAAATAGCTCCATGTGATAAATACAAGCCAAAGGTAAGTCTGACACATGTTAACTCCCTTGAATTAAAAAAGTATTCCCTCATTTACTGTGAAGTATCTATCAACCCTTGTCATGCACAATAAAAACTTTTTCATAATTGCCATAAAATCAAAATTCTGCAGGCACTGGAGACACTTATTATGAGTCAGCATTTATTTTTGTATTATAATTTTCATACTTTCCTTGAGTAAGAATAATAATAGGGTGGGATAGACTAAAATCAGACTACACCTACTTAAAAACTGAAGGAGTCCCAACTGGGAAATAAGGAGTATTGGTCTCCTGGACTCCCCTAAGTGTCAAACGTGGATTTTTAGCTCCACTGGCTGAAAGCCACTGGGGCTATTGTCATGGCCTTGTGTCAGCCGTGCGTCTGTCTTCGTGTCCTGGGCACTGGTCGTAAACTTTTTCTTTAAAAATCTTCTCAGAAACTACTGGATGAATTTCAACCAAACTTCACAGGAAAGATCCTTGGGTGACCCTCTTTCAAAGTTGTTCAAGAAATTTTGACCCAATGAAAAACATGGATTTAATGGATGCGGATAATTTCCATATATGGTAAAAAGTGAGTTTTCTCAGATTCTAATTGATGGATACCAATTAAATTTTACATGAATGATCCTTGGGTGACCCTTTATCAGTCTACAAAAATTTTTTGTGATCAGATGGAAAATATGCATTTTATGGGCGGAGGTCATTTCTCAATATTTTATATAGTGGAAACTTTCAAAATCATTTTCTCAGAATGTAACAGATTGATATCAACCAAATTTCAAAGGAATTATCCTTGAGTGACCTTTTATCAGTCTACTAAAAATTATTGTGATTGGATGAAAAATATGTCCTATATGGGCAGAGGTCACTTCTCTAAATGTTATATAGTGGAAACTTTCAAAATCATTTTCTCAGAATCTAATTGTTGGACATCAAGCAAATTTCACTGGAATGATCCTTGAGTGACCCTTTATCAGTCTACCAAAAATAATTGTGATCAGATTGAAAATATGCATTTTCTGGGCAGAGGTCACTTCTCGAAATGTTATATAGTGGAAACTTTCAAAATCATTTTCTCAGAATGTAACAGATTGATATCAACAAAATTTCACTGGAATGATCCTTGAGTGACCCTTTACCAGTCTTCCAAAACTTTTGTGATTGGATGAAAAATATGTATTATTATTGGCGGAGGTCATTTCTCAATATGTTATATAGTGGAAACTACAAAATCATTTTCTCAGAATGTAACTGATGGATATCAACCATATTTCACTGGTATGATCTTTGGGTGACCCATTATCATGCAGCCAAAAATTATTTTGAAGGGATGAAAAATATGTCTTATATGGGCGAGATCATTTCTCTATATGTTATATAGTTGAAACTTTGAAAATCATCTTCAACATCAGTAGAACCCAAAATCTCTAAAATTATAGTCAAAACTTTTATTTGCTTTTACAAAAATTATAAGCCTGTGGAGCGACTCAAGCTTTTCATGGCATTCTAGTTAGCTCCACTGGCCGAAGGCCAGCAAGCTTTTGTCATGGCGGTGTGTCCGTCGTGCGTCTGTCCATCCATGCGTGCATGCATGTGTGCTTGTGTGCGTAAACTTTTTCTTTAAACATCTTCTCCTCCAAAACCAATGGGCGGATTTTTATGAAACTTCGTAGAAATGTTCCTTGGGTGACCCTCTTCCAAAATTGTTAAAAAAAAAATTGATTGACCCCCAAATATGGGTGTGGTTGGGCACGGCATTTTTTCACTTTGAAATCTTTAAAAATCTTCTCCTCCCAAACCATTAGGACAATTTCAATGAAACTTAGCATGGATGTTCCTTGGGTGACCCCCTCTACTTAAATTGTTCAAGAAATTTTGATTGACCCCCAAATATGGGCGTGGCAGGGCGGGGCTTAATTTGAACCCGAAATCTTTGAACGACTTCTTCTCCTGAACCACTTCAGCTGATTTCAACCAAACTTTACCAGAATGTTACTTGGGTGACCCTTATCAGAGATTGTTACTGAAATTTTGATTGGCCCCAAAATATGGGCGTGGTAGGGCGGGGCTTTTTTTGAGCCCGAAATCTTTAAACGACATCTCCTCCTGAACAATCGGGCCAATTTCAATAAAACTTTACCAGAATGTTCCTTGGGTGACCCTCTTTCAAAGTTGTTCAAGAAATTTGGATTGGCCCCCAAATATGGGGGTGTTAGGATGGGGCTTACTTTGAGCCCGAAATCTTTGAACAACTTCTCCTCCCTAACCCCTGGGCTGATTTCAATGAAACTTTACTAGAATATTCCTTAGGAGACCCTTTCCAAAAGTTGCTCACAAAATTTTGACTGGCCCATAAGTATGAGCATGGCAGGGTCTTTGGAATCTTTGAGAAACATATCCTGAATCACCGGGCTGATTTCAATAAAACTTAACCAGAATGTTCCTTTTGTGACCCTTTTGAAAATTGTTGGCGAAATTTTGACTGGCCCTTAACTATTGGCATGACAGGGTGTGGCTTATTTTGAGCACAAAATCTTTGAAATACATCTCCTGATGAACAAGTGGCCGATTTCAATGAAACTTGTGAATTTTGGTCTAATGTGGGCCATACCCTGTTAATTATTATAAAACAGGTCTAAAGAGATTTGAAAGTATTGTTTTCATTCAAAGAAAGCTTCATTTAATGCAAGTCTTAAGATGTTAAAGCCAGTGGAGCGATACAGGCCCTCTTGGGCCTCTTGTTTACCATGTTCTAGCTAGTTTCTGGAGATAAAGCACATTTTTAGCATGGCTGTTTCAGAGAAAACTCAAGGTCTTACTGTAGCCTTGGAGTCCTCATGGTCACTATTATGAGAAAACTTTGACATTTGTGATATCGCTTTTTCTACTGAAGGCATCCAATAAAAACATGCATTTTGTGCAAATAATGCTCCCTTTTTTTAGCTCGCCGGGAACGAAAGTCTCGGAAGAGCTATTGTCATACCCTCGGATGTCGGTGTCGGCTTCAGCGTCGGTGTCGGCGTCCGCATTAGGTTAAAGTTTTTTATTTCTATCAATATTTATCCTAGAGGCTTTTTTTTTTTTACAGAAACACTCATTAGGGTATAGGCTTTCATTTGAGACCAACATCCATGTCAAAATGACCTTTAGACTGTGACCTTGACCCTTTCAAATAAACTTTAACCAAAAACTTTAACCAAAAACTTTAACCAAAAGAACTTTAACCTTGCTTATATTTTCTGTAAGCTTTAAACTAGATACATCATTACTTCATATGCACACTCATTGGGTGATAGGCTTTCACCATAGACAAAGGTCCTTGACAATTTGACCTTGACCTTGACTCTTTGTGGACTTAGAAAAACTTTAACCAAAAAACTTTAACCAAAAACTTTAACCTTGCATATATTTTTTTAATGCTCTAACCTAGGGACATCATAGCTTCATATATATACTCACCAGGTGTTAGGCTTTCACCAGAGACCAAGGTCCTTCACAATTTGACCTTGACCTTTACCATTTGTGGACTTAAAAAACCTTAACTGAAAACTTTAACCAAAAACTTTAACCTTGCTTATTATTTTCTGAATGCTTTAACCTAGGGACATCATTACTTCATATACATACTCATTAGGTGATAGGCTTTTGTGAGAGATCAAGGTCCTTGATAATTTTACCTTGACCTTTTATGAACTTAGAAATACTTTAACCGAAATTCTTTTACCAAAACCTTTAACCTTGCTTATATTTTCTGCTTTAACCTACGGACATCATTACTTCATATACATAGTCACCAGATGAAAGGCTTTCACCAGAAACCAAGGGCCTTGACTATTTGACCTTGACCTTGAACTTTTATGGACTTGGAAAAACTTAAACTGAAAAACTTTAACCAAAAATTTAACCTTGCTTATATTTTCTAGATGCTTTACTCAGGGACATTATTACTTCATACACATACTCACTAGGTGATAGGCTTCTACAGAGACTAAGGTCCTTCACAATTTGACCTTGATCTTGACCTTTTGTGGACTTAGAAAAATTTTAAAGAAAAACTTCATGTTTGATACAAAGAAATTCCATTGGTAACCTCATCTGCTTGTAGGCTTTCACTTTACCCTAACCTTATACATGCAATTAAAACAAAAAAGTTTTTATATTTCTTAATTACTACTCAAACAGATATATATTAGATCATGGACTTGAACATTGAAAGAAACCACTTTGAACTTCGATCTTTGGTCAAGCGTTGTTTGTGACAAGCAGCTGTTTGGGCGAGCTATGTTGTCCGCGGACAACTCTTGTTTACCTTTTCATCCACCATCCAACAATTAACAACCAAGCGTAGGTATCCATACCTCTTGTATTGTGCTCTCCGATGGGTCATTATAAACTTAATTGCAAGTTACTATAAATATTTGCACTGACCCCTCTTGATAAGTTAAGCTTAGATGTTTTGGACCAGAAGTTTGATTCTTTGTCATCCTTGGCCATAACTCAGCTATTATTTCAGATACTTACTTAAAACCAGGCATGTGTCTGATTTAAGTCTTAATCACCTGTTTTTCTGGTTTGGCCCTAAAGGGCTAGGTTCACGAACTATACATATTGGCCCTGTAAAATCACGTTTTTTGATTAACAATTTGCCCGCTCTTAATCCACTTTTATTATTTATATATTTGACCATCTCTGAAATTACGTATTGAAAAATATTCAAACATATACCAATTTCTAAAAAAAACAGCAATCAAGTTTCCCCTTTTCAGCGAAAATGTCATTTTTATGGGAAATTTCGTTGTTAAAGCAGCCCAAAAAATATGAAGCCCTTTTTTCGACATCATCATATTTTGCAAACAAATTCTAAATCAAGTTATATACCTTATAAGACTATTATGGAGGTGTCGAAAATGGGGCTTCATTGTGAAATAAAACCAAATGTCAGCTTATCCTAGCGTGCAAGAAGTAAAAATGCGTTACTCCCTATGCCTGAAAATGCGTTTTAATTATTGCTGACTAGTAAAATCGATTTATCAAGGGAATTTTAACCGCATTTGGACATTGAGAAATACTGAATTCATAAATATTTTCTTTTTATAAATGCAAATATTTTATCATTTCCAAACGAATTATGTGTTTTGTAAATAAGAATAGAATGTGCCATTCCACATGAAAGGGACGTCACTCGTGTATTTCCATAAATCCGAAACAAACAAAGAAATGTCTGCCAGTTAATTTTGTTTTTTTAAAGAACCAAAAGTATAAAATAGGAACTGAAAAATATAATTACTTAACAAAAAAATCAGGAGTTTTGTTGATATACAACGAACGCGCCTTTCTACATGAAAGGGACGTCACTCGTGATTTTTCAAAGAATCCGAACCGAACAAAGAAAATAAACAAAAAGGTTTTGTGTTTATATTTTACGTCGATCAGAAAGAAGATTTCGTTGTCAGAATAAAGAATATTCAATTTAAAGAAGAATAAATGAAATTTATTTTCAATTATTTTCTCTATGAGTCATCATTATTTATTTATTAACCTATTTGTACCGTATACAATGAACCGGACCGCATAGCGCAAGTGGTAAAACCGCGGACTGCGGACTTGGAAATCGGTGGTTCGAATCCCACTCGGCCCTTAATTTTTTTTCTTCACCTAAAATTTATATTTTTTCCTTTTATTTGCAATTCTCCCTTCTTTTGAAAATCTACGCGTTCTTTTAGAGTTAATGAGAAATGAGCTGATTCATAAATCCTCTACGGACTTATCAGCTAATGCAACCCGTGTGACTGCCTGCAAACGCTAAGAAATTATTATCCGCTACGCACGTCAGAACACCTGCAAAGTTGGATAACAATTGTCAAACATTTCGCGGACGTAATTATATTGAACGCATGGCAGATATTCGCCGGCATCTTTACAAATAGAGAAAGAAATCAATGCCAGAGGATATTTAAATGCCTATTTTTATTACTAATGCTAATTTTTCAGACGGCCTAACACTGATTTCGGCGACGAAAACTGAAATCATTTGATTCATAAAAGAGTTAAGTAAACAATTCCCCAGTTTCAGAGTATTGTGTTATTCTTCATTTTCGGCACATTTTGTAAAACCCTACATATGGCTGTTCTGACTTAAAAAAGATCGTAAATACACCTAACTCAATCGGTCGCGCCTTTTTATTTTTACCGATTGAGTATAGCCTGGTTAATTTGACCCGACTTTGACCTCTGAAGAAAAAATGCTTAAAAAACAATTACCGACATATTTTATCAATAAACAAAATGTATAATACATTCAATATCGTTTGTTATTCATTCCTATGAAAGCACGTGCAAAGCCAAGTAGGAATTATCATATTTTTAGTCATCTAAATAGCAGGGGTCAGATTCAAGTCAATAAAACCGCACTATACTGGTATATCTAAAGTGCGAACTTACAATTGAAAAGTTAAATTAAGTCGTAAGAAGAAATTATGCGCAACTGTAATTACCTACCTGCAACGAAAATAAAAAGAACAATCACGTTTTCCTCAATTTTTTTATCCATGGTGTAGCCACAAAAGACGACTGTAGTATGAATTTATCCTTATAATTGAAAGGGTTTGACATCTCCTGGGACAAGTGTAGAGCGTGCAAGCTCCGAAAACGCTGCCAAAAATAGACGTCGGCGTCTTTGATCACCTGTTCAACCCCGCGGTGAATAAAATGTTCCACGTCCTTTACCTCATTACGGGACTAAAATGCTAAAATGTTTTACGCTTGCCTTTTTGGTCAGATAGAAACTTTGATTCATTTTTGGATTATTGAAACAAAAAATTATAAAATATCGGTAGTTTCTTCCATTTAATTGTTTCTGAAAATAATCATTTTGGACTAAGGTAAATATCTCATTCGTTTTTCGTCAGTTGAAAGTCAGTCAATGCATATTCCGATCTTCAGTGAACCTCGTAAATGAATCCAAATTGACCATTCACCGAAATTTCGGTATTTGTCGCAGGTATTTTATACTTTTTGCTGTTAAAATATGGGAATCTACACCAGAGATGTTGTGTCATTTTATCCCAAATCGGTGGATGGGCAATTATAGGAGTTACCAACTTTTACAGAAAATTGGCCCAAAAAAGCAGTGATGGGCGATTATAAGAAAATAGGCGGTTATTAGAATAAATACGGTATTTTGTGCGCCATTGCATGCACCTTTATAAACCAAACATATGAGGATGTGTTGTTTAAAAGAAAAGATATATAAAAAGACTTTGAATGAATGGAAATTCGGGAGCGGGACTGCCTTTCAACAGCTCCGGACAACTTTTTAAATGTATTCGCTCGCGATCTGGATTACATGTACATTTCTTTTGTAAATTTTTGGCGGGAAGCACGATATTTTGCAGTCAACAGTCAAAATGATTATGAATTCTCCGACTCTCAATCATTACTACGCCAATTGGTTTTATCAGACACATGATGAAATATGCGCCTTTTTGCAGATACACTTCTATGATTGAGTGATTGAATGGTTAACGTCTCCCGTTGATTTATAATTGTACCCACTTCCGAGAGTGTTTCACCCTCAGGGTTGCATTTTTTCGATCGGCGACGGCATGAAAATGGGCGTCACGATTATCTGAAACAGGGGAGAGGATATGGACGACTTACGTAATCAACATAATCATATCGAGATAAGAAATGGTCAAAGTGTCCGGAATATCCGTGTTTGACCGGTTAAATATAAATATCCATAGCTTGGATATCATTTTTTAAAGGGTTGCAAGGAAAAAACTGTAGGGACAGTCGGTCGACCTTAAACGCCCCTATTTAGTGTCTAATCAGTTCCTGCCCTTTTTATGTTTTTTTCCCAATATTTGTGGATAGCATAATTTTTAAGGGCTGCAAGATTTGATTTTACACATATGGAAGATTATAATCCTTACAACTACATACCATACGTAACGGCATTTTCATGTGTTCTCTAAAGAGTAGATTTAAAAACACAGAATTCAGGAGCCATGAGTGAAAATTAAGCTTTTGTTGTTCACTCTAAGAAATATCAATCAATCTTACTCTAAAAAAAGATCGAGTTTACTATTTCTTAAATGCAAAAATGAGACTGAATGTGAAAATTTTATGCATTTTTTCTTAAAGTATGTATTTTTCACATGATTGCTATACAACGTTCATGCACGGTAACGTCTTTTATTAAACTCTGCTAAAATGACGTCACAAAAGGTAAAATGATCGAAAGCGGGGTATAAGTATTTCATAATTACACTAGTTAAGCAAAGAGTTTATCAAATGATGATTTATCGTAAAAATTCAAAAATCCACTGAAAAGCATTAGAGAAACAACAGTAACATGATACTGGCGAACATCACAACGTGACGTCGTTACTCGTAACGTTACTTATGGTCAAGACCATTAAGAAAATTCGCACCATTTTAGTCAAATTCCAATCTACGGACCCTTTTCTTTGCTCCATTTTTGATAACGCATATTTTATTCTGCGAAATGAGAAAAAAATTAAGAAATTTATTGTGAATGATGTCATTTTAGAGATCCTTATATGATCAACAGTTTGCAACTTTTACAAACCAAAATCGTGAAATTCCGTAACCATGGCAACAGTATTTCGTCCATGATCACACTAAACTCCTTGGATAACTTGTTTTCGTTTACGGATTTTAAGATCACATTTGATTTTTGTACTTAAATAGTTTTGTTTAGGTTTTAAAGCATTAAATGGGAAAAATCTCAATTTTGGAGATACATTTTGTGGTTGCCATGGCAACAACAATAATCCATTTTCACAATTTTTAATACCAGGTTTAAAACTTTTAAACTTTAGACGTCTCATTGCAGCTACTTTCGAATAATTATTTTACAGGGCCATTTTTGACCATTCGTGAACCTTGTCCTTTGTATAGACTTAATTTCAAAGAGAAATATTGGCATCCAGTTTTTTCCTTTGGAGTCTTCAGCTCTTTGATTTAAGTTTAATTTTGATAATAATTTTATTCAGCATGGCAAGGGTTTTTAATCCTGGATGTACTTTTGTCAGACAAGGCAATCTGAACTGAGTCTAAACTAGTGTTTGGCAATCGGTTTCAAATCACAATTGATAATGGGTTTTTAGTTGGAAGAGAAAATCAACTAATGATCAATTGTACAGTTGCTCTCTTAGAAATTAATACAGCACTCCCAGTATCATTCCTTTAGAATAGAATGTGAAAGTTTAGTTAAAACTCATGACCTAAAGACTCATCCAACAGATTTTTCTATCAACTCCATGGCTCAGCATGAAACAGATGTAACTGTCTATAAACATTTAAGCAGTTATGAATATTTAAGGCTGAGCCATCAAAGTAATGTCAATTCTGTAAACAAAATATAGTGGTGTTCATTTATGTGTTAGAAACTGTTTAAAATCGATTATGAAATTTCTTAGTTGATTATCACAATCAGATCCCAAACCAACTGATGATCTATTATAAATGATTAATCTGCCAATCATTGGTCTAAGCTGACAGAAATTGTAGATGTAAACTGCTGTACATCTGAATAAAATCGAAATGTAAATTTGCTGATTCATTATCAGATTTGAGGTTGAAAATTGATTTTATAAACAACCATGGCAAAAAGAAATAAATAGATGGTGTGAACTAAGATTACTGCACATAATGTGCAGGCTGATCTTTGTCTGCCTGATGACAAAAGGGGTTAAATTATGGCTCAGATTGAATCACTGAGACAGCTAAATAATGTTTTCAGAAGATCTAATCTAATCTACTAGGGATTATAAGCTTATTCTTGATTAGATTATCTATTAAAGATACTCTAACGATACTCTAACTGGATTGGCCTAACTAAATTACCGATACCTCTTCCTAATAAAATAACACAACAGGCTTCCAATATGGAAGGAAATCTACAGTGAAATACCCTAGAAGGCAGTGGGGGATCCAGAGGGGGGTAGGGGGAGTTGAACGAACCCCCTCTGAAGCCCAATTGATTCATTTTCATGCAGAATTTTAATGAACCCTTCTGTGATTCACGACCCTGATTTTCCTTTTGTGAAAAAATTTAGGCAGACGGTATAAACTAAGGTCAGCCTGCATGATTGTGCAGTCTCATCTTAGGATACACTGTCTGCCTTCAACTTAATTTTTGTGGAAAAAATCTTGAGCGATCTCACTGAAATGTCCAAATCAGGAAATTGAAATCCAGCAGGAAAATGGTTAAAATTGTGCAATATAAGGTTTAAAGCTGCTTTCAACAATCTTTCTGTTTTATGACGACAGCTGAAGCACCTAACAAAGGATTCCTGGTGTTTCTCACACCAGTACTACCATTACATCCTTTTCAAGCCTCCTTCTGCTCTTCCCCTTAGGTCTACGATTAATCAATTGGTCACTTAAAAGAGGAGATGACTTTAAGTAGACTGACATTCAATAAAGGTGTTGCAAAGTCAGTTTTTACTAGCATATTGTTTGATTGTCTGACAGAATATGTTAAAAGTTAAAATCTAGGTTAAAGGTAGCTCTTGCGGGTACTTTGGCCTGAGTCAGTTTAGCTAAGAGGCTTAAAATGGAATTAAATCATTTGTGAATTATGCTTCTAGTGGATAAGTTATTGTTAGTTATGGCGAATTGGGTAAGATTGTTGAAGATTTCATCTGGTTATTTACAATCCAGAATATTTGGTCAATGAACGAGTTTCTTCAGTGCTTTTTATGTAGTTTATTGAGATATAACGATAAATTATCACTTGATAATCTCACTGCTAAACTATCGACTTTATCAAAGAAGTGTACCCTGCTTTGGTTCATTTTTCTCTTGACATAATCTAAACGGAGACAAATAAATAATAATATATAGTCTTAATGATGTCATGATGAAGTTGCCAAGTAATCACATGCACAATGTTGCACTTTAAGTGAAGTTAAGCATAAATTTTCATGTTTTGCCCCATGTTTGAATGAAAGAAATGGAAGAAATGTTTTTTTTTTGTGTAAGATTGATAAATATTTTATGATGTGAACAACAAAAGCTTTGCCACTCATTAAAATATAACTTTAGTTGATCACTTAATGAAAGATTAATCAATCTTACACTGAAACAAACATTTATACTATCAGGCAAAAAAGTTCTGGGTTCCATACCCGACGGCAGCACTCATCCTTTTCAAATTTCTCTTCCATCAATTGGTTGATAACCATAGACCTACATGTATGTATGATAGCAGCTGGAGGCTAGGAACAAATGTAATGGTATTACTGGTGTTAGAAATACCAGGAATCCATTGTTAGGTGCTCCAGCCACCGCGATATAACTGAAAGAATGTTGAAAGCAGCTTTAAACCCAATTCAGCCAAAAAACAAAAGTATGTAGATATGCCTGTATGCAGATACTATCTGTCCACAGATGCACAGGCTGATCTGAGTCTTAACTTTTGCACTTATGTGATATTGTTGGAAATGTCACACATAGGCTCAAATAATTGTGTGTGAAATGGACTTGGATCAGCTTGCAGAAATTCAGACTGGATTGCAGATATTCTCTACCCAGATAAAAGTGTTAAAATCTTGATTATCCTTCAAATGTAAAGCAAATATTGTAAATGCATTGGGTAAATGTCGAGACTGCCCTATATATGTTATGAGTATATAAAATTGATGAAAATGTCATGCTAGGCCCATATATCTCTGAAGCTTATCAGTGGATAGCAAAATTGACTCATACATGTATGACATGAAGGGTACAGTCTTTGATGTTAATCGTTTATCTTAATAGGTTCAAATTCCTTGTGTACAGTACACATTATCCCTGTTTTGAGATCCGATTCTTGTTTCAATGATTGAAATTGAAGAAATTACATTTATTATACCCCCCCACCTACGAAGTAGAGGGGGGTATAATGGTTTCACCATGCCTGTCTGTCTGTCCATCCGTCAGTCCGTCTGTCCTTAGACATTTTCATTTCCAGACTCTAACTCAAGAACCAAATGACCTACAATCATGAAACTTGATACAAATGTTCCTTATGACCCAAGGAAGTGCCCTATTCTTTTTGGGTCACAGAGGTAAAAGGTCAAGGTCACAGTCAGCCTTTGTTCAATTTTCGTTTACAGACTCTTACTCAAGAACCAAGTAGCCTACAATCATGAAACTTTATACAAATGTGCCATATGACCCAAGGAAGTGCCCTATGGTTTTTGGGTCACATAAGTCAAAGGTCAAGGTCACAGTTCAATTTTTGTTTCCGGACTCTAACTCGAGAACCAAAAGACCTACAAGCATGAAACTTAATGGAAATGTTGCTTATGATCCAAGGAAGTGCCGTTCGATCCCCGACGGCGGCACTCATTCTTTCCGACTATTTGTCTTTCACCAATGGGTTTATAATCGTGACCTATGTGAGATAGCGGCTAGAGGCTAGGAAAGAATGTGGTGGTTGTACTGGTGATAGAAATACCAGGAATCCATTGCTAGGTGCTCCAGCCGCCGTGGTATAACTGAAATAATGTTGAAAGCGGCGTTAAACTCCATTCAATCAATCAATCAACCAAGGAAGTGCCATATTGTTTTTGGGTCATATAGGTCAAAGGTCAAGGTCACAGTCAATTTTAGTTCAATTTTCATTTCTGGACTCTAACTCAAAACCCAAGCGACCTAGAATCACGAAACTTCATGCAAATGCTGCATAGGACATCTATATTTGTAACAAACACATCCTGCACTAATAGCACTTGCATTCTGACAAAGTGCTTGTGGGTGGTATAAGTCCGCTCTGCGACAGTTCTAGTTTGCTACAAAAAATAATGAAAACTGTCTAAGTACAGTCGATATTGCTCGAGTGACCAAGTCTATTAAGCGACCAATTTTATTAAGTAACCACCATAAAAAGTCCCTTTGACGTAAGCAAAATCTCTGAAAAAGAGGACATTCTTAATTTTAACCAAATATTGGTTATTATTGAATCTTATGTTGTTGGAGCCCATTAGAATAAGACGATTCTAATGGGTTCCAGCATCATAGGATTCAGTACGACTTGACCGACAATCTATAATAATGCCATCAAAATGAACTGTCAGATTTATAATGATATTTTGTATTAAGCGACCATTCTGATAAATGACTGCTTTTTGGTGGTCCCCTTAGTGGTTGCTTAACACAAGTTTTACTGTAGACTTATTTTATGTTTGTCCTTGTCTCCCACCAATAAGCAAATGATGGGTTGTAACGCCTAAGAAGGATATTAAGCAGCTCATGGCATGGATGAAATGCATTTTTAGGGGTCAGTGCAAGACTATTGTTAGTGCCTATGAATATATATACAGTAAAACGTGTATTAAGTGACCACATATGGGACTATCAAAAAGCTGTCTCTAAATAGAATGGTCGCTTAGTACATGTTTTGTTTAATAAATTAAAAACATTATTTTGACTGAATAATTATATTATTTTATTCTTTTTATAATCTTGTGTTGTTAAAACTCACAAGAATCTTCTCATGGAGACGATTCTAATGTGTTTTATGAACATAAGATTGAATTATGAAATTTTTTAGACAAATGATATCAACTTTTTAAGCTATTTTAATTTCAAAAAGGAAATTTTTAAAATGGTCACCTATAAAAATAGTCGCTTAATAGACGTGGTCGCTTGAGGAAGTTTGACCTTATATATCTATTGATTTGTACTGTTGAAAGACAGAACAAGAAGTCATGGGCAGTTGCACCAGCCAAAAAGATATATCTTGAATACTATTGATATTAAACCGCACTCAGTAAATGAATGTCAGAGACTGTCTATGTGTAGCTGGGTTGTGTATTATGGGTGTTAACTTTGTACTGTCTTGCCATACAAGCTAGCTTTTATTGCCAAGCAGTACAGCACTCTCTTAGCGACAGAGAGGTCCCAGGTTCGAATCCTGACTGAATTGAATATTTATTAGTGTGTTACATTTTTGCGCCCACTGAAAATAACGCACATGAGGTGATGGTTATGAGATTAGGTAGATAATTGTGTTGAATTCAGAAAATTCGTGGAAGAATCTTTAGTGTCGATGGAGTGTATGTAGCAGGCTTGAGTATAAGGAGTGTTTGTACTGCCTTGCTGTACAAGTAAGCTGTTAAAGCAACATGGTAGAGCACTCTCTAAGGGACAGAGAGGTCCCAGGTTGGAATCCCAATGCAGTTCAATATCTAGTATAATTAAGTTACATATGGAACAAAAAAAGGAAAAATTTGATCAGGTTTTTTGTGTGAAAATGTAGGTTGATCTTTGATCTTCAACTATGCTAACCCTACAAATTTATGCAGCCATACTGTTGAAAATTGCTTTAGATCCCATACAAACGAAATAACCCCCAGAAACTCTAAACCAAGGTCAACTGGCCAACCTACACTAAGAAGATTCATCGTGGTCCTTTTCTGCATCACATGAAAAGGGACCATCTGGGAAATGCAAAAATTGTCAACCTATGTCAGTTGGTGCAATCTGCACAGACTGACCTCTGTTCAAACTTTTCACTATTCACAAATTTTCTGAATCTAAAATGATTAATTTTCTACATATGTAATTAAGTTCAAAATAATCCTTGTGGTTGACCTCTGCTTGATTCAATCTTTTTTACAAATATTTATTTCACAGTTTCAGATGGTCCCTTTTTGCATGAACGGTCGTATTTTATTTACGTAGGCTAACAGTAAATGGTTAATGTTTTGGAAAAAGTAGAACAAATAAAAATTGACATAGCTGGGTAATTTTGCTGAATAGCTATTAGTGTGATTATAAAGTAAATATTTGTTATACTTAAACAATGTAATTTTGGTATTTAACCCAGAACTTATCAAACCTGGGTTGTAAGGACCTTTAATAATTAAACTGAGCAATCTTTGCAAAATGACTGGAAAAAACGAAAAAGTTATCCTAACTTTTAGAGGCAATAGGTCTTGTAAAACTAGAGGGAAGGCATGGATTGTTGCACCAATAATGTTTTTATCAGTCTGAATAAGATTTAAACCATCCCCTAACAATCCAACTTTTTCATCCGCATTAGGTGATATCTTTGTAGCCACTGAGGGAAAGGAAGAAATTGCTTGTTTTAAGAAGTTACTTTATGGTCCACAATAATTTTTAGGATCCCCCTCATAAGTGCAGTTGGTAGCGCATCGAACTGTCAATCTAGAGGTCTTGGGTTTGGTCCCTGACTGCGGCACTCATTCTTTGAGACTATTTTTCTCACACCAATGGGTTGATAATCGTAAACCTTTGTGAGATAGTACCTGGAGGCTAGGATAGAATGTGATGGTTGTACTAGTGAGAGAAATACCAGGAATTCATTTTTAGGTGCTCCAGCCTCTGCAATATAACTGAAAAAATGTTGCAAGTGGTGTTAAACTCCATTCAATCTATCAACCACAATATTTTTTTCTCTAAAATTTTTTAAAAAAAACCCTCATAATCCAAAAGTTTTTGTTTGTAACTTCTTTGAAGTTGGACCGGTCTAAAATTTTGTCATCTGGTAATGGTTTAAATATCACCTCACAACATTCATGTGTGTTTTGGCATAATCAATTTCTTCTGCTGCAGGGGAATTGTCACCATCTCATGTACCTATTTTAATTGTTCACCTGTCAAAGTGACATGTGTCCCCTCAACCATGACATTGATATCAGCTGATTTGAAGCTCTTCACACTGTGAAGGTATTTTTGGCCGCCTTTAATTTTCCCATAATCCCCCACACTTCCTGTGTCTGCTTTTGTCAGTACAAGACGACACAAAAATGTAACTGAGGAGTTATTTGTTTCTACTAAATCCATTTGTGAGTGATAGTATTAGATAAAAACAGGAGAGATTCAAAAGCTGTATTGTGATTATTGGGATTGTTTTTAGGGTTTATATTGGAGATAATGTGTGTAAATTCAGTTGATATTCATTCATTGACCAGTGTAAAATGAATAGCTGCTGACTTTCAGTTTTGACAGTTGTGTGTAAACTGAGCCTTGTTTGTTTAGGTTCATTGTGTGCAATCTTTTTGTGTACTGGATTGTTTCACCTTAATTTCATGTGAATTTACTTCCAAATTATTTGCGCATTGTCAAAATTTGTGTTAAATACAGCTGATTATTTCAAATTGAAAGAAGAAACAAATTTAGCCCAGCCCCTTGCAATTTGTATAGGTGTTTCTTTACTATCTAGGGATTGACACTTACAACAGCCTTAAGGCCCCGGGACTAGTGGATTTCATGGAGGACTGGAAGATACCAGGAATCTATTGTTAGGTGCAAAATGAATAATTCACAGTTGATTAAACTTTGGACTTCAAAAATTTGGAATTTCACATACAGGGGATCTAGGACATTTGCACTTTAAAGTCTAAGAAGACTTAGCTAATAAATGTAACTTTTAAAATGATGGACTTGCCTAAATGTTCACACGCACAGTCAAATTTTAGCCCTTGTCATGCTGAATAATTTTTTGCCAAAAATTTTCATCAAAATCAAAGGTCAAAAAGCACTGAAAGTACAAATTGTAGGTCAATTTTTAATTGAAAAACTAAATCTATTGACCTTTCTGTTTTGAATGTGAGAAACAGGTGGTGAAGACTAAGATCAGACTGCACATATGTGCAGGCTGATGTTTGTCTATAGCTCCTGCCAAAGCAGGAATATTCCGGGTTCAGCATGACAAGGGTCAATATATTTAATTTAGCTAAAAAGGAATAAATTGAAAAACATTTTTTAGGGGGTAAATCGAATTAGCAGAAATTTCTCCCATATTGTAGTAACATATTCCTCAAAATACTGGCCCCCTCCCTAGCAGTAACACCCCTACATTTTTCATACTAAGAAAACCCATTCAAATGTCTAGATAATAAGAACTTTTTGAGACTTCTTCCTCTGATTTGGTGTGAATTTCTTCTAAACAACCATTTTAGGATATCCACTTTAAATTAAAGGAAAATTTACAGGCCTTAAAGACATCAATATAAGTTCATTAGTTCCCTGCCCATTTTATGGCTTTCTGGAGCATTTATTATGAGAAATATGGTATTTGGGTAATGCCATAGCACAGAGTTTGGGAAAGAGTAATGGAAATTATTAACCTTGAAGGTGCAATATAAATTAGTTTAAAAGCCTGAAGAATCTCACTTTTCATGGTAGAGTGCAGCCCAATCTTTGTCAATGGGGGCAATTATGCTTTGATTCAGGGTCAAGGAAGGGTCATGAATATTTTCATAGGTGGACCATGAATTGAATAAAATCAATTGGATAGCTGAAAACTTGTCCATTTGTTGATGATAAAAGGTCTTGTTTACAGTACAGATTATTGAGTCGTTTGTGACTAAAAACCTTGTAATGTAAACAAATGTACCATTTTAAAATGTGTGAAAACTCCTGTTATGATTTCAATTTAAAAAGTTGTACAGTAAAACTTGTATTAAGCGACCAAGAATCATGGACCACCAAAAATCGGTTGTTAAAGAAAATGGTCGCTTAATACACGTTTTGTTTACAATTAAGAAATATGATTTTGATCAAATATGTATGTTACAGCGAAATTTTCTAGAAAACTATACTGTAAAAACTCAACAGAATGGTCTTATTGAGACGATTCTAGTGAGTTTTAATAGCATAGGATTTATTTACAATATTCTTTCATACCAGTGATACCTATTTTTTCAGATATTTTGATTTAAAGAACGGGATTTTGAAAATGGTAGCTAAATAAAAATGGTCGCTTAAAAGACGTGGTCACTTGAGCAAGATTGACTGTATAATCAATAAAAGAGGTTTATGACATTTTGTCTGTGAAATACTAAGCTGTAGCATAGAGGTGGAGATTAAAAAGAGGAGTATGAAAGAGTGTGTGTATTTCCGTTTATTTGTCGTCGCTACCGTAGCACATGCCCATATGAGGGACACCCCCAGAAGACGGTTAGTTGTTATGGGGGATATTGCAAGGATACCTGACGAAACTACTGTTGAGATCCGCCATGGTTGTTTAATGTGCTCGGTGTAAAGCACTGTCTCACGGGGCCTCGGTTTCATGTCTCATCCGAAAGACAATTATTTTGTTAGTGTACCAGCCCGGGAATCAAACCCACACGGTCAAACTTCAATGGTTTTGAAGTCTGGTGCTCTACCAACTAATCGGGCTGGTATGAAAGACTAAGTCTAAAGTCTATTTTTCAAACAAACTGTCATAGGCTCTTTTAAGCTAGCTATGTGCAAATTGAGTCTGGCAAATTGGTCAGCATGCTTAAATGATAACTGAAACTAGTTGGAATATTAAGGAGTGAAATGTCAACACCACAAAAAAACCTGTAAAATCAATACACGACTTTAACGATGCCCTCAGTCCATTTTGCAGCGTGACTTGTGCAATATTGGCTAAATGTCGACTTTATCAATAGAATCAGTCGTGACAGATTACATTTATTTGAATTGTGGGATGGATTGATTTGATAACGAAAAGTTAACAAGTCAAAATGTTGAAAGAAAAGATAGCAATCAGGATTAAAAAAATATATATACATTGTCATTAGTGTTTGATCGTTTAAATGACAAGGAATTTAAATGACTTCAAATGGATTCTTAAAGAATTTTCAAAAACCTTGTTTGTGTTTATTATGTATTTAATTTGCATGAATTAATTTAACTAATGATATTTATATAAAAATGAAAGCTGATTAACCTTAAGTGCAAGGACCTGTTACTTATAGGCTCCACACTGCCAGGGCAATTGTCATTGATTATACCAAAATTTATATGGCTAAATTGATCAGCCTTTGGTCATGCTCAAACTGAAACTAGTAAACAGATCCTAACATTTCAAGGTTTAATGACATGTATGGAGTACATGGGGTACAGTAGTAATTAATATCTTCCTTGGTATAAACAATGCCTGTCTTTGAATTTGTGCAGCCCGCTTGGTTGACTGTTTTACGGAGCTAGTTAATTGCGTCTTTGGTTGTGATTTTACCTCTTTCTACATGAAGTTAATATCAATTTGTAAAAGGTAGACATAATGATTAAAAAAACAAAATCAAAGTTTTTAAATTAACAATCCCTGAATACAAAGACGAGAATTGGAAATATAAAGTGCTTCATTGTAGTTGAAACAGAGATTTTGCAGTTCTGCTGTTTGTGGCAAACTATTTCCCATCTTGACACCTTTCCTCTGTCCTTTATTATAGGCATACATACTGGAATAATTACCTATTTTCAGAATAAAGATAGTGATATATGCCAATCTGTAAACTTTATTTCTAAATGAAATCCTATTATCTATATACTCATTTGAATATGGTCTCAATGAGATTATTCCAATGAGTATTTGCAATATTAAGGGATTTGTGCATTAAGTACATGTATTACTCAGAATTTGTTAAGGGCTCATGCTAGTGTTTGAAATTGTGGGGGTCAAAACTTATTCTTAAGTGGTCAAAACAACAGAAAGGCAAATCCTTAGTAGAATTTTACAGGGTTCAATGTGATTTTTTTTTTCTTGTCATGATATAACTGGAAAAATTAATAAGTAGATTCTATATTAGTATACAAGATATATCATTGAAAATTTGAGTGATAAAACCCATGTTTTGACCTTTAGAATTTTCTCACAAGGAGGTCAAAATTTCTTAGTGTCAAAATAAGGCATTTTCAGATTTTTGAGGGTCAAAACCCTGGTCTAAGGGTCAAACAAAGCCCTGTTGTTTATCTTAAACTTCTTTCAATTTGGATTAGTCATTAAGATTGCTGTAGAAAAATTTACTTTTAACCCTTGCCATGCTAAATAAAAACTGTACATAAAATTACATTTAATTCAAAGTGCTGAATGTACCTAATGCTGAAATTTTGAGTCAGTATTTATTTGAAATTATGAATAATTATCCCTCTTGGTCTACAAAGGAAAAATAGGGTGGTATAGACTAAGATCAGTCTGCACAAATATGCAGGCTGATCATTGTCTATGCCTCCTGCCAAAGAAGGAATATTCCGGGTTCAGCATGACAAGGGTTAATTAATGTGATACACACTCGATTGAGTATGATAAGCCAAATTTTCGATGAGGATGTATACATATTCAGTAACTTTTGAGGGAGGCATGGATTAACTGAGACAGTGTGATTTCAGTTTACCTTTCTGTGTCGTAAAGGTCAGAAAAAATATTTCGAGAGCTGATGACTAAAAATGCTTAGTCGTTATGGGCAAATTCTGGACTATGTGCAAAAATGACAGACGGATACTACTATAACTGTTTAGTTCCGGATGCTATGGTTCAAATGGGGCCAGATATAGGGGAAACTGCCGATGATGAGGAACCCCAAGCGCCCCCTATACCTCCAAGACTGCATGAGCAAGATTGCAGTATAACAACTGGACAAGTTTTGAGGTCACCTAAAGGTCAAGATGATGATGTCTTTAAACCTCAAAAAGCTGTTCGCTGGCAGAGCTCAGATTCTCTATTACACAACAATAGCGGAGCCTCACTTTCACCTAGTTGGGATGCTGATGAAAGAGTCAAACAGAGTCGCCATGCTTCTACCCCAGAAAAATGGCAGACCTTTGAGAATCTTGATGTTTCTACGGAGAGTTACCATTCCAGATCCCCTAGCTGGAGTATGAATACTTCATCAGATAGTTACAACACTTCTGGTTCCTCGACATCAAGATTCGATATGTCGATAGAGAGTCAGATGTCAAGAATGTCTGGATGGAGCATACACAATAGTTCTATGGAAAGTCCAGGACAACATGGAGTAGCCCATGGACAAGGTCATGGTCATAGAGCCACAAAGTCCTTGGATATGCAAGGACAACGTATTTCATTGAGCCCAGTGCAACCTATATCTCCTCATGGGCCTGTGTCCCAAAATGGAATGAAGAGTCCTGTAGAGAAGGAAGGACCTGTACAAACTTTGGTACCAGATTCCCAGATGGGTCCTAATCAAGGGCCAGTGATACCTGACTTGGACAATTTTCCTACGGAACCTAGAGCTCCTCCTTTACTACCACCTCGTCCTCCAAAATTTTCGGATCGATTCGGAGGCGATCAGTTGTCTCTTTCGCTAGGGTCACTGAAGTCGTCATGGAGGACAAACAATGATCGAGGGGCCAGTGATTATCCGCTACAGTTTCCGAGGAGATATGAATATCACCAGGTAATTATTGAATTTCCAAAGCTTTAAACATCATTTACCAACTGCACAGCAAGCTATGGCTGACTATATAGACAACTACAAGCCTGCACAGATGTGCAGTCTTATCTTGGATACACTGTTTGCTTTCTATTTATAATGATTGTGGGCAAAGCTACACTATTCTGGGTTCAGCTTGACAAGGGTTTAACATTTTGCCAGGTTAAATTCGGTTAAAGGTTCAAACCAATTTCAGCAAAGCATTTGCAATTACTTAACTCTTACCATGATGCTGTTAACAGCATATGTCTCAGCATTCAAAAAACTTTGGTTTAAATTTATAGGCACTTACAATAGTGTTGCCTTGACCCCTAAAATTGTAAACTTTTGTGGGATGAGAGTCAATAAGGGTCTTGTGGCATTACTGGTCAGAGAAATACCAGAAATCCATGGTAAGGTGCTCCAGTAATCACGATTCAAGTTTAAAGCTGTTGAAAGCAGTAATTCACCGTATATTCAAACAAACAAATGTATGTTACCACTACCTAAATTTGTGTTTCATAAAATGCATGTATAGAAAGGTAACTAGGCCAGATATCAAACAATGACTCACTGTGGAAAATTGTGGACATTAATCTGCATTTAATTAACTTTGCCCAATTGTCTCCCTCCATCTTTCCCTTTGTTTTAAATCTCTACTAACGACCCTTGTTTAATCTCATAATGGTCAAATTCTGCTGCCTTGTGTCGGTAGGGTAAAAAGCCTTTTAGAACTATTTCTTTATTTTTCTAGAATGTCTCTTTTTCTAAATCCTTGTAGCTACAGATTTCCTTATGGTGTTGTAACGAGGTTTAAGAAAAAAAGACGTCAATGTTATTTACTGGTACAAATTGAAATGTCATGGGATTTTTGACAATTAAAGTCTGCATTGAAACCATCCTTAAATGTGGTAATTAGTATTGTGGGAAATGGAGAAATCACTTATAACAATGTAATTCTTCCTTTATATGCCCCCGTATCGCGAGATCGGGGGCATATTGTTTTACTCATGTAGGTCTGTCTGTCCGTCTGTCTGTCCGTCCGTCTGTCCGTCCGTCTGTCTGTCCAAAAACTTAACCTTTGCCTTTTCTCCAAAAGTATTTGACATACAAAGCTGTACCCCAAAGTCAAGGTCATGTGACAAGGTAAAGGTCATCTGTCAAGGTCAAACTTTAAAAAAAAATGCTGTTCCGGGGGCATTCGTGTTTCACAAACACATCTTGTTCATAATATTTTTGTAAGTAATGGTATCATAATGAGGGAAGTTGTACCGTGACATGACAAGGTTTGTAAGGCACAATATACATTCTTATAATGTGTGCTATTGTTGCATTAAGGGCTATCATTAAAATGCACTTAAATATCCCATGCCAAAATATAGGTGATATTTAAGATAACATGATAATTCATTAATGAAATATTTCACAATCAGATGTCCCAATCATATACTATCAATTATGTATTTTTGGGGAATCCCCAACCCATCAATACTAAAAAAGCATTAATAACTGCAAAATTGGTGATTTTATGTATTGAGATTTTCCAAAGGTAATCAAATTTTTTAAATCCCTGACTTGAGCATTAAGCTAGCGTTTGAAAAGAAAACAAAAAAATGCGATCAGATTTTCGTAAATTACCAATTCAATTTTATTTTTTTGATAACAATACTTGCAGATTTTAATTCTTGGAACATCAAGCCAAGGATGAATTACTGCTCATTGCAGAACCTCTTTAAACCCCAACATATAAATATCCGTATATTGGATTTACCCCCCTTCTATCTATTTTTCTAGAACAAAGTGACCTAGAGTTATGAAACTTTTCGCAAATGTTGCCCATGACCCAAAGAGGTGCCCTATTGTTTTGGGGCTACAAAGGTCAAGGTCACAATCACTTTCTCCAAAAAACTTTTACATAACAGGTACAAAGGGCTGGGGGGGGGGGGGAGGGGGTATTAGTCCGCTTTGAAACAGATCTTAGGTTGTCTCAAACTTCTACTATTTGAATTTGTATTGCTGGGTGTCCAAATATGAAAAAGCAACAAAGGGAAATAATTAAAAGATTAAGCTAGGTAGAGTTGCAGTTTTAGCGCTCTGCACTCATTACCATTGAGAGGTATATACTTTACTGCCAAGTTTCAAGTCAATCGAACATAAGAGGACAGAGTTAGGCTCAGGAAAAAGAAGTGGATGCCGCCAGATGCCTTAGCCACTCGGATGTATAAAAAGGATAATTTATTTTTAGCTCCACTGGCTGAAAGCCACTGGGACTATTGTCATGGCGCTGTGTCTGTTGTGCGTCCGTCAGTGCGTCCTTGCGCCCGGTTGTAAACTTTGTCTTTAAAAATCTTCTCAGAAACTTCTGGATGAATTTCAACCAAACTTCACAGGAATGATCCTTGGGTGACCCTCTTTCAAAGTTGCTCAAGAAATTTTGATCCAATGAAAAACATGGATTTAATGGGCGTGGCTTATTTCCAAATATGGTAAAAAGCGAGTTTTCTCAGATTCAAATTGATGAATACCAATTAAATTTTTCATGAATGATCCTTGGGTCACCGTTTATCAGTCTACCAAAAATTATTGTGAAAAATATGTATGTTATGTAGTAGAAACTTTGAAAATCATTTTCTTCGAAATTAATTGATGGATATCAATCAAACTTCATTGGTATGATCCTTGGGTGACCCATTATCAGTCTACCAAAAATTATTGTCATAGGGTGAAAATTATGTCTTTTATTTGCGGAGGTCATTTGTCTATATATTATATAGTGGAAACTTTGAAAATCATTTCAACATCGGTAGAACCCAAAATATTTAAAAAACTTAGATTTGCTTTTACAAGAATTTCAAGCCTGTGGAGCAACTCAAGCCATTCATGGCTTTCTAATTCTATGTAGATGATATGGGTTTAAGAGGGTTAAATTAGAGATAACAAAAGTAAAATGAGTACTTTAAAACAATGAGTAACACCAGGGGTGTAGGCGACACTTTGTTTTCAGTTTTTATCTCTGTAATTGAAATGAACGGACAAAGCGAAGGTTTACATTACAAAAACAATAAAGGCTTTTTGTCTTTGCGGGGATTGAAATTGTCTAAATGAGGTCTATTATTATCCCAATGACACTTAAAAAGATTAAAATGCCAAACACTTATGGTAACTTATGGTAAAGTTACCGATTTTGATTCCTTAAATAATTAAAAAAACACAAACCTTTTTAACTGTGGCCCAAGACTACAAATTTTCATACAGGCGTAAATTTTCAATTTTAAAGATTAACAGTTGAGAAAGTATTTTGAGAATGAAAAAATCGCTTGCTCAAATAAAAAATGATTGTATGGGAATAGGATTTTGGTTGAATTATAGCCTGCCGTTTAGGATAACAAAACGGAACTGCACATTTTATTTTATATTTCTTTGCACTCAAGTGAACACGCAAAGTGAGTTATAATTGGGAAACAGTTTGCACAGTTTGGTCATTATGAAGGCATGGCTCTTAGTTTATTCTGTGTCAGGGATTGACACTTACACCAAGACCTGTTGATTTAAGGGAGGACTGGTAGAAGCTACCACAATGCAGGTCCTCAAGGCCTGTAGTTAATGATATATTATAACCAATCTGTCATGTATTGAAAAAGTCAAAGTTGCCTTCCCAATACTTTTTTGAGCAATTTCTTCTTTTTGCCAAATTGTTTCCTTATAATCTACTCCTTAAATTGTTCCAAAAATAAATATAGTTTTCACAGAGGACCTGTTCAAATCGGGGAGGATGTGTATGATTTCAGGCTTACAGGTCCTTTTGGCTGGTGGTAAAAAGTAGTTATTGCCAAACCCTGTGCATTGAACCCCACAATGTAATGGAGTAATTAAATAGTGACAAATTTCTTTATATTTGTATGTGGTATTATTAACAATACAAAGGTATTCATGTAATAATGTTATTTCTTGTCTTTAACCACATTCATACTGATATGATCTTCATGAGGTTTTTAAGTTCAGTTTGCCCCAAACCAAATTTCAATTTACCAAATTAATGTATGAACAAGTTAAAAAGCAAGATAATCTGATCCTCACTGAAATTTTAGTGTGATTTATAATTGCTGAGTAGGAGGCAGCATATAATTTATGTTGCCTTTATTGTCAAATAATAATTGCAAAAACTAAATAAGCAAAAACCTTTGACCCCTAAATGACCTGGAGGGCAAGTTAGCTATGAACCTGCCAAATTTGGTAGTAATTGTCACACTTCATAACTAGATACATGGGGCCTAAGGGGGTGTTTTGGTGATTTGATCAAGAAAGGCAAATATGATTTTGAAATAGCATTAAAGGTGTACAAAATTTTAATTTGGTAAAAACCTTGGATTTCTGTTACAAAGATATGTCTGCATATTTTTAGCTCACCTGAGCACAAAGTGCTCAAGGTGAGCTTTTGGGGTTACTTGATGTCTGTCGTCTATTGTCCGTTGTGCGTTGTCAACATTTACCTTGTGGACACTCTAGAGGCCATATTTTTAGCCCAATCAACCTGAAAATTGGTCAGAATAATTATCTTGATGAAATCTCGGACAAGTTTGAAATTGGGTCAAGTGGGGTTAAAAACTAGGTCACGGGTTCAAATCTTAGTAAAACCTTGTAGACACTCTATAGGCCATATTTTTAGCCCAATCAACCTGAAAATTGATCAGAATGGTTATCTTGATGAAATCTCGAACAAGTTCGAAATTAGGTCAAGTGGGGACAAAAACTAGGTCTGGGGGTCAAATCTTAGAAAAACCTTGTCGACACTCTAGAAGCAATATTTTTAGCCCAATCAACCTGAAAATTGGTCAGAATGATTATCTTGATGAAATCTTGTGCAAGTTCGAAATTGGGTCAAGTATGGTCAAAAACTAAGTCACAGGGTCAAATCTTAGAAAAACTTTTTAGATTGTTAATTCAGGTGAGCGATTAAGGGCCACTATGGCCCTCTTGTTTTTTACTGTAAGGGTTGAGTATTTGCTTATTTGAGTTTGAATATTACACCTGCCAGTACCTTTCAGTGCCGCTCTCATATGAATTTTTCTCATTGAAAGAAATATCGAGCAGAGCCTTATTTCAAGTTTTGTTGGTTTCAAGGCAGCACATATGAATACAAAACTTTATGTCTTATTTGAGAAACTGAAATATATAGTTAATTTAAACTAAATTTATTTTATTTTATTTCCATAAACACTCTTTTTTTGAAAAAGAGTGTTTTTGGAAATGAAATAAAATTGTGTTACATGGATTCCCTGAGGAATATTATTTTTTAAATCATATTAAATTTATTTAATACGATAATAAAAAGCTATGGCTTTTAAAGATGCTTTTTAAAACTCAAGCCAAGTGCGTTTAGTGGCCCTGGAAGAGGGTAGTTAAGTAGCTTAATCAGTAGACAGGCCTGAGTTGTTTGCATTTTTAGAAGATATTTTTGCTTTAGTTTTTATTGCAAGCCTCTTTAATCCAAGTTCACACATGTATTAAGAAGTGTCCGACAAAAACCCTCTATTTTTTAGAGACAGGGGACTTAATTTAGAGTTTTGTAATGTCACTGTCACATTTAATTACCTTTGAAAAAAATACTGTAAAGAAGAGTTGTGGCTAGACAACTTAAACAGTGACTGCAGCCTATTTCCACAGCCTGGGAATTGAACCCACAACCCCAAGATCACAAGAGGAGCACCTTAAACACTAGGCCATGTAGACAAGGATTATAAAAGGAAGCAATGTGTTATTGTGTGAATTTTACTCATTTAGCAATATAGATAGAAATATTAGCCAAGACCTAAATACATGTAGCAGTTAAAAATTACTATTCCAGTTATAACTCAGCAATTAAACCAAGGGGACAACATATTTCCTCGATTGATACTTTAAAGATGATACATAATATATTTTGACAAAATACATCTGGAAAAAATTGCCTGTAAATTGTATCTATATTATAGTCTACAGTGTTGAAAATAGTTGCTTACATTCCGAAAAAATGCCTGTAAAATTGTATCTATATTATAGTCTACAGCGTTGAAAATAGTTGCTTACATTCCGATGTCAAATTGGCATGATGTAAACATAATGCATTATTGTAATGTCATGAATACTAGGTTGTCAAAATGGTCAATTATATCTGGGATCCATCATATTTCACACACATATAATGTCATGGGGTTTTAAACAAGGTTAATCATTTAACCATTGGGTCAGAAATTGCTCTTTAGTGCCAAGAATACAGCTGCAGTGTCCTTTCTGTGGTGCAAATATACCAAGACGAACTTCAGAATGGTCCAAAACATTTCTAAGAGATTAATTATAATGTTTATATTAAAAGGTAGAAAACAAAAGGTACGCCAGCATTTTCTTCTCTAAAAGACAATGTTTTCTCAAAATTGATTGATTTCTAAAAATCAGGTGGACAACTTAATGTCTTAAAAAGATAATGAAGAAAATAATATTAATTAAAAAAAGAAGAAGAAGAAAAAAAGACAAGTTATTTAAGTGCTGTTGAAACTCAACAAAAATTAACTCTTGTGCTTTTGAAAAATATAAAATTTTCATTTATTTTATCTCTTTAGCACTAAAGAACAATTTAGGCTATAATTGACCAGTATATATACACATATCAATATAACCTTAGCTTGGAAACCAATTATAAGGCTGTCTCTTGAATATGTTACAGGGTAAATTGATCAAAAAGCCATTAAAAAACCTATACATCATCTTATAGAGCTAGGTTATTTTGATTGTAGGGCAATCCACTGACCTATGAAGGTCAAACTTTTCAATTGCTGACTAGCACAATTTAAGTAAATACTTTTTGTTGAGCCCGCTTGAAGTGAGTTAGACATAGTTTTCTCACATAGCTCTCCTTGTCTGGAATAACGAACAGCCATCAGAGATACCCATGTCTTACACAGGTGACATCATCATGACATCATCTTACGCATGTTATATATTGCGTATTTCTGTCATCAGAGCGTTTCAAATGTTTTTTAATGTACAAAATGTTTTTAATACATGAGAAAAAGAATCTGTTACTCGATTCTATTAGAGACAAGCTAACCTTAACCTTGTCTAGAACAGAAATGTTATACAAGACTCGCTTCATAACATTTCTATTCTTGACACGATTAAGATCAGCTTGTGTCAAACAAAATATAATGACAGATCCTCATAATATGTCATACAACAGCTGAGTGTTTGAGTGTTAGTGTTCCTGTCCATCTGTTGGATTTTGTCCTGACAATTACTCCTAAATTTAAAGATGGATTTGCAAATAACATGGCACAACTTAGATTTTTAGAATGAAATAATAAAAAAAGATGAATGTTTAAATGTATTTTTAGTGCACCTGAGCACGAAGTGCTCAAGGTGAGCTATTGTGGTAAGGTGGATGTCCATCGCCAGTTGTCCATCGTCAACATTTGCCTTGTATGCACTCTAGAGGCCCCATTTTTCGACAAGACTCGCTTCATAACATTTCTATTCTTGACACGATTAAGATCAGCTTGTGTCAAACAAAATATAATGACAGATCCTCATAATATGTCACACAACAGCTGAGTGTTTGAGTGTTAGTGTTCCTGTCCATCTGTTGGATTTTGTCCTGACAATTACTCCTAAATTTAAAGATGGATTTCCTAATAACATGGCACAATTACCTTATTAGCTATCATTAGAATGAAAAAAAAATATGAAAGGTAAAATGTATTTAATATTATGATATTATAAAGAAAAGAAAAGCAAAGATGGGATATTTATTTAAAAATGTTCCATTTTAGACGAAACTTTTTAGCTCACCTGAGCACTCATGCTCAAGGTGAGCTTTTGTGATCATTGAATTTCTGTCGACCATCGTGCGTCGTCCGTCGTGCGTCGTCCTCTGTCAAGAATTTAAGTGTTTACACTCTAGAGGCCACAAATATGATCCAATCTTCATGAAACTTGGTCAGAATGTTGGTCAGGTCACAAGGATGAACCCTAATGAAAATGGAAAGGATCCATGCCATATCACGGGAAAAGGGGCCTTAAAGACAATTTTCTTGTTTACACTCTAAAGGTCACAAATATGGCCCAATCTCCATGAAACTTGGTCAGAATGTTGGTCAGGTCACAAGGATGAACCCTATTGAAAATGGAAAGGATCCATGCCATATCACGGGAAAAGGGGCCTTAATGACAATTTTCTTGTTTACATTCTAGAGGCCACAAATATTGCCCAATCTTCATGAAACTTGGTCGGAATGTTGGTCAGGTCACAAGGATGAACCCTATTGAAAATGGAAAGGATCCATGCCATATCACGGGAAAAGGGGCCTTAAAGACAATTTTCTTGTTTACACTCTAAAGGTCACAAATATGGCCCAATCTCCATGAAACTTGGTCAGAATGTTGGTCAGGTCACAAGGATGAACCCTATTGAAAATGGAAAGGATCCATGCCATATCACGGGAAAAGGGGCCTTAATGACAATTTTCTTGTTTACATTCTAGAGGCCACAAATATTGCCCAATCTTCATGAAACTTGGTCGGAATGTTGGTCAGGTCACAAGGATGAACCCTATTGAAAATGGAAAGGATCCATGCCATATCACGGGAAAAGGGGCCTTAAAGACAATTTTCTTTTTTACACTAAAGAGGCCACAAATATGGCCCAATCTTCATGAAACTTTGTCAGAATGATGGCCAGGTCACAAGGATGAACCCTATTGAAAATGGGAAGGATCCAAACCATATCAAGGGAAAAGGGGCCTTAAGGACATTTTTTTTGTTTACACCCTAAACGTCACAAACATGATTCAATCTTCATGAAACTTGATCAGAATGTTTGTCAGGTCACAAGAATGAACCCTATTGAAAATTGGAAGGATCCGTGCCATATCATGGGAAAACGGGCTATAATGACATTTTTGCTCTTATCACTCTAGAGGCCTCAAATATGGTCCTATCTTCATGAAACTTAGTCAGATTACAAGGATAAACCCTATTGAAAATGGGAAAGATCCATGTCATATCATGGGAAAAGGGACCTTAGTGAAAATTGTCTTGTTTACAGCCTTAGAGGCTTCAAATCATAAAAGTACAACTTGAAAATTTGATGTATTTAATGAGACAAAGAGATGAAGGTGAGCGATATAGGACCATCATGGTCCTCTTGTTTGATCAACACATTTTAAAAAAATCTGCCACAACCAGCAAGTTTCTGACATCTATCCACTTTCTCTGCTTCTACCAAATTCAAATCAGTCACATATTGACAGAATTATTAACAATTTTCTTAATTGTTTTGTCACATGATTGTTTGCCTTGTTTGGTATGATCCATAAGATCTGTTGACTAGGCATAATTATCACAAAGAAAGTTTTATCTTGATGGAATTTTTGACCCTTGGTTGGATAAAGGCATTATAATTTGATATGTAACTTTTAATGTCCCCTTTACTCTTCATTTATGAGCTTAAAGTTGGTAAAATGTAATAATCTCTTTTGTTAGAAGTTTTGCTAAAATGATTGATTGATTGATTGATTGAATGGAGTTTTACGCTGCTTTCAACATTTTTTCAGTTATATTGAGGCGGCTGGAGCACCGAACAATGGATTCCTGGTATTTCTCTCACCAGTACAACCCCCACATCCTTTCCTAGCCTTCAGCTGCTATCTAACATAGGTCTAAGCTTATGAACCCATTGGTGAGAAAAAAAATGTCAGATAGAATGAGTGCCACTTTCTGAACACACAGGACAGTTTTGGCAATGTGTGAATAGTTGTAGGGGTGAGACCTATAAATATTTTTGATTTCTTTGGTCAGTTGTAATTTTAACCCTTGGATAAAAAGGGTGTTTGTATTTAATTTTGTGGTTTCTATTGTTAACAAGTTATTATTTGATACCTAATTTTAATGTCCACCATTCAATATCTACCAGAATTTATCAAAGTCATTCTTCAAATGACAGTTTTAGTGTTTACTTAAGTTTTATGGCACAAAAGGTGAAAAATCTCCACCATCAATTTGTACTTATTGTCAAATATTTTTGTGAATTGTAACTTATGACTCTTTGTGCCTAAAGAAATTTATAAACCAGATAAGAAATTTTCAGCTGACTCAAATTAAAAAAAAAATTAAAAGTAGACATCAAATGAGGTTTTTGAAATTGAAGAAAAGTATTTCATTATACGGTTATGTTTTAATAGATAAAGAATAGCTGGTGAAAAATGATAATTATAGTTCTGCAGCAATTTAGAGTGAGTGATCAAAGGTCAATTTTGTCTATACAGTATAGACAAAATTGACCTTTGATCACTCACATAAACTTGTGGGTCTATACTTGATATAAATTCACAAATATGAGCATCACGTAAGGAGGGACCATCTGGAATGTGTGGAAGTGTTGACCCTAGTTAAACTGTACAGACTCTGCAGAGTGACCAGGGTAAAAACTCTCTGCACTGGGATCATTTTCTGAATTTTCTGTTCATATTCTACTTTGTATGTGAAAGATTATTTGACATGTGACCTCTAACCCATTTTTAGTTTGGCTGTTTTCAGAGAAAACTGGAGGTTGCTCTAGCCTTGGCGTTGTAATGTTTTCATTTTTGCCATGCAAAAACAATGACATTTTGTTCTACTGGAGACATTCACTTGAAAGTTGACACACATAATCACTATCTAAAGAGGAACCTATACTATCAAGGGGGAAACTCTTGATGCATTTTGTGTAAATTATGCCCCTGTTTCTACTTAGATTTTTTATCCACCACCCAGCATCCAACAGCTGAGCGTAGGCACCTTTAAGCAGTGCTCTTATTAAATATTTGTTTTACAAATTAGTCTCCCAGAGGAACCTTTTTTTGCTTGACAGGTCATATATTCATGGCTCAGTGTGAAACAGGCGAAACTGCCTATAAACATATACCAATTGCAGTTACAACTGTTTTGAAAGCAAGGATATTCTTGACACTTGTACCTGAATATTTGGGTTGCTTTCAAACAGTACTAATGTATTAAACTTCTACTGATTTCAAACAAGTCAACCCAGTAACAGGGCTACTTAAAAATGCAATGGGCTTGTCGAGGACAAACATAATAAATAAAGTCACAGACATTGAGGTTGCAAGATAATACAGAACAAAGTACATGTATTAGTATATAATTTAGATTCCTGCAGCCAACCTTACAGTCAGATTTAAATAAATTACAGGTTGGAAAATGGCAAAGTAGAAAGGTTTACAAACAATTGATTTATTTACCTGATTAATTTGGTAATAATACCCTAGACCAGTCTAATAAGAAAATCCTATTAGCATACCGCAGGGGCTTTGTTTGATTGACAGGAGGAAATCATTATGTGGTAACAGCTGATTACAGAACCTTTCACTTTCATTTAAGCTCAGCTTTTTTGGAACATAACCTTTAGGTATCGCCATCACCTTGGTGTTGTTGTTGGCATTGGGGTTGGCTGTGTGTGTAAATTTTTAGATCTTTATCATAACTCTGTTATTACTGATGATATTGACTTGAAGCTTGGCATGTATATTGCTTAGCACAAGAGCAATGGATGGGTATATCAAATGAGTGTTCATTCTAATATAAGTTTGATGTTGAAATGTTGGTGTATCGGCACTTAAAAACTTTTAATCATTGAGAGTTTGACTGATAGATTGGCTGACAGATTAGAGGTACTAGAGATTAGAGCTGGTAAAGCCAGCCTAAAATCTCTATTTCTACATGAAACCCTATGATGTGGGTACTCACTTGAATCTCTCAGGAAGACGATTCTAATGAGTACCAACAAAATACAGTTTGTGCTATAACTATTGAAATACATTGATCTCAAATCCCAAATACCCCCTCTATCTGTAGCTCTACAAATTGTCCCTTTCAGATGTAGAAGACCGTCCAGTATGAAATAGCTAGACCCTAACACCATCCATTACCATAGATTTCTAATTAAATGACAAACATCTATCTTTAATGGGCTGATGACCCCAGTCCTCTACATTTCAATGACTTTTAACACTTGCTTGCTTGATGTCCGTTTTGACAATGTTATTTATGGAAATTCTTATTTATGCTTTATGTCTTTTAAGCAGTATGATATATAATTTATTGAAATAAGTAATTAGTATTGTTTTGTTTGAAAGATTTCATTTTGCTATAACAATATAGATAGCTACACTGCAGCTGTCAATCAAAGGATTTTATAGGTGGATCAAACCATGAAGTTATACAAGAAACATTTTTTGCCCATTGCCATAACCCACATTAAAGTCTACCAAATGATTTTAACCCTTGTCATGCTGAACCTGAAATATTCCTGTTTTGACAGGAGGTATAGACAAAGATCAGCCTGCACATATGTGCAGTCTGATCTTAGTTCATACCACCTGAATTTCATTTTTAAACCAGAAAGGTGTAATACAATGCATTTCCGAAATCAATACTCACTCACATTTGGTAACTTCCAGTGATTTTACATGTGTTTTGCAAATATTTTAATGCAGCATGACAAGGGAAAATGAACCCAATTCAAACGGATGCAAACTGCAGACAAATTTTCATTGCTGTGTGATAGCATTTTGAAAGTTTTTGTAATCATTGAAGACTATGATAAGTCTGCACATATGTGCAGTCTTACCTTAGCCCACACAGCCTGCTTTCTGCTGAATTGTTGTGAGAAAAACTGAGCCAAACTGAGAGTAATGATCCAGGTATTAGCAATTAGTTTGAAACAAAAGTGCCGTGGGACTGTAAATCTAAAGTTCCCGGTTTCGATCCTCGATGGCGGCACTCGTCTTTTCAAACTATTTGTCTCACGCCAATGGATTTATAATCCTAGACCTATGTGTGATAGCCCCTGGAGGCTAAAAAAGGATATAATTGTAGTACTGGTGAGAGAAATACCAGCAATCTATTGTTAGGTGCTCCATCCATCACGATATAACTGAAAGATTGTTGAATGTGGAGTTAAACCCCATTCAATTAATCATTGAAACAAAAGTTTAAATCAGATGGATAAATGTTTCTATTTGTGTGATTTCAGAGTCACCCTCCAAGACAGTCTAGTACTGAAGGGGAAGCAGCTGTTATGGGCCAGGATAAAACCCAACCTGTTGGTATGTAACTTTAACTTCTGAGATTAAGGAGTCAACTGGACTCCTTACACATGAAATTAAGGAGTCCAAGCTCAAAGTAAGGAGTCCAAATTTTCATTATAGGAGAACATGGTGGTTAAGAAGAAATTGCTTGTTAAAAGCAATTCCTTCTTTTCCACAGTGTTCTTCCATAGAAGGTTTTTTTAGCTCACCTGAGCACATCGTGCTCAAGGTGAGCTTTTGTGATAATTGAATGTCTGTCGTGCATCGTGCGTCGTCCGAAGTGTGTCGTCCTCCGTCAACAATTTAAGTGTTTACACTCTAGAGGCCACAAATATGATCCAATCTTCATGAAACTTGGTCAGAATGTTGGTCAGGTCACAAGGATGAACCCTATTGAAAATGGAAAGGATCCATGCCATATCACAGGGAAAGGGCCTAAAAGACAATTTTCTTGTTTACACTCTAGAAGCCACAAATATGGCCAATCTTCATGAAACTTGGTCAGACTGTTGGTCAGGTCACAAGGATGAACCCTATTGAAAATGGAAAGGATCCATGCCATATCATGGGAAAAGGGGCCTTAATGACAATTTTCTTGTTTACACTCTAGAGGCCACAAATATGGCCCAACCTTCATGAAACTTTGTCTGAATGATGGCCAGGTCACAAGGATGAAACCTATTGAAAATGGGAAGGATCCAAACCATATCAAGGGAAAAGGGGCCTCAATGACATTTTTTTTGTTTACACCCTAAACGTCACAAACATGATTCAATCTTCATGAAACTTGGTCAGAATGTTTGTCAGGTCACAAGGATGAACCCTATTGAAAATGGGAAAGATCCATGACATATCATGGGAAAAGGGACCTTAGTTATTTACAGCCTTAGAGGCCTCAAATCATAAAAGTACAACTTGAAAATTTGATGTATTTAATGAGACAAAGAGACGAAGGTTAGCGATATAGGACCATCATGGTCCTCTTGTTCTCTCAAAACACTACAGAATGCAAACAAATGTTTTTTTCAACAGCTTTTGAAGTGAAAAGATCTACAGTTTTGGAAAGTGTTAGAAAGGATGCTGCTCTGTGCATTGGTTTTTCAATATATTCTCTTATAACCCTTGGAGTCAACGGGACTCCTTTCTTGCAAATGGAAGGAGTCCCAAATAGTAAAGAAGGAGTCTCAGACTCCTGGACTCCCCTTAGTGTCAAACCCTGTATATGCCCTCCCCCCTTTTCAAAGAAGAGGGGTATATTGCTTTGAACTTGATGGTCAGTCAAAACTAAAAAGAACTGCTGGCTAGAATCATGAAACTTCACAGCAGGTAAACATAGATCACATTGGGCAGGTGTACAGTGCACAAAGACTGAAACTCTACTATTTATTTCACCTGAGCACAACGTACTCAAGGTGAGCTTTTGTGATCACCTTTTGTCTGTCATCCGTAGGAAGTTGTCAACAATTCTTTAAAAATCTTCTCCTCAGTAGCCAATGGGCGGATTTCAACCGAAATTGTCAGAAATGTTCCTTGAGAAACCCAAAACTTGTTCGTGGATTTTTGATTGACCCCCAAATATGGGCGTGGCAGGAGGGGGCTTATTTTGATCCCAAAACCTTAATACATCTTCTCCCAAGTAGCCAATGGAGGGATTCAACCAAACTTGTCAGAAATGTTCTTTGGGTGTTCTTTGGGTGACCCTTCTCCAAACTTAATTGTGGATTTTTGATCGACCCCCCCTAAATATGGGCGTGGCAGGGGGCGGTGGGGGCTTATTTTGAGCCTGAAATCATAAAACAACATCTCCTATACCACTGGGCAGATTTCAATGAAACTTTACCAGAATGTTCCTTTGGTGACCCTTTTCAAAAATTGTTCGCAAAATTTTTATTGGCCCTTTAATATGGGTGGGGCATGGTTTGGCTTATTTTGAGTCTTGAATCTTTGAACAAACTCTCCTTCTGAACCAATGGGCCTATTTCAATGAAATATTACCAGAATATTCCTTTGGTCACCCTTTTCAAAAATTGTTTGCATAATTTTTATTGGCCCTTAAATATTGGTGGGGCAGGGTTTGGCTTATTTTTAGCCTAAAACCTTTGTATGACATCTTAAACCAATTGGCTGATTTCAATGAAACTTTACCAGAATGTTTCTTTGAAAATTTTGATTGGCCCATGGATATTGGCATGGCAGTGTGGGGCTTATTTTGAGTCTCCTGGGTCTATTATCACTTTGAATTCTTGGAATAACAGCTCCTCTTCAACAATTAGGCAAATGTGAATTAAACTGCCAGAAATTTACTTAGATGATATCCACTGGACCAATAAAATTCTGGTGAGCGGTTTAGGGCCATTCAGGCCCTCTTGTTTTTGAATCAGAAAATACATACTAAATATTAGTTCCCTTGACCATGTAATGTATAGCTGTCTAAATATGGGAGCGTACTTTGGAGAAATACAGTAACTGTTTAGCAAATTTGTCTTGTTTAACCTTATTGTTCTGAATAAAGGTCTTGACAAAATTGCATTAAAATCAAAGTGCTAAATGCACTGAATGAGAGTCAGCATAAGATTTGATAAAAAAATAGCTTTGAAAATAACAATTCCTTTCTCATCAGCATTGTGGTTGAAATGATTTACTCTATTTTGTTCTAGGAGTGTTGCGTCCAACATTTTCGTTCAAAGAAAAATCTGGTCGTCCACAAAGTGCGTATATTAGTGCTCCATCACAGCCAATCCCAATTGTACCAACAGAGGCGCAGCAGGTAAATTTTATTGCTTAATTGAGGAATAAGGGAGCAAACATCTACCAACCAATCAAAATCAAGGTTATATATTTGAATTTCGTAACAATGGCTCTGATTGGCATAGACCTAAATATGTTCAGAAGGCTCAATAAGAAAGGGTATACAGTAAATCTTGTCGAGCAACCACATCTATTACGCGACCATTTTTATTCAGTGACCACTTTAAAAATCCCCTTCTTTCAAGATATCCTAAATAGTAGGTATTGTGGGTATTAAAATTATTGAAAATGAATCCTATGTTGTTAAAACTCACCAGAATATTCTTAATGAGACGATTCTATAGAGTTATAACAACGTAGGATTTTGAGAATTTTGCAATAATATGCATATTCAATTAAAAAGTATGTTTATTATTTATAAACATAACATTATTAAGTGGCCTTTTCTTTTAACCTGCATTTTGGTGATTCCTGTAGTTTGACTGTACTTTAATGTTTTCAGTGGTTTATTGAGAAAAAGATTATGACCTATTTATACAAGTTTTTACATAAATAATACCTTGCTTTTGTTCATATTACACTATTTGATGCTATCTGAGCAAGCCAAATAACAAAATCTTAATGACATCAGGATGATATTGTGTAGTAGCCTCGTGCTAAATGATGCGCTTTACGTAGATTTGTCCCAAAATTTTCTTATTTTGTCCCACTTCTACATAAAAGAAATAGAATAATCATGTCTTTTTTGTGAAAGATCTATAAATCTTTTTCTTGAACAACAAAAGCACAATTTTCACTCATTGCTGATCCACTTGTGAAAATATAACTTTTTTTGTTCAATCAATGAAAGATAAATCAATCTTTCAATAAATACAATTCTACTTATACTAGTGCAATACCCTATGTGTGTGGGTACTCATTTGGACTTTTTTCCTGATAAAATTCACATCAGTTCCCCCTTAAAAAAAGTTTGCACAAGTATAACTAAAAAGCTTTAATCCAAAATTGAAAATACCCCAATGTCTGTAGTGCTGTATGAATTTCCCAATAAGAGCCATTTTAATGATGGAATATTTTGTTAGACTTCTCTTAGTTTGGACAAGTCTAATATTTTCTTGACCCGAGGTTATAAAACTTTTTTCAGACTCAACTGAGAATTTTCTCAAATTTTAAATTTAAATAAATGTACAAAAATAAAAGATGATATTTATATTTATTTATAACAGCTTATTTATATTATCTTCTATGTTAATACATTAAAGTGAGTATTGAATCAGAATTACAATTTGAAATTTGAGAAAATATTTTATTGAGAATGAGACAAATTTTATAACCTCAGTCCCTGATGTTGAAATGGGTGAATCAAGCCCCTGCATGGCACCCGTATGCCTGTGGTGCTGTTGTTGCTTCTTTAATTAATTTTAACCTCCTTTATTCCGCTGGCTTATTCAAATCTTTCAATTGCTTGTGAGTCGGGTTTTGAGCTTAAAATATGATTTAGCTATTAACATTGAAACCTTCTCCAATTTATTTCAATTCAAGATGAAATATTTAGAAAAGTAGGCCCTACTACATGTGTCTGTACAAACATTCTGTTTTTAGCTCATCTGAGCACATCGTGCTCAAGGTGAGCTTTTGTGATCATTGAATGTCCGTCGTCTGTCGTCCGGCGTCCAGCATCAACAATCTTAGTGTTTACACTCTAGAGGCCACAAATATGACACAATCTTCATGAAACTTGGTCAGATTGTTGGCCAGGTCACAAGAATGAACCCTATTGAAAATGGGAAGAATCTATGCCATATCAAGGGAAAAGGGGCCTTAAAGACAATTTTCTTGTTTACACTCAAGAGGCAACAAATATGGCCTAATCGTCATGAAACTTGGTCAGATTGTTGGCCAGGTCACAAGGATGAACCCTATTGAAAATGGAAAGGATCCATGCCATATCAAGGGAAAAGGGGCCTTAAAGACAATTTTCTTGTTTACACTCTTAGAGGGCACAAATATGGCCCAATCTTCATGAAACTTGGTCAGATTGTTGGCCAGGTCACAAGGATGAACCCTATTGAAAATGGAAAGGATCCATGCCATATCAAGGGAAAAGGGGCCTTAAAGACAATTTTCTTGTTAACACTCTAGAGGCCACAAATATGGCCCAATCTTCATGAAACTTGGTCAGATTGTTGGCCTGGTCACAAGGATTAATCCTTTTGAAAATGGAAGGATCCATGCCAAATCAAGGGAAAAGGGGCCTTAAAGACAATTTTCTTGTTTACACTCTAGAGGTTACAAATTTGGCCCAATCTTCATGAAACTTGAACAGAATGTTTGCCAGGTTACCAGCAGGAACCATTTTGAAAATGGGCAGGATCCATGCCATATCACAGGAAAAGTGGCCTTAATGCCAATTTTCTTGTTTACACCCTGGAGGCCACTAATATGGCCATATCTTCATGAAACTTGTTCAGAATGTTGGTCAGGTCGCAAGAATGAACCCTATTGAATATGGGAAGGATCCATGCCATATCACGGTAAAAAGGATCTTAATAACAATTTTCTTGTTTACACTCTAGAGGCCACAAATATGGTCCAATCTCCAAGGAACTTGATCAGAATGTTGGCCATTGTCTCGAGGATGAACCATTTTTGAAATAGGGAAGGATACATGCAATATTAAGGGAAAAGGGGCCTGACAAGTTATGTTTACACCCTAGTCTCTAGAGGCCACAAATTTGGTTCAATAGTCATGAACCTTGGGCAGAATGTTGGCCAGGTTACATGAAACTGGTTTAGAAAAGGCTAGAAACTTATGCAGGGATCATAGGAATAGAATAATGTCTTTCTTTGAATAATCTTATGGTCATTTAATGATTAATTTTGCTAAGGGAGGACTAATGGAGACGAAGGTGAGCGATATAGGACCATCATGGTCCTCTTGTTTTTATCTTGAATGTTTATGGAAATCATAGGTTGTCCTAGAATAGGTGTTATCATTGTTGTCATGGGAAAACATTGATATTTTGTGATATCTCTGATAATACTGAAGGCATTCTCTTGAAACTTACCACACATGTTCACAATTTATGCTTTCAAAGGGATAACTACAGATGCATTATTGCAAAAAAGTTTACTTACATTTCTATCCACTGTCAGGCAAGCAACAGCCTAGCTAAGTTTATTATTTCTTGTCATAAGTAGTAATTAATTTGTGATTTACATTAAGCACATCTGGTATTGATCCTTCTGAAGCTTAATTAAACATTACTCATAAGGTAAAACAAAGTTCATGACTGACTTTCAATTGATAGTTAATAGTCTAGATGGTTTTTGCCATCAGTATGGCCACCGTCATAGCGCAGATAGTAAAGCTTCAGACTGTCAATCTAGAGGTCCCGGGTTTAATCCCCTGTGTGGCGCTCATTCTTTCCGACTATTTGTGTCTCATCAAAGGGTTGATAATCTTAGACCTATGTGAGATAGCAGCTGGAGGCTAGGAAAGGATGTGGTGGTTGTATTGGTGAGAGAAATACCAGGAAACCATTGTTAGGTGCTCGAACCGCCGCAATATAACTGAAAAAATGTTGAAAGTGGGGTTAAACTCCATTCATTCAATTAATCGATCAATCCATCAGTATGGTTTTGTAAAATTTTATTCCTCAAGTCCAACGGTCATATTTTGGCAAAAATGACCTAATAGATTTATCCAGTGTATGCATGCTACATTTTGCAGAGATTTGAAAACAAAGAAAAACAAAAACAAAAACATTGCCAGGTGTAAGGGCAAAATTATTGTAAATGCCTGTAAATAAATACATATCTTGCACTTACAATAGATTTCCATTGCCCCCTTGATTTGCAACATTTTAATCGTACAAAAAACACATCATGAAAGTTCAAATCAAGAGGATACATTTTGCTTGACAAAACTGTTCAAAGAAAAAGATTATGTAGGTGATTTGAATTGGAACATAACAAATTCAAATAAGTACAAAAATCAACTTTGATTATGATTAGTGTTTAACTTGCCAACCTTTGTTGTTATTTTGATGAAAATATTTTTTTTTCAGTCATTCATATTATCTACAATGAATATGAACTAATATCTGTGACATTTCATATGTGCGCAGTTTAAAGACTCCAATCAGTCTTTGCATCCACACATTCTGATCCAAGTCTTCACTATGTGATAAAAAGATAGCTAAGGTCCAATGGCCTTTATCCAAACCAAAGGTTGATTTTAAAGCATAGTTTTATTGTCCAGGCTGATCATCATGCGCACATGATATTGTTGGAAATGTCATGCAGTTGCTCATATAAATTTAACATCTGGTTTGCAAACAGGAATCTGCTGTAGTGATCAGAAAAAGGAGAACAGCTGTAAGGATAACATCAATGTTGTGAATGCTGCATTGCATTATTTTAAATATTCTCTTGTTTGCTTTATTTGTAGTGCCTTCTCCTCAGATCGAATGGAATATTTATTGTTATACTGTCTGTCTGTCTGTAAAATCTGGTTGCTTTATAAAGTGTGCCATTGAAATGTTTAATTTCACAATATGGGCCTGATTAGACTGACACATTTGGAAAAAAACAACAATAAATATGATTGAATGTTAAAAGTCCTGCATTGTTTAACGTTTGATGTTTAGGTCACTGCATCTGTTTTAAATCCAGCTTAAGTAAATTCTAAGTAGACAAACAGCCCTGCATTTAGGATAACACAATTGTAATTTTATTTTGCAAATTTTACCTGCTTTGCACACAAGTGCATGTGCAAAACAGGGTAAAATTGGCAAACAGTTTGCATTGTTTAGTCATCCTAAACACAAGGCAGATGTTATTGATAGATTTCCAACATGATATAATAAGGCTTGATAGGCCAATTCAAATTTCATATTTTGTAATCCTTAAAAAATGTAGTCGAAACACGAGCACATTCAGGAAAAATTTTTAACTTTCAATTTCGTTGGAATTCTTGGAAACTTTTTTGCTAAGAAAACTTTCAAAAACCCTTATACTGATTGTTAAACCTTTAATTTTGTGATCAAGCATTTTCAGAAATTTAACATTGCAATATTGTTCTTTAAGATTCAGTAATTGTCTAGTTATTTGCCTTGAGTAGTGTTTCAAGCAAGACACCATTTTGTTTCTTTTGAATGCACTGTGTTGGAAATGCAAGATGACTCGGTGATGTGATTAAATATCTCATATCTTTAATTTGTTGTGAATGCACATCTTATAAGTTGTAGACTATGTTGCTTTGAGTATGATTTCCTCTTTTGTTGAAACTGTCTGTTGGTGCAGATGCATTTTTTATGCCCTTACCCATGTTTTACTAATGGCTTTTCCATGAATATTGTAGAAGAACCCATAGGAAAAAATATTGTCAAACATAACAATGCCTTCCTTTGCATGTTACAAATTCCCCTTTTTAGCTCACCTGAGGACAAAGTGCTCAAGGTGAGCTATTGTGATCACTTACTGTCCGTCATCCATCAATAGCCTGTCTGTCTGTCGATCTGTCAACAATTTCTTTAAACACCTTCTCCTCCTAAACCACTGGGCCAATCAAGCTGAAACTTGGCAGGGATGTTCCTAGGGTGAAACTCTTTTAAAAGTTGTTAAAAGAATTTAATTATATGAAAAACTCTGGTTGCCATGGTTACATTAAGGACGAAAAATTGACAAAAATCTTAGAAAAAAAATCTTCTCCTCCTTAACCAAAAGGCCAAATAAGCTGAAACTTGGCAGGGATGTTCCTTGGGTGAAGCACTTCAAAAATTAGTAAAGGATTTAATTTCAACAAACCTCTGGTTTCCATGGTAACAGAAAGGCTGAAAATTGCTGAAAATCTTAGAAACAATTCTTCTCCTCCTTAACCATTAGGCCAATCAAAGTGAAACTTTAAGTAGGGATGTTCTTAAGGTGTAGGTCTACTTAAGTTGTTTAACCAAAGTTATTGATAGAATTTAATTCTATCAGTAACTTTGGTTGCCATGGTAAGAGAAAAGTTGAAAATTTACGAAAAATTAAAAAAAGATCAAATTGCAGTAGCACAAGGTTTAGGTCTGTTTCTTTCAAAACAACCCTCATTGTACATCAAAATATCTCTGGTATTCATAACATATTTGACAAGTTATGAGTTGCCTTACTCAGGTAAGCAATAAAGGACCATCAGGGTCCTCTTGTTAGACATTCAAAGCTATATAATTGCACACTGTTTTAAGTGCCTATATTTATATAGGCATTTACAAGATTTTTGCATTGCCCATAAACATATAGGCAGTTACTACTGTTTTGCACTGAGCCATTGCTTTGAACCTTTAAGAAATGTCCTTTACTTGAGTATCACAAATTTTATTATGTCTTTGAATTTCATGCTTTGTTACTTAAATCAATTGTATATCGATGACTTGGTGTGAAAAAGTTGTAAATGCCTATAAACACATGGGCAGTTACAACTCTTTCATAATGATCACAATGAACCATCAATATTTCTTGTCTCAGCTGCCATTCTTTCAAACATTGTTCATAATGCTCTGCTAAAATGATTTGTCAATATGTTGAATTCAGCCTGTCTTTTCATCTATCTGTCTGTCCCTTTCCAAATAAGACTTTAGTTTTGCAAACCCCTCTTACACAGGGCTCTCACTAGGATTTTGAAAGTAGGATTCCAGGAATCGAACTTCAGAAAAAGTTGGATTCCACATAAAAAAGTTGGATTCCATCATTATGAGGATGGATTTTGTACTGAAGAAGTACTATGATATTGAAACGACAATTTATCAACCCTTTACTAAACAAAATGATTATCTTATGGAAAACATTGATTGAAAGAAGGAATTGCTTGTAAAAAGCATTTTCTTCTTTTATCCCAATGCTTTTTAGATTTTTTATTCATTTTTAGCCCTCCTGAGCACATCGTGCTCAAGGTGAGCTTTTGTGATCGTTGAATGTCCGTCGTGCATCGTCCTCCGTCAACAATTTAAGTGTTTACACTCTAGAAGCCACGAATATGATCCAATCTTCATGAAACTTGGTCAGAATGTTGGTCAGGTCACAAGGATGAACCCTATTGAAAATGGAAAGGATCCATGCCATATCACGGGAAAAGGGGCCTTAAAGACAATTTTCTTGTTTACACTCTAGAGGCCACAAATATTGTCCAATCTTCATGAAACTTGGTCAGAATGTTTGTCAGGTCACAAGGATGATCCCTATCGAAAATGGGAAGGATCCTTGCCATATCACTGGAAAAGGGGCCTTATTGACAATTTTCTTGTTTACACTTTAGAGGCCACAAATATTGTCCAATCTTCATTAAACTTGGTCAGAATGATTGTCAGGTCACAAGGATGATCCCTATCGAAAATGGGAAGGATCCATTCCATATCACAGGAAAAGGGGCCTTAATGACAATTTTCTTGTTTATACTCTTGAGGCCACAAATATTGTCCAATCTTCATGAAACTTTGGTCAGAACGTTTGTCAAGTCACAAGGATGATCCCTATTGAAAATAGGAATGGTCCATGCCATATCACGGGAAAAGTGGCCTTAATGACAATTTCCTTGTTTTCATTCTAGAGGCCACAAATACGGCTCAATCTTCATGAAACTTGGTCAGAATGTTGGTCAGGTCACAATGATGAACCCTATTGAAAATGGAAAGGATCCATGCCATATCACGGGAATAGGGGCCTTAAAGACAATTTTCTTGTTTACTCTCTAGAGGCCACAAATATTGTCCAATCTTCATGAAACTTGGTCAGAATGTTTGTCAGGTCACAAGGATGAACCCTATTGAAAATGGAAAGGATCCATGCCATATCACGGGAAAAGGGGCCTTAAAGACAATTTTCTTGTTTACACTCTAGAGGCCACAAATATTGTCCAATCTTCATGAAACTTGGTCAGAATGTTTGTCAGGTCACAAGGATGATCCCTTTCGAAAATGGGAAGGATCCGTTCCATATCACAGGAAAAGGGGCCTTAATGACAATTTTCTTGTTTATACTCTAGAGGCCACAAATATTGTCCAATCTTCATGAAACTTTGGTCAGAATGTTTGTCAAGTCACAAGGATGATCCCTATTGAAAATAGGAATGGTCCATGCCATATCACGGGAAAAGGGGCCTCAATGACAATTTCCTTGTTTTCATTCTAGAGGCCACAAATATGGCTCAATCTTCTTGAAACTTGGTCAGAATGTTTGTCAGGTAAAAAGGATGAACCCTATTGAAAATTGGAAGGATATGTGTTATGTCACTGGAAAAGGGGCCTTAATGACAAATTTCTTGTTTTCACTCTAGAGGCTACAAATATCATCCAATCTTCATTGAACTTTGTCAGAATGTTTGTCAGGTCACAATGATGAACCCTATTGAAAATGGGAAGGATCAGTGCCATATTACAGAAAAAAAAATTATGACCTTTGCTTGAAATTTGCTTATTAAATGAGACAAAGATACGAAGGTGAGCAATATAGGACCATCATGGTCCTCTTGTTAGAGATGGGCTCCATAGATAACAAACTTTTTCTCGGTTCAGTTTAAAACCGTTGACTAGTACAGAAGCAAGTCTTGAAACAGTTATATTTTCTTTTTGCCAGAAGTTAAAAAGAAGTCAAATAATGATATTATATTTGTTTTGACTATAAAAAACTCATCATATAATTCTTTTCACCATAACAAAAGCATACAATGGAACATTACAGTTCAAGGCTATGCCATTCTCTTTGCAGTTGTTGTCAACAAAAGAGAAAAAGTTCAGAATTAATATTCATTATAAAAGATTGTATGTTTGTACTGCATTGGTTATCTCTTCTTCTTTTCTTTTTTTTTTTTTAGCTCGCCTGAGTACGAAGTGCTCATGTGAGCTATTGTGATCACCTTTCATCTGGCGTCCGTCTGTCCGTCGGTCGTCGGTCGTCGTCCGGCGTCCATCAACAATTTCTTTAAACGACATCTCCTCCTAAACTACTGGGCCAATTAACTCCAAATTTTACAGAAATGTTGCTAAGGTGGTCCCCTTCAAAAAAAGCTAAAAGAATTGAAATCCATGAAAAACTCTGGTTGCTATGGCAACAAAAGGTGAAATTTTACGAAAATCTTAAAAATTCTTCTTCTTCTCAACCAGTAGTCCTACAGACTTAAAACTTGGCATGGATGATCAGTTCATAGACCTGAATAAAAATAGCTAAAATTATAACTTTTGGGCCACCAGGTGCGGAGCACCAGGGGGGGAGGGGGTAGTACTTTGGGTAAATTTTGTTATCTTTAAGTTTCTTCTTCTTCGGAACCAGGAGCCCTACAGACTTGAAACTTGGCATGGAGGATCAGCATATGGGCCTTTATATAAATAGCTAAAATCATGACTGTAGATTCACCAGGTGCGGAGCATCTGGGGAGAGGGTAGTACTTTTGTGAAAATTTTGTAATCTTTAACCTTCTTCTTCTTCTGAACCACAAGCCCTACAGACTTGAAACTTGGCATGGAGGATCAGCTCATAGACCTTAATAAAAATAGCTAAAATTATAACTTTTAGGCCACCAGGTGCGGAGCACCAGGGGGGAGGGGGTAGTACTTTGGGTAAATTTTGTAATCTTTTAAGTTTCTTCTTCTTCGGAACCAGGAGCCCTACAGACTTGAAAATTGGCATGGATGATCAGCATAAGGACCTTTATATAAATAGCTAAAATCATGACTGTAGATTCACCAGGTGCGGAGCATCAGGGGGGAGAGGGTAGTACTTTTGTGAAAATTTTGTAATCTTTAACCTTCTTCTTCTTCTGAACCACAAGCCCTACAGACTTGAAAGTTGGCATGGATGATCAGCTGCTAGACCTTAATAAAAATAGCTAAAATAATATCTGTTGGGCTGCCAGGTGCGGAGCACCAGGGGGGAGGGGGTAGTACTTTGGGTAAATTTTGTAATCTTTTAGTTTCTTCTTCTTCGGAACCAGGAGCCCTACAGACTTGAAACTTGGCATGGAGGATCAACTCATAGACCTTAATAAAAATAGCTAAAATTATAACTTTTAGGCCACCAGGTGCGGAGCACCAGGGGGGGAGGGGGTAGTACTTTGGGTAAATTTTGTAATCTTTAAGTTTCTTCTTTTTCGGAACCAGGAGCCCTACAGACTTGAAAATTGGCATGGATGATCAGCATATGGACCTTTATATAAATAGCTAAAATCATGACTGTAGATTTACCAGGTGCGGAGCATCAGGGGGGAGAGGGTAGTACTTTTGTGAAAATTTTGTAATCTTTAACCTTCTTCTTCTGATGAACCACAAGCCCTACAGACTTGAAACTTGGCATGGAGGATCAGCTGCTAGACCTTAATAAAAATAGCTAAAATAATATCTGTTGGGCTGCCAGGTGCGGAGCACCAGGGGGGAGGGGGGAGTACTTTGGGTAAATTTTGTAATCTTTAAGTTTCTTCTTCTGATGAACCAGGAGCCCTTCAGACTTGAATATTGGCATGGATGATCAGCATATGGACCTTTATATAAATAGCTAAAATCATGACTGTAGATTCACCAGGTGCGGAGCATCTGGGGAGAGGGAATTACTTTTGTGAAAATTTTGTAATCTTTAACCTTCTTCTTCTTCTGAACCACAAGCCCTACAGACTTGAAACTTAGCATGGAGGATCAGCTCATAGATCTTAATTAAAATAGCTGAAATTATATCTTTTGGGCTGCCAGGTGCAGAGCACCAGGGGGGAGGGGGTAGTACTTTGGGTAAATTTTGTAATCTTTAAGTTTCTTCTTCTTCGGAACCAGGAACCCTACAGACTTGAAAATTGGCATGGATGATCAGCATATGGACCTTTATATAAATAGCTAAATTCACCAGGTGCGGAGCATGAGTGGGGGGGGGGGTTAGTACTTTTGTGAAAATTTTGTAATCTTTAACCTTCTGCTTCTTCTGAACCACAAGCCATACAGACTTGAAACTTGGCATGGAGGATCAGCTCATAGACCGTAATTAAAATAGCTGAAATAATATCTGTTCGGCTGCCAGGTGCGGTGCACCAGGGGGGAGGGGGTAGTACTTTGGGTAAATTTTGTAATCTTTAAGTTTCTTCTTCTTCTGAACCAGGAGCCTGACAGATTTGAATATTGGCATGGATGATCAGCATATGGACCTTTATATAAATAGCTAAAATCATGACTGTAGATTCAGCAGGTGCGGAGCATCAGGGGGGAGAGGGTAGTACTTTGGGAAATTTTGTAATCTTTAACCTTCTTCTTCTTCTGAACCACAAGCCCTACAGACTTGAAAATTGGCATGGATGATCAGCGTATGGACCTTTATATAAATAGCTAAAATCATGACTGTAGATTCACCAGGTGCGGAGCATTAGGGGGGAGGGGGTAGTACTTTGGATCAATTTTGAAATCTTTAACCTTATTCTTCTTCTGGATCAGGAACCCTATAGACTTGAAAATTGTTATGGGTGATCAATATATGGACATAAATAAAAATAGCTTAAATCAGAACTGTTGGGTCACCAGGTGCTGAGTGTCTCGGGGAAGGGGTAGTACTTTGGATCATTTTTGAAATCTTCAAACTTCTTCTAATGAACCAAGAGTCCTACAGACTTGAAAATTGGTATGGATGATCAGCATATGGACATTAATTGAATTAGCCAAAATCATGACTGTAGATTCACCAAGTGCATAGCATCTTGGGGGAGGGGGAGTGCTTTGTTGAGAATTTTGAATCCCTACAGCCTTTATATTTGACATGGATTATTCAACTCATTAAAGAATACTTGAAAGTCTCAGACTCAGCCTGTATATCTGGCATAGATTTGCTGATCACAGACCTTCTATGAAAAAAGATTAAATAAATAATGACCAGGGGAGGAGTAGGGGGGGGGGGGGATTATTTCAAATGTTATCTGATTGAATAAGTGAAAATCTCTTTTTTCTGTGGTTGCATGGACATACCTAGGTAATGAAGCTTTTTTCTCAGGTGAGCGACCCAGGGCCAACGGCCCTCTTGTTTTAAGAATGAAATAATTAAATTTTCCAGACCACATGTCCCTTGATTTTTGTTTACTTTTTGTCAATTCAACACATGTCTGATCAGTAGGCTGATCCGGAACTTTCCGTTTATTTCCGAGAAATTTGTCCATTTTCGAAATACGTAATCCGACGGAATTAAGCACATGCACAGCGTTTCAGAGATTATCCGGTAGTGATAATTCTTTTTTTTTCAGAACATTTCTTTAATTAAATAATTGTTTATACTCAAAATACCGATTTTAAAAAGGATAAAAAAGATTCGGGACAGTTCGAAGGACACGGACTAATCATTTACTTGTTGCGAATAAATCGGGTCGATCATGTTGTTTTCGTCTAATTGGGGCCCTGCTTGAGTTCAATTACCGGTATATAATTAGTGAATCAACTGCTATAACGAATATATTTAGTGGTTCACATGTTTCGTTTATGTACAATCACTAAAACACATGGCCGGGAGAGTCTAGATTCCATTCATTAATAGACAGGCTCCGCCTACAAGCTCAAAGAACCCATTACGATTGGCTGTTGATGTCAATTAACGCCACGCCTACTGCACCCGTCTATCGGTCTTCAGAAATGGCCATTATCGACTTTTCGCGCGACAGTTAGCTTACGTAAACAATCATATACAAGTTATGCACAGCCGAGAGGTTATAAGTCGGGACGCGTGCCTTAGAAAAACTTGTCGTGCGGTGGAATCCTTTGATTGGAAATTTGTTGTCCTCTGAGAAAAGTTGTCGTCTCAGACGACACTACTGTCGTTTCCGAGAGCCCTGCTTACAGTTCTAAATCGATTTGAAACTTTCCTTACTGAATGATCACCACAATTAATACCTTTGCAGAGAAAAGTGACTTCATGCTTTAATTATTATCTTTTCTTAACCCTTTGCTGTTTAATTCCTGCTTTTTACGTGCCTGTCATTTTTATGATTGAGAAAACATTGTGAAAAAAGAAGAAATTGCTTCTGACAAGCAATTTCTTCTTTTTCCACACTATTTTCTACCATACCAAATGGTTATTTTTAGCTCCACTGGCCGAAGGCCAGCGAGCTATTGTCATGGCGGTGTGTCCGTCGTGTGTGCGTCCGTCCGTCCGTCCGTGCGTAAACTCTTTCTTTAAACATCTTCTCCTCAAAAATCTATGGGCGGATTTTGATGAAACTTGGTAGAAATGTTCCTTGGGTGACCCTCTTCTAAAATTGTTAAAGAAATTTTGATTGATCCCCAAATATGGGCGTGGCAGGGCGTGGCATTTTTTCACTTTGAAATCTTTAAAAATCTTCTCCTCCCAAACCGTTGGGCCAATTTCAATGAAACTTGGCATGGATGTTCCTTGGGTGACCCTTCACCTAAATTGTTCAAGAAATTTTGATTGACCCCCAAATATGGGCGTGGCAGGGCGGGGCTAATTTTGAGCCCAAAATCTTTGAATGACATCTCCTCCTGAACCACTGGGCCGATTTCAACCAAACTTTACCAAAATGTTCCTGGGGTGACCCTTTACCTAAATTGTTCAAGAAATTTTGATTGACCCCCCAAATATGGGCGTGGCAGGGCGGGGCTTATTTTGAGCCCAAAATCTTTTAATGACATCTCCTCCTGAACCACTGGGCCAATTTCAACCAAACTTTACCAAAATGTTCCTGGGGTAACCCTTTTCAAATATTGTTCCTGAAGTTTTGATTGGCCCCCAAATATGGGCGTGGCAGGATGGGGCTTATCTGAGCCCGAAATCTTTGAACGACATTTCCTCCTGAACCATTGGGCCGATTTCAATGAAACTTTACCAGAATGTTCCTTGGGAGACCCTTTCCAAAAGTTGCTCTCAAAATTTTGATTGGCCCTTAAATATGGGTGTGGCAGGGTGGGGCTTATTTTGAGCCCGAATTCTTTGAAGGACATCTCCTCCTGAATCACAGGGCTGATTTCAATGAAATTTTACCAGAATGTTCCTTCTGTGACCCTTTTCAAAAATTGTATGCCAAATATTAATTAGCCCTTAAATATTGGCATGTCAGGGTGTGGCTTATTTTGAGCCCGAAATCTTTGAACTACACCTCCTGATGAAGGTTGGGCCAATTTCAATGAAACTTGAGAATTTTGGTGCAATGTGAGCCATACCCAGGTAATTAATATAAAATAGGTCTTAAGAGATTTCAAAGTGTTGTTTTCATTCAAAGAAAGATTCATTTAATGCAAGTCTAATGATGTTAAAGCCAGTGGAGCGATACAGGCCCTCTTGGGCCTCTTGTTCAAATTAAATACACTTTAAATTTGTCTGCAAACCCTTTGAATTTGGACAGGTCAAAATTTTGTAGGAACAGGAAAGGGTTAAACCCTACATCCCAATTATGGTAAGGTCTTGGTTTTGTGGGTCAGATGAAATATTGTATCAGCACTGACATGGAATTCATTGCTAGGTGCTTCAGCTGTCTTGTGGACCATTATTCTTTGTTAAGTTTTGGTATTTTGAAGGCTTATTAGCTCACCTGAGCACATGGTGCTCAAGGTGAGCTTTTGTGATCATTGATTGTCCGTCGTCCATCGTGCGGTGTGCGTCGTCCGTCGTGCGTCGTCAGGCGTCAACAATTTAAGTGTTTACACTCTAGAGGCCACAAATATGATCCAATCTTCATGGAACTTGGTCAGAATGTTGGGCAAGTCACAAGGATGAACCCTATTGAAAATGGAAATGATCCATGCCAAATCACGCGAAAAGGGGCCTTATGACCAATTTTCTTGTTTACACTCTAGAGACCACAAATATGGTCCAATCTTCATGAAACTTGGTCTGAATATTAGCCAGGTCACAAGGATGAACCCTTTTGAAAATGGGAAGGATCCATGCCATATCACAAGAAAAGGAGCCTTATTGACAATTTTCTTGTTTACACACTAGAGGCCACAAAAATGGCCCAATCTTCACAAAACTTGGTCAGAATGTTGGCCAAGTCACTAAGATGATCCCTATTGAAAATTGGAAGGATCCATGCCATATCACAGGAAAATGGGCCTTATGACCAATTTTCTTGTTTACACTCTAGAGGTCGTAAATATGGCCCAATCTTCATGAAACTTGGTCAGAATGTTGGGCAAGTCACAAGGATGAATCCTATCGAAAATAGGAAGGATTTGTTCCATATCACAGGAAAAGGGGCCTTAATGACAATTATCTTGTGTACACTCTTGTGGTCGTAAATATGGCCCAATCTTCATGAAACTTGGTCATAATGTTGGGCAAGTCACAAGGATGAACCCTATTGGAAATGGAAAGGATCCATGCTATATCGAGGGAAAAGGGGCCTTAATGATAATTTTCTTGTAAATGCTCTAGAAGCCACAAATATGGCCCAATCTTCATGAAACTTGGTCATAATTTTGGCCAGGTCGCAAGGATAAAATCTATTGAAAATGGGAAGGATCCATGCCATATCATGGGAAAAGGGGCCTTACTGACAATTTTATTGTTTACGCTCTAGAAGCCACAAATACTATTAATTTTTCATGAAACATGATCAGAATAATGGCTAGGTCACAAGGATGAACCCAATTGAAAATTGGAAAGATCCATGTCATATCACAGGAAAAGGGGCCTTATTGACTATTTTCTTTTTAGAGGCCACAAATATTGCCCAATCTTTATGAAACTTGGTCAGAATGTTGGCCAGGTCACATGAAACTTGTTTAGAAAAGGATAGAAATTGTTTAGAAAAGGATAGAAATTTATGCAGTGATCATTGAAATAGAGTTATGTTTTTCTTTGAAAAATTTAATGATCTTTCAAGTATTTAATTTTGCTAAGGGAGAAGTCAAAGAGACGAAGGTGAGCGATATAGGACCATCATGGTCCTCTTGTTTGATTTCTTTAAATTTTAGCAATATTTTATTGGAAGTAGACAGTATCCTCATTGTAATTGGTTCCCTTGTTCCATGGAATGAAAAGACTTGTAAAATTGTGTTGAATTCACTGTCCGAAAAGCTCTGAATGCCATTATATTGAATCAGTATTTCTTTTGAAAATACAATTTCAAACTATTCTGGTTTTAACAGGAAAATAGGACATTTAGACTAAGATCAGACAGCAGTAAATCATATGTGCAGGCTAATCTTTGTCTTTACCTCCAGCCTGTGGTTCAGGATAACAAGGGTTATTATGTTCAGTAAGTGAGAAGGTAAATGCTACTGACATTTGATAAATCAGTCAAAATAAGTACAAAGATGTATATCATTAAAGTACTATTTTATGATGAAAAATAGCAAACAAATTGAGCTATGATTTAGCTTCAATAGGTTTATAAGTAGAGTTAGCTATTTTGACTTGTCGATTGTAAACTAATGTACTGTCATCACAAGTCACAATAGAGTATTTGAGTTATACTCTGACCCTGAGATTTGCATCATCTATATAGGTATACAACTTAGATGCAGTTATAATATCTTATGATAGAAAGGAATCACTGGGGCCCACAATAATTAAGCTGCTTGAAATCTGCCAATCTAATCTTCTTTTTCAAAATTCCTTTCAACAGAAACAATGAACATTTATTCTCCTCTAAGGAATTTCAATGGTGTGTTGATATTAACCCCTGTCTTGCTTAGCCTGGTATGTTGGCTGCAGGTATAAAGGAAGATCAAACTCCACATATGATCTTAGTCACTCCTGATTTCCACTGTAAACAAAATTAGTTTAAGAATGATATTTTGAAAAATAAATGATCACAATTTGCACCTCTAGTGCTCCCAGCACTTTGATTTAAATGCAATTTTCATCGAGGTTTTATTCAGTATGACCAGGGTTAAGAAACACCTAAAACTGCCCAAACTTTGATACTAAATATGAATATAATAAGTTACTTTTGTACCTTACAATCGATTTTATTGCCCATAAATGACAAGTTTATGACTTTAAGTAGAATAAATGACGATGTCTGTATTCACTCAATAGTTACGACCAATTTATTATAAGTTTAAGTGTTTTTTCATCAAATATTTTTTTGTGGTCAGTTCAAGCTTGAATGAAGTTAGTGAGTTGGTTACAGAAAGGTTTAATGTCATTCAATCAATGAATTTGTAGAATTTTCTTTTTTTTTTCTGACTTCCTTTGAAGGCAAAATTTTTAGCTCACCTGAGCATGAAGTGCTAAAGGTGAGCTTTTAGGGTTACTTGATGTCCGTAGTCTGTCGTCTGCCATCAACTTTTACCTTGTAGACACTCTAGAGGCCATATTTTTAGCCCAAATAACCTGAAAATTGGTCAGAATGATTATCTTGATGAAATCTCAGACAAGTTCGAAACTGGCTCAAGTGAGGTAAAAAACTAGGTCACATGGTCAAATCTTAGAAAAACCTTGTGGACACTCTAGAGGCCGTATTTTTAGCTCAAATAACCTGAAAATTGGTCAGAATGATAATCTTGATTAAATCTCAGAAAAGTTGGAAATTGGGTCAAATGGAGTCAAAAACTAGGTCACATGGTCAAATCTTAGAAAAACCTTGTGGATACCTTAGAGGCCATATTTTTAGCCCAATCAACCTGAAAATTTGTCAGAATGATTATCTTGATGAAATCTCGGACAAGTTCGAAATTGGGTCAAATGGGGTCATAAACTAGGTCACAGGGTCAAATCTTAGAAAAACCTTGTAGACACCCTAGAGGCCATATTTTTCGCCTAATCAATCTTTAAACTGGTCAGAATGATTATCTTGATGAAATCTCGGACAACATCTTTGTTGAGTGGGGTCAAAAACAGGGTCATGGGGTCAAATCTTAGAAAAACCTCATGGACACTCTAGAGGCCATATATTTAGCCCAATCAACCTGAAAATTTGTCAGAATAATTATCTTGATGAAATCTCGGACGAGTTCGAAATTGGGTCAGTGAGGTCAAAAGCTAGGTCACAGGGTCAAATCTTAGAAAAAACCTGTTTAGATTGTTAATTCAGTTGAGCGATTTATGGCCACTTTGGCCCTCTTGTTTTTTAACTTTTTCATAAGCAGACTTTATTCTGTTACAAAGTAACATAATTATGTCACAAAATTCTGATTTGCTTGCTTGCAATATATCACTTTACAATTTTGCATCAAATTCCAATAAATACAGAATAATAGCTAGTATTTGGTTAAATCTTTCCATTTTGTGCTGTTCTAGGCATTTACAAAACAGACCCTACTGTTTTATATTTCAGAACATATTGTGGCAAAAGAACGGATGTGTTGGGATAAGTAGAAGTTACAAGCAGTTTCTTCTTGTTTTACAATTCATGTGTTCTTTACAATATAGGATAGTTTCCTTGAAACCCTTGTCATGCTGAGCCTGGAATATTCAGGCTAAGATAGCAGGTATAGACAAAGATCAGCCTGCACATATGTGCAGTCTGATCTCAGTCAATACCACCTGATTCTCCTTTCAAAAACCAGAAAAGTTTAAAATTTATATTTCCAAAATAATAACTTTCTCAGAAATGGCATTACTACTGCATTCAGTTCTTTGATTGTAATTCATTTGTGTCGAGAATTTCATTCAGCATGACAAGGGTTGAAAATGACCCCCCACCCCTTTTTTTGACGCCAACATTCTGTTTCAATATGGACCAGTCTGAAGGTTTAAAAATGGAGAAAAGTGTTAACTGTTCACTCTGTTTCATTTCAGTTACAGTCCGCCTCAGCACAGTTAAACAGAAGGAGTCTTCCAACACCAAGGTGAGCACCATAAAGAAATGATGGCTCAGCAGTTGTAACTCCCTATATATTTATAGGGAGTTACAACTGTTTGGCACAGAGCCTTTGCAATGTGTGTCGAATAGAGTTTTGAATAATATTGTTATGCAACCATCAAACGTTAAAAAGCTTTGTTAGACCCCATATAAAAAGACTAAGTTTTTCTGGTATCTGTCTGTCAACTCCTATCTATACAAATAAAAATTCTGAACTTAGCCTTTTCCTGCAATATTGCTTATAATTGGCAATAAAGAACCTTTAATTAATACACATCTATAAGGTCAAGGTTTGATAATTCTGATAGGGTCAAATATAAATTGAGCCTGTGGGCGACATTTCCAACAATATCACATGTGTGCAACGTTGAGCCTCTGATCAGCGTGTGCGGCTGCACAAGCTGATCAGACTCTTAACTTTGTGCTCAATAGATGGCTACATACAGACCTACAATCTCTATTCACAACCCAAAATTAATTTTAATGCACTGTGTGATTGTCGAGGCTACGCAACATCTTTTCATCACATATACATGAAATTGTTGGAAATGTCACAGGCTCATTTGAGACTGTGACTGACATTTCCATCAATTTCTAATGAGTGTGTGACAACCATTGAGCAGCTTAGACTTACACACAATGTGATGAGAATTTTCACTGACTGTCTGCAGAGAGGTTAAGACATTATCCTCCTACAAAATGCATAGTGAAGACTAGTCAGACTGTGCGGATGCCAAGGCTGGCTAGAGGCTTTGCTGTGAGCACATGTGAAATTGTTGAAATGTTATGCACAGGCTCATTTGAATTTGTATAACAAAGGTCTTACTTGCAAAATAGAAATTCTGTTATCATTAGTGTTCTACAAGTTCGTTTCGTTTTCTTTGAGGCCTTCCTCTCCAAATAAAAGCTTTTTATGCAAAATTGATAATATAGAAAAGAAACCAACTCCTCTTAAATTCAACTTACCATGAAATATGAGTTGACGAGGTATTCATTGTACTTTTTGAATCACTTTGGTGTTTCAATTGCTTTTGCATTTATGTTCAAGCTTGATTTAAGAAATACTATCTAAAAGGGCTTAATTAATCACATGCATGCTTTGAATTAATTTTCACAGAGTTTAAATGTTGTCAATTCTAATCAGCATGTTTGTTAATTTTGTGATCTAGGATGGGAGGAAGTTGATAGAATTTCAAAACTAAGGGTTCAGTACAAAATTATTGTAAATTCCTATGTTTGATGCAATAATTTCTTGCTGACTCCTTGAAATTTGAATATGCAACACTGTGGTTTTCAAATTGTATAACATCTGGGGTAAGGAAAGGTTGTAATGGTATTACTTGCAAGAGAAATACCAGGAATCCTCTGTTAGGTGCTCCAGCCCCTGCGACATTACTGAAGGATCGTAAAAATCAGCTTTACCCTTTGCTGTTTAATCCCTGCTTTTTACGTGCCTGTGGTTTTATGATTGAGAAAACATTGTGAAAAAAGAAGAAATTGCTTCTGACGAGCAATTTCTTCTTTTTCCACACTATTTTCTACCCTACTGAATAGTTATTTCTAAAATTAAATCCACTTTTAATTTTCGCCTGCAAAACCTTTGAATTTGGACAGGTCCAAAATTTTGTAAAACAGGAAAGGGTTAAAAGGCCATCCAAAGAAACAAAACTTTTGATGAGACTAAGGAAAAATTACATAGGTTCCTCCTGTCTAGATATTGTTTAGTTTTTGTCTCATTGTATACCTGTTATTGTTATTTCAAATGTGTTTACTAATTCAATGATTGATTTTCATAAATAAAATGAGTTAAATCTCAAATCATTATATATCAAAGTTAAAAAAAAAAAGTGATATAAAAAGGTGATCTAAAATCATGCAATCCATTCTTGTATCAAACTTTTAACTTAGATATTTGGAATGAATTATTTTTATGCCCCCGTATCGAGAGATCGGGGGCATATTGTTTTCCTCATGTCCGTCTGTCTGCCCGCCTGTCTGTCCGTCTGTCCGAAAACGTAACCCGAAAACTTAAACTTGCCAATATCTTCAAGCCTGTTCAAGATACAAAGCTAATATTTGGCATGATGATAGATCTTAATGATCCGCATCCGCTGGTACCAAAGTCAAGGTCATGTGTCAAGGTCATCTGTCAAGGTCAAACTTTGAAAAAAATGCTGTTACGGGGGCATTCGGGTTTCACAAACACATCTTGTTTATTCATGAATTTATTTGTGCCTCAGGATATTGATAGACACAAGTTGTCTTGACGATTTAAAGTCAATGTCTCCGCCGCACAACCACGACCACAAAAAGTCAAGGTCACCAACACTTGGCCATGACAACCATAAAAAGTCTAGGTCACCTATCAGAATCCATGACAACACAAAGTCAAAGTCACCAACACGTCATTCAGACAAACAAAAGAAAGGGAAAAAGTATGGAAAACACTGGGTTTGCTCTCCTTTCTGTGTGATTTGCTATCATATACTAGAATAAAGGACTTTACTATTGACTCTGACTTGGATAGAAGTTCTGCCCTAGAAAATTTTCTTAAGTCCTCATGGTAGATTCAAATTTAAGTTTTTACTGTTGAATGTTTCCTCTTATTTCTTGTGAGCTCAGAATTTTTATGCCCCCCGTATCGAGAGATCGGGGGCATATTGTTTTACTCGTGTCCGTCTGTCTGTCCGTCCGTCCGTCTGTCTGTCCGTCTGTCCGAAAACTTAACCCGAAAACTTAACCTTGCCAATATCTTCAAGCCTATTCAAGATACAAAGCTAATATTTGGCATGATGATAGATCTCAATGATCCGCATCCGCTGGTACCAAAGTCAAGGTCATGTGACAAGGTCAAGGTCATCAGTCAAGGTCAAAATTTGAAAAAATATGCCGTTCCGGGGGCATTCGTGTTTCACAAACACATCTTGTTTAATCTATAATTAGAGCTCAGCGCAATATTTATGTGAGTGCCTATGATTATATAGGCACTCACAATAGTTTTGCAGTGACCCTTAGATATACCCTTGGTCTCCTTTACAAAAAAAATGTTTCTTAGTTTTCAATTTAATTTTATAAAGTGGTTGATATGGAAACACAATCTCTTGGCTAATGATTGTTTGTGTGTGCTCTGTACAGAATTTGGGTGGAGTTAAGGGCATTTTTGTTCTTTCTATGATTGCCTTAGAGTTGACCTTAGGTCCCTACACATTTGTGTTATCACAGTTTCTGTATTGTTTTCTCTTAAGTCTACAATATTGTGTTAAAAGCACTTGTTTCAGCACCTATTCAGCATCTTGTTACAAAAACTTGAAAACCTTCCCTTTTTCAAGGCTCTATATTTTAGGACTAGGAAGTATGTACTGCCACGTACTTCAAGCTTATTTAAACTTGTACATGTATTTATTTCAGTATATCAAACATATTTTTGACCAAAAATATATCAAATGTACCTTCTAGACAAAAACAGACTAAATTGCTTGAGGTCAAGCATTGACAACTAAAAACCTAAATTAAAAAAGATATTGTCAAATTTCAAAACTTCTAATCATTTGTGAAAAGCTCAATGCTAGCTACAGCAAATATTATGTCTCCTGCTTGCATGGTAATTTTTCTTACCTTTCTTAACAAAATTCACATAGCACTAATGATTACCTTATAACTGAGCACATTACCTTCTGTTTGTATGTGTGCATTTTGTGCATTGTTTTAAATGTGTTAGTTTTAACACCTGTAGGTCCAAGAGAAGGGAGTGGTTTGAAGAATGCATGAACATGCATTGATATTTGAGCTCCACTTGCCAGAGGCCAGCAAGCTTTTGTCAGCATTGTGTCTGTCATTCTTGTGTCTGTCTGTCCATCTGTGTGCAGAATTTTTCTTAAAATTTTTCCCAAATCAATAAGCCAATTTTAATCAAACTTGACTGAATTATTCAAGAAAATGATTAGTCTTGAATATTGGTTGGGCTTATTCTGACAAATTTCACTTGGTATCTTAAAAATCTTCTCCTTCCCAACCACTTCTCTCTCTGAAAACTTGAATGTTGGTTAAAATGGTGATTGCATGAATAAGTTTAGAATCTTTATGTCTATTTGAATATAACTTTTTCATACGCCTGTTGAGGGAACATATGGGATCACCCATGGTGTCAGTCTACTGGTGTCTAGATTGGCAGGGTCCACTTTTTTGTCTGGAGCATAACTCTGCCAACTAAAATTGTCCAATTGACTTGACACTTGGCAATGATGTTCCTCTCTTAACCCTTTCCTGTTATACAAAATTTTAGACCTGTCCAAATTCAAAGGTTTTGCAGACGAAAATTTAAAGTGGACTTATTTTGAAAATTAGCCATTCAGTAGGGTAGAAAATAGTCAGGAAAAAGAAGAAATTGCTTGTCAGAAGCAATTTCTTCTCTTTTCACAATGTTTTCTCAATCATAAAATTACAGGCACGTAAAAAGTAGGGATTAAACAGTAAAGGGATAATTACAGAGTGCAGTGCATAAAAACAGTAACTCTAAATAGCTTATTTTTTTAAAATTTTCCTTTGTTGTTTTTCATACTTGGACATCCAGCAGTGTAATGGGTGTATTTTGTGACAATTTACCACCTTATTCTAATCTGGAGATCTTAAAGCCATAAGAGCAATACAGCCTTTTCTCTTGAATTTCTAATTAAGGTAGAGAACACAATGTTTCAGAAGTAATGAACTCTAACAGTGTTAGCAGAGGTTTCATAATGATTTCATAAGCAAAACCTCAGTTAATATTGTGAAAGATCATTAGTTCCAAAAAGTTATGGAACTTGTACGGAACTTGCACCACCTTAAGCCACTCCCTGCAATTTAGACTGTACAGATTTTGTTTGTGTTTGTGTGTTGATTTTAGTGTCACAATAGTGTCATAAATATATATATTTTGTGTTGTGCTTACACAGCGTGTTCACAAGTCCTAACACAGGAACCTATCTACAATGGCGGCGTGCCTCCGCTGTAGCTGTAGAGTAAGTCACATGGCTTGGTCACATGACCTTTGTAGTTATATTCTTACTGTAGATTTTGTTTTAGACTCTTTTATTACCTTAATGTGCAAGTTTTGCTATATTTATTATATCCAGGAGATTATTGAATTTACATCTACAACTTAAGTTAAAGATATTTCAAATGGCCTATTTCTGGCTGTAATGGCATATCTTTGGCATGAAGCAGTTGTAACTGACTGTTAATGTAGGCAGTTACAACTGTATCACACTGAGCCATTAATTTATTTTTGACACAGATAGAGTTGAAGATGTAATTTTGAAAGCTTCCTTGCATAGCAAAGCTCATTTTGTTTTCTGTTAGGGTATTATATCTAAGATAGACAATCTAGTTTTCTATTACATTTTTGAAACTTTCAGATAGACCTCTCGTAAAAGTATTAGTTTACATCACTTAGCTATCTATCTCCTTTCAAGGCAGTATTTTACAGAATCAAATATCAAAAGAAAGATTGCCAGATAACCTTGAATTCTAGTGCTCTTAGTACTTTGATTTACCTGCAGTTTTGTGAAGGATTTTATTCAGCATGACAAGGGTTAAGAATGCTTTTATACATAATGTTGAAAGATTTTGCGTAAAACTTTAAAAATGGTCATAATTATGAAGAAAGACGTTTCCAAATTAAAGTTAGCTCTGACTGATTGCAAGAAAAAAAATGATGGTCAATGAAACATCATCAATAGGCAGCCAGAATGTGGTATCTTCAGCTTTTATATATGCCTATGGAAAGGGGATGTATATAGAGAATGATATGTCAATGTCTTAAAATATCAATGTTATCCGGTTGAGGTTGGGAGAATTTATCATGACAAGGCTTTGCCTAGGCATGATAATTTCTCACAGATGAGATCAGATAACATTGATATTTTAAGACATTTACATGTTATTCTATTTATCATGCAATCATTTTTCAGTGCTTTAATATAATAAACCCTTAAAAATCAAAGAAATTCTGGTGAAAGTGTATGCAAATTGTTTCTAAAAATAGACTACCTGATATCATGTTATGTTATCAGGCAGGCGATATCAGGTCAATACAGACTTCATTGCATGATATAATGGGATCATCTGTGGCGTCAGGCATACAGGCAGCATCACTTCTCCGTCACCTTATAGCCAATTGATTTGAAACTTGGCACTTATGTTCCTCTTATGATTATAGAGTGCAGTGCTTATCTATCTTAATTTTGAGCTATTTCCCTATGTTGCTTTTCATACTTGGGCATCAAGCAATGCAATAGGGCATATCTTTTGATGATTTGCCAACTTGTTTCAAGCTGTATGTCACCCATAGACCAAAAGATCATATCTGAACATCTTCCAAAGACTATTATAAACCCTTGTCATGCTGAATAAATTTTGGCTAAAAAATGAAATCAAAATCAAAGGACAAAAACACTGAAAGTACTGTATGTCAATTTTTTTATTTGAAAAACTAAATCTATTGACAATTCTGGTTGGAAGGTGAGAAACAGGTGGTGTAGACTAACATCAGACTGCACATATGTGCAGACTGATATTTGGCTATAGTTCCTGCCAAAGCAGGAGTATTCTGAGTTCAGCATGACAAGGGTTAAAAATGATCCCTTAAGGGCCTGAGGTTATAAAAATTTTCTCATTTTCAACTCAGAATTTTCTCAAATTTCAACTTGAAATTAAAGCTAATTGGTTCTCATTACCATCCCTAATTGTTATAAATAGAAACTTAATAATATCATTTTCTATGGTCATTCATAAAGTTGAGTTCTAAATTAGAGAAACGGTGTTTACTATAGATATTTATTTTAAAAGAATGCACATAGGCTGTTTAATGTTTCCCTATATAATGCTCAAGCAAATTTTGTTATCTAGATTGTCTTTCTTAATTTTTGGTGTAGGCTAGATATTTTGTACCATGCTTTTCTTTTTTGTAGACATATTAAATTGATCTCTGAAAATCATATAATGCTTTTCTTTTTTGTAGACATAGTAAATTGATCTCTGAAAATCATATAATGTGAGTTGAGCTGTTAAATTGGCCTTCTTTTTCACAAGAATTGATCAAATCCTTGAGATAATGTGCACATTCCCTCCCATTTCTAATGATAAGAAGTGTTAGGAGAGTGATTAAGGTACACATCAATATTTTTTTATTACATGATATCTACTGAAATCAAGGTCATCTGAAAAGATCAAGGTCATTTACCAAAGTCAAGTTTTGCCAAAACCTTACCCCCTTAAAACCTTGCATTTTACTTAAAGACTATACAAGGTTATATTGATGGCTCAGGGCGAAACATTTGAGCTGATACCAAGGTCACTTGGCAAAGTTGAGGTTATCTTTCAAGGTCAATATTCTTGAAAGAATGTAGTTCCCATTGCATTTTGGTTTCACAAACACATCTTGTTTGCACTAACAACTTGATTCTCTGTCTTAATTTAGTAGTGTTTAAAAAGCTAACCTATGATGATCAGTTGGCTGTCAGTGGTTAAAGATGAAAGAAGCTCATATGTCAAGTTCACATTTATAAATAGTTTTTCTTGGATGCAAATTTAATTAGAAAAAAATTCATAAAACAGACATATAATTAATTCTTGTATTTTATTTTTTTCCATTAATGAAAAATTGAAACTGAAGGTACATGTTTCACTTATGACTTTAATAAAGTAAAGCTAGAACAGCTTCTTTAAGATATAATTATATTGTTAATTCACAAATAAGTGCTATTATATGTTAAGTTTTGCATTAGTTTGTAGGAAAAAGAAAATCTGTACAAATCAAAGTAAATAATGATTAGCTCCAAATATAAGATTTTGATTAGAATAAATGTTCGAAATGGTAAAAATTTGTACATTAATTGATCCTGTGCTTATCATTTTGATTGTTCCGCACAAAACAGTTGTAATTGCCTATAAACATACAGGCAGTTTCAACTGTTTCACATTTAGCCAACAATTTTTGACAATTTCACAAGTGTACAGAGCAAATTCACTGGTCAGCATGTGTATCTGCACAGTCTGATCAGAGCTTTCAGGGGTTAACACTTCCACATGTGATAAGCAAAAATTGTTGTGTGGGGGGTATAGACTGTTCAATGCTTGTGAATGCATGCAAAATTGATGTCAATGAATATGCGCAGGCTCAATTGCATTAATTGTGCTTTATCTCATTAAACTGCTATTCACTTACTCCTGTAGTCCTAAAGCATTGTATTCGTGCTTCAATTTAATTTATGCAAGTATGCTAAATACCAGTATGTAAATTAGCACATTTATTATACAAATATGCCAGTGTAACAACAACACCTGCTTTAGTAAATAATTTGCATACCGTTTTGTTGCTCTGAAAACTTGCATAATAATTAAGCCTGTGTGTGACATTTCCAACAATTTAAAATATGCGCAAAGCAAAGACTGTGGCCAGCCCGTGCACCCGCACAGTCTGACCAGAGTTCACTGTGCACTTTGTAGTTACATAATGTCTCAAAGTATCTGTAGACCATCAGGTAACCTTATTTTTAGAGTTGGTGGCTGTCTATGCCTCACAATGTTTTAACCTCACCAACATTACAAATTGTTGGAAATGCTACACACAGGTTCATTTAAGTTTAAGATGGCCTAGCTGTTTCCAAATTTAAAACAGACTGCTCAGACTGAATTTATGTCAGCAACAGTGATATCATTGTCATGTGAAAAGTAACTATTGGTGATTGTCTGGTAATTTGCTGAAGGTTACTTCACTTAGATAATGACTTATCAGTTCAATATCAAAAGAACAAGATACCCAGTAGCCACAGTATACTATCAAAAGTTATAACTATATAAATGCATTTTCGTCAGAATTATGCCCCTTAAAAATGACATATATTTTAGTCTAATATATCCCAGCAACCAACAGCTATAAGCTTTGGTATTGTTATGATGTGCTCTTCTAATACTTCAGATTCTCAAAGATTTGTGGCAAATTGTTTTACTGGAGATCCTGTGTTTAATTAGTTTGATCAAAAATTAACTAGCATTCTCATTTTTTTGCTGTTACTTAGAAATTAATGAAAGATACATATGCTCATACACATGTTTTGCCTGGAAGTAACCTCCCAATAAAATATTTATGAAACTGGATTATTCTTGCTTTGGCAGGAGGTATAGACAAAAGATAAGCCTGCACAAATGTGCTGCCAGATTTTAGTATATACCACCTAATTTTCCTTTTGAAATCAGAAAAGTAAAAACAATTACATTTTTAGTTCCACTGGCCAAAAGGGTAGCGGGCTATTGTCATGGCATGGTGTCCGTCGTCCATCCGTCCGTCCGTAAACTTTTACTTTAAAAATCTTCTCCTCCTAAAGTAATGGATGGATTTTAATCAAATTTCACAGGAACGTTCCTTGGGTGACCCTCTATCAGATTCCTTCAAAGAATTCTAATCTGTTGAAAATCATGGCTGTAGTGGGTGTGGCTAATTTCCATATATGGTAATAGGTGAGTTTTCTCAGATTCTAATTGATGGATACCAATTAAATTTTACATTGATTATCCTTGAGTGACCCTTTATCAGTCTACCAAAAATTATTGTGATTGGATGAAAAATATGTATTTTATGGGCGGAGGTCATTTCTCTATTTTTTATATTGTGGAAACTTTGAAAATTAATTTCTCAGAATGTAATTGATGGATATCAACCAAATTTCACTGGAATGATCATTGAGACACCGTTTATCGGTCTACCAAAAATTATTGTGATCAGATGAAAAATGTGTATTTTGTGGGCGGAGGTCATTTCTCTATATGTTATATAGTGGAAACTTTGAAAATCATTTTCTCAGAACCTAACTAATGGATAACAACCAAATTTCATTTGAATGATTCTTTAATGATCTTTTACAAGTCTGTAAATATATATTGTGATCAGATGAAAAATAAGTGTCTTATGGGCTGAGGTCATTTCTCTATATGTTATATAGTGAAAACTTTGAAAATTATTTTCTCAGAATCTAACTGATGGATATTGACCGAATTTCACTGGAATGATTCTTTAGTGATACTTTATCAGTCTGCAAAAAATTATTGTGATCAGATGCAAATGTATTTTATTGTCAGAGGTCATTTCTTTTGATATTTGATAATGTGTAACACCCAATATGGGGTAAAACAAGCTTTTTTTAAAGTTCAAACAGATGGATTTCAACCAAATATCATAGGAATTTTTATTTCTGTGAAGTTGTATCAGGCTGCAAAAAATATTTGATTAGATGAACAGCATGCAGTATTGGCATAGGCCATTTCAACATATAGAGTGAATATTTGACCACCCTTTTGGTATCACCTAAATGATGAATTTTTTAGACTCGTGAAATTTAATGGGTGTAAAGATTGTAGGTTAGATGGAACATAAGCCTTGTTAGAATCAAAATATGTAGAAACATTAGGTGAAATAGGGAGCCTGAGATACCCCCTTTGAATTGGTCAGTTTAGTTGAATGAAGGGTGACTCTGCTCAAAGAGGTCAAGTGGTGTAAAGTGGCCTACTGAGGTTCAGAGTGGGGAAGAAAAAGCTCAGTTGACTGCACTCTAAGGCATTAGGCAGAATAAAAATAATGGATTTAATATTTTACTTCTTATCATCATTAGATAGAATTTTGTTTTGGTGACTAACAATTATTGTGAAGTAACACCCTAATAGTGGTATTTAATGAAAAGCGGAAAGATCTACAATCAAAATTTTTTGTACAAAATACCAGTATATTATGCAGTAACATTCTGTTAGTATTGAAATTTTTATTTTTGGATTTCAAACAAATTTCACTGGAATGATTCTTATTTTTAACAGCCTTATCATCTTCTAATAATTATTTTCAGGATATTCAGGCCTGTGGAGCGAAACAGCCGCTTGAGTGCCTCTAGTTTAAATGAAATGCTGACTCGCAATTTAGTAATCCAGTGTTTTCAGTACTTTAATTCAGTGCTATTTTGATAAGGTTTTTATTTGGCATGACAAGGGTAAAAAGGTCATGCTTTTGTAAAGAAATGTTGCTCTTTGGTGCTGCATCAGTATTGGATGTACTTGTTTGGTTGTTTCATTTATAACTTTTATTAATGTTCTGGTTTTGTCTTTGATTCTTACTTTTTACGAAAAAAAAGTCCACAACTGAAGCATTGTCAAAAATAAGGGACAAGTAATATTGACACTATTGATTTGTAAGACCAATGTGCCAAGCACTGAGCCAAAGAAGATCTTCCTTGATGCAGATGTCAGATAATTGTATTTAAACCTTTCTGAAGTAAGGTAGGGGTATAATAATTATTTATTTAGATTAAAGTTAACTGGTATCTTTATTCTGCTTCTTATACTGACAGCTCTTGAATGATTCTCCTTCAGACACTTAACTTTTAATTGTCATCACAAATTGAAAAAAAATGACCTTTTTGTAACATTGAGCAATGTTAAGATTCACATCAATTTGTTCATGTGTCTATATTTTGCTTCTTAAGCTTAAAAGCTCTTGTTTGATCCTGCTTCAGACACTTAACTTCAAATTGTAATCACAATATAATAAATCAAGCTTATTGTAACACTGAGCAATGATTGTATTGTTTTTTAGGGGAGTATTGCTTTAGTAATGATGAGATAATTGTAGCAAAAAGGGTAGATAATCATTAAGGTAGTGGACCTGTAATATTTCTACAACATTTCGGAACACATGATCTTTCACAATGTTTATGGAGGTTTCCTAATGAAACTGTTAAAGTTCATGACTTCAGAAACATTGCGGAACTATTACAGGTCCACTACCTTAAAGCACAGAAGATTTTGGAAAACATTCATTAATATAAACCAAGGAATGTTGAGAGGCAGTAAAAAGAATATGGCACAGGTGGTGTTTCACACCATGCTTTATAAAGCATTGAAAGTCATTTAAGGTAGTACACCCGTAATAGATCCACAACTTTTTGGTAGTAATGAACTTTAAAAGTGTAAACTGAGGTTTCTTATGAATTCATTAGGAAACCTCGGTCAACATTGTGAAAGCTCATGAGTTCTGAAATATTGTGGAACTATTACAGTTCCGCTACCATAATGAAGCTAATGATTTCCTTAGAAAACCTTGGTCAACATTGTGAAAACTCATGAGTTCTGAAATGTTGTAGAACTATTACGGTTTTGCTACCATAATGAGTTGCACCAACTTCTAGACTGTTATATAGTCTACTATAAATCTTCCATATGTATATTTTCAGTCGACCGATTGCAGAAGAAGCTGAAATAGAGAGTGCTACGAGGCTGGACCTGGGGCATTCAAAGTAAGTTAACCCTTGCTGAATAAAAATTGCCTAAAAAATTTCATCACAATCAAAGGGCAAAAAGCACTGAAAGTACCAACTGTATGTCAATTTTTATTTGAAAAACTCAATCTTTTGACAATTCTGGTTTGAATGTGAGAAACAGGTGGTGTAGACTAAGATCAGACTGCACATATGTGCAGCCTGGTGTTTGTCTATAGCTCCTGCCAAAGCAGGAATATACCCGGTTCAGCATGACAAGGGTTAAATTTTGTGAAATATATCCATAGATATGGAAGAAGAGGCAACATGGCATTTTGTATTAGTACCCCTGTTGAAATTTCCAACAATTTCAAAAGTGAGCCAAGCAAAGACTCCGGCCAGCCTGTGCATCCACACAGTCTTTCCAGGGTCGTCACTTTGCTCTTTATAGATCATTATAGTCTTGGAGTATTTTTAGACAGATGGGCAATCTTTTAATTGCATTATTAATGTCTAGACTGCTTGATGTTTGCAATTCACACAAGTGTCAAATTGTTGGAAATGTTGAGCACAGGCTCATCATAAAAGAATTGTCCCTACAGTCTGATTCAGGATGATTAATTAAACAGTTCAAACAGTTTTCAAATTATACCCTGCTTTGCACGTAAAGTCATGTGCCAAGCTGTGTGTGATTTGAAAACAATTTGCACCCTTTGGCCATCCTGAATGCAGGGATATTTTCAATACATAGAGCCATTTCTCCTTTTTATGCCCCCCGTATCGAGAGATCGGGGGCATATTGTTTTACTCATGTCCGTCTGTCTGTCTGTCTATCCGTCTGTCTGTCTGTCTGTCCATCTGTCCGAAAACTTAACCAAACTTAACCTTTGCCAATATCTGCAAGCCTATTCAAGATACAAGGCTCATATTAGGCATGATGATAGATCTCAATGATCCGCATCTGCTGATACCAAAGTCAAGGTCATGTGACTAGGTCAAGGTCATCTGTCAAGGTCAAACTTTGAAAAATATGCTGTGACGGGGGCATTAGTATTTCACAAACACATCTTGTTTTCCATATTTATTAGATGTATTAGCTTGGCTGTTTTCCGTGAAAACCTGAGGTATTGTGCTCATCTTGGTGTCTTTTTTGTTGGCGGTGTGACAAACTTTAACATTGGTGATATCTCTTTTGTTTCTTACTTGTTTCTTACTTGTAGACCAGACCAATGGTAAGTCAATTACTTCTCTGGGTCCTCCTGTTAGTTTCTTCATGGTTGTTTGTTTGGGTGTCGGCATAGCAGCGCGGGCTGAATTTGACTGGGTGATCTTTCCAATGTTTGTTAAGTTTATTTTTGAATGAATTTACACTATCTGAGTTAACAACATTGCACGGCAAGCTATTCCATGTGTCAACTACTCTTCCACTGAAACTGTGTTTTCTCTTCTCTGTACGAGCTTTTATTTTCTTTAGTTTTAAGTTATGACCCCTGGTTCTATTGTAGGTGGTGAAATTTAGGAGGTTTGGGTTTGATGTTTTGTCGTGATTGTTAGCTATTTTGAAGACTTGCAACATGTCAGCTCTTTTTCTTCTGTATTCGAGGGACGGTAAACCAAGGTGTTTGAGACGTTCGTTGTATGGGAGATGACTGATGTTTTTCAATAATTTGGTTGCCCGTCGCTGTACATTTTCAATTTTAATGATGTGTTTTTCGAGATATGGGGACCAGACTGGACTTGCATATTCCAAGTGTGGTCTGACCATTGATTTGTATAGGTGAAGGAAGATTGTTACTGATTGAAGATTTCCTCATGAAACTTGGCATATGTGTGTTTATTACCATTTGATACATTTTCTAAGAAATTTATCTGTCTCAGTATTTTGATGGCTGGAAAAACATATAGGCAGTTACAACTGTTTTGTACTAAGCCATTGATATGTGCACTTTCAAAATTGTAAAATTCCCTCTTTTTTTCAACACTTCATAATTTTATGAAATATACATGTGTTCATGAAGACAATATGTAATGACTTTATCATCGATTTTAACACCTGGTAACTGTAGTTACTGAGTTTTGGCATTTAACCCTTTCCTGTTTTACAAAATTTTAGACCTGTCCAAATTCAAAGGTTTTGTGATTCATATTTTAAAGTGGATTAAAATTGAAAAATAACCATGCAGTAGGGTGGAAAATAGCATGGAAAAAGAAGAGATTGCTTGTCAGAAGCAATTTCTTCTTTTTATACGCCGCCGGAGGCGGACGTATATTGGCGTTATCTTCTCCGTCTGTCCATCCGTCCGTACGTCCGGTCCACTTTACTTGTCAACGCAACTCCTCCTAAGTTTCTGGCTGGATCTTCTTGAAACTTGGTCAATGTTATCACCTCAATTGGTAGATGTGCATGAAGGAAGGATTTTATGGTTCATTCATTTTTGCTTGAGTTATGCCCCTTAAAAACTTAGTCTCTGGGTCCACTTTTCTTGTCAATGCAAGTCCTCCTAAGTTTCTGGCTGGATCTTCTTGAAACTTAGTCAATGTCATCACCTCACTTTGTAGATGTGCATGAAGGAAGGATTTTATGGTTCGTTGATTTTTGCCTAAGTTATGCCCCTTAAAAACTTAGTCTCTGGGTCCAATCTTCTTGTCAACACAACTCCTCCTAAGTTTCTGGCTGGATCTTCTTGAAACTTAGTCAATGTTATCACCTCACTTGGTAGATGTGCATTATGAAGGATTTTATGGTTCGTTGATTTATGCCAGAGTTATGCCCCTTCAAAACTTAGTCTCTGGGGCTTACTGCCTCAGTTATGCCCCCTTAAAATTTAGTCTCTGGGGCTTATTGAAATTGCAGTCTGTGAATGCAACTCTTCCTAAGTTTCTGGGTGGATCTAAATGAAACTTGGTGGATGTTATAACTGATATTGGTAGATGAGCATGAAGTAAGGATTTTATGGTTCATTAATTTTACCCTAAATTATGCCCCCTTAAAACGTAGTATCTAGGGCTTATTGAAATTGCAGCTTTTTGAACGCAACTCCTTGCTTTTTGTCTTTATTTAAATGAAACTTGGTCAATGTCATCACCATAATTTGTAGATGTACATGGATCAAGGATTTTATGGCTCATTTATTTCCCTGAATTATGCCCCCTTAAAACTTAGTGTCTGGGGCTTATTGAAGTTGCAGCCTTGTGAAGGCAACTCCTCCTAACTTTTTGTCTTGATTTAAATGATACTTGGTCATTTTGAATTTGGTTCTGTCAAAATAAGTAGTGTCTACAATTATTTTCGTGAAACAGCAGCAAAGTGGCGGCGTATTTTGTGACGATGGCACTCTTGTTTCACAATGTTTTCTCAATCATAAATCACAGGCATGTAAACAGCAGGGATTTAACAGCAAAGGGTTAATCAACAATGATTTGTTTTGTTTCAGTATTACAGAGGCTATATCTCAGTCCATAGAATCTCTGGATGAAGTGGACAGTAAGTATATACCATTAATCTTTTACGAGGTTTTGTAAGAGACTAGCTGATCTTAAGGTAGTTGAACCGTTATTGTTCCGCAACATTTCAGCTCTCATGAACTTTAACATTGTTGACCAGGGTTTCCTAATGAAAATCATTAGGAAACCTTGGTTAACACTGTTAAAGTTCATTACTTCCGAAAGGTTGCGGAACTATTATGTGTCCTATTATGTTTCCTTTTTATGCAAAATAGTCCACAAATCTAATTAGATTTTCTTGAAATAGATGATTGTAGGGTCATATGGAAAGTTCTTTAACAAAACGGGGCTGATCTGTCAGAAAACAAGGAAAAGGTACCTTATGGATTTTCTTTCAAAACACTCTTGTTTATGCGATACAGTCCTCAATATATACAGACAAGCTGGGATTCCACTTGCTTTTATGTTTTTAAGAAATGAAGTTCCTGAAATATTATTATAATAAAGAAGAAACTTGATAGCCAGTAGGTCCTCCCAGGCCTTCTTGGGCACTCTTGTCTTTCATAAGTATATCTTGAATGGTCATGCTTCTGTGAGAATATTTCAACACTATTGCTATAATTATGATTAACCCTTGTCATGCTGAATAAATTTTGGCTAAAATTGTTCATAAAATCAAAGGACAAAAAGCACTGAAAGTACCAACTGCAGGTCAATTTTATTTGAAAAACTAAATGTTATGACCATTTTGGTTTGAAAGTTAGAAACAGGTGGTGTAGACTTACATCGGACTTGACATATGTGCAGGCTGATGTTTGTCTATAGCTCCTGCCAAAGCAGGAATATTCTGGGTACAGCATAACAAGGGTTAAGATGAGTATTGAATTCAGCAGGTGTTCAAGAAGTCCGATTTGAAGATGTGGAGTTGGGGAACTTGATGACAGAAGAACCGGAAACATGGAGTGAAACCATGGACAAAAAGGTGGGCATTTATGTTGTTCTTCATAGCTACAGATAGAGGGGTTTATATGGGATTAAGATTGATTTATTTAAACAATACCTAGTAAAGCCCTGTGTTATTGGAATTCATTAGAATTGTCTCGATTTTCTTTCTTTAAAGTTTTTAGAATGGTGGTTCATTTATTGGTATTCATTAGAATTGTCTCAATGAGCCGATTGAGTACCCACATCATTGGGTTTCTTTGAGAAATAAAGATTTTAGAATGGTGGTTAATTTATTGGTATTCATTAGAATTGTCTCAATGAGATGAATCAAATGAAAACCTACAACATTGGGTTTTCTTTGAGAAATGTGACTCATCAGGCAAAAAGGGACCAGCTGGGAAGTGTGTAAAGTGACAACCCTTGTCAGACTGTGCAGTCTGCGCAGTCTGCCCAGGGTAGAAAATTTTTGAAAATAATACAGTTTCTGAATCTAGAATTTCATTCTACATTCAAATCAGGTGTTCAGTGCAAGACTGTACTAAGTGTATTAGTACAGTCTTGCACTGAACCCTTGATATGTAAATATGACCAAAACCCATTTTCTGGCTGACCTAGGCTGGATCCAATCCATTTACCAAATACCGTATATAGTTTACTAAGTTCCCAGGTGGCCCTTTTTTCCTGATGGGTCACAAATAAAGATAATAGAATAGTGATACAACACCTTATTTTTATAGTACAAATCTATACAGTTTTACAGTAATCCATGAAGATAACTGTTGAATTTGGTAACCCAGTGATAGGTAGGGACAAGAAACAAACATCAGCAAAGATTTTTGTGGCCCTGCAAAGTTCAGGAGCATCATGTTTTTGCCTTGTCTTTTTAAGAGTTTGTTTGAAAAAAACAAAACAACTTTAACATTAAAGCACAGTGCAGGCTGATCTTAGTCTATACTGCCTGACAAAACTGTGTGTACAGCAGGAAAAGCCTGTTAAAAGCATCAGAAAGAGTATTAAACAATTTTAAAGGCAATTAATTCATAACTACTTATAACAAAAATTCATAACTACTTATAACAAGATAAAAGTCATTTATCAAGCTCATTCCTCTATAAAATTTACACATGAAGATGTCTTATTTTCACAGGTTTTGAAGAAATGGAACCAAAAAGAAGTCAGACGGCAAGACACAATATGGGGTAAATAAGAGATTTTGTTCATCAATTTATTTTGAAGGGAAAAATTTTGTCTTTAAGATTTCTAGAAATTGGGAGGGCTAATAGGGCCATTTAAGGGAAATTTGATGATTTCAGAAAACTAGTTTTGTGCATCACAATTCTTAAATAGCTGCATACTTCTTTAGTTTTGTGTCAGTTTATTTTCATATCTTCAGAGCTAAAAGAGGTATTAGAGTTTCATTATTTCAGAGAGAGACTTGTTCTATATTACAATTTGATCAAGCCCATCAAAGGGTGTATGATAAGTATTACACATAATTCCAAAGCTACTGATTGAATGAATATTTTGGTTTTTGAATTTATATATATCATTATTCCTTGCTTAGACCCTATTTTGTGGGTTCCCATTTGAAATGTCTCATTGAGATGATTCAAATGAGTACCCACAACATAGGGTTTTATTGAAATAAAGATTTTAGATAAGCTTTACCCCCTCTTATCTTGACCCCTTTAATTAGGATGAGCAGTTAAGTGGCTAGAATAAAATGTGGTTGTACTGTTTATGTGGTAATGTTGTAGTGGCTTTTAACCTCCAACAAACAGAAATTAGATCAAGCAAAATATCTTTTGTTCAATCAGTTGCCAATATAAGCAAATGTTTAAGTCTCACTAACAAAACCCTATTTACTGTAAACAACTTCATTCTAAGTTTGTCTTCTGGTTCAGGAAAGAAAATCAAGTTCATCTACTGTGCTGTCGGCTTATCCTGCGCACTTAAGAAACTCGAGTAAAAATATTCGTGTAAAGATATCGCATGTACACAAAAATCAATACACGACTTAACCCATTCACCATCTATTGTCACGGCGTTGTGTCCGTCGTGCGTGCGTGCGCAAAATTTTCTTTAAACATCTTCTCCTCCTAAACCAATGGGTTGATTTTGACGAAACTTGGCCAGAATGTTCCTTCGGTGACCCTCTTTAAAAGTTGTTCAAGAAATTTGGATTGACCCCCAAATATGGGCGTGGCAGGGCGGGGCTTATTCTGACCCCGAAATCTTTGAACAACATCTCCTCCTGAACCATTGGATGGATTTTGATGAAACTTGGCCAGAATGTTCCTTGGGTGACCCTCTTTAAAAGTTGTTCAAGAAATTTGGATTGACCCAAAAATATGGGCGTGGCAGGGCGGGGCTTATTCTGACCCCGAAATCTTTGAACGACATCTCCTGAACCATTGGGTGGATTTTGACAAAACTTGGCCAGAATGTTCCTTGTGTGACCTTCTTTTAAAGTTGTTCAAGAAATTTGGATTGACCCCCAAATATGGGTGTGGCAGGGCGGGGCTTATTTTGACCCCAAAATCTTTGAACAACATCTCCTCCTGAACCATTGGGCCGATTTCAATGGAACTTTACCAGAATGTTCCTTGTGTGACCTTCTTTTAAAGTTGTTCAAGAAATTTGGATTGACCCCCAAATATGGGTGTGGCAGGGCGGGCCTATTTTGACCCCAAAATCTTCTTCTCCTGAACCACTGGGTGGATTTCAACGTGACTTTACCAGAATATTCCTGTGGTGACCCTTTTCCGAAATTTCTGAAGAAATTTGTATTTACCCAAAAATATGGGCTTATTTTGATCGAAAATCTTTGAAAGACATCCTCTTCTGAGCCATTGGACCAATTTCAATGAAACTTTAACAGAATGTTCCTTGGGTGACTCTCTTCCAAAGTTGTTCAAGAAATTCGGATTGACACCCAAATATGGGCTTTGCAAGGCATGGCTTATTTGAGTCTGAAATCTCGGAAAGGTATCTCCTTATGAGCCTTTGGATCTGTTTCAATGAGACTGTGCTAGAATATTCCTTGGATGAGCCTCTTCAAAAATTATTCATGAAATTTTGATTGGATAAGATCCACTGGATCAATAAAATTCAGGTGAGCAGTTTAGTGCCATTCTGGTCCTCTTGTTTAAAAGTGATATCTAAAAAGTTTTTTTCCTTGTAATTTTACATATTAGTTAAATAAGTTTATCTCTTCATAAGTCAATTTCAACCTAGAAAAAGTCGGAATTCCTTCTGAATGCTGGTTACTTTCAATACCTAGTATTTTCAATATCCCTCTTTCAAATCTTGAGATTTTTAAGCCAGTGGAGCGATACAGGCCCTCTTGGGCCTCTTGTTGTAATGTAAAATATTTTACCTGGAACTAAATGTTACTAAAATTAGACAATACGGTGATGAACAGAGGCACCATTGTGTTTTATCAACGCAGTTCTTGTCGGCTAAACCAGCGCAGTCAAGGAAAGAACCTAACTTTAGTGCTTGTAAAACTGTTAGGATTAAAAAGAAATACGCTTATACGAAAAGAGAATCTATTTACAGTTAAACTTCGGTACCTCGAACACCCCGGGGACTTGATAATTTGTTCGAGAGATCGGTTGTTCGACCAATCCAAATAACTATAAAGGTACCAGAAGATAGGAATGCGCCATATCTGGTATTACATCGTATCCGAATATACGTATACTTATTTGGTTCTTCAATTTTACTTTTTAATTCGCTGTTTTTTAGGTTTCTAACGATTGATCCACGGGATTTGTGTTGAAAATGAATTAAGTAAAAAAAGATGATGAAATAACTTTCGACTAGAGTCCTATTGTGGCATTACCTTTGTTTACAAAAAAGCCGCTGCCGTATTATTATTTCTGTTACGTACGCGGCCTCAATTGCAAGTGAAAAAAATAATTAAAGTCAATTTTAAAAACCGTTCTAATGTTGAACCTTAAACGTTTTCGAGTATATAAATTTACGTCAGTCTTTGAGAAAATATAGATCTATCTAAATTTAAACCCCAAAATTCTACACGAGTCAATCGTTCGGACCCTTCTTGTCATACTTTCAAGCAGACGTTACGTGTCTGTATGTTTTTTGACATCGCTAAGTTAACTGGTCGCCGAATATCAATAGGAGACAATATTATAGTAATGAATGTAAACAGCAGATGACCAATCAACAAGTTAATTTAATTAAATAAAACAGTGTATTTTTCACGGATTGGGTAATTATGACGCACGGTGCGTTATTCACAATAAGGTGTCAAAGGATTACGAGTTGAAAAGTGTGAAAATCACCTAAATATGACATCTTGTTATTAGCGATAAACCCTTTTTCGAATTTTTCCAGGTGAAATAAAAAGCATTTTTAACTTCCGGACTGAAGAACGTGTTCGAGAGTTCGACCGTCCTGGTGTACGAGTTTTCCCGAGGTCGAACACTATGAATTATGAGCGAATTCTGCCAGAACTGAGATCCTTGTTCGAATTTTCCCTTGTGTTCGAGATTACCCCTGTTCGAGAGACCGAAGTTTGACTGTACTTTATAATAAAATCATGGACATTTTTGTTTGAAATATTTGAATGATCAAATTTTTGAATATGAAAAACTGGTTGTTTTGCTCTTAGCTGTAGCGGCCATTTTCTAGGTTTTATATGACGTCTTATAGCTGCACAGCTTTAGACGACATGCAGGATTAACCGACATGGGTGTATTTCTTTAATTTTCAGAGCTCATACAGACAGAAAGACAGTATTGTAAAAGATTAAAAACACTTCAAATTGTAAGTTTGATAGTTAAGTACATTGATTTTCTTCACATTCCAATCAGTCCCCGACGGCGGCACTCATTCTTTCCGACTATTCGTCTCTCACCAATGGGTTGATAATCGTAGACCTATGTGAGATAGCGGCTGGAGGCTAGGAAAGAATGTGGTGGTTGTACTGGTGAGAGAAATACCAGGAATCCATTGTTAGGTGCTCCAGCCGCCGCATTATAACTGAAATAATGTTGAAAGCCGCGTTAAACTCCATTCAATCAATCAATCAATCAACATTACAATCAGAGCAACATTTTAAGGGGGGGATATTGGATTTTAGTTAAAAGTATTTCAATGATTATAGTACAAACCATATGGTGTTTGTATTCATTGGAACCCTTTTGTTTAGAGGATTCAAATGAGTACCAACAACATAATGATTCATTGGCCCGACTTTGCAGACTTTCATCTATCACTTGACAAAACTCAATGTCACACAAATCATTTGTCTTCCACCAATGGTGTATGATAAGAAGTATTCCTAAGTTGGATGAGGAACTGGTTGCTGGGATGAAATATTTTGGTCCCACTGGTATACATACTAGTTTATCCATATTGACTTTTTAGCTCACCTGAGCATGAAGTGCTCAAGGTGAGTTATTGGGATCGTAGAATGTCCGTCGTCAGTCGTGTGTCGTCCGTCGTCCACAATTTCTTTAAACATCTTCTCCTCCTAAACCAGAGGGCCAATCTTGATGAAACTTGGCAGGGATGTTCCTTGGGTCAAGCTCTACCAAAGTTGTTCAAATAAATGGAATCCACCCTTAACTTTCCCTTTACCCTTAACAAAAAGGGTGAAAATATGAAAATCTTTAAAAATCTTCTTCTCTGAAACCAGAAGGCAGACAGCTTTCATATTTGGTATGTAGCATCATCTAGTGGACCTCTACCAAGTTTGTTCATATCAAGACCCTGGGGTCATATTTGGGCTTTGCCCGGGCGCAACCCTTTTTACATAGAATCAAAGAGCGAAAATCTTTAAAAATCTTCTTCTCTGAAACCAGATGGCAGACACCTTTAATATTTGGTGTGTAGCATCACCTAGTGGGCCTCTACCAAGTTTGTTCATATCAAGACCCTTGGGTCATATTTAGGCTTCTCATGGGTGAATCCCTTTATCTCTTATGAGCACGAAGGGTAAAAAACCGAAAACCTTCAAAAATCTTCTTCTCTGAAACCGGATGGCAGACGGCTTTCATATTTGGTATGTAGCATCATCTAGTGGACCTCTACCAAGTTTGTTCATATCAAGACCCTAGGATCATATTTGGGCTCCACCAGGGCGCAACCCTTTTTACATAGAATCAAAGAGCGAAAATCTTTTAAAATCTTCTTTTATCAAAACCAGAGGACACACTGCCTTCATTTTTGGTATGTAGCATCATCTAGTGGGCCCCTACCAAGTTTGTATATATCAAGACCCTGGGGTCATATTTGGGCTCCAACCGGGCGCATCCCTTTCAGCTCATCTGAGCACGATGGGTGAAAATAGGAAAACCTACAAAAATCTTCTTCTCTGAAACCAGACGGCAGACAGCTTTCATATTTAGTATGTAGTATCATCTTATGGACCTCTTTCAAGTTTGTTCATATCAAGACCCTGGGGTCACATTTGGGGTCCACCCGGGTGCATCCCTTTTTACAAAGAATCAAAGAGCAAATAGGCATATCTGTCTTGCTCTTCGCTGAAAACGTTCCATGGTATTGATCTTAGGCAATTATCTTCATTTTGACATCTGCCTATCTAATTAATGTGATGTCCCAGGGGTCAAAGAGACTCAGGTGAGCGATCTAGGACCATCTTGGTCCTCTTGTTTGTTTCCAAACTCTTGACTGAAGAACAAAGTGACCTACAATCATTAACTTTTTGCTGTTTAATCCCTGCTTTTTACGTGCCTGTGATTTTATGATTGAGAAAACATTGTGAAGAAAGAAGAAATTGCTTCTGACAAGCAATTTCTTCTTTTTCCACACTATTTTCTACCCTACTGAATGGTTATTTTTCAAATTAAATCCCCTTTAAATTTTCGTCTGCAAAACCTTTGAATTTGGACAGGTCCAAAATTTTGTAAAACAGGAAAGTGTTAAACTCTATAAAATTGTTGCCCATGACCCAAGGTAGTGCCTTATTGTTTCAGGATCAAAAGTCAAGATAAGAAACTAATCTTGTCCGAAAACTATTCACAGAACTGGGACAAAAAATTGATTGTGGTTTTAGTCTGCTTTGCGACATATTTAGAACTTTTCTTTAAATCAATGTCCAAATTCCCATACAAGTACATTTAATTTTGACATTTATACATAAACATTTAGTTCTGACTTAAATATCCCTAGTTTAACAAACAATTTGCTTTTCAGTTTTTTCGGGATGGTATGTTACGAGAGCTAAATATCAACTCCGCATGGGTAGAGCGAATGTTTCCTCATTTGGATGATCTCATTTTTATTCACTTGAACTTTTTACGGGAACTGCAAGACCTCCAAAATAAGAAGCCAGATCGAAGTGTGGAGATCCTGGGGCCCACTTTAAATAAACAGGTGAGTAAAATGATAGAAGAAGAAAGCAACTCTAATAAAGCTTAATTAACTCTTATCCTGCTAAATTTAAATTGGATCTCAAACTAGGGGTGTGGAATTCCCATGCCCGACTGGTCTGACATAGGCTTTTCTACTTGCGGGCAAGTTTCTAGGCCACTTGTCCATGGATAGGTAAATACCAGAGCAAATCATGATACAGTACTAAAAAGATCTAGGATAAAAGTTATCCTTTTGTTTGTATCAAAGGGAAGAAAACATTGTCTTTAATGAAGAAAATGCTAGGTAATAGTATTTTCTTAATCAATACCAATATTTTCTCAATATTTATCTACCTACTTTTTTGTAGACAAGTTAAGTTTGATCCTGGACAAGTAAGAAATCAGCTTTTACTTGTCCAGGATCAAAAGTGTATATGTGATAGTGTGTCCATTAGACTGTCTGTATGTGTGTGTCCATCTTATTTTGTCCGAAAAATTCCTCCTACATTTATAGACGGATTTGAAATAACTTGGCACATTTTCCTCCATCATGAGTGCATGGACTATTTGAAATGAAATTTTCTCTTGGTACCAACTTCAAGATCATTTTTCAAAGTCAAATTTGTGGAATTTTTTAACCTCTTATTGAATTTTGTTGTGCTTTTGATCATTGTATTGAATTTTGATGTAATTTTGAATACTGCATGGTATGAAACTGAAAAAATGGCAGAGGTGGGAGGTATTTGTGTTTTACAAACTTATCTTGTTTTGTTTCAGTTTTCTGGGGAGTCAGCTAAGCAGATGAAAATGTCCTATGGTATTTTTTGCTCCGGTCATTTGGAAGCTGTCCAGTTATATAAGGATTTTGTTTCGAAAGACAGGAAATTCCAGGCATTCATAAAGGTATTTAAGCTTTTAAAAGTTCAGAGTTTACTTTGTCATTGTTTCTTATCATTATCATGGCTCATTTTCAGCTTGTCTGAGTCAAAGAGATAGAACTAACCCCTTGTTTGCAGTGTTAATTCTAGAGTTTCAAAAGTGTGGGGGATTTCAGTGCAAAATTTGACACAATTGAGAATTGTGGTAATTTATGCTCTTTGGTTATAGTAAATAATCCCCTCCAAATCCAGAAAATAAGGTGGATCTTGAAACAAGTTGGGGAATCCCCCAATTCCCCTGCCTAGAATAAGCACTGTGTTTGTATATATTCTGTATAAAGATATCACTAAAGACTTACAAGTTTCAGTGGGTGATCAAAGATCAACTTTTTCAATATAGGTATAGACAAATTTGACCTTTGATCACTCAGTTAAACTTGTGCATCTAAAGTATTCATTTTACAAATTGCAACCTATATATATACTACATATGAAGTGTTTTGTATGAAAAAAATTATCTGACCAGGTTGGGAGAATTGATAATTACCAGGCTCTGCTGTGACAATTGTCAATTCCTACAACCTAGTTAGGTATTTTTTCATACAATACACTAAGTACATATCATATTTATCTAATAACCTTATTTTTTGCCTTTTATTAGTCAATGTTTCTAACAGAAATGCTAGTCTCTAAAAATAACCACATCATGTCATTGTTCTAAAAATATCCATGTAATTACATTAAAAAATCTCATATGGGATGTTATCACATGGATATTTGTTTAGTTATAAGATAAAATGTTTTACAAATAAACAAGGGCAAGTTTAAACTACCCAAGGACTTATACACAGTGCTTAAAGGTTCTGAGAAAGATATTTTTATTTTTGCAGCAACGGATGAACCTGCCTATGTGTAAGAAGAGAGAGATACCCGACTATATATTACTAATAACTCAACGACCTACTAAATATCCAACTCTAATTGAAGCTGTTATTAAAAGTACCAAAGGTAGGGAGGCTGTTTAATAACTTAAACCATTAGGTGACAAATTTTGTAATTGGTCCAACTTATTATGTCATTTTAATACGCTGCCAAAGGTGGGCGTATATTGGTATCGTCTTTTCCATCTGTCCATCCTGTTGTCAGAATGTATGTCCCTTCATATGTCCGTCTCTATGTTACAATTTTGTGAATGCATCTCCTCCCTCATTTATTGACTGATCTGAATGAAACTTTCACAAATGTTCTTTGTCACCTGACCTTGTGCATATTGTCACTAAAAGGGGAATTTCAGCAGCGTCAGGGAAAAAGGAGCCTTCATGTTAAAAAAATCTAGTAAACGCAACTCATCTTCTATTTATAGACTGTTTTGGATGAAACTTTCACAAAATTTTCCTAGTCACCTGACCTTGTGGGTATTGTCACTGTTTGGTGAATTTCAGCTGTGTCATGGAAAAAGGGGCTTTCATGTCAAATTTCTTGTGAGCACAACCCCTCCTTCGTTTATTGACTGATTTTGATGAAACTATAATATAATGTTCCTTGTCACTTGACCTTGTGCACATTGTTGAGGTTTTGTGAAATTCTGCTCTTTCAGAGAAAATGGGAGCCTTCATGTTAAATTTTTAGTATGTCTGCATGTTCATACCTCAGAATGTTCCTAGTCAACTGACATTGTTATTCTCTCTTGTCACAGAAAAAGGCTGTAATACAAAATTTTTTTGTAAAAGCAATTCCTCTTTTAACTGGATCATGGATTTCCATGAAACTGGTAGACTGTTCATTATCATTTCACAATAAAGGGGGCACTTTCATTTTAATGATAATCCTTTTTGCGGTGTCATTTGGGTCAGCGGCACTCTTATTAGATTTAACAGTAAGCAGGCAATGCTGTGTACTCTTATAAAAGCTCATTTCAAATAGAAGTGATTACAATACAAGTATAATAACATTCATCTGATATAAGATTAATCAACAGGGTTATTTTACTATTGAATTGTAGGTAAAGTAAATTTATGATTTCTATTGTCATGAATTATGTTATTTTATACAAATTATTCAGGATGTTTATGACCTAAATATTCTTTGATATGTGAAGAAATCAAGTGCCATAATAGGTTAGTGAACTTATTCCTTATCAATAGCTCTGATTTCATCTTCAATCAAAGCGATATTACAATAAAGTGTTAAATGTATTTTCAGATAAGAAAGATCGTGAAAGTTTGCTGTCTGCACTAGAGCTCAGCAAGGAAGTTTTACATAATGTTAATGAGACCGTTGCAGCTGCTGAACGACAGATGAGATTAAAAGAAATTTATGGTCGTATGGACACCAGATCATTTGCCATTCACAAGGGTAAAAAGTTTAAGGTGAGTGTCTTTAGTATGATTATTCTGCAATCATGTAAATGATACTCATATAGAAAAAGGTAAAGCTGTTTTGATGGCCCAGGGCACAAAATTGTAATTGCCTATATATTCATAGGCAGTTACAACTTTTTTTGCACTGAGCCAAATATTTGAAGTGAATTTATCGCACATAAAAAAAGTTGAGTGCAAGGTCCAAGATGAACTTTGAAAGGATAGCTTTTCCTTAAATATTTTTAAATAACATGAGATTTATCTTATACAGACCTATTATGCTATTGGCCTTTTAGGGGAGTCAGGTTATGGCCCCAGGCCCACATTGGCCTCTTGTTTTACTTACAGAAAGCCACTATTTTAGCGCAGCTGGTAGCATGTCGGACTGTCATTCTAGAGGTCATGGGTTAGATCCCCAATGGCAGAACGCACTGTTTCAGACTATTTGACTCTCACCAATGGGTTGATAATCACAGACCTATGTGAGATAGCAGCTGGAGGCTAGGAAAGGATGTGATGGTTGTACTGGTGAGAGAAATACCAAGAATCACTGATAGATGCTTTAGTGCGATATAACTAAAAAAATATTGAAAGCTGCGTAAAACTCCATTCAAACAATCAATTTACATACAGAAGGAAAATATACTGTGAACCCCCTCTTTTATGACCACTCTTTTTGAAGTTGGTCGTACTATACAAGTGGTAAGATGATTAAAGAATTTGTTTGTGGTTTACTGGTCAAATTTCAAAGCCATAGAATCATGTAAAAAATTATTGGTACTCTGCAATTATTGATTATGAAACCTTTGCTGTCTTTGATGTTAAATGATAGGCCTTACCATTTCTGTCTAAAAAAATTCACATTTGTGACCTGTCATGCAAAAAGGGACCATCAGAGAATTTGGTAAAATGAATAATTGAATAAGTTTGATCCAGCAATGGTCAACAAGAAGTCGAGTTTCAAAAATTCTTTCTCTGGATAGTAGATTGATCATTCTAGATTCAGAAAAAAATGTGGTGCAAAAAGTTTCGGCCCTTGTCAGTCTGTGCAGTCCTCACAGTCTGACTAGGGTCAACACTTTAAGTACTACCCAGATGGTCCCTTTTTGCATTACAGGTCACATTTATTGATTTTTAGGGGAAACCCTGAGGTATTGTCATCACCTTGGTGTCATTCCCGTTGTTGTTGCTGTGATTAAGTAAAACCTTGGTCATAAATCTGTTGTCATTGAGGATATCTTCATGTAACTAAGCATGTGTGTTTGCCATCACAAGAGCTATCAAATAAGATTACTCTTAAAGTATGTTTGTAAGAGTTATGCCCCTTTTTCGAATTGGATTTATTGCATAATCCATCAACTGCAGTCAAGTGCTGGCACCCATAGGCGGTGCTTTTGTTTTAGACCTCTCATTTGGTATCAATGTAAAAGTCTAACACAGAGGTAAGATCAAATTTTATTGTGGCATCTTGTTATTACAGAAATCGGATATTATGGCTAATGGGCGTAAATTAATGTATGAAGGCCTTTGTGGATACAAGAATGCCCGTGGTAAAACAGTGGAAGTTCTGGCTGTATTGCTGAATGATGTCTTCTTTTTTCTCCAAGATAATAACCAAAGATACTCATTTTTTGCACAAGATAATAAGGTGGGTGATTACAAATCTTAAATCTCCATTTTCTAATTTTCACGCTTTGTTCGATTTTTTGCGTTATGATTGTTAAATGATTATCTACATTCTTTCAAGGGTCTGAATTCAAGATATCTGTTACTCCAATCAAAAGTTTGATAAAAGCAAAAAAAATTGTTTGACTGTCTATTATGAAAGAAATAAGAAAAAGAAAAAGAACCTTTAACCCTTGTCATGCTGAACTTGGAATATTTCTGCTGTTTGCAGGAGGTATAGACAAAGGTCAGCCGGCACATATGTGCAGCCTGATCTTAGCCTACACCATCTGTTTGTATTTCAGAGTAAAATTGTTCATGAAATTAATTTTCAAAAAGAAAAATTGCCCTACATCCTTGGATTCTAAGGATTCCATTGCCTTGATATGAGTGCAATTCTGGAAGGGAATTTAATTTAGCATGACAAGGGTTAATGAAATATCTTGGTTTTATGAATGTGCAAAAATTAGTGAAAGGTAAAAGAATGAGAGCAGAAGGTTATAAAACTTTATTTCAAACTCAACTGAATATTTCTCAAATTTAGAATTCAAATAAATGTACAAGCATAATAGTCCTTCTTTTCAACAGACCTAATTTAACCCTTTGCTGTTTAATCCCTGCTTTTTACATGTCTGTGATTTTATGATTTAGAAAACATTGTGAAAAAAGAAGAAATTGCTTCTGACAAGCAATTTCTTCCTTTTCCACACTATTTTCTACCCTACTGAATGGTTATTTTTCTAATTAAACCCACTTTAAATTTTCGTCTGCAAATCTTTTGAATTTGGACAGGTCCAAAATTTTGTAAAACAGGAAAGGGTTAACATAGTGTGAAATATCTGATAATTACAATGGGAGTCGATTAGTTTGTGTATGTGTTTACAGAATGGAGTAGAGTCACTCTTCAACCTGCTGGTTCGGAAGAAGAGGGATACGCGCGATTCTAAAGGCATGTACATAATCAGTCAGAGTAAAGTCAGTCCCGAAATTACTATTTGGACTACTCAGAACAGTTTTCATTGAGGAATAAAATCAGGTCCTGAGGTTAAAAACTGTCTTCAGGCTCAACTAAGAATTTTCTCAAATTCTAAATTAAAATAAATGTATGAAAATAAAAGATAATATTAATAAGTTGTTATTTATAACAACTTATTGATATTATATTTTATGTTAATACATTAATATGAGTATTGCAATAGAATTACAGCTTTAATCTCGAATTGAAATTTGAGAAAATTTTGAATTGAGAATGAGAAAAGTTTTAAAACCTCTGGTCCAGAGTGCATGGATTTTGATGGACACAGCTAGATTAAATGAGCCTGTGCATGAGATTTCCAACAATTTCAAATATGCACAAAGCAAAGACTCTGACCAGCCTGTGCATCTGCACAGTCTGACCAGAGTCTTCACTATGTATTAAGTAGATGGATAAGGTCTCAAAGTACATATATACCAACAGGTATCATTACACTTACAGTAGGTGGCTGTCTACGCTGTTCCATGTTTGCACCTCACACACAATTAAAAATGTTGGAAATGTCACACACAGGCTCAAATTATTTTATGTATGTGTTTACAGAATGGAGTAGTGTCACTCTTCAACCTGCTGGTTCGGGAGAAGAGGGATACGCGTGATTCTAAAGGCATGTACATAATCAGTCAGAGTAAAGTCAGTCCCGAAATGTATGAGGTCATCTTTAGTTCTACGTTGGAGATGCAGCGCTGGGCCCAAGTTATGAGAACTGCTGCTGAAAGGTGCCCGGCTGAAGGTAAGTAAAATCTTTTGGAGAATTTTTAGCCTTTTTCAAGCTGAACAAAATCCTATTCTAAAATTACATTCAAGTTGAAGGTCTGAAAGCGATGGAAGAACTAATGAGCTTGTAATACTTTAATAATTTAGATTTTGTATTATGAATATTTAATCTTTTTTGTAGCTTTTGCTACTAGACATTTGAGATATTTGACCTTATCATTCTTAACTTATTACTGGATAATCATGCATTTCACACTGTGTTTATCAAAGGAGTAAAATGTTGGAAAAGAGAAATAGTATGTTATAGATACTTATCTCCTTCTAAAAACAAATACATGTTTACCTGGTTCAACATCACAAGGGTTAAAAACTTGCATGAAATACCATTTGTGTTACAATTTTCAGTGGATGAGGCAGATCCCAGTGCCGAGGAAGAAAGAAGACTGTTAGAGAAGCAGGCTAAGGCTCAGTCTATAATGGGTAGGTTAGATTTGACAAAAACTGTGTAAAAACTATTCATGATGCACCCCACCTACGAAGTAGAGGGGGGGGTATATTGGTTTCACCATGTCTGTCTGTCCATTTGTAGACCTTTTCATTTCCAGACTCTTCATTTTCAGACTTAAGAACCAAGTGACCTAGAATCGTGAAATTTAATACAAATGCTGCTAAAGTGTCCTATTGTTTTTGGTTCACATAGATCAAAAGTCAAGGTCATAGTCAGCCTTTGTTCAATTTTTGTTTCTGGAACACTAACTCGAGAACAAAGCTACCTAGAACCATGAATCTTCATTTAAATGCTGCTTAGGACCCAAGGAAGTGCCCTATAGTTTTTGGATCACATAGGTGAAAGGCCAAGGTCACAGTTTTTTTTGTTAAATTTTGTTAGACCTTTTTGTTTCAAGACTCTAACTTAAGAACCAAGTGACCTAGAATCATGTTATTATTTCCAACATTTGTATCTCACTAATGTATGGATCATCATAAACTTAAGCAGGATAAGTAGCTGGAGACACTGCAAGGATGTTGTGGCTGTACTACAGTGAGAAAAACCAAGAATCTATGGAAAGGTGCTCTAGCTGCCTTGAAATGGCAAAAAAATGTGGAAAAAGATGAAAAAAATTAAACACTTAATAATTGTACATTTTTACCCATCACAAGACCATCCCAGGTAAGATAAGATGTGGCAATGGACCAGACCAGTCAGCTCTGTGTTCAAGATGAAAAAAAAAAATCATTCCCCCCCCTTCCCCCCCCCCCTTTGAAGAAGAGGGGGTATATTGCTTTGCACTTGTCGCTAGATTGATCTGTCAATTGGTCTGTCTGTAGACCTTTTTTTGCATATCTCAAAAAGTATGCAAGCAAGGATCATGAAACTTCAAAGGTGGATAGATCTCATTGAGGAGAAGTGCAGTACACAAGAACATAAACTCTACTTGTCATATTTGCATTTTTATACGCCCGTCGAAGACGGGACGTATTATGGGATCACCCGTGATGTCCGGCGTCCGGCGTCCGGGCGTCCGGCGGCGTCCACTTCTTTGTCCGGAGCATAACTCTGTAACTTGAAGTCCGATGGACTTCAAACTTGGCACTTGTATTCTTCTGATCATTGCGGAGTGCAGTGCACAAGAACCATAACTCTACCTGGCCTATTTTTTGAGTTATTGCCCTTTGTTGTTTTTCATACTAGAATCTTGTCCGGAGTATATCTCTTAAAGTATAATAGCTAGGATCATGAAACTTCATGAGTGTATAGATCTTATCAAGGGGGAGTGCAGTGCACAAGAACCACAACTCTACCTGGCCTATTTTTTGAGTTATTGCCCTTTGTTGTTTTTCAGACTTGAATCTTGTCCGGAGTATATCTCTTAAAGTATAATAGCTAGGATCATGAAACTTCATGGGTGTATAGATCTCACAAAGGGGGAGTGCAGTGCACAAGAACCATAACTCTACCTGGCCTATTTTTTGAGTTATTGCCCTTTGTTGTTTTTCAGACTTGAATCTTGTCCGGAGTATATCTCTAAAAGTATAATAGCTAGGATCATGAAACTTCATGGGTGTATAGATCTCACAAAGGGGGAGTGCAGTGCACAAGAACCATAACTCTACCTGGCTTACATTTTGAGTTATTGCCCTTTGTTGTTTTTCAGACTTGAATCTTGTCCGGAGTATATCTCTTAAAGTATAATAGCTAGGATAATGAAACTTCATGGGTGTACAGATCTCCTGAAGGGGGAGCGCAGTGCACAAGAACCATAACTCTACCTGGCCTATTTTTTGAGTTATTGCCCTTTGTTGTTTTTCATTCTTGAATGTTGTCTGGAGTATATCTCTTAAAGTATAATAGCTAGGATCATGAAACTTCATGAGTGTATAGATCTCACCAAGGGGGAGTGCAGTGCACAAGAACCATAACTCTACCTGGCCTATTTTTTGAGTTATTGCCCTTTGTTGTTTTTCATACTAGAATCTTGTCCGGAGTATATCTCTTAAAGTATAATAGCTAGGATCATGAAACTTCATGGGTGTATAGATCTCACAAAGGGGGAGTGCAGTGCACAAGAACCATAACTCTACCTGGCTTACTTTTTGAGTTATTGCCCTTTGTTGTTTTTCAGACTTGAATCTTGTCCGGAGTATATCTCTTAAAGTATAATAGCTAGGATCATGAAACTTCATGGGTGTATAGATCTCACAAAGGGGGAGTGCAGTGCACATGAACCATAACTCTACCTGGCCTATTTTTTGAGTTATTGCCCTTTGTTGTTTTTCATTCTTGAATCTTGTCCGGAGTATATCTCTTGAAGTATAATAGCTAGGATCATGAAACTTCATGAGTGTATAGATCTCACAAAGGGGGAGTGCAGTGCACATGAACCATAACTCTACCTGGCTTACTTTTTGAGTTATTGCCCTTTGTTGTTTTTCAGACTTGAATCTTGTCCGGAGTATATCTCTTAAATTATAATAGCTAGGATCATGAAACTTCATGGGTGTACAGATCTCCTGAAGGGGGAGCGCAGTGCACAAGAACCATAACTCTACCTGGCCTATTTTTTGAGTTATTGCCCTTTGTTGTTTTTCAGACTTGAATCTTGTCCAGAGTATATCTCTAAAAGTATATTAGCTAGGATCATGAAACTTCATGGGTGTATAGATCTCACCAAGGGGGAGTGCAGTGCACAAGAACCATAACTCTACCTGGCCTATTTTTTGAGTTATTGCCCTTTGTTGTTTTTCAGACTTGAATCTTATCCGGAGTATATCTGTAAAAGTATAATAGCTAGGATCATGAAACTGCATGGGTGTATAGATCTCACCAAGGGGGAGTGCAGTGTACAAGAACCATAATTCTACCTGGCCTATTTTTTGAGTTATTACCCATTGTTGTTTTTCATACTAGAATCTTGTCCAGAGTATATCTCTTAAAAGGTTAATAGCTAGGATCATGAAACTTCATGGGTGCAAAAAATATTCATTCAAAATAACCTCAGTTCTATTCAAACCCCCAGTTAATACTAAGCAGTGTGACGGGCGTATCTTGTGACAATTTGGCACCTTGTTGCCTTTTGTTAATAAACATTGACCTGCTCTTGGTGGGCATACATGTTTCACAAACATCTCTTTGTTAAAACTGCACCCCACCTGGGCCCTGTTCACACTAAACTTTGTAACTAAAGTTGAGTGGCATTTCTAAATCATATCACAAATGTTTACATCATGAATACAGGGCAGATTTAAAGGTTGACATTTCGGCAACCATGTTAATATGATGGTATGGCATTTATTGCATGTGAAAATAGAAACCCTGGCACATGCTCGTCAAAAAATGATTATATACCAAGTGTTAATATTGGCATGCTGTCAGACTAATTTACAGTCTGTAAAAAGATGCATGACCCAATATATTGAAATTAGTTAATACAACCAACGTCGCGGGAGTGAAATAAACCTGTTGAATATTTTTTCTATTACACAGGTGTTATTACACTAGTGGAATAAATATGCAAATGAGCTCAGAGCAAATAGCAACACCATTTTGTAAACCAAAAATGATGTCATAAATGATATGTATTTATTTATGATTATATTGTGACGTCAGATTTAATCTGCATGAAAAGTTTCACTGAAAATTGAAATGTTGAATTTCAAGGATTTTGACATTTTGTCTTATTATAAATAGAATATCAAATTTGTACTCATAAAATACCGAATTTATTAAACTTGTCATCAAAAACAGATAAAAATGAGGCATGGCCTCGTTTTTATCTGTTTATAAATAACTTGTTTGATAAATTAAGTATTACATGACCACTCATTCAAAATCCTCTATTTAATCCATAGTTTCAACCATGTTAATCCTGTTGTGTTGATGTTGCAGATAACTTAAGTGCTAAAGATGTCGAGATAAAGAAGTGTTGTGACGATAAGAACAGACTGATGATGGATCTGATTGCAGTCTACAACGACAACGAGGACCATCATGTAAGTTTTCTCATTTCATCAATGATAGGTCTGTGTGTGACATTTCCAACTTCTTTACATGTACATGCACAAGCTGAAATCTTAAGGTAGCTTTCACAGTCACAAAGTGCAAAAGGAAGAATAATTATTGCCCCAAAAGTATGTTTGGGGGGGTATATTGGAGTTGGCTTGTTGGTCCATCCATTTGTAGCTTTTTGGTGTCAGCTCAATTTCTCAGCAACTAATTGTTAGATTGCCATCAAACTTTACAGATTTGATAAGTATCAAGAAGTGGTGTGCAAGTTTGGTTACGGTCCATTGACATTTGACAGACTTACGGCCCTTTGTTTGAAAATGGCTTTGTGGCTCACCTGAGCACAATGTGCTCAAGGTGCGCTATTGTGATCACCTTTTGTCTGTCGTGTGGCGGAAGTCATCAACAATTCTTGTTCTTTAAACATCTTCTCCTTAGTAACCATTGGGCTGATTTCAACCAATCTTGGCAGAATTGTTCTTTTGGTGACCCTTCTCAAAACTTGTTTGTGAAATTTTGATTGACCCCCAAATATGAGTGTGGCAGGGTAGGGCAGTTTTTGACCCTGAAATCTTTAAACATCTTCTCCTCAGTAACCATTGGGCTGTATCAATGAAATTCAATGATTTGTTGGTATAAAATAGAGTTCTGTGATGGTTATCAACAAACTAATTCTTAAATGGAGTATTTCAACTAAGTAATAATTTGATTACTGCTTTCAAATCTGCGAAACAAATAACATGAAGAAGCAAATAATCTGTACAAAGAAATAATTGGTTGTGTGAAAAATGAATAATTATTTTTCTTTAATGCTTTTCGGTGGTTTATCGAGAAATAACTGTAGATTATCACTTGATAATCTCACCGCAAAAGCAGTGAAATTATCAAAAACTTATACCCTGCTTTTGTGCATTTCATCCTATCAGACGTCATCTTTGCGGGGCGAAATAAGTGACTTCACAATGAACGTTGCATAGCAATCACACGCAAAATGACACGCTTGATATGAAATTATGTCCCAGAAATTTCCCATTTTGTCTCATTTTTGCATTAAAGAAATAGAATAATCGTTTGTTTTTCTTATAAGATCGATTTATATTTCATTTTGTGAACAACAAAAGCTATATTTTCACTCGTGGCTCTGCCACTCGTGAAAATATAGCTGTTTTTGTTCACTCATTGAAATATAAATCGATCTTACACTGAAACAAACGATTATCCTCTATATATTTTCAGTCTCGACCGAATTCCCGAGATTTTGAAGAATCACCAATAGAGGATAAAGCCAGCTCTAGATCCAGTATTTTACAAGCAGCTTTACAAGAAGGTATAACACATTTTTTGTACTTGCTTGCCAAGTTTTTTCTAGCTTGATAAAAAATGGTGTGATTTTTTAAGTTGCTTGCGCTCGTGCTGCGACTTATTGTGGCCATACGAAGTTTTCTGGACAGGTCATCCAAGGTCAAAGACAGACCTCTTAACGTCTTCTGTATTTCTGTTTTGAGACAAAGTAGACCTCTGATTTCTTGTCCGCACTTTATGGTAATAAACATAACGAAATAATGCCACATTTTGCGATCACATGAAAGTTGTAGAAGAAATATACATCATATTTCTTAAACGCCATATTAGGCAGAGAAAGAATTTCAAAAAACAAAAACTAACAAACAAAAAACACCGTAACCACACCTGTTTTTTCGTAAACCATTGAAAAAAAAGTGCACTGCGCACAGTAATACAGACGCGTTTCAGAAAAAGAATAACAACGAAAACCTCGTAACCACAATTTGTTTTTATATACAGTTAAGAGGTTTTTTGTTGAAAGCAGGGCTCTCGGAAACGACAGCAGTGTCGTCTGAGACGACAAATTCTATGACGACAACGATATTTTCGTTCGGAACAAAATGAGATGTGGCCCGCGCATGCGCATTCAGTGGCTTCCGTTATGGCGGATATTTCAACACGTTGAAATTCGCGCAGTCGTTTTACGGCGTTTTATCCATAATTTCTTTCTTGTTTCGAGGTGTCGTTATTTGGCCATCGAAATCTAGCATCCGAGGTGTCTTTATCGGCCATCGGAAAGAATTCTAACACAGTTTTCAGTTCGTTTCGACTGAAATAGATTGTCCGACTCCCCATCACGTGGTTTTCGATGGCGGATAAAAAAGACGACAATTCGAAGGCTAAGGCTGAAAAGCCGAAAAAATCAAGCACAGCGGCGACTGTCAAGAGCTCGTCGGCAATTCCTCCACCTAGTAACCCCAGGGATGATGGCATATTGAATATTCTTAGAGAAATTCAGTCGGAGCAAAAGTCGTACGATCGCAAAGTGGACTCACTTATGGATCGTATTAAGGCTTTGGAGGAATATGATTACAGTCAACATTTTGACTATAACCAAAATGAGGATTGTTATAACTATGAAGAGAGTTATAACTATGAGGAAGGTGAATTGACCGTAAATCCAAGCCAGGCAGAGGCAACCAAAAGGAAATTTGATGATAGCCCTTTTGCTAGTATGGCAAAGAGAGCCAGGGGGCTTGAGGTTACTGGGGAGGACATTGAATCCTGCCTTGCCCATAATCTAAATGAACTGTTCAGAGAGGGCATGGAAGATGAACAGTATCAGTTTATGGTAAAAGATGATAACATTCCACGCCCAGGGAACTGTGAAGCTCTTTGCACAGTCAAAGTCAATAGAGTTATTTGGGATATTATTAGTACCAACTCAAAATTCATCGATAAACGTTTTCAAAATGCTGAAACGGCATTGATTAAGGGTTCAATTGTATTGGCTCGCCTTGCTGATGACTTAGTAAAATTGGAGTCGTCAATTCAAGACAGTGGAAAAGTCACACCGATGATAGAAAAGTGCAAGGATGCCTTATCTCTATTTGGACACTCAAATCGGTTGATTAATCTGGGACGAAGAGAAGTTTTAAAGCCAGATATTAAGGAATACAAGCACTTGTGTAATCCCTCAGTGCCCATTACAACTCAGCTGTTCGGAGACGATTTGTCTCAAACTATTAAGGAAATAGATGAGGGTGCCAAAATAGGCAACAAGATTCGGCCATCCTACACTGAACATAGGGGTCGTGGTCGTGGGATTGCTTTTCGAGGCAGGCCATTCAGGAGTCGAGGTCGTGGTTTTGTCAGAACCTCTACAGATACTGGTACTAGTGGTTATCAGACTGGTGGTTACCAGGCTCCAAAAAACTTCCCAAGGAGGGGAGCTCGTGGAATGTACAAGAACTAAATAAAGTGAGTACCAATAGAAATACTTATTTTGAAGGTGGTAGACTAAAATTTTTTATTGACAAATGGAAACAAATTACAAATGATCCAAAAATTCTTCAAATTGTTGAGAATTGTTGTTTTGATTTTGATATGCAAGAACTTCCATCCCAGAAACAATTTTCTCAAAGGTCTTTTAACCAACAAGAGCTAAATATAATGGATAAAGAAGTACATAAGTTGTTGCTAGACAGGGTAATCACACCTGTTGATTACAATGAAACCTTGTTTCTTTCACCTACATTTCTTAGATCTAAAAAGAATGGCGAATACCGGATGATATTGAATTTAAAAAAGCTAAATGAATACCTACCTTATGAACATTTTAAAATGGAACATTTTGAAAATGCTTTAAATTTAGTAACAGAGAACATGTATTTTGCCTCTATTGACATATCGAAGGCATATTACTCTATTCCTATAGCTAAAGAACAAAGACGATTCTTCTGTTTTTTACATAGAAATCAGGTTTATCAGTATTTAGTTATGCCCAATGGTGTTGGGCCGGGACCGAGGTTGTTCACAAAACTTATGAAGCCAGTTTACTCAAATTTAAGAAATAAGGGTTATCTCAGTAGTGGCTTTATTGATGATAGCTTACTTTTAGGCCAAAGTGAAGTTATCTGTTTACAAAATGTTTTTGCTACGGCAAATCTTATGAGTTCTTTAGGATTTATACTTAATGCAGACAAGAGTGTTATCATCCCAACACAAATCATCATTTACCTAGGTAATGTGATTGATTCTACACAGATGATTGTATACTTACCTCTTGAGAAAAAAGATAAGATACAACAAGCTTGTAGAGAGCTTATGTCACATAGCTCAATAACTATCAGACAACTTTCACAAGTCATTGGTCTCATAGTATCCACATTTTCAGCAGTCGAATACGGTAAATTGCATTACCGTCAGCTTGAAAGAGAAAAAATACACTATCTTCAGTTGTACAAGGGAAATTTTGAAGCTAGTATTACCATTTCCAAGGCCATGGAAGCAGAATTGCTTTGGTGGATAAACAATGTCCTTTCTCAAAAACGACGGATTCGTAACACTAGTCCTGATATTATTATCCAGACAGATAGCAGTCTTGAAGGATATGGTGTTGTTTTTGAGAGCAAAATATTTGGGGGAAGATGGTCAGAGTCAGAAAAAAGATTGCATATTAATGCTTTGGAAATGTTAGCAATATTTTTTGCTATCAAAATACTTGTATCTGAAGTTTCAGGTAAACATGTAAAAATTTTATCAGATTCAAGCACAGCTATAAGTTATGTGAACAACTTTGGTGGCATAAAATCTTTAGAATGTGATAGAATTAGCAAACAGATCTGGGAGTTTTGTATTCATCATGACATTTGGCTGACATGTTCTCATATTCCGGGAGTTCAAAACGAGGCTGATAGGCCCTCTCGTGAATTTCAAGATCACATTGAATGGGAATTAAATCAAAATGTCTTTGAAAAAATTTGTACATTTTTTGGTAAACCAGACATAGATCTGTTTGCTACTCGTCTGAACACAAAATTGGATCGTTTTTGTTCTTGGAAACCTGATCCAGAGGCAGAATATGTAAACTCTTTTTCAATAAACTGGGGAAATTTTGATTTTCTTTATTTGTTTCCACCTTTCAGTCTTATCACTCGCTGTATCCAGAAGATTCAAAGCGACAGAGCCCGAGGTATTCTGATCATACCTCTTTGGACAACACAAACTTTTTTCCCTGCAGTAATGAGAATTCTGGTGAGAAGACCATTCATTCTTCCACAAACACGGCGTATTTTACACCTAGGCCAGACAGACAGAGAGCATCCACTAGCTCAAAAAATGGTAATGATTGCCTGTCTAGTATCTGGAGATCCTACAGAGACAGAGGCTTTTCAAATGGAGCAACCAAAATTCTCATGTCTTCATGGAGAGATTCAACAAAGCGTGACTACAAAACGTATATATCAAGATGGTTTCTGTTCTGCTGTGAACGACAGATTGATCAAATTTCAATTTCTGTGAATGATGTCATCGAATTTTTAACAGAACAGTTCCATAAGGGTTTGGGATATTCAGCCCTAAATACAGTTAGGTCGGCACTGTCATCACTAGGTTTATCATTTAACGGAGTCTCTGCTGGAGCCCATCCATTGATAGTGCGTTTTATGAAAGGAGTATTTAATCTAAGACCACCCACTAGCAGATATTCGCATATATGGGATGTTAATAAAGTCCTAGTCTATTTAAGAAAATTGACACCAGTGAAATCTTTAAGTCTCAAGGATCTTACTTTGAAGTTAACCATGTTAATGGCTCTTGTGAATACAGCGCGTTGCCAAACTCTTCATTTATTATCAGTTAAACAGTTTGAAAAATTGCATGCAGAGTTTGTTTTTCACCTAGATGGTTTTGTTAAACAGAGTCGACCAGGAGTCGATTTTTCAATTTTTCGTTTGAAAGCTTTTCCTCCAGATAGGAGGCTTTGTGTTTATACAGTGTTAAAAGAATACTTGTTAAGAACGAAGACTTTACGTCAGAAACATAATTCTAGACTACTCATTAGTTATTGTAAGCCTCATAAAGAGGTCAGTAAAGACACCATAGCTAGATGGATCAAAACAGTTATGTACCGAGCTGGCATTGACATTACTGTATTTAAACCACACTCGGTTCGGGCAGCCTCCGCATCTAAAGCTAAATTAATGGATGTTCCAATTACGGAAATCATGAAGTCGGCTGGCTGGAGTAATAAGCAGACATTTTCAAAGTATTATGACAAGGAGATTCTTCCAGGGAGTAGGGTCCCAAATGCTGTATTAAAAATCTAAGCAGGTTAGTGTTGGTTATTTTGCATATTTGTCATGATGGCATTAAAGTCTCATTTTGTTCCGAACGAAAATATCATTGTCCTGATAGAATTTAAAAATTAGACGAGACTTACCTGTTAAGTTGAAGGATAATTGTAATTCTATAAGTACAACGATGTGAGTGAGGAGACAAAATGCCTCCCACCCACCCGACAGTTGTACTTGTAAGTAATATTACTTCGGTCTAAAGTTAATGGCATCATGCCAAATATGAGCTGTAAAAACTGAATGCGCATGCGCGGGCCACATCTCATTTTGTCTCCTCACTCACATCGTTGTACTTATAGAATTACAATTATCCTTCAACTTAACAGGTAAGTCTCGTCTAATTTTTAAATTTTCTCAGCAGACGACAAAAAATCCTATCAAAGGATTCCACCGGACGACAAGTTTTTCTAAGGCACGCCTGTCAACTTATGACCTCTTGGCTGTGTATAACATGTATTTGATTGTTTACGTAATTAGGCTAACTGTCGTGTGAAAAATCGATAATAGCCATATCTGAAGGCCGATAGATGGGTGCGGTAGGCGTGGCGTTAATTGACGCCAACATCCAATCGTAATCTGTTATTCGTAGACCTTGTAGGCGGAGCCTGACTATCAATGAATTGAATCTAGACTCTGCCCGACAATGTGTTTTGGCAATTGTTAGGCATAAACGAAACAAGTGAACTATTAATATATTGATCGAAGCAGTTGATTCACTAATTATATACCGGTAATTGAATTCGAGCAGGGCCCCAATTTAGACGAAGACAATCATAAGACAACATAATTGACCCGATTTGTTCGTAACAAGTAAATGATTAGTCTGTGTCCTTCGAACTGTCCCGAATCTCTTTTACCTTTTTTAAAATCGGTATTTTGACTTAAAACAATTATTAAATTAAAGAAATGTTCCGAAAAAAACACGAAACGAATTACCACTACCGGTGAATCTCTGAAACGCCGTGCATGTGCTTAATTCCGTCGGATACCGTATTTCGAAAATGGAAAGCTCCGGATCAGCCTACTGATCAGACAAGTGTTGAAATGAAAAAAAAAATGAACACAAATCAAGAGACAAGTGGTTCGGAAAGTTTAAATATTTCAATCTAAAAAAAAAAAAAAAAAAGAAAAAGAGAGAGATAACCAATCAAGTTCAAACATACAATCTTTTGTAATGAAAATGAATTCTGAATTTTTTCTCTCAATTGGCAACATCTGCAAAGAGAATCATCGCATTGACTTATATGTTGAAATTTTTTTTAAAGTCTAAGTAAATACAATAACATTTTTTTACCTCTTTTTAACTTCTGGCAAAAAGAAGATATGACTGTTTCAAAGACTTGCTTCTGTATTGGTTTTATATGGTTTTAAACTGAACCGGGAAAAGTTTTGTCATCTACTGAGCCCATCTCCAAAAATGAAATAAAAAACATGTAAAAAGCAGAAAATGTTTTTTACAAGCAATTCATTCTTTTCAATAAATGTTTTCCTTAAGATAACCATTCTGGTGACTAAAACATTGGATTGTGTAGTAAAAGGTTTATAAATTGTCGTTTCAATATCATAGTTTTGCATGGTACAAAATCAACCCTCATAATGATGGAATCTAACTTTTTTGTGTTGGATCCAACTTTTTCTGAAGTTGGATTCCTGGAATGCTACTTTCAAAACCCTAGTGAGAGCCCTGGAAAGCATCGAAAAAATAGTTCGCGCATGCGCAGTAATTCAGACACGCTCTCATATAGATCCATTCGCCATTTTCTCATCGGTTGTTATTCGCTTCATTTTGACAGAAACTCTGATTTAGGACCTAATAAAATTAGATATTCTTAAAAATTTATCTATCAACATTTCTAGTCAGTCGATAAAGAAGCATTATTCTCGAAAGAAGAATTTGATTCTATGGAATGTTTCCCAGATATGAACAAATTTTCCACAAAATACTCCACGCACCAATGTTAAAATCGATCAAAGTCAAAATAAGGAGATATGGTGAAACTTGTGTATTTTTTTTAAATATTTGAACCAGAATAGTGGTAACATTTTCATCTTTTTCACTTCGAAAATTATTATTCTGTTCAATGAAAACCGATGATTGTATTCATCCCGTCTCAAAATGTCATTTGTGACAGAAAATAATAGGCCGGTTAGAAGTTTTGACAAGTATGTTTTATTATACCCCAGCAAAACTTTTTGTAGCTCCACTAAAAGAATGTCACCCATATCGTGAACCTATGTGGAGGAATAGCAGGAGGCTCGGTTAGGGTATTGTGAAAGTACTGGTATGAAAAAAACTAGAATCCATGGTTTGGTGCTCCAGTCGCTGCGGTATGACCATAGAACGCTGCAGTTGAAAACGGCGTAAAACCCCAATAAACCATACCCCCCCGCAAAACAATCGTCAGTGTTCTCCCCAGCCCAATAAGCTGTATCAGCCCCATTACAGCTTCATCTAAAACAGTGTTATGCCCCTACAGCTTTAAAACTACCCCACCGCTTAATTTCTTCAAAATGGTCATCAAATAGAGAAATTTTAGTTATCTTATGTCAAAAACTGATGAAATAAGGCAAAACTGATGAATTAAGGCATTTTGAACAAAAAATATGCATAAAAACATTATTGGAAAAGAAGAAATTGATCAACATGAGCAATTTATTCTTTATCCAAATGTTTTTCTTCACATAATCACAATTACTTGCATAAACACTGTATTGTAAGCTTCCAACGATACTGCCACTACAGCTTCCAAATATTCTTAGGAGAACCCTGATCGGTTATACTGGCATCAGCCCCTCTGTCCATCCATGTACAAATCTTGTCTTGCACATAGCTCAAATATTGATAAAGGTACATGTATAATTGTGACCCATCACACTAAAAGGGACCTTATGGCATGTGTGAAAAATATTGACCCTAGTCAGTCTGTACTGTCCGCGCAGCCAGACTAGGGCCAACATTTTCACTTTTATGTAATTTTCAAAATCTTGGGTATTTACCCTATCTTACTCTGTATTCACTTTTCACATACGGGATCTGGTTAACCTGCGCTGGGTCTGACAAGTTTGTCAAAATTTGGATTTTTGGAGTTTCGGATAAGGTCCCATTTAGCGTGACAGGTCACAATTTTGAAAATTCAAAGGTGCATAGAATTTATTGTGGAGAGGTTCAATAGATCTAATTTTTAAGAGACAAACATCTCTTGTTATTTACAATTCAATATTAATTTCATTTCCTTCAATACTTTTTAAAACCTTCTCTGATAGGGTCATAAAAAGCAAGTCTTGTTTAACTAATACATCTGTTGAAGCGACTTTCAGGCCCTTCAGGGCTTTGATTTTAAAAAAGTATTTCTGTTCTATCAATTAGTGGCCGTGTTGAATTTTTAAGCTTTCCTAAATATATTACAATTAAACCATCTCTAAAAAAATTGATTCAATTAATTCTTGAAAACAAAATTCATTGTATATATATTGCTTGGAGTTTTTCCTATCTTACAATTTGAAGTAATGGTGTCATTTAGTCTTCTAAAATGATAGCTGGCTATGTGAAAAAAATAATTGATTTTGCTACAGAAACATATTATAGCCATGACAATTTAATGTACAGGATGATGCAAGCCTTTTTTGTGTGATTTTTAGCTCGGCTGTTTTTGGAGAAAACCCGAGGTATTGCTATAGCCTCCGTGTCGTCGTCATCGTGCGAAAACTTTGACATTTTGTTATATCTCTTGTTCAACTAAAGACATTCACTTGAAACTTGGCACACATGTTCACCATCAAAAGAGCAATGTATACTATCAAGGGGGCTAACTCTAGATTCATTTTGTGAAAATTATGCCCCTTTTTCAACTTAGATTTTTTTCCCACCATCCAGCACTCGACAGCCGAGCGTAGGCACCGTAGGCGGTGCTCTTTTTTAGTTCATCTGTTTCTGGAAAAAAAGCCAAGGTATTTTGTTCACCTTGATGTTGTTTGCATAGGTATTAGCATTGGGGTGACAAACTTTAACCTTGTACATATCTCTGTTGTTATTGAAGATATCTCCATGAAACTTGGCAGGTGTGTACACCATCAAAAGAGCTATCCAGACTATTAAGGGGGATAAATGGAAGCATTCTTGTAAGAGTTATGCCCCTTTCTCAACTTAGATTTTTTGCATTATCAAGCACCTGCATAACCCTGTCCTATTTTACAAAATTTTGACCTGGCCAAATTCAAAGGTTTTGAAGACGAAAATTTAAAGTGGATTTAATTTGAAAAATAAACATTCTGTAGGGTAAAAAATAGTGTGGAAAAAGAAGAAATTGCTTGTCAGAAGCAATTTCTTTTTTTTTCACAATGTTTTCTCAATCATAAAATCACAGGCACGTAAAAAGCAGGGATTAAACAGCAAAGGGTTAAAGCGTATTTATTTATTTCAGTATCCAATGCTGCATCCCAGCTTACTACAATGCTACAAGGAAATGGAACCAACCTGAGTCGCAGCGTAAGCAGTGTGGGAGAACATGCTAGTCATACATTTACAGCCATACCAATACCCAAACGGGCAGAAACTTTCGCAGGATTTGATACTACGCATGACAATCTCAGAGGTATTGAGGGACTTTACCTCAATCATTTGTACAAAGATAATTGACAAAATTTAATACAAGTTGTTCATACAGGCATTATTCAGAAGCTTATGTCTATAATCCAATACCAAGATTTTAGAAACTCCATTAGCATATTTTTGTGCAAAGACATAAAGAGAAAGAAATATTGAAACTTGTTCAACTTAAATATTTTTTCAACGACTGATTAAAGTGTAGTTTATCGACCTTAAGTTGAACTGTTATCATTTCATTAGTGATTGTCAATATACCAAAACCTTGTAAATCCTGCTTATTTAAGTAGTAGTAATGAGATTAAAGTCAGTGACTCATGATTTGCTTGCAATGGATGCCATACAAGTTGTTATTTTAATATTTGTTTTTTTTTCAGTGAAAAAGAAAGGACCAGGCCTAGATACCTCGGACTACACTGATAGGTCAGTGGTGGGTGACACCCAGGATAACAGCCAATCAGATCTGTCTACAGATGCTGAGGCTCCACCCCCAATACCACAGAGGGTAAAGTGTTGATTCATTCTTTTACCAGAGTATAAATGGTTTTGATTAAATGGTCATTCCTTAACCCTTTCCTGTTTTTACAAAATTTTGGACCTGTCCAAATTCAAAGGTTTTGCAGACGAAAATTTATAGTGGATTCAATTTGAAAAATAACCATTCTGTAGGGTAGAAAATAGTGTGGAAAAAGAAGAAATTGCTTGTCAGAAGCAATTTCTTCTTTTTTCACAATGTTTTCTCAATCATAAAATCACAGGCACGTAAAAAGCAGGGATTAAACAGGAAAGGGTTAAAGAACAGAGAAATGATAAAAAATGATAGATTGTTTTTCCAATCTTACAAATATTCATGTATATTCAAAAACAAAAATATAATAAAGTCACTACTTATTTAGCTACAACTGAATATGCAACTGCCTTGAAAAACTATGACCAACTCAACTATAACTTAAAATTACTTAAGATACATGTGATTTAATTCCAGTTACTGACTTTCTCTTGATTTCAGATGCCATTTGACAATGAAGCAGACAGTGATCGGGGCTCGTCTATCAGTTCGATGTCAGCGTCGACGCTGTCGCCAGCTTCTGCAATCTATAATTCTCAGGAACAATCCAACATAGCATCCCTAGTCAGAACCCTAAACAGTATAGTGGTAAGTTGAGGGTTCATATTTATGAACCTTTTCAAGAGCTACAGATAGAGGGGTATTTTGGACTTTAGGTCAAAGTATTTTACTTAAAATTGCACAAACTCTGTGTTGTTGGTACTCATTAGAATCGTCTGGTTGAGACGATTCAAATGAGTACCCACAGCATAGGTTTTCATTGAAAAATAAAGATTATAGGCTTTACCCCTCCTCTTACGTGTACCTGAGTGAGCTATCGAGATATAGTGAAAATTGTTTTTCTCTTGAAGTTATCTTTGAAATCAAAATTACACCGAAATGATTCTGTGTTAAAATTTCATCATGACCTGTGACCCCAACACATCAGCATATCCTATTCACTGTCAAAAGATTTCTTTTCTATATGAAACCTCCAACATGGCATGATCCAATTTAAGCCATTTATGAGGCAGATATAGATCCGCAAGCAAGAGTGAGGTTCGAGAAACAGTTATCTCCTATCATTTTCAATATAAAATTGATCTTTGATCACTCATTAGAAATTGTTTGTCTATATAGCATGATTGGTTAAAGAAGCATACTTATAAATGTAGTGTTGATAATTATGGTGTTAACTAGTCACGAATATGCTTCTAGGCTTCAGAACTGTTGTCAATTTCATACGGATGTCAAAAGATCAGAAGAAGACAAGAAATATGTCTACAATGGGTATAAAAGCAGCCTTAGCCCAGCACCTGTTTAAAATAATGTAGTCTGGTAAATTTTTAATGTTTTTTTCAGCACTTGACAGCCCAACAGAGTACTGCAGTTGAGACTTTACGGTGTCAACTTGCCGAGGCCAATGAACGGATCAACAAACTTTCGGTGGACGTACACGAAAAGAAGAGTGGTTACAAACATAATCAACTGGAGGAACTCAGAAACTTACAAGTAAGATTTAACCCTTTCCTGTTTTACAAAATTTTGGACCTGTCCAAATTCAAAGGTTTTGCAGACGAGAATTTAAAGTGCATTTGATTTGAAAAACAACCATTCAGTAGGGTAGAAAATAGTGTGGAAAAAGAAGAAATTGCTTGTCAGAGGCAATTTCTTCTTTTTTCACAATATTTTCTCAATCATAAAATCACAGGCACGTAAAAAGCAGGGATTAAACAGCAAAGGGTTAAACTAGAGAAAAAATATCCTGATCAAATCCAAAGCACTTGCATTTTAGACACCCTTTTAGAAGGCATATGCTCTGTGTTCAGGATCACCAAATGGTGCAAACAGTTTTCCAATTGTACCCTGCTTTGCACGCAAGTGCTTGTGCAAAGCAGGGTACAATTGGAAAATGTTTGCACCGTTTGGTGATCCTGAACACAGGGTGGTTTTAGCTCTGTACATCTATCTGTTTTGTCAATTCGTCTCTTTGTCTACTGAAAACTTAAGCTTTGAAATAAACCTTTCTAAATGAACTTCTACTATATATTTCAGTTGCTATGCTAATACTAAGTATGAAGTAAGTTACGACAATACCCAACACCCAATTTAATGAAGGAAAATTGTTTAACCCTTTCTCTCTAAACTTAGCTTTTAAGCTAACTAGTCTTCCTCACTTTTTCCTGCTGCCTTATATTAATGGCTCAGTGCAAAACAGTTGTAACTGCCTATAAACATATACGCAGTTTCAACTGTTTTGCTGTGAGCTATCAATATTTTCCATAAAGGTACCTGTATTTTAAACAAATCAAAACCTTTGGCAAGGTCAAGAGCAGTATTCAAGGTCAAGTTTCTGAAGAATTGCTACTTTGTGGAGCTCAAGTGTTCTATTTTCTCATCTTGTACTATGTTTGATGTTATTTAAATTCGTCAAGTATATTCCACTTAAATGTTTGTAAATAAAATTTCTGTAAAGATCCCAATCTCTTCGTGTTATTGCTTAGGTCAATATCTTTTGTTTGAAAACCTTTGTAAAATAAGAAAAAAAAGGTGAAATGAGAAATTGGTAGATATGGAAAGATTATCTTACTATTTTGAATAATTTTTCTAACAGGGTGTAATTCAGAAAGAAAAAGAGGAATGGGAATTGAAGAAAGAGAGAGAGACCAGTTTCGTGGAAATGGAACGAAATGAATTGGAAGAGATGAGGAAACGATTGGAAAAGCAAGAGGTAATGTATTGATAAAGTCGATTTGTTTCCCCCTGCCGTTTCTGTGAAGGGGATATAGTAATGGTCTCCATCATTCCGTCACTAAACTTATCCGGAGCATATCTCCTTAAGTATTAAAGCTATCAACTTGAAACTTTATAGGTGGATAGATTTCCTGGAGGAGAAGTGAAGTGCACAAGAACTACTCACTCTTGCTCACATAATTTTGGTGTTATTGCACTGTGATTAGGCTTCAGTTTACTATCCAGCTTTTATTAAATGGGATGTCCAACATGGCTCTTGTTTTATTTCATCCGAACCATATTTTGTTTGCATTCTATCTTTGGAAAATGATAAAACCATGTTTTGGTGCACAAAGAACAAACATTTGAACTGTTCTCCAAGAAAACCTGCCTAAACAACAATCAAATTGAGACAATAGACCTAAAATCCAATTGTAAAGAAGAATGCTACATTTGATTTCCATAAAACAAGAAGAATAGGTTTTTCCCCAAAAGAAATAAATGCTTTGACCTGTTTGTATTACCATTTTCCCACAAACTGAGATTTTCATCCACTAAAAATAATAAATAGAAAAATCATTGAGAAAAAAGTCAAAATTGCTTGATTCAGTGTTTTCTTCTAATTTTTACTGTCTATTTGCTATTGCAAATATTTGTATTATATTGCTCTGAATATCATGTTATGATGTAAAAACAGGTAAAAGCAACAAAATATGTTTAAACCATTTTTTTTCAATGAAAATGCAAATTTGATTTACATCTGCAAGTTTTGAAATTAGATTGTTTGTTTTGTAGTATCCAGGTAACACAACTGAAATTACAAAGTTACATCATTTAGGCAGGTTTTCCTGGAGAACGGATCATTTACATTCATTCTTTTCAACCCTTATTCAACAAATGGGAATGGTAGACCTATTTGGGATTGCAGCTGGAGGCTAGGAAAGGATGTTATGGTTGTACTGGTGTGAGAAATACCAGGAATCCATTGTTACATGCTCCAGCTGCCATGATATATCTTAAAGAATTATTGAAAGCGACGCAAAACCCTAATCAAACAAACAAACAACTGTAGTGTTGCCATGAAAAATATAATTTTTCTCATTTTTTTTTCAGGCTGATATTAAACAACAGAAAGAAGAACTCAACAAGAAGCGTGAAGTTTTACAAAAACAAATGGACTTGTTACGACAGTCAGGGCAACTACCCAATCCTGACAGGTCGGGATCAAGTAGTGACTTGCAAAGTGAATTTGTTAAAGGTCATCGACGATCAGCTTCAGCAGAAGCTTTTCCAGGGAAAAATGATCAAGCTCCCAATACAGGAAGTCCTTCTTTGGCACCGAAAGAAAGTTTTCGATCGGAGCAGAGACCCACAGTGACTAAATTACAAAGTTTTTCATTTGGCAGTAGCAAACAGACAATGCCAGAACATCTTCTTAGTGCTAAAAATGAACAAAAAATTGGAATGAAGAATGTCCAGCAGATTCCATCAAAATTACTCTCTGGAGGGTTATCCGAAACTCCTCCCAAACAAACTGGGTCTCTTCCTCCAAATTATTCTCCTGAACAAGGTCAGGGTCAAGGTCAGACTGGTGCCAATGTGACCTTGGGTGGTGTCCAAGGCAACAATTCAACACCATCATTTCCACAAGAACAAGTTGGTCGTGGGGACACTAAGTCTAATCTAGGTCATAGTTCTAGTGCAGGGGTGTTAAGTAGTCAAAGCAACCAGCACGGTACTGCTGTAGTAATGTCAGCAGGAAACCGTCAGAGTAACCGTCCTAAACAGTCTGGATTGGCAGGTTTGACAGGAGTCATGAAACTTGCAGAGAAAGGAGACAAGAAAAGTGGAAAGAGTTCAAGCTCTAGTCAATTGGGTTCCGAAAAGGGTGGATCACCGAGTAACTCAGATAAATCAGAACAGTCTGATAAACGTCCTAAATCAGGGACATCCGACCAGAAAAACCCAAACATCAATCATAAGCCACAAAAGTCAGATAGTGAAGTCATATATTTCTAAAATCATAAGGTGAGTATTTATAGTCTGACGCACTCTCCTGTTTTTTTTTTCTCCATTTTTCAGACTGATCCAAAGTGAAAAAGTTTGCAGACAACATGGAAAAGTGGATTTGAAAGAAAAATACCCTTTAAGTTAAAATGAGTATTTCTTTAACCCTTTGCTGTATAATCCCTGCTTTTTACGTACCTGTGATTTTATGATGGAGAAAACATTGTGAAAAAAGAAGAAATTGCTTCCGACAAGCAATTTCTTCCTTTTCCACACTATTTTCTACCCTACTGAATGGTTATTTTTCAATTTAAATCCACATTAAATTTTTCGTCTGCAAAACCTTTGAATTTGGACAGGTCCAAAATTTTGTAAAACAGGAAAGGGTTTAAGATGAAAAGGCGTGTTACTTACGATTTCTTCTTTATTCCACATTATTTTTGTTAGTATACTGTAAAAGCTCTTATACAACCTTGGTTGTTTATTACAATCTTCATACTTCTTTAAGAAGGGGCTTTGGGTTTAGTAGAGGTTACAGTTGTTAAGAAGTGGAAACTGGACAAAAATGGTACTGCATTCATAGCCATTCTTCCACGTCTTCATAACTGTAACCTACACACTACTCAGATGGTCCCTTTTTATACGCCAGAAGGGTCGTATTATGTTATCGTCTGTCTGTCTGTCTGTCCGTCTGTCTGTCCATTAGCAAATTTGTGTCCGGTCCATAACTTTCAAACTGTAAGGCCTATGGTCTTGAAACTTCACAGGTGTATAGATCTCATAGCTAGGGTGTGCAGAGCGCAAGAACCACAACTCTGCCATTTGTATTTTTTGAGTTATTGCCCTTTGTTTGATTCAGTTAGCAAATTCGTGTCTGGTGATATCTCTCATGTTGAAAATGCATCACAAAGGCTCATATAGTAGAATTTAAATATTGCTGATTGATTGTGAAAAGAAACATTTTGAGAAAAATCAAAGGGACCCTGAGTTGATGGTTCAGTGGAACACAGTTTTAACTGCCTTTATCTTTATAGGCAGTTACAACTGTTTCTTAATTAGCCTTAATATGCAGGTGCCATCATCTGGCTGCGTAATGCTTTATAATGGGTGGATTAAACTAAATTGAAAAAAAGGGTATCATTCGTACAAAGTGCATATTTAGTTTTACCCCTTGAAAAAATTGATTGCCATTTTGATATTTAGCATATATACCAAGATTCAAATACAGGTCACAAAATGTCAGTTTTTGTATGACTACAGGAACAATTAAGCTGAGATGTAAGTCAATATTGACTAGCAAGATCCTCAAATTTAGTGATCATAGTATTTTTTGATTCTTCACATTTGAGACTATGCGTGACATTTCCAACTATTGTAAATGTGCACCAAGCAAAGAGTCTGGCCAGCCTGTGCATCCACACAGCCTGACCAGAGTCTTCACTGATTGACCTGTAGACAAAGAAGGTCTCACATTATCTTTAGACAGCCCGGCAGCCTAAAATTTGCATTTTGTTGCTGTCTGACCTGCTCAATGATTACATACATGTATCATCGCACATGTCAAATTGTTGGAAATGTCACACACAGGCTTGTTTGTCACATTCACATCTGGTTTTACTGTAAAAATACAATAAAGAAATGTATTCTTTTCTTCTTTAACAGGTGAAAGAGTCAACAAGAACCCAAAACTGAAGAAGACAATTAAGTGGGATGATACAAAAATATTCTAGTTTTTAAACCTTTATGTATATTCTATTGATACAGATAGGTGGGGCATTTTGATTTTTCAAAATTAGAGAGTTTCATTATTCCTTATTCAAATCCTATGTTGTTGGTACTCATTTGAAATGTCTCATCGAGACAATTCAAATGATTACCTTCAACATAGGTTTTCATTGATAATTAAAGATTTAAGATTGGCTTTACTCCCCTTTCAAAATTACATAGGTTCATTATTCCCTAATTAAACCCTATGTTGTTGGTACTCATTTGAAATGTCTCATCGAGACAATTCAAATGATTACCTTCAACATAGGTTTTCATTGATAATTAAAGATTTAAGATTGGCTTTACTCCCCTTTCAAAATTACATAGGTTCATTATTCCCTAATTAAACCCTATGTTGTTGGTACTCATTTGAAATGTCTCATTGAGACAATTCGAATGATTACCTTCAACATAGGTTTTCATTGTTAAATAAAGATTTAAGACTGGCTCTACTACCTTTTATCTGGACCACAAGAATATTCAAAGTAATACAAGGGGGAAGCTGAAATGTTTTAATCATGTTTATCGAAAAGTTCCATGGTATTGTTTTCGAAAGGGATATACATCTCTTTTTATATTTCTTTGCAGTTTTGCTGTGTTCTTTTAGTTAAGTTGATGTCCACATATTTTGTTGTTGTTAATTTAAGAAGTGCCTTTACAATGTGCCATGACTCCTGTGTAAAGAACTTCTTTCCTTCACCATCACAATTTTGTTGAAATTGGTCATAAAGCAGTATTCAAATGATCCATTACCCGGGAAAAATCACCTGATGACATTGATTGGTAATTTCAGCTGTATACCCCAAATTATCTTTCCGAATATTTGTCTCACCCCAATTGGTTGATAGTCAAAGACCTATGTGATATAGCAGCTGGAGGCTAGGAAAGGATGTGGTGGTTGTACTGGTCAGAGAAATACCAGGAAACCATTGTTAGGTGCTCTAGCTGCTGCAATATTACTGAAAAAAATGTTGAAAGCAGCGTTAAACTTCAATCAATCAATTTCCCCAAATTATTCAGAAGAACAATTTATGATTGGTAATTTCAGCTGTGTAAGCCAAATTAAACAAAAGAACAAATAAGGGCTACTCCAAAGTCAAAAAGATAAAGGATTTAATTATGAATTCAATGGGAGTTGAAATTTAAAAGGGAATACAAGAAAATATTGTAGAAAAAAATGAGAAATGGCTTGAAACAATTTTCTGCAATATTCTCCCCTTTTAGCCTTCAGTGCATAAAAAAACATGTTTGTGGTATAAGGATTGCATAAACCAGGATCTCATTCCTTTTGGAAACATAAAATTTCTTGTTGCAGGAAAATAAATTTTGCATTTTTAAGAAATCGAGTTTATGTCTCTTGTCAATTTTATTGTCATTTGGGCAGATTTTCTTGGTTAATGTATCATAAGCATTGCCACCATAACCTATGATTGAAAACAATTACAAATGTATAAATAGCACATGGAGAGAGACGGATTTGCAGCTATTTATAGATTTGTTCTTTGATCTTAGCTTGACACCCTGCCATCATCGTGTAAATCGTTAGGGAACATGTAGGGAGTTAGAACTTTTTCGTGCTAAGCCATCGAAATATGAATTGTGATAAGTTTCTGTCAAAAATGAATTGTGATGGTCAGTCATCGGTTTCCAGTCTATTTTTTATAGACTTGCAACTCTTTGTATTTCCAGTCATTAAACCTATGCAGTTGTTTAAACAAATATTGGACAAAATTGTATAATGTACAAAAAAATGATAAATTTGTACAAAAAAAACAAACACAAAAACAAGGGCTTAAAGTGAGCGTTTGTGTAAATTATTCTTAACTATTTTTCTGCTATGTTTTTCTCATATCAAGTTATAAATGTGCAATACTTTCTCAACAGAAATATTTTATGTTTTATTATTCACACAAAAGTATATTGTAATTGTAGAACAATATGATGGGTCTGTGCAAAATTATTCTTTGTGCCAATAATACTGTAAAAGCTCGAAAAGAACGGGGGTACTATTGGAATCAATGCATTTCTGTAAGAAAAGGATGGGCTTTGATAAGAGACTATACTACATATCGATGGCTCACTGCGGAAAAAGTTATAAATTTCTATAAACATATAGCCTGTTACAACTGTACTGAGCCATCAATATTTGTCATGACTGTGAAAAATAGTAAAAAACAATAACCATAATGATAATCAAAATTCAAGCAAAATATTAACATTCGATTGGGGAAAGGTGCATAAAACCTCTGTTTATTTTGTAGTGACCTTAATTTTGTGTGTATGGGCCTTAATTAGAGGCTTCAATAGTTTGTAAAATAACATCAAAAATGGTTGATTTCAACCTTTGAAAAGGGGTACAGAGTTTGATTAGACCATGGGGCTCTATAAGAATTTTTACAGTTTATACATTTGTGTATTGGCAGTAACAATAATATTGCACTGACCAATTGAATATGAGCCTGTGGGTGACATTTCCAACAATATGAAATGTGTGTGAGGTGAAAACATTGAGAGGCATAGACAGCCACAAACTTTAGATACATTGCAACCTGAAAGTCTATAGATATTTTGAGACCTCATCTATCTATTTAACATATAGTAAAGACTCTGGACAGACTGTGCGGATGCACAGGCTGGTCAAAGTCTTTGCTTTGCACATATTTGAAATTGTTGGAAATCGCAGGCTCATATTTCTTGTTTATTATTGTATATGTTTGGAAGGTTATTAGCTTGAGACAGGAGAGGGGTAAGTGCATGCACTTACAACTTTATTGAAACAGTTATTTTTACTGGTATGTATATTGAAAGATTTTCTTCTCAGATTATTTCTGTAGTTACATTTTAGTCATGTAGTTGAAAAAATCATGTAATTTTCCGTTGAAGAGTCATCGCAAAACTCTTGTAAGTGTCTTTATTTATGGAAGTTATTGCAAGGTATGGACTGACCCCTTAATGTTAGTTTTGAAGTCTTTATCCAAGTCCATTACGCCTTTTAGTCATAAAGTATCAACATTAACTTCCAAAGTTGATTTAAAACAAAGTTTATGGAAGTCAAGTTATTTCTAGTAGTAAGTGCAAATAAACATAAAATATGTTAATTTGCACTTACCACTAGAAATAACATGACTAGCATAAACTTCTTTGATAATAGACACACACTTAAGACTTGTCTTTTTAATGCCCTGCATTATAGATTGGGGGCATATTGTTTTGCTGATGTCTGTCTGCCTGTCTGATATAGCTTAACATGTGAACAAAATGTTTCACATAATTCAAAAACTGTTAGAGAAGCATTGCTAGGTTCCTTTCAACAAAACACTTTATTCATATGTCAAGGTCATCTGTCAAGGTCAATTATCAAGATCAAATTTGAAAAAAATATTGCCTTTTGGGGGGGCATAAGTGTTTTGCAAACAGATCTTTTTAATAAGTCAATTTAATACAATACATATCATCATTAATGAGGCCTTACTTTATTTAATATTTATGCAAGATTTACAATTCTACAGAGGAAAAAAAATGGTATAACATCGGAATAATTGTTAAAGGCATACCAGTAATTAAATTTACAACTTTAGTGCTTTTTATGCCAAAATCCTTTTGTTTTATATCAAATTCATTGTTATCTAATTACACATGCTGTGAATACAATGAATATTTACATGTATTACACGAGATAAATTACTCTCAAACAATTGTATTTAAGCTTGGCTGACGGAAGAGAATAATTCTAATTGTTTTGTAAATTGAAGATTACCATTGAAACAAAATAAAGAATACTGAAATTGAATATTCAAATTTTGATCTGTCATATAAAAAATAATTCTTGGCTTGTACTTGCTTGTAAAATTCAGCAGGCAATGGCTCATATGATATGAATTCCCAGGGGTCAAAATTGTTGGTAAAGGGGTCAAAACAATGAAATAAGAGAGTGATAAGGTAATCTTTCTTTAACTTCTACAGCAATGATTGATGATTAGCTTTTATCAGGTTTAATTTTCCAACTAGACATTCCGAACTGTCAGAGGATATTATATTTTTGTTAGAAGTCAATATTTTTCTTATGATTAATAGTATGTATAATTCTCATAATTGATTCATCATTTCTATTAACTGTTGTTGGCTTCTGTCTGTCATTTTGGTTACATATTCAATAGAAATAAGAAGAAAAAAATCTTAATCGAGTCTTTTAATTATTATAATAGAAATGTACCATTTAAGAGATGAAATGTTTATTTGTGGAATTCATGGAGGTATGGAACTAAAAACCTGACCTCATTGTAAGAATATGTAAAGCAGATTCATACATGAGTGTGATAAGGATTTTTAGTTTCATACCTCCCTGAAATCAACAAATACTCTCTTTATGTCTTATTATTTAATATTATGAAGCAAAAATGTAAAGATTACTCCAAACTGTTACATTTCTTTAAAAATTACTTTGTGTGGATGCTTTCAAAATCGTTAAAGATCATTTTCACTGGGAAATAAAACCAATTTTTCTACCAATGAGAGTGCTAAAATCTTGATGGACACAACTAATATTAAATCATTTAACTAATCTAAAAACATGGTTTTAATGCTTTATAAAATGACAGGCAATGCTAGCAACAGTATTCATCATTCATTTATTTTCATCTTCAATTTCTCTGCTGTTAAAAAAGGGCAAAGTTTTCTAAGTTGTATTTGATGATATTTTCAAAGAAAAACACACAACAAATATATTGAGGAACCATTGACTACTCTGTTGTTGGAACTCATTAGAATCATCTCATTAAGGCGATTCGAACGAGTTCCCAAAACGCAATGAAAGACCTATGTGGGATAGCAGCTGAAGGCTTGGAAAAGATGTAAAGGTTGTACTGGTATAAGAAATACCAGGAATCCATTGTTAGGTGTTCCAGCCATGCAATATAACTGGTTGATATTGGTGTAAAACTCCATTCAAAACAAAATAAAATCAAGCTTTGCATCCATTCTCTTTACATCTCTTTATTTAAGCCAATTTTGTCAAAATAGACAAAAATGCTATAAAAGACAGACTTAGGAGTGCACTATGGTCTAAATGAGTGATTAAGTCAGTTGATAAATTTCTTGATTGAAAGCAATGATGTATCAATTACTTGTACATTTCTTTATTTATATATCACACATGTACAAATAGGAATTTTAATATTTAAGTAATAAGAGGAAAAAAAAGTCATAAAAAATACATAAAAATCAAATCAAACAAAAAAAGGAATGATAGTGTACATTTAGGTAATCATTGGGAATAAATATTCCCATCTTCTATTTAAAGGAAGTGGAACTATAATAGTTCCGCAACATTCGGAAGTAATGAACTTTCACAATGTTGACCAAAGATTCCTTATGAAAATCATTAGGAAACCTCGGTTAACACTGTTAAAGGTCATTACTTTTGAAATATTGCAGAACTATTATTGGGAGATAACATAAGAATCAAGATTGAGTTAATCTTTCTCATGCTGTTAAAGGGATATTCCTGCTAAACAGAGAGTTTTGGCAGATGGTAAAGACTTTGATAATCCTACATAGACATTCAGTCTAATCTTCCCCTACACTCTATGCTTTTTGACCTTCTTATTGTGGGAAAAGCTTGAGCAATGTTGCCCTGTGTTCAAGATAACAAAATGGTGCTAGCTTTTTGTCAATTTCACCCCACTTTGCACAAAAGTGCACATGCAAAGAGGGATATGATTGGCAAACAGTTTGAACTGCTTTTTTTTATCCTGAACGCAGGGCTGGTTGAATTTTCCAAAAAATTGTGATTTGTTTAAAAAAAAAGTAAGGTAGGAAAAGTGTAAAATTTGTGCAGACTTATTCTTGTCTATACCTCCTGCCAAGGCAGGATTTTACCAGGTCCAGCATGACAAGATTTATCAAGCTTCTTATATTTAATTGTATGATCAAGCAGTTAAGAATCAACTTAATAACAAATTATTTATTTTGTAAACAGTTGTTGCTTAGAAATCTTTATCATAAATCATCATATATGAAATTAAAATGTGGTGGTTGAACAAAACTTTATAATAATGTATAGATGCATAAGTTTGGGTGATTGATCAAAGGTCAAATTGTCTATATACTTTTAGATGAAATTGACATTTGATCATTCACTCAAACTTGCGCATTTATAAACTGTAGTTGTGAAGCTCTGTTAGCCCACCAACAAAATGTAACATTGGCAGTCTGTCGGCTATGGGAAAACTCTTTTAACCTATGTATTAATGGAGACAGGTCTCCAAATTGAGAGGTCAGCCCAAACTATTGTAAGTGCTTAGACACTTACAATAGATTTGCACTGGCCCCTCTATAAGTCACATAATTTTCGAGGGTAGTCTAAATTTTATAACAAAACTACCATGTTTACAGTGTTATACATAACATTATGTAGATTACATGTAAACACAACAATAAACACATATCAGTTACAAATTGTTCGTCTTTTTAGCTCACCTTTTGTGCTCAAGTTGTGATCAAGTGCTTTTGTGGTCGAGTGATGTCCGTTGTGTGTCATCAACATTTACCTTGTAGACACTCTAGAGACCACATTTTTTGCCCAATCAACCTGAAATTTGGTCAGAATGATTGTCTTGTTGAAATCTTGGACGAATTCAAAATTGGGTCTAGTAGGGTAAAAAATGAGATCACAGGGTCAAACCTTAGAAAACCTTGTAGATACTCTAGAAGCTATATTTTTTGCCCAATCATTCTGAAAATTGGTCAGAATAAATGTCTTGATGAATTCTTGCTCAAGTTCAAAATTTGGTCAAGTGGGGTCAAAAATGAGGTAATGGTGTCAAATCGTAGAAAAACCTTGTAGACACTCTGGGAGAAATATTTTTTGCTCAGTCAATCTGAAAATTGGTCTGAATGATCATCTTGATGATATCTAGGTCAAGTTTGAAATTGGGTCAAGTGGGGTCATAAACTAGGTCATGGGGTCAAATCTAAGAAAACACCTTGTAAGCAGTGTAGTTGCATCAAATTTTGCCCAATCAACCTGCAATTTGGTCAGAATTCTTCATCCTTTATAAAATCTACTCTAAACAATTTTTGATAGCTCATTCAGGTGAGCGATTTAGGGCCACTTTTAAAACCACTCACGAATGCATTAGAAGCATTGTGTTTTACCAATGTTTGTCTTTTTCCTGTTTGTCTATTTGTATGTCTGTCTGATCAAAATTTAACCTTTGAAGTAAACATTCCGTTACCTTAATTCAATAAACATCCTAGAATTAACATTTGTGATGCTGATAGTGAGCTTGGGACGGTTTTGCTATACGTCTTTCGAAAAAAATGATCGTACATCAAAATCACAAATTGTACCTTTTGATTTCATTCAATCTTTTACGCCCAGAGGGTCGTATTATGTTATGGCCCCGGTCGTCCTTCGGTCCGTCTGTCTGTCCACACTTTAGCAATATTTTATGTGCGCAACTCTTCCTAAACTATCAATGGGAATGAGCTTAAACTTTGCACAATTACTCCCTATGATGGCTAGTTGTGCTTAAGACCTTTGAAATTCAAATCGCTCATTCCTGAGAAATCTTGAATTCTCTGCCCTTGAAATGAACGAAAATCTCTGTCTCGGACATACATGCACCGCACGAAGTGCTCAAGGTGAGCTATTGTGATGGGCTGCTGTCTGTCGTCCATCGTCCGTCGTCCATCGTCCGTCGTCAAACTTTACCTTGTGTGCACTCTAAAGGCCACATTTTTGGCCCAAATGTCTTGAAACTTGGTCAGAATGTTTGTCTTCATCAAATCTCGGTCAAGTTCAAATGGGACAAGTGGGGTCAAAAATTGGGTCAAGGGGTCAAATTTAAGAAAAACCTTGTGTGCACTCTAGGGGCCACATTTTTGGCCCTTATGTCTTGAAACTTGGTCAGAATGTTTGTCTTCAAATCTTGTTTAGGTTTGAACTTGGGTCAAGTGGGGTCAAAAATGGGATCAAGGGGTCAAATTTTAGAAAAACCTTGTGTGCACTCTAGGGGCCACATTTTTGACCTAAATGTCTTGAAACTTGGTCAGAATGTTTATCTTCATCAAATCTTGGTCAAGTTTCGAAATTGGGTCAAGTGCGGTCAAAAATGGGGTCAAGGGGTCAAATTTTAGAAAAACCTTGCGGTTTTATAGGGGCCACATTTTTGGCCTAAATGTCTTGAAACTTGGTCAGAATGTTTGTCTCCATCAAATCTCATTCAAGTTCGAAATTGGGTCAAGTGCGATCAAAAATGGGGTCAAATTTTAGAAATACCTTGTGTGCACTCTAGAGGCCACATTTTTAGCCCAATTATCTTGAAACTTGGTCAGAATGTTTGTCACCATCAAATCTTGGTCAAGTTCGAAATTGGGTCAAGTGGGGTTAAAAATGGGGTCAAATTTTAGAAAAACCTTGTGTGCACTCTTGAGGCCACATTTTTAGCCCAAATGTCTTGAAACTTGATCAGAATGTTTGTCGCCATCAAATATCATTCAAGTTCAAAATTGGGTCAAGTGGGGTCAAAAATTAGGTCAAAGGGTCAAATTTTAGAAAAACCTTGTGTGCACTTTAGGGGCCACATTTTTGGCTCAAATGACTTGAAACTTTGTCAGAATGTTTGTCACCTTCAAATCTTGGTCTAGTTCAGATTTGGAAAAAAGTGGGGTCAAAAATGCGGTCAAGGGGTCAATTTAAGAAAACTTTCTGGGCCCTCTAGAGGCCACATTTTTGGCCCAAATGTCTTGAAACTTGGTCAGAATGTTTGTCTTCATCAAATCTCGGTCAAGTTCAAATGGGACAAGTGGGGTCAAAAATTGGGTCAAGGGGTCAAATTTAAGAAAAACCTTGTGTGCACTCTAGGGGCCACATTTTTGGCCCTTATGTCTTGAAACTTGGTCAGAATGTTTGTCTTCAAATCTTGTTTAGGTTTGAACTTGGGTCAAGTGGGGTCAAAAATGGGATCAAGGGATCAAATTTTAGAAAAACCTTGTGTGCACTCTAGGGGCCACATTTTTGACCTAAATGTCTTGAAACTTGGTCAGAATGTTTATCTTCATCAAATCTTGGTCAAGTTTCGAAATTGGGTCAAGTGCGGTCAAAAATGGGGTCAAGGGGTCAAATTTTAGAAAAACCTTGCGGTTTTATAGGGGCCACATTTTTGGCCTAAATGTCTTGAAACTTGGTCAGAATGTTTGTCTCCATCAAATCTCATTCAAGTTCGAAATTGGGTCAAGTGCGATCAAAAATGGGGTCAAATTTTAGAAATACCTTGTGTGCACTCTAGAGGCCACATTTTTAGCCCAATTATCTTGAAACTTGGTCAGAATGTTTGTCACCATCAAATCTTGGTCAAGTTCGAAATTGGGTCAAGTGGGGTTAAAAATGGGGTCAAATTTTAGAAAAACCTTGTGTGCACTCTTGAGGCCACATTTTTAGCCCAAATGTCTTGAAACTTGATCAGAATGTTTGTCGCCATCAAATATCATTCAAGTTCAAAATTGGGTCAAGTGGGGTCAAAAATTAGGTCAAAGGGTCAAATTTTAGAAAAACCTTGTGTGCACTTTAGGGGCCACATTTTTGGCTCAAATGACTTGAAACTTTGTCAGAATGTTTGTCACCTTCAAATCTTGGTCTAGTTCAGATTTGGAAAAAAGTGGGGTCAAAAATGCGGTCAAGGGGTCAATTTAAGAAAACTTTCTGGGCCCTCTAGAGGCCACATTTTTGGCCCAAATGTCTTGAAACTTGGTCAGAATGTTTGTCTTCATCAAATCTCGGTCAAGTTCAAATGGGACAAGTGGGGTCAAAAATTGGGTCAAGGGGTCAAATTTAAGAAAAACCTTGTGTGCACTCTAGGGGCCACATTTTTGGCCCTTATGTCTTGAAACTTGGTCAGAATGTTTGTCTTCAAATCTTGTTTAGGTTTGAACTTGGGTCAAGTGGGGTCAAAAATGGGATCAAGGGATCAAATTTTAGAAAAACCTTGTGTGCACTCTAGGGGCCACATTTTTGACCTAAATGTCTTGAAACTTGGTCAGAATGTTTATCTTCATCAAATCTTGGTCAAGTTTCGAAATTGGGTCAAGTGCGGTCAAAAATGGGGTCAAGGGGTCAAATTTTAGAAAAACCTTGCGGTTTTATAGGGGCCACATTTTTGGCCTAAATGTCTTGAAACTTGGTCAGAATGTTTGTCTCCATCAAATCTCATTCAAGTTCGAAATTGGGTCAAGTGCGGTCAAAAATGGGGTCAAAGGGTCAAATCTTAGAAATACCTTGTGTACACTCAAGGAGCATCATATTTGACTCAAATGTATGTCTTCTTGATATCTTTGGCTTTTGTTTAGCCAGTAATGAATTTCAAATAAGTAGTGTTGGCACTTTGCTTCCTTTGTAAACTATATGCATCAGGTGAGCGCTTAAGGGCCAATGACCCTCTTGTTATATTCTGCATTGCAATATCTCATTGGAGTCGTCTTATGAAGACTATTCCAATGAGATGATGCATGACAGAACTCCATATTTAGTTACTTCTGTGGAAGCAACTTTAATTTCTGACTTTCGCAAAAAGTGATCGTAAGATGCTTAGTAAAACAGGCCCCTGGTACCACCCTCGACCTCAAAAAAGACATTGATAAAGACAATGGTACTAGTCTATGCAACTAGCTTCCTACAAAACAAAAACAGGGATCTCTTATTAATGAATTTGTGATGAGAAATGTGCCCCATACAACTTGTATCCAAAAGTTAAGTTTCAAAATTAATATTGATTTATATTCAAAAGTATCTGAGATAAAATGTCTATATTTACCGTGAAGGCACATTTATGTCAAATTCATTATCAAAGTAAAACCTTAAAAATAATAAGATTTTGGGAGGGACAATAAAGTGTTCAACAAACACAATCCTTGTTAGCTCACCTGAGCACAAAGTGCTCAAGGTGAGCTATTGTGATCGTATTTAATGTGCGTCGTCCGTCGTCCACAATTTCTTTAAATATCTTCTCCTCCTAAACCGGTTGGCCAATCTTGATGAAACTTGACAGGAATGTTCCTTGAGCCAAGCTCTACCAAAGTTGTTCAAATTAATGAAATCCACTTTAAATTTTCCCTTAACCTCTTATTTTTTTGTTGCAATTCCGGCCCACACTTTTAATTCTATTTCGCCAATAAATCGGTTCGTAGATAAAATGAGATGTAGCTCGCGCATGCGCAGTCAGTAGCTACGTTTAATGGCGGGTGATTGAACTCGAAGAAGACGCAGTCGTCGTTTTTTCAGGATTATTACTTTATTAAATAGCGTTTGAGGTGTTCTTGGTGACCATCATTCGCAGACCCATTCGGTGTCGTTTTTAGACCCGAGGTCGATCAAATTTCTAGTCTATTTTGAGCTAGAATCGGATTTTTGTTTTCATCACGTGATCCAAGATGGGGGAAACGGGCGGACATTCCGCATCGAAAGAAGCGAATACGGGGGCTCAAACACAAAATGACAAGAAAACAGCTTCAAAAAAGCCTCCCGCGAAGCCAAATCCCCCTAAGGCGACGAAAGATCGTACGGAAACACCCCCTACTGATGTTTTAGAGATAATATTAACGGGGTTATCGGACATTAAAGAACAACAAAAAACAACAGAGAACAATTTTTCTCAACTCGTCGATCGTATTTCGTCGATCGAGGACTGGCTCGGTGGCGATTACGGCAATGAAGAATGTCCGGTGGATCACGAGGATGGTGAAATTGACGACGATTCGTCATCTGTTGGGAAAAAGAGAAAATCTGAATCAGAATCTCGGTTTTCACAAATGACCAAGAGATTGAAGGGTTATGAACTCTCAGGCCCTCCTCTCGAGGAAACGTTAGCCTCTAATATTAATGATGTGTTTATAAATGGCCTAAGGGAGGAGGAGTACAACAACATGATTAAAGAGGAGTCATTGCCTCGACCAGAAAATTGTACAGCCTTACAGACTGTAAAATGCAACAAAATAGTATGGGATTTCTTGTCTACAAATGCAAAATACTTAGATAAGAAACTTCAAAATACAGAAACATCTATGGTAAAGGCAGCAACATTGGTTGCCCAGGCTGTTGATTCTATTGCCAAGGCAGAGATTGAGTTGAAAGGTGTGGGAATTGACATTAGTGTGCCACTGGATGGGTGTCAGGATGCTTTGTCCTTACTTGGGCATGCAAATAAACAATTGAATATGGCTAGACGAGAAGCTTTACGTCCAGAGATGCGACGCCCTTATTCCCACCTTTGTTCGTCATCTCAACCATTCAATGAATGGCTTTTTGGAGACATTGAAAAGGCAGCAAAAGAGATTGAGGACACGGCCAAAATTGGCAGTAAATTACAGTATGATACTTACAACAAACAATCTCAGAGAGGCCGTCCAGTTTTTAGAGGCCGTTTCATGCGTGGCCGAGGAAACAACAGAATGTCCTCTGGTTATGGTCGTGGTGCACCTCAGGATTCAAAAAACGGATCATCGAGGCCACGCATTCCATTTCGGAAACAGTAAATAAATTGGTGAGTGAAACTTCAAATTTTGTTGGGGGTCAATTAAAATATTACTCTTTTAAATGGAAAGAACTTACACAAGACAGTAAGATTATTGATATTGTTGAGCACTGTCATTTTGAATTTTGTAATACCCCACCAGTTCAAGAAAGCTTTTCGCAGCAAAAGTTTAACAGAACAGAAACAAAATTTATAAATGCAGAAATAGCAAAACTGCTGGATCAAAATGTTATAATTGAGGTTGAACCTCATCCACGGCAATTTCTGTCACCCATTTTTCTAAGACCAAAAAAGAAACCTGGTGAATTCAGAATGATTTTAAATTTGAAGAAATTGAATGAATACTTTCCATATGAACACTTTAAGATGGAAAATTTTGAAAATGCTCTTGAACTGGTGTCGAAAAACATGTATTTTGGGTCCATTGACATTAAACATGCATATTACAGTATTCCAATAGCAGAAGAGCAACAAATTTACTTTCGCTTTGTTTGGAATAATACAATATATCAGTACAAATGTATGCCTAACGGTGTTTCGCCAGGGCCACGGTATTACACCAAACTTATGAAGCCTGTTTATGCCCGATTACGCTCAGATGGGCATGTTAGTACAGGGTTTATTGATGACAGTCTGCTTGGAGGCAGCACTAGCTCAAAATGTCTGGAAAATATTCATGCCACGTCTACATTAATGAAATCACTCGGTTTTCTTTTAAATTTAGAGAAAAGTGTATTGATACCTACCCAAGTAATTATTTATCTTGGTAATGTTATTGATTCATGCAAAATGATAGTATATTTATCCACTGAAAAGAAACAGAAAATTGGAGATGAATGTAGAAAATTGTTAAATTGTAAAAAAGCTACAATACGTATGGTTGCTCATGTTGTTGGGTTGATTGTGTCTTGTTTTTCTGCTGTAGAACTAGGAAAATTGCATTATAGAGAACTTGAAAAGGGTAAATCTTTGGCTCTAAAAGAAAATACTGGAAATTTTGATGCTCATATAAGGATTACTTGGTTGATGAAATCAGAGCTAAAATGGTGGGTTGACAACATTCACTCACAGTACAGAAAAATAAGACGTGAGACCCAACAGCTGAAATGAGTGTTGATAGCAGTAGACTAGGCTGGGGCTGCAAGTTTGGTGATGAAAAAATTGGTGGTCATTGGAATGAAGTAGAGCAAACATACCATATAAATGCTCTCGAAATGCTAGCTATCTTATTTTCTTTACAAGCATTTAAGAATGTTTTACAAGGGCAATACATCAAGATTTTGTCTGATTCCATTACAGCTGTTAGTTATGTTAATAATTTTGGAGGTGTTAAATCGTCTCAATGTAACGAATTGAGTAAGAAGATTTGGCGTGTCTGTACTGACATGGATTGCTGGCTTCTATGTGCACATATCGCTGGACGAGATAATGTGGAAGCGGATACCGCTTCGAGAAAGTTTAATGACAATATTGAATGGTCGTTAGATTGTGATGTTTTTCAAGATATTTGTTTGAACTTCGGAAGGCCATCAATAGATTTGTTTGCCTCTAGACTGAATAAGAAAGTTGATGTTTTTTGTTCATGGAAGCCAGACCCATGTTGTACTTACGTTGATCCTTTAGTATATGTTGGAGTAAATTTGAATTATGTTATTTGTTTTGTCCTTTCAGCTTGATAGAACGCTGCATTCAGAAGATCAAATCAGACCACGCAGATTGTTGGGCAATTCTTCCTTTATGGCCAACTCAACATTGGTGGCCAATGATGTTAGAGACACTTGTAGAAATTCCACTGATTCTCCCAAAGAAAAAGAAATTACTCAAATTAACACATTCAGACATCAATCATCCTCTGGAGAAACACCTGGTGTTAGTGGCATGCAAATTGTCAGGTCAACCTTCCAAAGTCGAGGTTATTCAAAATCAGCTACCCGTGTGCTCATGGCATCGTGGAGAAAATCAACGAAGCTCGAATATGAAGTCTATATTCGTAGATGGGTATCATTCTGTGATAAACAAAAAATTGATAAAATTTCAGTTTCTATAAACAATGTTATAGAATTCCTTAATGAGGAATACCAACGCGGAAATGGCTATTCTGCAATCAATACTGCTAGAAGTGCTTTATCATTTCTCGGAATATTCATAGATAAATTTCCAGCTGGGAGTCATCCCTTGGTAGTTAGATTCTTGCGAGGTGTTTTCCATCTACGTAGACCAAATGTTAGATATACCCATATTTGGAATGTGGACACAGTATTGCGGTTTTTGCAGAGATTATCACCAGTCAAGTATCTCAGTCTTAAAGACTTGACTTTCAAACTTGTAATGTTAATTGCTCTTGTGAATGCAGCTCGTGTACATACTATACAATTGTTAACTGTTAAGGGCTACAAGAAGTTGCCGTCAGAGTTCGTTTTTGTTTGTGACAGTTTTTTAAAACAGAATAGGCCAAATTATAATGTATCTACGTTGCATTTGAAAAGTTACCCGCCAGACAGGCGGTTATGTGTATATTTTGTTATTAAGGAATACTTAAAGAGAACAAAATTATTAAGGAAAAATACTGATAAACTATTGATAAGCTATAGAAAGCCACATGGGCCTGTTTCCCGTGACACAATCGCTAGATGGATTAAGACTGTAATGTCTAGAGCAGGCATAGATATTTCAAAGTTCACTGCACATAGTGTTAGGGCTGCAGTTACTTCTAAGGCACAACAAACCATACCTGTGGGGAAAATCATGGAAAAAGCTGGGTGGTCAAATGAAAATACTTTTGCCAAGTACTACATAAAAACTGTTGTCACTGGGAATGAATTTCCAGAGGCAGTTCTACAACTACACTGATCTACGATCTTCTCTTCGTAACTTTGGACATGTGCATCTTGGTATGTAAATATGCTTTAAAGTCTCATTTTATCTACGAACCGATTTATTGGCGAAATAGAATTTAAAAATTAAACGAATCTTACCTGTAAGATGATGTTTGATTGTAATTCTATGAGACAATGGAGCGGGAGGAGATAAAGTGCCTCCCTCCCTCCCTACAATTTGGAAAAAAAAAAGGTTTTTTACCTGATTTCCACACCAAGATGCTCTTTCAAGACTGACTGCGCATGCGCGAGCTACATCTCACTTTATCTCCTCCCGCTCCATTGTCTCATAGAATTACAATCAAACATCATCTTACAGGTAAGATTCGTTTAATTTTTAAATTATAAGGTGAGAAGGAAATACGAAGGGATCTATTTCTTGTCAGCCATCCATCTGCCTGTCTGAGAGTTCAAAATCTATTTTAAGCCGTTCCATAGACTAGTTGTCTGACATTGACAACACTCCTCATAGTTTCAACTAAAAAAACCTTTGTTTTTGACGTCATACAGTTAATTGAAATCGTGAAATTGACACACACTCAACCATTCAAAAACGCCCCAAACTCACTAAAAAAGATAAAATAAACAGAGCAATTCAATAAAAATGAAGCTAGAAATAAAATCGCGATTTCACTGAAATAGTTAACACTCATCACACTCATTCAATTTCTCTCCAAAATCTTTACAAAATCACCCACCTCGCCAAGTTCACTGTATCAATCCCTAAATGACATGAAAACCTATTTTTGAAAGGACCAACGTGGTCCCCGCGAAGCAATGACTCCGGAACTTGGTACATGTAATACCGTAGGCAATACCGTGTCTTTTAGACAAAATTTAGCATTGCTCGGTGAGACTTGTTGATTAAATTTGTTTGTCAATTATCAAAGGTATATGTTGGTTTAATTTGGATGGTATTAAGCACTATGTATCCATAGATACGTGTTTTGATTTATGAAGATTTGTTTTTGGCGGTACCAAAAAGACTATTTACAAAAAAATAAGGTATCTGAATAATATTTCTATGTTATTTCTTTGAATTAAATTGGGAAAAAAATTAAGTCAGGATATACACAAATTTCCGCTGATTCAGAGATACGTCATAGAGCACATAGTAAGGTCATTTTCTTACCATTGTCGTGTTCTTGTTTCGTTTTTCAACGCCTCTGTTGGTTGTAAGTTATAGAGTCATTGCTATGCAGTGTTGATAAAAAGGGACAAAAACTCGTGAAAAAGTCAAACGAAAAATGTTTGCCTCATGGTTCGAAATCTTATACTTGAAACGGAACACATTTAAGTATATAGCTGACCCTTCAGGCGAAAAGGATCCATCGGACGCTGATTAAAGAAGGCATTTCGTAAATCAACACATGCAGAGGTACAGATGGCAGTCTAAAATCTTTATTTCTCATTGGTTTAAACCTATTTATTTTACATCGATTGGGAAACAAGTTCTTACAACTTAGATTAATCCCTCTCGAATCTGCTTCCTGGAAAATTCACCAGTACTCGCGCCGAATGTGTGGGCTAATGAAAGAACCAAGATCGATAGCCGCTCCCGGGAATCGAACTCAGGACCTTTGGGTCAAGAGGCCGACGCTCTACCTCTAGACCACGGACACCACTAAGTTCTCATTGTTACCCTTTGTTGTGGGTACTCATTGGAATTGTCTTTTCAAGACAAATCCAATGAGTACCCAGAACATAGGATTTATGCAAGTATAGTTGAAATAATCCAAAATCACGTGACCACCCCTATCTGTAGCCCTTACATGCTTGGGTAATATTGTTTTAAATTTAGAAAGCCGCCCAGAAGCAAAATGCTGTCCCGTGGTCAAGGGGAAAACGTTCGCAAACGTTTAAGAAATTACAATCGTTTTTAGCTCACCTGAGCACGAAGCTAAATTGTGATGAAGCTCTCTAAGTTGTCCGTCGTCAACTTTTACCTGTCGGGCTGTCTAGATGCCTCCTTTTTGCTAAAATATATTGAAATTTTCGTCAGAATGTTTTTTCTACATGATAGCTAACAGGACTATGGAATTTGGTCAAGTCGGGTCAAAAGCTAGGTCACGAGGTCAAATCTTAGATATACCTTGTGTGCACTTTTTAATGCCATTAATATTTTGCTCAAATATCTTAAAACTTTGTCAGAATTTCGGTCTTTATGATACTTCGGACTAGTTTGAAAATGAGTTAAGTTTGGTAAAAAATTAGCCTGAGGGTTTAAGGAAAACAGTTTGTACTTTCTAGAGGCCGCTTTTTCGCCGCAAAAATCACTTTGATATCTCAGATTTTTGGTCAAGTCGAGTCAAAACTAGGCCATTTTTTTGGGGGGGGGGGGGGGGGGGCGGGGGGACTTGCGTGCACTCGAGATACCACATACTATCCAATTAAATGACTTGGTGCATCGTTTTCAAAAAATAAATGAATAAATAACTGAATAAATAAATAAAAATGGGCAGTAGTCAACACAACGTTTTTTTTTAAATATTTTGACTTACATCGTTGAAAATGCGACCAATTGAACCCTTAAATGCAGGTAAAATATGCATGCTTCTGTATCAACGCCTGATCGATTAAATGTGTGTTTTATTAATCAAAAAATGGCAGAAAACGTCTCATGCAAAAACTTAAAAATGGATGCTAAATGAAAATAATGTTTCCGAAAGGCAACCAATTTTCTTCCAACTTTCTTAGTGTTTTCATATTGCATTATCAACACAATTAGGCTCTCATGCAAAACTTTACTATGCTATGTCGTATTCAGCGCGAAAAAAATGTAAAACGCTTTTAACAACGTTGGGACTAAATCAACGTTACGAGGGATGATCCAGAAGTTTGGAGAATAGGCTAATAACTTTCTCATTTCTAGCTTGTTCAGTATATATTTTGGTCAATTTGCAGTTTAGCAACTACGGAGCACATTAATGTTATTATTTTTGCAGAATTATCTTTAGCGGTCTTAGAATACGTTACCATAGAAACATATGTATGCTAAGGCGGGGGAGAAAATATTGAACATCTGTAAAATAAATCAAGTTTTCTGTAAGTTTTCCGAAACTTTGGTTGGAATACCTTGGCTGAATTAAAAAGGAAGCAAAGAGAATTTATTTGTTATTTTTTAAAGCTATTGTGACACTTTTAACGGGCACAGAATATATTTAATAATTTTGAATAAACGAGGAAAAAATGACAAGACGTCAACACCAAAATATGTATGCCATTTAATTTTTGAATTTTGACATGATCTATGCTATTTATCAATCTAAACATTTCAGATAATTTAGAAAAATGATAAGATTGTGTAGAAGAGAACTTTTCCTAAACCTATTACGGATATTCGAAAAGGGACAGGCTTCAAAGAAGCATTTAGAATGATATAATGGAGTTCAACGAACGAACATATTCCAAATAATTTTCAATATTTTAAATTTCCTGCATTTGGCTTTCCACTTTACTAAATATTCAATGCATTTAGAAATTTTAAATAAATTTTATTCCAAATGGGATGTGGATAATTTCTATTAGTGGACGTATCCGATACAGAAAGGCATGAGAGTTAGCGTAGACTATGTAGAAAAGAGTAATTAATTACGTCGCATTTGACGTTCTTGCTCCCCCGCTTAGTAAGGGGTTTCTGTTTCGTTTCGTGCATTTTTCAGCCGCTATTGAATGTAAACTTTTGAAAATTTCCACGTTTATTACACAGATGATGCATTAAAAGACAGTATGATTTATGTTTTGATAGTGAACTTTTCTGATGATTAATAACCCCATTATACGAACTTTTGGATCAACCCTCGTATTTGTGATCCAATGTCGGTTAATTTAGTCCCTTTTTAAAATTGGGCCGATATTTCAAAGTAATATTTTCAAACCATTATCTTTCAAATTAAAAGTTTTAAAGCAGGACAGAACTTTTGTCCTTAAGTATATCATTTTTATTATCTTATCATTACTATATTCATCTAAGTACGAGGAATCGCTCTTAAGTTCCGTGTAAAATAATCACACATTATTATTTCTTTTTCTTTAATTGTTTTTCTGACAGGAGTTTAAATACAATTTATTTTTGGAGACATTTGAACGCATTTTTTTATTTAAATAAAAACAAAAGAATGGGATCATTGATTCCTTATGGAATTAATGAGTCGAGGAACGTAAAAATCAAGTCGGGCAAGTGTACCTTTATAAATGAAAGCGGATAGGACATTTTTTATATGTATATCTGGAAAATCATCTTAAAAGGTATTGTTTTTCTGTTTTTTTTTTATAATATTGGGGCACTCACGTGTGAAATAAAATTATGTACATCAATATTCGTGCAATCTGTTGGGTGAGAAAATGGTTTTATTACTCAATAAGAAAAAAAAACCGTGTTTGCAGCTATTTTAAAAGGTTCCGCGGAAAGTAGTCACATTAAAGATATATAATCAAAGTCTCACTGAAGACATATTATCATAGATAAATCTTTGCATTTTTTGTTTCGTGATATTAAATTATATGATACGAATAGGGTATAATTCAAATTCCGTGGGGTGTGAGTTTAATACCTCCATGAAATGAAAAAAAAATCTCTCTCCATCTCTTCAATGGAATAAGTTACAATGAGAAACAGTCATGTCGTATAGAACTGAGACAACATTCTTAAGCGTGTTTACGGTATGATACTGACGTCAAATTAACACGTAAAGACTTATTAAACTCCTTATTGGCAAGGTCCTACCCTACAGATATTCAAATATTGATGGAATAAATCAATTAATATTTAGTGTAATCGAGGTCAACGACGTTCCGATTCTAGAGAACAATTATCCTATTGACATACTCGGTTGAGAGGATAGTCTTTTCAATGTGTTTGAGTTGATTTCATTTCTTTTAACGGTTTTTTAAATGTCTATTGTTAATTACCTTCCACACTTCTAGGCATAATGTCGATTAATATTTGATAAATGGAAAGAATATATTCTATTTCATCTTTTGTATCAGATTATTAAAACTCTTAAAAATCTTTTTTATTTCAGCCTTGACCTTTCTCAAATATCTATATGAAGCATTGAACATAATTGAACATAAATTACTAAGAAAGAAGACCCAATTATCCCCAAAATGAAAATATCAGATTTATTTCAGGTTCTCTTCATAAGCAGAATGAAAATATATGAAACAAATACATATTTCGGAATACGTTATTCTATTTTTCTCATACTATTTTCGCAAAAAATGGCATCTAAAATATTTTTAATTAAATAAATTTTATGGCTCGTCTTTGGGTTGATATATTCCGTCTGACCATTATTCGGTTATTTGTCCAAGCACTGATAGAAAAGGAATAGACTAATTAGATGTCAGATCAAAAAAAGGTAAGACGCTTTCAACAGAGGCTCTTCTTTGAATGATTAATATAGCTAAATTTCTTGAAAACAAATCAAATCAAATTTTCCGTGTTCTAAATTCAAATTTACTTTGCGTTTTTCAGTCGCTCAGTATATAATTTTTCGCTCAAATGGCCGAAAAGCTATTGTTATGTCGATTCGTAAGGGCGGGTTTCATTTCTTTCTATGTTATTACATAGTTGAAATTTGCGAAATTAATCTATCTGTAAATGAATGATGGATTTTAAATAGATCATCTTGATTCATTCTATCAGACTGCACAAAGTAATTATGATCGGATGAAAATATGATAAAAAAGAAATATGATGAAAAATATAGACCTTGTTGTTTATAACTTAATCATGATGATGTTATTTTATAGAGTGTAGGACAAAACCCCACCAGGACAAAACCCCACCGGGACAAAAACCCACCAGACAAAACCCCACCAGGAAAAAAACCCACCAGGAAAAAACCCCACCAATATATACATGTATTATAGTGTACGAGTTGAACGTGTAAGTGTAATTTGAAAATATATTCATTTATTCATAGAATTCTGTTGATCCTTTACCACATAATTCCATTTTTAAGAGTATTGCAAAGGACAATTAGAATGCACCTTATGAAGAAAGGGTTTAAGATAAAACAATAAAACAAAATGCCCTTTAACCGATTTATTTGTTTTACAGAAATTTACACCGATTTTAGTAATTTTTCAGTCATATTAAATTGACTGGAGCACCTTACAATGGATTCAGTATATTCCTCACACCAGAATTACCATTACATCTTTTCAGACCTCCATCTGCTATCCCACGTGATAACGATTATCCTCCTATTGGTGGGAAGCGAATAGTTGGAAATGATAATTCCCGTCATTGGGGATTGGACCCGTTACCTTTAGATTTACAGTCTGCATGCAATACTTGTCTTAGACAGATATTAAACCAACTGACTATTTAAAAGAGAGAACTATTGAATTTGTTACGTGAATTTTTCACAGTCACTTTTTCAAAAAAGTATAGAAGGACTGATGATCAAAATCTGAAAAAAACAAAACAAAAACAATGCTATTCAAGTGATTTTGATGAATTTATCAACAAATAAATTCTTTTTCATTAATTGTATGAAAATATTATTAAATCAATATAGATTTCACAAAATATATTCATCTAGGAAAAAGTGGTGGGTTTCGTCCTACTTGTCAAATATAGTGGTGGGGTTTTGTCCTGGTGGGGTTTTGTCTGGTGGGGTTTTGTCCGTACCCATTTTATAACGGTTTCTTAATAAGTAGCTTTCGTTTATAAAGATATCATTATATTATGCGTATTATAATTATCCGTATTATTTTCATTAGTAGTAGTAGTACAGTTAGTTACATCGTGAAATTGACATTCATCTCAATCAAAACCATTCTACATCGCTCACTCAGCGCTCCATTCATTCATTCCAAACACTCACTCAAACCATTCAAAAACACCCAAACCGATTGAAAAACATAGAATCAACAACGTCATTTAAAATATAATTTTGACAGAAAAAAAGGGCGATTTCATTGACATAATTCTAATTGTAAGTGTTTCATAGGTTCTTGATAAACTAGGACGATATTTTTTGAACTTGTATGCATATTTTATTAAAGGAAGGTAAAGGAAGGTAATTAATATCGCAAATTTTGTTCATCCAGAACAAAATTTGTGATATTCGATTACCTCCCATTAAATTCACTCAAAACTCGCTCCACACACTCATTCAATTTCATTCCAAAATAATTATAAAATCATTCACCTTGTCAATTTCACGATGTTGTTAACTGTAGTAGTATGTCTTTTATGGACGTAGGTCATTTTTATATATATTACAAAGAGAAAAATACCTGATTAAAGTGACTGATGGTTTTCAACTAAATTTTCAAATAATTTGTTATAAGCGGTCTTCATTATAATACAGAATTTATTTCAATCGGATTGTAAACATGCCTTTTATAGACCAAACTTATTTCCATATGCATGTATGGTAAATAAAATGTAAACTTTTAAAATCATCAGAGGGTTAAAATTTGATTTCAATTAAATTTTCCACTGATGTTCTGATTTCAAAAAGTGTAAAGAATTTTGATATCGAATTGCTTCTCTTATTTTATAAACAGCATTATCATTCTTTGTTCATCATTATCAGGAGTTTCAGACCCGTGGAGCGAATCAGGCGCTCAAGCGCCTCTAGTTTATATTTTTCATAAGTAATTTTCTTTTTTTGTCTTACCTAGATGAGATATGTCGGCCGCTTACACAAAACAAATAGCTGAAATGTGACTAGCTTGCCAAACCAAAATGTTACATCTAGTTTTCTTGGTATTACTGACCCTGGTCCGTGTTGGTAAGTTGGGAATTGGAGTATCATACGTGATCCGTCATAGGAAAGAGAACCATCTGTAAACTCCGTAAAATAAACTTTTGAAGTACATGTACATGTATCAATTTGAGCTAGCAGACATCAGAAACAAAACGCATTACATAATATATATATATATATATATATATATATATATATATATATATATATAAAAATCCAAGTAACCAGAACAAGAATTATATAAATAAAACAAAAAACGACACTAGAAATCAATTTTAATAACGTGCACGTTATCGGATATATATATATATATATATATATATATATATATATATATATATATATATATATATATATATATAGGAAGGTAGATAAGAATTCAGATTCAGAAAATTCTGAGAATACGATAAGTTTCGAATCTGGTCAGTCTACACAGGCCGTGTAGGCTGACCAAATGGGATACGTTTCGCATTATTCAGGTGGTTCTTATTGTCTTACAGGTCACGTGGTAAATTTAAATCGTCGTGAATCTGACTCTTATTCTATTCCGATCAAAATTATTCTAAATCATTCACTCAGCGCTCCGTTCATTCATTCCAAAAACTCACTCTATCGATCAAAACGCTCCGAAATTATAAGAAATTATTTCGAATTGTTCAAGACGGTAGGTATTTAATTCAAATCGATCGAATTATTCTACGATTTAATTGCTTAGTGTGGACTTTTTAAGTATGTGGTTGGTCCACAAAGACACACACAGAGAATAGTACGTATATTTTATTAAAGGGGGTAAAAATTATCGCTAATTTTGTTCATCTGGAACAAATTAGCGTTTTTAGATTACTCCCCTATAATTTCACTCAGAACTCGCTCTACACACTCATTCAAATGCATTCCAAAATCACTCCAAAATCAATCATCTTGTCAATTTCACGGTTTTCTTAACTGTACTCGGTTTATACAATGACAAAAAGAATGCCAAATGAATAAAATCAGAGGGCCGTCTACTCTTACCGTCTTACTCCCTTACTTTCGACTAAAAGTCGTGCGTTTATAAAAAGACCTGCATCGCTAAATGATATAGGTGCACCTAACCCGTTAGATTTATGCAGTCGCAATAACGTCGGGCTATTTTATGAAAATCAGTCATATTTTTGTTTTAATTTGAAATTAAATCGCTTTACAGCCTAAAACAGCACATTGTTGTACATCATTTTAAAGCTTTTGAAAAGCTCCATCTTAAAGATACACAATTCTGATACCCATGGCTGTGGAAAAAACAAATAATATCGAGTTAACTATAAAAAAAATCGCCAAAAAGCGCATGTAAAGCGTAACATGCTTACCTTTCAATACATGTTTAAGGTGCCATAAAATCGCGGATACGCTCTTTACCGTCGTAAAATTTTACACACAGATACCTAGAAAACTAGTCCTTATTCAGTGTGAATTTTGAAAGTTTCTAATACAATTTTGCGAAAATCTCTTCGCGTAAATAAAATAGAGGAAAGTTTAACGCTGCTAAAAATGAAGCAAGAAATGACGACTAAGAAATTTCAACGTAAAAATAGACACACAAAATGGAGGAAATTGTAAATTCTGAAATCATTCAAGAAATATGGTCAGATTTTTATTTCTTCAGTTTGAATTTGCGTGTCTTAATTAGATACAAAATTTTCGCGTGAAAAAGTCTGAAAAAATGTCACGCTTTTTGAAATAACGTCTTTTTTTTCGCACCATTTTCGCGAGGAGTAACTTAACTCTTATAAAATGTCGATTGAATGAAATAAAAATTGAACTAGAAAAAAAAGTCAGTCCATTACTTTCAAAAATATATAACAATCTATATTTTGTGGATTTAACGCTAAATGCGAGAATACTGAAAAAGTCTGGAAAAAATGTCACGCTTAATGACGTTTTACTTAGCGAGTTTCGCGTTAAATAGATTAGTTCGAAATTACTTGCAGAAAAATGATATACTAACCGGTTTAATTAAAATAAGAAACTTTCCTCAGTTTTGATGAGTTTATAGAATAGCAAGACCAACAATATTAAGTCTTTTATCATTTTTATAAACCTTTTTCTAAGTTATTCGGAAATTCAATGCTTTTGTTTATACAAAATTGATTTTGTCACGTAAATACAGAGATTCTACACCCTGAAAATAAATGATACAAATCTGAACTTGATAGTTATTCACATTTTTAATCACCCCTTTTTATACAATTCAGAATATGGCATATGATTATTTCAAATGAAACGCGTTTGTTTTTTCTCCAACTTTACGCTGCAAAAATAACGTCAAATTACGTTACGCTTTGTAGCCTCAGTTCGCTGCGACGTGTCAGCCTGCGGCCTCATTTTTCGGACATATATCCGTTTATTTGTATACGTGCAGGACTTTTAAAAACCTTTCGAACGATTTCACATCTTACCACCACCATTTCGTTCCCTCAATCGGGAACGCTCGGCGATTCTACGGAATAGACATCGAGAGTTACATTCGGAACATCGCTAGGACTTTTCCGTAACCTTGGACGTAATTGTAGTAATTTTGGGTCCTTTTTCAGGTAATTCGACTTCTGGGGGTACTTCGGTTATTTAATACGCTTGAAGAAAAACACATCTTGTTAACTCTTTCATTTTGACCTTACGTTGATTTGTTTTTCGCAACGTCATCCTTAGTTATCTTTGTTACGTCATATAAACCAACCAGCTATTTGACGCGCTTTCATTGCTGCGCCCATATAATTCCCGAGGTCTATTCCTCAGAATCGCCGAGGTTTCCCGAGTAATAAGGCTGTATTCATATAAGCCCGTCATTTCTCGCATGGATTTTGTGACGTCACCAAGCTCCAACGTTCCCGCTATAGATGGTGTTGCGGCAACGAGAGCTTTTTTAAAACTCGTTGATTGTAATTTGATAACCAAAGCGTTTCACTGAGTTTTGTTATCAAATTATAATATGCTCAAAAGATCTCCTTAGGAGATAGGGAAGCATAAAAGATTTTTTTTCTTCCAGCGTTTTGATCAAATTACCACCAGAAGCCGAATTACCTAAAACCTAGATGAATATATATGACAAGACATTACTGCATTACGTCCGAGTAACTTTCCAGTTTACGGAAATGTCCGAGCGATTTCATAATGCTCATTCCCTATATTCCATTGTTCTTATTCTAAATTTGATACAAGATGTGCTTGTTAAACACCCATCCCTCCCCATTTTTTGTTATTTTTCAGATTCAAATTTGTGTTGATTCAATATGGTAATCAAAAGCAAAATGAAAGTCAGCCCGGTAAAATACAGCACAACGAAATTAAATGTGAAGTTCTTATTTTCCATAAATTTGGCATTGAATGAAAGCTCTTGCCAAAAGCAATAGGCACCTACACTTGAGAAATATGAAGGTTCTTTCATTAAAAAATTAACAGATATGGCCAATGTCAATGACTTCAGGTCTAAAATGGACAAATAGACAAACATACAGGGCAAAAACCGAATGCCCAAAGTATATCGATACCCAATATCCATTACGTATAACATACATGTATGTTCTGTGCTTATTATTCACATTTATCATGCATTGAAGCCTGTATTGGCCCGATATCGCCTGTCTGATAACATAACACGATATCAGGCAGTCCATTTTTAGATACAATTTGCATAAACTTTCACCCGAATTTCTTTGATTTTTAGGGGTTTATTATAATTAACCGCTGAAAATGATTGCGTGATAACTAGAATAACATGTAAGTGTCTTAAAATATCAATGTTATCTGGTCTCGGCAGTGAGAAATTATCATGACTCGGCAAAGCCTCGTTATAATAAATTCTCCCAACCTCGACCAGATAACATTGATATTTTAAGACACTAACATACTATTCTCTATTTACTCAAAACATTTACAGATGAGTACGGCAGTGTTGGAATAAATTTGTTCGATTATACCACATGTAATCTTAACCCTTAGGGTAGACCTTTGCCGGATAAGACAAAAGTTTCCCGCTCAAATATTTTTCTTTATTAATCCTTTCATCAATTTGACCGGTGGTCCAGTGATAACGTTCTTTTTCTACAAAGAAACTGCTTTTAGTATAAATTGTATCCTTGATTATAAAACCCTTTTCCCAATTCATACCAAATTCGAATAAATATCTATACGCCACGTATTCTTAGTATAATTGCAATCCAATAAAATATAAAAAAATGATTGGTTTAAATCGCATCACTTGGAGAAATCCGTAAAACTTGATTTCTGTATAAAATTCAAAAGGTATTTAAGGAAACCCCCAACGATATATCTGCAAGTCCAGTGTTGTAGTAACTCAGAAATCCCGTTCCCCTCCATGACCCGATACTCCGGAACGAGGTCCGCCGTGATATAACTGAGATAATGTTGAAAGCGGCGTAAAACTCCATTCAATCAATCAATCAACCGATAACGAGGTAACAATACACGTTTAATATGCGATCTTAAACAGACAATGTAAAATTTCACTACGCGCAGAAAGAAGACTTGAACCTTAACTATTTGATGGAGTATTTTGGTGGCTTCTTAGATCTAAAGTATTGCAATTATAGGGACCGAGTGTGTTTTTCACTACGTTTATTTGAGTATAAAGTGCAATTGCCTTAAACAAAACGCCCTACGGGCGTCATTTGCTATGTGCTAAGACAATTGCACTTTTTACCCCAATAAACGCATTTACAATAACACTCATCCATATACTAAAAGAAACTGTACATTCGATTTTATGGGCGACAAATGACAAACATAATTTTTTAATTTCATGCACTATTGAGAGTGTTTCAGTTCAATTAAAAAGTTGATCGTTAGTAGAAATTTGAGTAAACTCTCAGGTAAGTATGAAAAAGTTAACAATATCGGGCCTTGATTTATGTGATTTAATCAATTTCAGAATCAACATTCTATCACAACCCGGGCACCATTTACATCCACGAAAACGAGGACCACGAAAAACAGCTGCACAGTTTTACCCCGTACTGTACGGTACGAACAACGTGCTCTCACTATTACTCGTACGAGTGTTCGACGTGGTCGTGCGGATGGGAGAGCTGCTGGTGGAAGTACCAGACTTGCTATGCTACACGGTATTACACGTGTTATCCGACCTATGTCTGTAATTACTGCTCATACAGCGGGGACAGTAGGTTCTTTGTAAGCGGTAAGTTTTTTATTTGTTTTCTCTCCTCGTGATCTACGCCTTAATTAATCTGCTATCCGACCTTTGTCTGTAATTACTGCTCATACAGCGAGAGACGGTTCTATGATAACAGTTAGATTTTCATTTGATTTCTCTCTCTTGATCTTCACTAAACCTGCCATCCGACCTATGTTTCTAATTACCGCTCATGCAGCGGGGACAGTGAGTTCTATGTAAGCGGCAGGATTTTAAAGATGTTAAAGTAGTTTGTAGCTCCACTGGCCGAAGGCCATCGAGCTATTGTCATGGCGGGGTGTCCGTCATACGTCCGTCCGTCCGTGCGTGCGTGCGTAAACTTTTCTTAAGACATCTTCTCCTCCTAAACCAATGGGTGGATTTGACGAAAATTGACCTGAATGTTCCTTGAGAGACCCCCTTTTAAAGTTGTTCAAGAAATTTGGATTGACCTCCAAATATGGCCGTAGCAGGGCGGGGCTTATTTTGAGCCCGAAATCTTTGAATGACATCTCCTCCTGAACCATTGGGACAATTTCAACGAAACTTTACCAGAATGTTCTTTGGGTGACCCTCTTCTAACATTGTTCATGAAATTTTGATTGACCCCCAAATATGGGCGCGGCAGGGCGGGGCTTATTTTGAGCCCGAAATCTTTGAACAACATCTCCTCCTGAACCATTAAGCTGATTTCAATGAAACTTTACCAGAATGTTCCTTGGGTGTCTCTCTTCTAAAGTTATTTGAGAAATATTAATTGACCCTCAAATATGGGCGTGGCAGGGCGGGGCTTATATTGAGCCCGAAAATCATTGAGCTACATCTCCTCCTGAACCATTAAGACTATTTCAATGAAAGTTTACCAGAATGTGTCTTGGGTGACCCTCTTGTAAAGTTGTTCAAGACGTTTTTGATTGACCCCAAAATATGGGCGTGGCAGGGCGCGGCTTATTTTGACCCAAAAGTCTTTGAACACTATCTCTTCCTGAACCATTGGGCCAATTTCAATGAAACCATAATTGAATGTTCCTTGGGTGACCCTCTTGTAAAGTTGTTCAAGAAATTTGGATTGACCCCTAAATATGAGCGTGGCAGGACGGGGCTTTTTTGAGCCTGAAATTTTTGAATGGTATCTCCTCCTGAACCATTGGGCTGATTTCAACGAATCTTTACCAGGCTGTTCCTCGGATGACCCCCTTTAAAGTTGTTCAAGAAATATTGATTAATTCCAAAAATGGGCGTGGCTTATTTTGAGCCTGACATCTGAACGATATCTCGTCCTGAACCACTGGGCTGATTTCAATGAAATTTTACCTTAATGTTTCTTGGTGACCCTTTTAACGAAAATTTCGAAATTTTGATTGGCCCATGAATATGGGCTTGGTACGGTGGGCTTACTTTTAGCCTGAAATCTTTGAACAACATCTCCCCCTGAGCCTCTGGGTCGATTTCAATGAATCCATATCATAATGTTCCTTGGGTGACCCTCTTCAAAGATCGTTTGTGAAATTTTGATTGGATAAGATCCACTGGATCAATAAAATTCAGGTGAGCAGTTTAGGGCCATTCTGGTCCCCTTGTTTTAAATTTATATGTTATTAGTTTGCTTCCTTGTAATTTTACATATAAGTTATATGAGTTCATTTCTGATAAGTTAGTTTCAACTTGGAAAAACGTCGGAATTCCTTCTGAATGCTGGTGACTTTCATTACCTTCTATTTTCAATATCTCGCTTTCAAATCTTGAGACATTTAAGCCAGTGGAGCGATACAGGCCCTCTTGGGTCTCTTATTTAATCTCCTTGTAATTTAAATAATTATGAACTTTGTAGTGAAAGTGGGCTTCTGAAAGGTTCGAAAAGTGTCCATTCTGATCATTCAATGCGATTTACACTGACTGTTCAGGAACGACAGTTTCTGTAATCAAAATACAGCGTCTGGTTGATTATATTTTATATATTAACCCTTTGCTGTTTAATCCCTGCTTTTTACGTGTCTGGGATTTTATGATCGAGAAAACATTGTGAAAAAGAAGAAATTGCTTCTGACAAGCAATTTCTTCTTTTTCCACACTATTTTCTACCCTACAGAATGGTTATTTTTCAAATTAAATCCACTTTAAATTTTCGTCTGCAAAAACCTTTGAATTTGGACAGATCCAAAATTTTGTAAAACAGGAAAGTGTTAAGCTTAAAATACGTGTTTACAAGTCTATAAATATTTTAATATCAAAAAGGGCCAGAAAAAATACTTTGTATCGCTCGAAATTATTATTCATAGGAAATGATTTTTTGGTATTCATGGTGTTATGAAACGAAAACCCAATAGTAGCGGTCTCAGTAAGTCATTTCGTCTCTAGCTTTACCCGCATATCTCAGAAAGTAAAATGCTTTTCAACTTGAAACTTCAAGACTCAGATCTTATTAATTAAGGAAAAATTCAGTGCCCTAGAACCACAACTCCTGTTTACTGAATTAGTGAGTTATTGTATTCTGCGTAATTAATGAACTGGCGGGGCTTTACCGTGACGTAATTTGGCGAGTTTACTTTTTAATAGTTTGGGTTCTTTCGAATTTTAGTCGGTAATCATCGTTAACGCGTGCAAATAACTGTATCTTAAAACCTAAAGGATTCACGTGCTTTGAGAGAGTGAACATATTTCATCGTTTGTAACCAATGCATCTTAACAACAGCTTGATTAAGCTGAAGTTACGAGGATTTGGTTACCAATCTACGATTTATAGTCTCGAGTTTTTTATGTCGACTCTCTTTAGAAGAAGGTTATTTTAGATAAAAGCTGATTTACCTTAACCTTAAGTGCAACGACCCGTTACTTAGGCTCCGCCCTGCCAGGGCATTAATCTTGGATAATACTTTGTGATATCTGTTGGTCATGTTTATGGTAATGATTGATACAAAATAACAGACAAAGTCGTTCGTATTCTAGCCACTTCAACACAGATTTTACATATCGGCTGCGTCAAACGGAAACGTCGAAGTAATTGTGAAACTTATTGATGAATTCGATTCAAGGCCTATGTCTGACATTTCCTATAACTTCACCTGCGCGATTATGTAGCCACACAGACATTCGGAACATCACTCGGCCATTTCCGTAAACTACAACATACCTCGGATGTATGTAAGGCGGATGGGTATGTAACTTTGTTAGGCGGAAACAGTGTAAGAAAAACTAGCACTGTAGATTTATATCTATTACAGTAAATAACGTCTGAATGACAAATCATTCTCAAAAATTAAGATTTTTTCAGTCGTTATTTATGAATCTAAAGATATATATATTAAGATACGATGGTTTCACGTCAGGGACTTAAACGAGTAGCTTTGATGACGTCGAATGTTTTCACTATCAGTTTCGAGGGCTAACGTCATTTTAACTGAAGTCATCGGGGTTTTCCGAGGTTTTCCCGTCATTTTTAAAAATAGTCCGTCTATGTACATCCGAGGTTGATCGTGAGATTGGCCGAGTGGTTTTCCGAATGGCCACACAGACTGACCAGAGTCTTCACCGTGTGCTCTGTTTATCGGCCACTTTCTCATAGTTGCCACCGATAACGGGTGATATTTGAGCCTGTGCGTGACATTTCCAACAATTTAAACTGTTCGTGAGGTGTAAATATTGAGCAACATAGACAGCAACTTACAGTAAATATAGGGTCACTCCATGGTTTACAGACACTTTGAGAACTTATCTATCGACTAAGTGCATAGTGAAGACTCTGGTCAGACTGTGCGAATGCACAGGCTGGTCAGAGTCTTTGCTTTGCGCATATTTGAAATTGTTGGAAATCTCACGCACAGGCTCATTTTCAATGCACACCTACAGTTAACAGCATCGTGAAATCGACATTCATCTCGACCAAAGCCATTCCAAATCGCTCGCCCAACGTTCTATTCATTCATTCCAAACACCCAAACAAACCAAAAAAAAAAAAAAAACGCTCGAAAACCACTGCAAAAGATAGAATCAACAAAGTCATTCAAAATTAATAATGCTAGAAAAAAACGCAATTTCACTGACACTATTCAAATTGCAAGCGTCTGGTAGGTTCTTGAACAAATAGAAAAGTATTTATAACACTTGTATGCATATTTTATTAAAGGAAGGTAATCAATTTTGTTAATTGTGTTCATTATGAGCATTCAATTCGAAATCATTCCAAAATCATTCACATTGTTAATTTCACGATGTTTGTAATTGTTAATTGTTGTCCAGGCTTAATAATGTTATGGTTTCGCGCACAGCCGACATTGTATGAAATGCCACGCACAGAACCATTTGATAGTGAAGAGGTTTGTTTGTTTGTTTGGATGGGAATGTACGCCGCTTTTAACAACCTTTCAGCTAGATCGCGCAAGCTGAAGAACCGAACAATGGATTCCTTGCATTTCCCTCACCAGTACTAAATAGTGAAAAAGGTACCAGACGCTTTATATTATAATTGCGTGAAAGTAAAAAAAAAAAAAAAAAAAAATGCGTTCGATGATATTTAGCTTTGATAAATATATAATACGTATTTAGTGTTTTGTATGAGAAAAAATATCTAACGAGGTTGGGAGAATCGATCATTGTCGAGGCTCTGCCGAGACAATTATCAATTCTCACAACCGAGTTAGATATTTTTTCATACAATACACTAAGTACGTATCATATTTATCTTATATCCTCTATTTGTCTTGTTTTCGTCGAATTTTCTAACTGAAATGTAAGTTTCTAAAAATAACCGCGTTATATCATTGTTCTAAAAATAACTATGTGATATCATAAAAAATATCATATGAGATGTTATCATACGGATATTTGTATAGTTATAAGACAATTACACGTACTGTCACATTTGTATGAGTGTTTACATCTTTGTGAGACTAGCAAAAATTGACATGCCAAACCTTGCAAATTAAGTTTGTAGTGAATCGATGAAGTAGAAAAGTTTTGTTTCGATGGCCCACTTTGTTATGTTTTTTTTTTGCTAATCACCAACGTTGCTTTGATTGAAAATAAGTTTTTCTTTTTAGCTCACCTGAGCTCGAAGTGCTCAAGGTGAGCTATTGTGATCGGGTGATCTCCGGCGTCAGTCGTCCGGCGTCCAGTGTCCATCGTTCACCCTCCGTCGTAAACTTTTACCTCGTGTGCACTCTAGAGGCCACATTTTTGTCCCAAATGCCTTGAAACTTGTCAAAAATGGGGCCAAGGGGTCGAATTTTAGAAAAAAAACCTGTTGTGCACTCTAGAAGCCACTTATTTGTCCAAATGTCTTGAAACTTGGTCAGAATGTTGTCTCCATCAAATCTCGGTCAACTTTGAAATTTGGTTAGGTGGGGTCAAAAAAGGGGGCAAAATTTTTGAAAAAAAACCTGTTGTGCACTCTAGAAGCCACATATTTGTCCAAATGTCTTGAAACTTGGTCAGAATGTTGTCTCCATCAAATCTCGGTCAACTTTGAAATTTGGTTAGGTGGGGTCAAAAAAGGGGGCAAAATTTTTGAAAAACCTTCCGTGCTCTCTAGAGGCCACATTTGTGGTCCAAATGTCTTGAAACTTGGTCAGAATGTTTGTCTCCATCAATCTCGGTCAAGCTTGAAATTTGGTCAAGTGGGGTAAAAAATGGGATCAAGGGGTCAAATTTTAGAAAAACCTTTTGTGTACTCTAGAGGCCACATTTTTGGCCCACATGTCTTGAAACTTGGTCCGAATGTTTGTCTCCATCAAATCTCGACCAAGTTCAAAAATAGGTCAAGTTGGGTAAAAAAATGGGACCAAGAGGTCAAATTTTAGAAAAGCAATTTGTGTATTGTAGGGGCCACATTTTTGGCCCAAATGTCTTGAAACTTGGTCAGAATGTTTGTCTCCATTAAACCTCGGTCAAGTTCAAAATAGGGTCAGGTTGGGTCAAAAATGGGATCAAGGGGTCAAATTTTAGAAAGACCTTATGTGCACTCTAGGGGCAACATATTCGACCCAACTGTATGTCTTCCTGATATATTTGACTTTTGTTAAGTCAGTAATGAATTTCAAATAAGTAGTGTTGGCACTTTGTTACCTTTGTAAACTATATGCATCAGGTGAACGCTTAAGGGCCAGTGGTCCTCTTGTTTCTAGATTCTTGTACTTTACTTTAACCCTTATCCTTCTCAATTAAAATTTAATTTAATCAAATTGCCAGTATGTTTTTCAATAATTCTAAACTAAAGCATTGCATGATTAATTTTTTTCAAGCACCCCTTTACATACTTGTATCTGACTTTAAACCCTCATCCTGCACTGCGTTTAAGATGACAAAACGGTGCATACCGTTTTCCTATTATACCCCGCTTTGCATGTGCACTTGCACGCAAAGCGGGGAATACTTGGAAAACATGTTTGCACAGTTTTGATATCATGAGCACAGGGCTTTTGACTTTAAACTTTATTAAACAAAATGCAATTGTTTGTACACGCCTGATTTAGTTTGTTTCATTAGTGGGAATAATTGATGTCTTCATTTCATAATTTTTGTGCTGATATCATCGGTACTGTGTAATTTTTGTGCTAATTCCATTGGTACTTCAAAACTTTTTGCACTAATCTCATTGATACTTCATATTTTTTGTGCTAATCCCATTGGTACTTCATAATTTTCGTGCTAACCCCATTGGTACGTCCTTTTAATCCAGGTACTAATTATTTCTACAAGAAAAACTGTACAGACCACGGCTGTGGCCCGACCTGCACAGCAGCTAACTGCAACAATGCTGGGAATAACTACCCTGTTACAATCACATGTTGGAGATCCGGGTACCAAAACAGATGGTCGTAACTCCATGTCCTTTACAGTGTCTATAACTTCTAATGTCGCACCGACATTTTACTGGTACCGTAAGTATTTTGTTAGTTTCTGGTATCGCTCCAATCGGGAACCCTCGGCAATTCTACGGATTAGACCTCGGGAATAATAATGGCACAATCATGAAAGTGCGTCATGTTCGAATGTGGGTTTACATGACGTCACAGTCATCAACAATCCCGCTAAGGATAACGTTGCATAACACAAAAACAGCAAAAGAATAAAACTGGGAAAATTATAATTTGTTTTACTGCGTTTTGTCATCAAATTATAATTTGCCCAAATGATACATAGACGATGGGAAAGCAATAAAAAAAATGTGTTACCTAAAGCCTCTTCACTGGAGTACCACCAGTGACCTGAAGCCGAATACCCCCCCCCCCCTCCCCCCCCCCCCAAAAAAAAAGACCCAAAATTAACAAACTGGCGTCAGAGGTAATAAATCAATTGCTTTATTCATAGAACTTAAAGAGGTCCCAATAAATAAATGAACAAAAACCAGTTAAGGTATATGCATTCGGAATATCACTCGGCTATTCTCATATACTGCAACTGATCGTGAGATTTAGTGCGGTTCCTTATGTACGAAAAAGGGCTCCCGTAGGATTTTCGTGCTGAAATTGATTTTTTGGTTTTAATTGATTGTTTAGGGATCAAGTAATCGCAAACAATGCGGGTCCAAATTTTCTGAGCCCATTCTCCGATTTTATGGGCTCTCAAAGGAGCCCATATGAGCAAAATAGGTATTTTCCTAAAATATGGCTCATGAGATGGGTATTTTTTTCCTAAAATGATTTTTTTGGTTTGGCTGTGTATTAAGCGTGGATTGAAGTTAAAAAAAATACAAACATCCATGTTTTTAAAGCTTATTTCATCCTTTTATGAGCTATCACAGAGCCCAAAATAGCAATTTTTGTGTTTTTTCATTAGTGGGTTAAGGGAAAACACCTTGTTTGTTTCGAGTTGATTTATTAAGCCTTGTTTGTTATTAAGTGTGGGTTGGCGTTGAAATAATCGCATGTCCATGTTCTCTAGGGTCATTTTAGAATCTATATGGGCTCTCGTAATAGCCCATATGAGCAGATTGGAGTGTTTTCCTTAAATAAGATTCACAAAAAAAAGACATTCCCTTGACTTTTCTTTTCAAATTACGTTCAATACCTAGTGTTGGTTAGTGTTGATGTAACTCATATTTTCAATTTTGAACTTCTTATATGCTTTTTGATTGGCTTTAAAATGAGCCCATATGAACAGGTTTAGGAGTCTTCCAAACTTGCGATTTTTTTTTTAAAAATAGCCCTCTTTATGATGCCTACTTGTACCACAAATGGTACATAAGTATATCAATCAAATTTTCAAAGCCCAGACAGTTCAAACATAGTGAAATTTACATAGTGAATGATTGTGGAATTGTATCGAAATGAAATTTAATGAGTGGGGGAGCGTGATTTAAATGACTTTTAAGGGAGGTAACATGAAATCGCTAAAAGCGCCGAGTGAATGATTTAGAATGATTTTGTTAGGAATATATTTCAATTTCAAGATGTTCTTAATTGTACGCGGTGCTTTGACGCTAAATGAAACCCATAAGAGAAATTTTTTTGTGTGTGAGTGTTTTTAGCTGGTGAGCTTTTGTGGTTAGGTGGATGTCCGTCGTTCGTCGTCTGTCGTCAGTCGTGTGTCGTCAACATTTACCTTGTATGCACTCTAGAGGCCACATTTTTTGCCCAATCAACCTGAAATTTGGTCTGATTGATCGCCTTGATAAAGTCTCGGACAAGTTCGAAATCGGGTCAAGTGGGGTCAAAAACTAGGTCACGGGATCAAATCTTAGAACAACCTTGTATGCACAATAGAGGTCACACTTTTTTGTCCAATCAACCTGAAATTTGGTCAGACTGGTTGTCTTGATAAAATCTCGGACAAGTTCGAAATAGTGTCAACTTGGGTCAAAACCTAGGTCACGGGGTCAAATCTTTATTTTAATACCACGGAGAAAATATCGCACTAAGGCAAAGCGAGGCTGTTCTAGTATTGCTTGATTCACATAGTTGAAGAACATACTTGGAAAGTTTTTCTATGGCAGATATGTCTTCAAAAATAGAAATATACTATAATTTTTTTAAGTGTATGGGTTGAAAATTAATATTGAATATTCATTAGATTAGATATGAACGGACATTGTTATTACCGCTTCAAGAGCAAAACTCCTGCAGTTCACTGTTCCGGTAACAGTTATGCCTGTTCAAATATAACGAAACGGACTTTCACCAACAAGTTTTCATTGGTCATACAAGCGAAGAAGTAAATGCTTCTTAGAAATCACCAACGATAAGTATGTTGCTTTGGTTTGGATGACGTGTGAAACATGCACAGTGACAAGGAAAATTTCTTTAAGCCAAGACTGGTTTTTTTTACCAGTCATTTTAAAATAAGACCCACAAGAACAGCTCGATACAATCGAAAACTTAAACTTTGATTTATCAATGAAACTTTTAAGTCATGGAAACAGCTTCTGTGATCGTCGAAAAGTATTATCCTTACTAGCATTGAGTCTCTTGACAATTTTAGTACGAAACAATAAAGACAATTACTGTGGCAACTGAAAAGTAGATATAGTACATCGATCGTGAAGGTCAGAATATTCATGATCACCACATTATAGATCGAGCAATTGTCTCCATCAGTAAAATTGTCAAGAAATTGCGTTTCTCATTCGACAAAAATAGTTAAATTCTCCTTTTTGACCTTACGTCTCTCCACAATCTTGTATCTTAAAGTAATTTTTATTTATAATGTTTCATTATTCGCGTGTTTCGATATGAAGTTTCCTAATTGACAAATACTTTGACCATTACCTTTGAAAGAATGGGACAAACAGACGGAACTGCATGCGTAAATAGTTGACTCAAAATTTAAGAATACTTTTTTAGGCGTTAGTAGTTCCTTTATTTTTTTCAGAATGCAATTCCGCTAAATTCAGGAATGTCTGTCTTTTTTTTGCCTTACAAGATCGAATAGTTTTATTGTAGAGTTTTTTTATATAAAAAATCAAAAATCGCTTTTCCCGATCTGTGAATAGCAAGTTTGCTACAGTCGAACGAGGTTACATATTTTAGGTTTTTTCGACTAAAATGATTTTAGTCTTGTGTAAGAAAGATTCAAACTATAGAGTAGTTCCTTCATATATTTGGAGGATATTCAAACCAGCACACAGGGGCTTCACCAAGCGCCATTAATCATGTGTGGGCTTTGGATATTTGATTCATTTTTTTTTTCTAATTCTACCCTCATCATAACCCTACTTAATGAGGCTCGAGAAGTGTTAAAGATAAGAAATTGATTTCCTCCACCCATTATTAGGCAAAGTATTATAAGAATTTCGATAGACATTTTGTTTTAACCAATAAAGAATCATTTACAGCAATTTTGGTACCTGTGAACACCATACGAAGAGCCGTTGTTCTTAAAACCCAACTTCGGAAACCCATTGTCCGGCTCCTATGGGACCCTTTGCAAGCCAATCAAAAGGAATACTAGACTTTAAATAGGGGCATATTGTTTATTATACAGTTAACACCATTGTGAAATTGAAAAGGTGAATGGTTATGGAATGATTTAGGAATCAGATTGAATGAGTGTGTGGAGCAACTTTTGGGTGATTTAAGTCAGGATGAACAAAATTAGCAATATTGATTACCTCCCTTAAATCAAATATGCAAAAAAGTTCTATAGATAGCTCCCGATTTCTCCAAAAACCTATCGGAAGCTTATATTCTCAACTAAGTAAGTGACATTCCGATTTTTCCCCAACTATTTTTGTTTTGAACGAAGTTGTTGTTATATGTTTTTCAGTGAGTTTGGAGCGTTTTTGAATGGTTTGAGTGAATGTCTGGAATGAATTAATAGAGCGCTGAGTGAGCGATTTAGAATGGTTATGATTGAGTTAAATGTCGATTTCACGATGTAATTAATTGTACCAAAGCTTTCTAAAATACAATAACGTGCTGAAAGTAATTGGAGAACGGTTCAATCGCAATGAAAAGTACCTTTTTTGTGACCCTTATTCTTAAAAGCACCCAAATCAGTTCACATGGGCTATTATGCCGGAGAGCCCATAAAATCCTGAAATGATCAAAGAGAACATGGGCCTGCAAGTATTTCAATTGCAACCAACACCTTATACCAAACTGAGCTTAAGAAGTCATCTCTAAACAAAAAAAAAAAATGTTTTTCCTTAACCCATTTATAGGAAACAGCCAAAATTGCTATTTTGGGCTCTGTGAGAGCCCAAAAATAGTGGAAAAGCCTTTGAAATATGGGTTACTGTATTTTCTAAAATGTTCTTACACAAAATACATTATTAAACTAAGGAAAACATTTAATAAGAAAAACAAAACGCCTTTCCTGGACCTAGAATTGGGAAAATATCCATTTTGCCCATATGGGCTCCTTTGAGAGCCCATAAAATCGGAGAACAGACCCGAAAAATTTGGACCCGCATAGTTTCCGATTGCTTGACCCCTAAACAATCAATTAAACCCAAAAAATCAATTTCAGCACGAAAATCCTACGGGATTACATAAGGCACCGCACTAATTGGCCGAGTGGTGTTCCGAATGAAGGTCTATGTAAACTGCAACATCGTCGTCTCCGACTCTTTTTTTAATTTCAGACAATCAAATTATTGTCGTCTGGTAACTGATTAAAGATCGAGAGCTGTCCTGCAGTTGATTACATTATGCTCATTGCTCAGGCTGAATTATTTTTACATGATATTGGAACGAAATTGAATGATTAGGTGGAGCTAATTGTGAATGAAATTGAAGGGAGGAAATATAATATCCCTTATTTCGCCCAGCCTCCCTTTAACACTTTCCTGTTTTACAAAATTTTGGACCTGTCCAAATTCAAAGGTTTTGCAGACGAAAATTTAAAGTGGATTTAATTTGAAAAATAACCATTCAGTTGAGTAGAAAATAGTGTGGAAAAAGAAGAAATTGCTTGTAAGAAGCAGTTTCTTCTTTTTTCACAATGCTTTCTCAATAATAAAATCACGGGCAAGTAAAAAGCAGGGATTAAATAGCAAAGGGTTAAAAAGATCTATCTTTGTTGGTCTTCACAGACTACTGATCGACTTAAGGTAGTGGTCCTAGTGGACCGGTAATAGATCCGTAACATTTCGGAGCTCACGAACTTGCACAATGTTGACCGAGGTTTCCTAATGAAAATCAGTAGGAAACCTCGGTTTACACTGTTTAAGTTCATTACTTCCCAAACATTGAGGAACTATTACGGGTATACTACCTTAGACGTAATGTTAATCGTTTTGAACTATTTCGAAGTGTTTAGGACGAATTCGGAGCATTTTTAATGTCATGATTGAGTGTTTTGAATGAATGCAGGGAGTGCTGAGCGAGTGTTTGAAGAAAAAAAATGATCGAGTTGAGCGTAAATTCACAATGTTCTGACTATATTTTCCAGATGGAGATCCGTTTAATGTATACCAGACATCGAATGATGGAGATTGGGTTAACAGAATGATCGCCTCGGACAGCGATGCCTACATTGACAATGATTATGTGAGATACCGACTTATATACGGAGTGAATCCGTCTTACATCCACGGAAACACGCTATTCACTTTTGATACAGGTAAATAAGTTTTCATTCAGGAATGGTTTTGAAAGAAGGAGACCGGTAATAGTTTCGGAAATCATGAACTTGATCAAAGTTAACCGATGTTTCCTAATGTTTCATTAGGAAAAATCGGTTAACACCGTGAAATATAATGTGTTCCGAGATGTTGCGGAACTATAACTGGTCCACTACCTTAATTTTTTTTCGAATTCTGCTTCCTCCGTTTGTATATAAAAGTTAGATTAACGGAAAGAAGTCTCGATATAATTTAGATACAGGGTGCCCCAATTTTCAAAACGCCTTCTTTAATTTAAGTAATTTGTTGGGTTACAGCTAGTAACATTGTGTAATGTATTGACACTCAACTAGATCAAAATCAATCATAATCGATCGCTCAGCACTCCCTTCATTTATTCCAACCACTCACTCACTCCATTCAAATTTATATGCCCCGAAAACGTCTAAAAATGTCGAAATCGTTCAAACCAACCAGTATTTTATTCACTTCTATATAAGAAAACATGGATTTGGAATTATGTAAGCATGTAATGATATCGTGTCCAGAACCGTTTCAAATCCATATTGCAAGCTAGGCAATAAATAAAAAAATAAAACAAACCAAAACCCGCTTAAACACATTTGTGACCCGTCATAGGAAGAGGGACCATCTCGGAACTTCGTAAAATAAATATTTGAAAAGGGGATTGGTTCTAGGACAGGCCAACCAGTGGTTGTTTTCAAAAATTCTTTCACATGAAGGTAGATTAAATATTCTAGATTCAGAAAATTGGTTAAGTGCAAATAGTTTCGACCCTAGTCAGTATGCGCTATCTGCGCAGTCTGACAAGGATCGACATTTAACGCACTTCCCAGATTGTCCCTTTTCGCGTGAAGGGTCACATTTATATTCTTGACTCGGTAAAGATCAGTCTGACTCAAACAATACATGTATCCCATATAAGATCCCTTATTCATTCTAGCGTCTTTTAAGTCTTGATAAAAAGGATTAAAAAACAAAACATAACAAAGCACCCCCCCCCCCCCCCAAAAAAAAATAACATACAAACAGAAAAAAACAGTATATAAGAAGATCTGTCAATTGATCGCTTATTTCTATATTTATCATTTATTTTTGAAAGTACCTCTTTTTAGCTCGACTATTGTAGTGCATGTGGGGGGGGGGGAGGGGGGAGGGGGGGGGGGGCTATTCCGATCTGTTTTTTACGCGCAAGTGTGTCAAATCTCTATTTCTACTTAAGCTATTACTTTGAAACTTTGCACATGCTTCTGTGACCATGATACCAGCCTCTAGACAATAGCTCATTACTATGATATTAAATTTAGTGGAATTTTAACTCTTTTTGGACTTAAAAATCTTGTTAAAGTTTTTCGTGCAACTAATGTATATCTGTAAAATCTCTCTTTATACCAAAGCTATTGCTTTGAAACTTTGTATATGCTTTTGTGGCAATAATACCAGCCTCTCCACAAAGATTTATTTCTCCTATATTTAATTTAGTGGAATTTTCACTCTTTTTGGACTAAGAAATTCTTGGCTAAGTTTTTACACGCAACTGATCTGTATCAGTTGTATCTCTATTTCTACTTAAGCTATTTACCCGGAACTTTTTTACATGTTTCTATGACCACCATATTATCCTTTAGACAAAGATTCATTACTCTTGACTTTCTTTTAATAGAATGTGGATATTGATTTGCTGTAACTATCCAGCACTAGTAATAGTCGAGCTTCGCTGTCCTCCGACAGCTCTTGTAAGTAGTCTTCGTACGTGTTGAATAAGAAAGTCCTTCACTTGTTTCAGGGAACGGTTACGTGTACGTCAGTTCTGATCTGCGAAATGAGTTTTCCAACATATATGAATTAAGGGCGTGCGTTTACGATAGACGAGATGCCTCGACATGTGACACTCTCAACATTACGTTACGTAAGTAAACTACACACAATCCTGTTTCAGAGACCAAGTCTGTTAACCCTTTCCTGTTTTACAAAATTTTGGACCTGTCCAAATTCAAAGGTTTTGCAGATGAAAATTTAAAGTGGATTTATTTCGAAAAGTAACCATTCAGTATAGTAGAAAATAGTGTTGAAAAAGAAGAAATTACTTGCCAGAAGCAATTTCTTCTTTTTTTCACAATGTTTTCTCAATTATAAAACCACAGGCACGCAAAAAGCAGGGATTAAACAGCAAAGGGTTAAGCGACGAAATTTATTATTGTGACGATTCTAATGAGAGTTTAATCATAGTTATTTTTCTGGAAATTTCGCAATAATATACATATTCAAATTATAATCATATTTCAAATTTTTTGTCAACAAAACGTGTACTAAGCCCATGATTCTCCAATAACGACCGCTTTTGGTGGTTTCATTAGCGGTGGCATAAGGTAGTCGACCCCTAATTGAAATATTTTGAAATCGGTCTACATGGTTCCTTTTTATACAACCGGGGGTTGAGCTTGAATGTTGAGCCAGTTCAAGGCAGTTCAAGGGGCAGTAATTTTGTCACTTTATATCAGTCAGCTGGATTTAACCTGGAATTTTCACTCCAGCCCCACATTAACACTTTGCTGTTTAATCCCTGGGATTTTATGATTGAGAAAACATTGTGAAAAAAGAAGAAATTGCTTCCGACAAGCAATTTCTTCTTTTTCCACACTATTTTCTACCCTACTGAATGGTTATTTTTCAAATTAAATCAACTTTAAATTTTCGTCTGCAAAACCTTTGAATTTGGACTGATCCAAAATTTTGTAAAACAGGAAAGGGTTAATCCGTCTTGTCGGTTTTTCTATTGAGTTGGAATAGCGAGCCATCTGTAGAAGAATAATGTTGAGATGAATGTCGATCCCTGGTGGTTCAGACAACAAATGATTCTCCTCATTCAGTTCTATTTATAATGGTGGGTCACTTTTCTTTTACAGACGCATGTTACCAGACCCCAAATTGCACAGATCAAGTAGACCTCACGATACACGATACCCACGGACTGTACACCGGTCATGGTACAACCAACACACTCTACAACCAAATATTTCCACAACCCGGTGATCAATTCCCGAACTTCCATAACGGATGGCACCAGCTTAATTGGGCTTTCACAAGAAATGACTTTGATAATTTGAATGATCCTCCAGTGAAAATCAATCGATATACAGGTACAAGTGATTTTGTTAAAACTGTCCCGTATTACAGTTAGTTACATCGTGAAATTGACATTAATCTCAATCAAAACCATTCTATATCGCCCGCCCACTCAGCGCTCCATTCAAGCATTCCAAACACCCAGTCAAACCAATCAAAAACGCGCAAAAATGACAAAACAAATTAGAAACACCTACACTTTTACTGGCAAAGTTGGAAGTGACCTGATTGGTTCTTGAAGAAAAAGGAAGCTATTAATAGATCCGGTATGCATATGTCATTAAAGGGGTAAGTAAATATCGCTTCTTTTGTTCATCCTGAACCAAATTTGCGATATTCGATTACCTCCCTTTATTTTCAATTAAAACTCGCACATCGCATTCTTTCAATTTCATTGAAAGATCATTCCAAAATCATACATTATTCTAATTTCATAGTAGTATTTATGCTCTTTCAGAGTCCATTATGTAACACAGGTCACTTATGTAACGCATGTCATTCAGAGAGGTCAATCTGTCATACAGTTCCGCAATCAACTTTGGCGTCACTTATGTAGCAAGTCCGGAATATTTGGGGGTCATTTACGTAATAGTGATGGGGTCGTTTCCGCGATATGTCAGTCACTTTTTAGTTATTTAGACCCTCAACGGAAATTATTTTTCGATTGATTATGTTTTCTGTAATGTACGATTTATCAAAGAACATATTATGTGTACTATTTTGCTATGAATTCTGTATTTTAACAGGAGACGTTTACATAAGTGTCTGTGACTTGAATAATTGTAGAACCCTTTACCTTTTTTCGTAATATTTGTAAGAATATTTCTATGTATTTCTATACATGCTTTGAACAAATATGGCTGACTGGAAACAATATTTGTCTAAATTATATTTCGATCCCAAAACCTCTGTTAGCTTTTCTGGACCAGAAAAATTATATCAGCTAGTGAAGTCTGATGGAAAATTTAGAATTGGTAGGCAGAGAATTAGGAAATGGTTACAAAGTCAACCTTCCTATTCTCTTACCCGAGGAGCCAGACGGAAATTTTTGCGATCTCGTGTCATTGTAGAAGGAATAGACAGTCAGTGGGATATGGACCTGATGGATATGGTTGACTTATCTGAACACAATAACGGTTACAAATACGTATTAGTGACCGTAGACATTTTTTCTCGTTTTGCTTATTGTCAACCAATCAAGACTAAAAGAGGAGTTGCTGTTGTCCAAGCTTTAGAAAAAATCTTATCAAACAAGAGAAAACCTAATACGGTGAGAACAGACAAAGGTATGGAATTTAGGAGCAGAGAGGTCAATAAATACCTAAAAAACAATGGGATTCATCATTTTTACGCCCAGAACACAGAGACAAAGGCCAATTACTCCGAAATTTTAATAAAAAATTTAAAACACAGACTATTTAGATACATGTTGAAGCAGAGAACGCAAACATACGTTAATGTTCTTCAACAAATGGTTCATAATTACAATCACACCATACATAGAAGTCTAGGAGAAAGACCCGTAGATGTTACTAAGAAAAATGAGGGAGAAAGTAGACTTCAACAGTACCTTCTGAGAAGCAAAGAATCATCACGTAAAATTCTTAAAAGAAAATACAAATTTAAAATAGGTCAGACAGTACGCGTGTCACACATAAGGAGTCTCTTTGATCGGGAATACTCTCAGAAATGGACTGGTGAAATATTTAGAATAAAAAATCGTTTCAGGAGAGAAAATATACCAGTATATACTTTATTTGACTGGGACCAAGAAGAAGAAATAGGTGGTACGTTTTATGAACAAGAACTGCAATCTGTCACTGTTGATGAAAATACAGAATATCACATCGAAAGGATATTAAAAGAAAGGGTGCGTAACAAGCAACCAGAAGTATTAGTACGTTGGTTACACTGGCCCAAGAAATATGATAGTTGGATCCTCAAAAAGGAAGTGACGCAGTACTCTTAAATAGTGTCTATAGTCGATTTAACTCTTGTAGATTTCTTTTTCTGTTGCAAAATGATTATTAACAACGTCGTTTGCAGTGCCAATCTTGGTTACAATATTGACTTGAGGAATTTATGTAATCGTATAGCAAACGTTCGTTATAATCCTAATAGATTTCCAAGCTTAATATGGCAACACAAGAACATTGGTGGTAATTGTTTGGTGTTTTCTAACGGTATTATCAATTGTAATGGGAAAGCTACAACTTTTGAAGAAGGACGACGAAGATTACGACGATACGCGAGACAGATTCAACGTCACGGATTCAAAGTTAGAGTGACTAAAGTGCGAATTCTTACAGTGTCCGCTTGTCACACTTTAAGTGGGGGACTAGATTTGTTTGCTTTGGGTCGCGAGAAAAATGTTTTGTATGAACCAGAGATTTTTCCAGCCTTGAATTTCAAAAGCGATGGAGTTAACTTTTGTTGTTTTCATACTGGTAAAGTGGTGATTACGGGTATAACAAAACCCGCCCAAATTGATGATGTGGTCTATCCAACATTTCTTGAACTGGAACTCTACACGAGTGAAATGGAAAAAATGGGAAACCATGATCCCGACACAAGCATACCCTAAACACAGCTATATTCTCTATCTCAAAGATTAAGAAAGAGAAAACATCAATAAGATCAAATAGTCGAATGGAAGCTATAAAACAGACCGACATTTACATAATCGAGAGAATGCGAGGTTTGTTACGACCCTTAGCTCCTGGCAAAAATTCACTGACAAGGAAACAAGATATGTTTTGACGTCACCATACTTTATACTTTGGTAAGAATTCCTCTTCTTATCAACATCAAACTAAATTAAATAGGAACTTGAAAGAAGTAGAAGCCATCACTACTATGAAAAAATGACAGACTTCTACCTTTATCTTAACAGTAGTGATTCCACGAACATACGTAAGAACAATAACCCAGCAGACTTTTACATTCAATTTCCTAAATCGTATACGTTGAGAGAAAATTGGACCTGTGCTGTGACAGAAATTACTCTTACTTGTGATTATATGCCTAGAAGTAAAAGACTATACCTATGTTCCGACTTGATTCAACAAACTTACTTAAGAAATACATTACTACCCGTTTTCAGAAATATTGAAGTAGGGGCGAAGTACAAGAAGCTCCTGTACATCGAATTTAGACGACCAATATACGTACCAGTTGTTGTCAATTACTTCAACTCTATACATTTGTATTTGAGAGATGGTGATTTAAACCCGATCGAATTCAATTCCAACGATTTTCACTGTGTGTTACATTTCAAAAAACGATGGGCTCCATAGAAGTTTATGATTATAAACAACAGAAATGGGTTCCTTATAGAGACGATCCAGAAAAATGGTACCAACATTTCAAAGATTTAAGGGACGGTTATGTTAAACCCGACCATAGGGGTCGATACATCGTTGGTAGTGGTAATCATCTCAGAAAAATGACGGAAATGAAACAGCAACCTTCAGTGAAACTGGTAACACCTACAGCCCAAGCTGTTGAAATGGCAAAATCGGAAGTTGAACGTAAGAAGGTTGAACAGACCGAAAAACTTAAGAAGGGGTTAAAAAAACGTAAGAACACCACAGTCTACACCTACCAACCACCTAAGAAACGGAAATCTTACTTTACTAATTCCGATCTACAACTCTAATTATGGAAGATTACCACCAAGAAGAATTATTGTTATTCGTTTCCCCTCCTACCGATTCTTCGTTACAGTCTAGAGAATGGATCGTATACCGCCCAGTAAATCAAGTTACAAATACGTCATCTCTCGAGTTTAATATACCAGGACAGACCTCGGCGTATATTGATCTGAAAAGAAGCGTATTGAATTTAAAATTACAAATTGTCAAAGGCGATGGGTCAATAACAGAGGATGGTGAATTAGTAAGTCTGATAAATCTGCCATTCCATACCATATTCAGTCAAGTGGATGTTTCTTTACAGCAAACACCTTTATCCCACACAGGAATCAATTATCCCTACAAAGCTTACATCGACACGGTTTTACAATCCAATCGAGAACTACAAGAGAACTTACTGCGTACACAACTTTTCTATAAAGATGCCGGGGATGTTGGAACTAATGACGCCAAAACTGGAAGCAATAACGGCCTTTTTGCAAGGTACATTTGTACAAAAAATAGCAAGATTGTGGAGATGGAAGGACCATTACATATTGACTTGTTTCAACAGTCAAAACTACTTATAAACGGAGTCTCGGTCGGAATAAAATTACATCCAGCGCGAGAACCCTTTAGACTCATCACTGACGCTCTCAGTCCTGATTTTCGTGTAAGAATTGTCGATGCTTATTTCAAGCTCTGCATTCAAAGACTAACAAGTAGTGTATTGATAGCGCACGAGAAACTTATCCAAGACGTCCCGGCTATGTATCCTTACTTACGTACAGAGATCAAAACGGCGTCTATTGCCTCTGGGCAATTTAGTTACAGCGCGGACGACATATTTCAAGGTCAAGTACCTAGTAAATTGATCGTAGGACTGGTTCCGAGCGCCGCATTTAATGGGGATTACGGACAAAACCCGTTCAACTTTAAACATTATAATTGTGGTTTTGTAGGACTCTATGTAGATGGACAATCCTTACCTTCACAACCGATGCAACCTAATTTTGAGTTGGAACAGTTTACGGATTGTTACAGAACATTAACGCTCTACAGAAACGATTTGAATATATCCTTAAAAGATTATAAGAATGGTTACTGTTTGTACGCACTTAATATCGATCCATACTATTCATTCAACACGAAAAGGAGGGGTCATTGCCGTCTGGAGCTTAAGTTTACACGGGCATTACCAGAAAGCGTTACATTGATTATGTACGCTACCTTTCCCGAGGCACTTAATATTGACAAAACTAGAGCCGTGTACGTGAAATGAATAACTTTGAACTTGAAGAAATATTGCGTGGGTATCCAGTAATGGTGTGTACAGCTGACAAAATACGCGTAAAAAAGGGATATTTTGTGATCTCCAACACAGATACGAGCGAGGGACCCGGAAAACATTGGGTTACTTTTTATTTTCCCAGACAAGGGCCTTACGAATTTTTTGATTCTCTAGGCAAAAGACCGAGTGACTACAACTTTGAAATCGTTTTGAATAATGAATATTGGATGTTGTGCGATCCTATACAAGGTCCTAAATCAAATGTTTGTGGACTCTATTGTGTGTATTATATCATGACTAAATGTGAAGGAATGACTTTTGAGAACATTTTCAAACCTTTTAATGTATATAATAGACCATGGAATGATAGATATGTTACAAATATCATAAATAAAGACAAACTCTGAACTATATTTTACTCATTGTATTCATACATGTACAAATATATATTCATAAATAGACAGAAATAAATATGTGCGAAAATAAAAGAATATTGTATTTATTTTTTATGATAACCAATTTATGAATTTAACACTGTCTTTATCAGTCATTGATTTGAATTTCCCTTTTCTAAACTTCTCTTCAGTTGGACCTTTTAAAGATTTTACACCATTTCTGTGAGCTAATCGGGGTTTCTTTCTGTTACGTTCTCCTGGCGGTGGAAGTGGGACTGTTTCCAAACCTTCTTCGCTTCCAGACCCTTTAAATGTATTGTTCTTGAACATCCGTTGATACTTTTCGTACGGAACCAATATAAACTTCTCCATTATTCTAATAAAGGATTTAGATAAACCAATGCAATTTTCACTATATTATAAACAGTCCTTTGATTGTCTACGATAGATTTCCTTTTTTCTTCAAATCCAGTCTTTTTATTCCCGAGCAAATAAATAAACCGTCGATGTCTTTTTAGACGCAATTTTTCAGCTGGCTTTAGAATAATCGTTGACCTCAAAATGTTGTAGGCAATTTGAGATAGAATTTTCAGTTGAAGCTTTGTAGCTGTATTCAATAGTGCTTTTCTTTGATTCTTTGTTGTCTCTGCTAGTAAATATAAAAAGTGGCTCTGCTGTTTGATGAGTTCAACCATAGTTCCTCTTACACGTTTTTTATATCTACTTCTTACGTCAATTTATAAACTAAGGGGTCTTCTTCGGGAAAAATACGTGTTCTTAAGCGGTATTTGTCATTAGCCTGGGGGCTCATGTCTACCACAAAATAACCATGTTTCTCACTTAAGGCATCTTCATACGCTTTTACAAAACCTTTAGATTTTCCTGGGTAGAGTTGACGGCCTAGAATAGCAACTTGGGATACGTCTCTTACATTCTTCATCAGAACCATATACCACGTATTGAGAGCTATAGTTCTGGCATGTTTACCTCCAGGATACAAGTTTTGCGTAATCAGTATCACTGATATTTTTCTATGGTGACAACCTTGGGTGAACAATAACTCCATCTCTTTATTTCCCATGACTTCGTGCATCAAGTCATCTATTATGATAAGCTTATGCTTTCGATCACGAGTGAAGTCGTCCAACTCCTCAGTGTTTGGCAGGCCTTCTTTAGTATAGAAATATGGAATAGTCCGTTCCATGATATCAAATACATCCTGATGTATTCCGTAACAATATAGTATATGTGATGGAGGGTCTTTTGTGTACATACCACCTATATTTTTCAAAAACTTGTATACCCACTGCGTTTTACCGCTCCCTGTCTGTCCACTGATACATAAACTAGAACATGGTTCAAATGGTAGAGATGACTTCATTATTTCTTCAGTTTCGGGTTGGGCAAAGCGTATCCGATACAACTACTCAGAAGACTTATCCACAATTCTGTTGAACCGTTTTGAAGGGACAAGTTGATAATAGAAGTAATTATTATGATATATACAATTATCATCTGGGAAAAATATACAATTTCCGCTTGTGGAACTTTAGTTCCTAATAAATGCCACCTTTCACTATGAGATCCATTATCTTCATCAGGTTTTGGCAATTCAATAAAAGTTTCCCTCTCTGGAGTATGTACTTCAGTCATATTCTTACAAGTTTGTGAGTAGAGTAAATGAACAAAACTGTTTTATTCTTACATTCTTTTATGACGGAGATTAGTTGGAGATTATAACGGGACAGGTAGCATCGGTGTCTGAAATTCAAGGTATCTAGTGTTTGATGCTCAAGTCGTCGCGCTATGAAAGAGATAGTTAAGAGAGACGTAAAACCATCCTGTTTTACCGTACAGATGAACGAATAAACTCTTTCCTCAAGTCTAATAGCCGTAAGGTACTGTGTCAAAATTAGCTATTCTTCTTCTTTTTGTATAGACCATTTGGTATGCTTTTGACTCATCCCTATTATAGATCTTTCGTTTATTCTTACTCCTACATATCTTATTTTCATTCTTAATTATAATTTGATCCATTTTCGTCTTCGTTTTTTTATCTAACTTTCCTTTCGAACTGTTCACGTTCTTTTTTGTGATTTTATCTTGACACATTTTCGTCTTCTTCCTGAAGTATAACATCCTTCTAACCCTATTCCTATATGCTTTGTATTTATTGTTGAAGGTATTTGTTGTTTGTTTGGTTACTAAAGCTTTTACGCTTTTAAAATTAATAAGTTGATGATTTGTAAAGTTTAAAGTAAAGCCTCTAACTTTACAAGTTTCCTTATTTTTGCTCGTCTTGTATGAGTAGTTTTTCGGACCTCCCGAGACAAACTCTACAATATGAGAACCATCGGTAAGCTCATTCGTCAACTGACCGAGGTAATCGCCTAGGGGAGGGTCATACTGTCCGTCTTTACTGATGTATATGACGCTGTCGGTGTCGTAATACATGACGCGTCTACCTAATTTTTCTAAAACGCTGTAAAGTTTTAGACGCGCCCAGCACGTGGTAAATGTTGCCAAATATACATTTGTTTTGTTGTCTTCCGGAATACAGTCATTTTTGTAAGCCCACTCCAACTGAATAGTATCTGGAGCTACAACGTGAAAGTTGTACGGCTCTTTCATAGCATCTGTGAAGATTTTGAAAAATTCGTCCGCTTCTTTCTCGTTAAAAAATGACGTTTGTCTAAGATTCAAGCGTTGTCCAAATTTTCCCCAAAAGCTGTTTAAACAAAGCTTGGCAAGAGCTCTTAAGCCTGGGTTTTTTTCGATGCTACTACTGTCCAGCAGAACACCTTCATTTTCAAAATATTGCATAATGTAGGTTTCCATGTCTGTTTGAGTTTTTACCCAGTCGGGGGGTCCGCTTGCTTCCTGCTTGAATTTTAAAAAGGTGTTTATGTATTTGGCAAAGAGACCACCAGATCGATTTATTGGGTCGTATTCGGTCGTGTCATCCCAGTGATATACCTCATATATTTTTAAGATTTTGTAGCCTAAACGGACAGCTGTTTGAATCTCGGGAGTACACCAAGTACCTGAAATAGCCCTTTCCTCACTCGAGCATACACACGGGTTTTGGTTTTCATTTTCAACGCAAGTTTTACAAAGCGGAAAAGAGAGTTTTCCATTTGATCTGTACGGTAAAACGGGATGGTACAAACCTCTTGGTGGTAAAATTTTGACCTTCGCAATTCCAAAGTAGTTTTCAATTTCCCTAAACTCTGAATTTATTATGGTAGGGTGTCCTACAGGGTATTTGCAGTACTTATTAACCCAGGGATAAAGACTGGTAAAGTCAACGTATCTAATTTGTTCGTTTTTTTTCGCCTTGTAGTATAACTGGCTAGCGTTTGTGCGACCTCCGAAAAAGCTGTCACGTGGATCGAGTCTATCAACGATGTCCAAGGTTTCTAAAAAGCGCTTTAACTCTATATTGGTTTGACAATCTTTTTGAAATTCATGCTCCCATTTACAGACGTACTTCATACCCAAACTTTGTATATAGTGTCTCTTCTTCTGTGTTAAAGCAAACAATTCCTTTACAGACTGGCCTGTTAGTGGATGTGACGTCTCTTCTCTGTTTATTGGAAAACACTGCATACATCCGTGAAAAACACATCCGTGGTATTCGTAAGCCGTGTTAGTTTCTCGACAATATCCGTCCAGTCTGTATCGAGTACCTATCAGAGTTATTTCCCCGCCATTAAGAGCATGCTGTATACGTATGTTTTCTTTTCTCATTAACCATTCAAGCCACTGTATAGATGCTTTGCTGTATTGATCGTGACGTCTTCTAGATGATACTTTGGCAATAGGAGTGCGAACAAATTGTCTATCAGTCACTTTTTTCTGTTCCAGCTTATCCATAGCAACCCAGGATTCATCGATAAATACATAGTCTTCTCCATCATACCGTTTTGCAGGTACCCATTCGTCTTCACTATTCAATTTCACTTTCCACTCCTCCTCCAAAAACTTTGTTCTGTACACGTTCATGCATACTGACGCTATTGTAATCGATTTGAATGGGTCTACAGCACCAGTCCATTTCATTTCAGTTTTTCCTTCGTCATTTATCCATTCAATTTGTTTTCCTGTCGAAGACATTAAAAGTTTGCGAAATGTTAGACAAGACTGGCGTAATATATCGACATCACTACGACAGTATGACAGTATTTCTTCTCTGAAATTAAACGTCTCACCCTGTTTGGATCCGTGCCATTTGAGGAACTCGTCTCTTTCTTTCTCTTTCATAAAACTACTTCCATAGTGTTCAATTCTTGGATATGAGCCTATATAGTTTTGGTTCTCTCGGGTGTTGAATAAATGGGGAAACCAGCCCTTTTTCAACTCCTTCAATCCAAAGGTTTTGGGTAATTCTGACAATTTCATAGGTAGAAAATTGAGGCTATCGATAACTTTTATTTTTAGACCCCTTTCAACAGACATATACATAATTTTCGAACCAGTATAAATAATTTTGTCTGGCCTCATAGACTGGTCAATTAGGTATTCTAACAAAAAATAGCCATCGTAACTTTTCATATTATGCGCGACTGCTTTAAAGTACCTATGTTGATCAGAAAAGAGCCATTGCCCAAACTGAAAGACTGTGTCTTCACCCTCAAATACAATTTCACGGAAACCGCAGGTACCAGGGCAAGGGCCCTCATCTTTTTCAAGCTCGACAGTATTGCACTCCTCACATCTTGTCCCGCAATTATTACATAAGGAGTCAGGATTCAACGGCTCATCGATACAGTCCTTGCATACTGTGTGGGCCACTACGAAATTCGGTTTATGTACATTCTTTCCACAAGTCGTCTTGGAACAGTTTTGACATATAGCGCATGTCTTACATGGAACTCTTGGTTTACATAAGGAGCAGCGTGGTATTTTTGATGGTTGGTAACCTTTTTCACATTCCATCGTCTGATCTTGGGTACACTCAAAGTCAAAAAAGATGAACTTTGAATCGTTATCTTCATCAAATGGGATGGCCCGTATGTAACATAAATGGTCGTCTTGTACATAACGTTCGCATGACTTGCATAGGTACTCACCGCATTGGTGCTCTACGATATTTCTTTTTTGGGTGTTGATTACACTAAAACATGATAAGCATTTCCACCATTTCTCACAAGGTGACATTTGTCTTTCTTTGCTTTCCTTCCTTCTTTTTGGGTTGGTGCGTGTTTCCTTGTGCCGTTTGAAACATTCGTAGGACCTGCAAGTCATGTTACAGTTGTCACAGACAATAGTTGATTCAGTTCTTGGACAGTCATCACATTTACAAATAATACAGCTGCTTTCGCACTGATGATATTCGCGATTACTGTAATGTCTAAGACATCTGTCGCAGAAATAGTTGGTGGAAAAAAAGCCAGTTATACTATTTATGGCATGGAAATGATCGTCCCCTTGTAAATAAATGTAAATACATGGACGAGAATCTGTGCGTGGACTTGTGATGAATTTATTCCCAAGTCTAGCAGAAACTACCATTACTCTAACATTCAAGACGTTCTCAAAGGCAACTATGTCCTGAAGACTAGCGGGACGGTCTAAGGGTACACCTGCAAGAACTGTTACGGCAATGGCGAGTTTCTTCTGCTCGTTCCTGTTCTTCTTTAGGAGGTTTTTGTAGAACGTCCTTGGTACTATTCCATGCTGTAAGATCAAATCAACATTACTTCTACCCCGGCGGTTTCTTGTAACTATCTCCCATTCTTCAGACCTACATAAACGTAATTTAGCCCAAGCAATAGTAATTGCCCTCGCCATACAGAGTTGATCGTCATTGTATATAGGGACGATGGAGGTCTTCAAATGTAAGGAATTGTTCTTGTTCCCTGTAATATTAGTAATTTTCCTTCTGGCGCCTCCTTTTGGTAAGTCTATAGATCCTACAGAGATTTCGAAACTTTCATCCGTTGTTAGACTTTGTTTACTGTTTAGTACCTTTTCGATAGTTCCCATAACAGTGTCAGCATTTAAAGAAGCCCATGGTTGTAGAGGGACAATTATTGGATCTTGTAGACCGTCATGGTGTACAACAACTCTCCCCAAGTCATTATCAGCCAGGTGGTTGCGCGCCTGATCAAGTACATTATCGAACAAGTGATGTAAACCTTGTCGTATATCCAACAACCTCTTACCGTGCTGTTCCTCATCGATTTTCACCTGGTAACATTTATCGATCGCAAAATTTTTGGCGTAGATTCTCTCAGATTTTTTACGAATAGTATAACGGAGATCTGTGGGAGTTCGAAACTGACCAGCAACGTTCGAAGGCCCAGGCTTTGGCAAAATGACATCGTTTGAAGGTCCCGGTTGGGGTGAACTAACAGCGTTTGAAGGTCCCGGTTGCGGTGAATCAACAGCATTTAAAGTCCCTGGTTGAGAAACCGTTCCACCACCTATTTGTCGTACTCTGTTCGTTTCATCATGATAGAGTTGCTCTTGAATGTACTGTAGTGCCAACTCTAAGTCATCGTCTACTGAAGATTGAAAGGCATCGGAGTCGCCAAGTGCTTGTAAAATCAAATCAAGCTGCTCTTCTATGAACCAATGATCTTCATGAATAGGCTGCAATGATAAAACACTCATACTCTAGCTAACTATTACGTATAAGGGTTTTCACTACCTTTAAAGTTTATGTAAGTTTTAATGACATTATTAACGATTTGAACAATAATAGTAGTAAAAACCAGAATAAATAAGATGACTTACGGTATTTTATAACCAAAAGTTGAAAAAACCTGCCTGATATAATATTCTGAAGCATTTGTATGTATTTTTCAATGATAATATTAGTACAAAATCCGCATGTTAACCTATCTAACAAAATAATACAATATTCTTTGTATCAGGTATAGAAGTTCGATGATTATTTAACACTTTACGATGTTTGACTAGCGAACATTAAAATTCAGGTTAAATTTTAAAGTTTCTAGGTCTTTCAGAAATTTCGGGTTAAATAAGTTCATAGTATTTTATAACCTAAAATTAAATAGCTTGTCTGATATAACATCCTATTATTCGAAAATTATATTTTGAAACAATCGCATGTGTTTTTCAATTATATTAGGACGCAATCCTAATGTATCACATCCAACAAATTAGTACCATATTCAAAGTCTCAGGTATAGAGGTTCTAAAATATATATATTTATATACTGTAATACCCAATGATGGTTGTCTAGCGGTTATAGGTTGTTAAATTCAGGTCATATTTGAGAGGTTCAAGGTCACTCAAACAAATCGGATTAAAAGAATGCACTTAAGAACTTTCTCTCAGAAATACAATTTTGTTATTAGTGATATCTATTCAATTTGAAAACTAAATATTATATCTGATTCAGATTGCAAAATTTTAGATAAAATATGTTTTATATATTTGCTGTTTACTTCAGATATTTTATGAACTAATTTATTTAATTAAGGGCAAGTTTTAGAGTTTTCAGATCACTCAGATCAATTAAAGTCATGGTATTTTCATTCTAAGAGGTTGAATAGTTTGTCTGATATAAGTCGAAAATTACAACCTGAAACAATCGCATGTGGTTTTTAAATAATGATATTCTGACATACACTTAAAAACAGTTTAAGGCAATATCCTATGTCTCAGATAAAAAATAAAGTTCAATGATATTTACATAAACTTAAACATTCAACGATGATCGACTAGCGGAAATAGACTGGTTAAATTCAGGACATATCTAAGAGTTTTCTGGTCTCTCAGAAAATTCGAGTAAAATAAGGTCATGGTATTTTCATTATAAAGAGGTGAATAAATTATCTGATATAATAAGTCGAAAATTATATTCTGAAACAATCGCATGTGATTTTCCAATGATGATCTCAAGACATGACAACACATCGTATAGTTCAATACAATATTCTATGTCTCGGATAAAAAGGTTCATTAATATTTATTTATACTAAAACACTTAAGGATGTTTGACTAGCGTAGTTATGATGATGAAATTCAGGTCAAATTTAAAAGTTTCTATGTCAATCGGACAAATCAGTTAAATAAGGTCGCGTAAACTATTCAGGTCATACGTTTTCTACTTTCCATGTTTGTTGATAGCGGTAACATTCAAGTCAAATCCGCAACATGCGTTATGCTTCAAATTATTTAGATCAAAAGTTACTATTTTTTAGGTCACGAGACATATTTAGGTCAAAGTTTTACTAATAATAGTTTATTGACTAGCGAAGATAACAAAGTAATTGAAACTCAGTTTGAACTAAACTCCTGAAGAAAAAACATTGTTTCAAAAGCGATCGGGGTTATTATCTTAAAAATCATAAGACTTATTAAATAAAGTATTTATCTCATATCTAATCATTATACGGTTCTTGAATCCTTTTGGATCCAGTGTTTTAGAAAGTCATCACGTTGATGTATTTAGAGTGCACGTCATTAGAAATTCGCACGACTGTAATTGTAAAAATGTAAAAAACGGGATGTCTAGCAATCATAAGCCTTTTTCCTCAATCAATTGTAGACTCTTCGAAATTGTAGATGATAAAAATAGTTAAACACATAAAAAATCGAGACAAACGGAAACTTAATATAGAGACGATTAAAACCCATGTTTTGTTTGAAATAAAAAAGTATCACGATTCCAAATAATATTATTTACAACCGGTACCATTTGAAAAAAATTCTACAAAACCATTCGATATAAAGATTTATTTATATAAGTGAAGCGTAAAAATATGGAGGCCAAGGAAGAAAATACTAATTATTAGTATTTTTCTTTTGCCGTTATATTTCAAAACCGTTTCTTTAAGAGACGTCAAATCCCAAGTCTTGTTAAGAAAAGTGTTAAAATTTTATTAATTAATGCCTTTGACACTGTTTCCGATTCATATAGAAGATAAAAGTACATAGTCAATTATCAAAACAAACTACCCGAAATGTTAAATTCGATACGAATAAAGCAATATATTTAAACGAAATCATTAACAAAATAAATTAAACTTACTTGATCGTTGTCCATGATTTTCACTCATTGGTAAATCTTCGATTGGTGATATCCTATCAAAAGTTTGGTCGGTATTTATACTACATAGGCGGACATCATTAAAAATTGACTTACGTATAACCAGGAAATAGTAAGAAAAACATGTCAAATACACGTTGTACCGTTAAGTTTAAAACCAGATCGAAACATATGAGATATCACAACTTTGCAAACTTAACCATGGATCACTATGTGTTTGAATCGGACATGAGCACGGCCGTCGAGCATTTGGAATCTACCGGTAAGGGAGATAATAATTTTAGAAATGTAGATATTTTGCATATTTTTGAAATTGAAAATCATGAAAAAAAGGTTTCTTTTTGTCCATTTTCGTATGTACATTACGATTATAATGCAAAATTGGAAGTTGACATTATAGAAAATACTGATGACGCAAAAGGTGACACATTATTATGTTCCAAATTTAATCTAGCTTTAATAATTCATTGTATAAATACTTTGACTAAATATTTAATTTTCTATCTAAAAAAGAGAGAAACATCAATTAAAACTCTAAAAATTTTATACGTAAACGATGAAAATGTTTCGGCTTCGGACGTTTATGGTCTAGCAGAAAAAAGTGGTGACGTTGCAAAAATTATTTTAAATTTAAATAATATGACTTATTTAGAAGAATGCATTGGTACTTTTGTCCATGAATTTGGACATATTTTACAGTATTGTAGCATGTTTGAAACTGAAGATCATGACGTTACATTTAGAAATCTAACTACTTGCTTGGTCATCATTTCCAAATACCATTTGGAATCTATTTACAAAGAAATAGATTTTAAATCAACATATTGCATTTGCGTGAATGAAACAGGGTCACCTATTATTCCTAAAAAATAAAAAAAAAAAAGCCATTGTATTGTTCAAAATAAATCTTGCTTTTGTAATTAAATATATATATATATATATAAAATTGTATTTGAAGTTTTGATAGAAAAATCTACTTGGTTGACTAGCGGTAAATAATTTGTCATCTTACTCGCATACGAATTGAAAATGAAAAATATTTACATTGTTTAAAAAATTTATCTCCCGACCACCGTGTCTTGCGTATCAAGGACAAAAGAAACAGCACGATATGTAAGTATTTATTTTGTTTTATATTTTCATTTTGAGTGGTTTTTGTCAGTAACGTTTACATTTAAGAAGTTGTTAAAATTTAATACATCAATTTTGTCTCATTTTGTAGGATCATTACTCATATCGTACTACATGAATAAAAAAAAACCCTAAAGACCGTACTCATTCAAACACTAACGAGTTGATTATCGTAGACATAGAGTCCATTTTTAGGTACACCAGTCGCCGTGATATAATTACAAGATTGGTAAAAAATTCATTTAATTCATATTCCGTTAAAGTTATGTGACTTCTGTTGTTTAAAATTCAATTAATTAAAATAGACATTCGCTTTTTGTATATTTCAGATTAATAAAAGCTGTCAATAAAGATTTACTGGTCTCTTCGTTATTATCTCTCGAAAGGAAGACAAAACTTCTGGCAAACTTATAAACAGATGATTTACAAGTCTTGACAGAAACAAATGCTAGCAGAGACGCTCGTCGATGTTATATATTGATATGTGAGGTTTATTTAACGGTAATTATGTCTTTTATTCATTTATTTGTTATTATTAAAAATTCGGTAGACATTTTGTAAGTGGGGAAATCATTAAATCAATTTGAAAAAAATAGTCGCTACTGTTCGATCATCTTTGAAAATAAACCTACACATTTATAACCTTACGTAACCTGTACGTGCACATATACGTTATTTACAATCTAAGAAAAAAAAAATTTGTTTAAAACGCTTGCGGTGTAAGCTGTTGTTTAAAACCAAAAACATTAAATATTTGATACTTTAATTTTTTCAGGTTGCTGCTGTTTACCGGTTTTATCACTCGAAGTACGCACTTAAAATTTCGACCAACTTTTTACAGAAGATATACAAGAGAGACAACAACCATTTCGGTGATTGAAAGACTGTCAGTGCGTTAATTGGTGTAATATCTCTATCTGAAGAACACACTCCCGATAATCTTTAAAAAGAAAACTTACAAATAGTGTAAAAAAGTGTAAAATCTACAAAACGTTATGTTATTTAGTAGATATTGTAAAAAAATTGTTTACTGTTTGTTTATTCTCGATTTTATTTTCCCAAACTTTACCTTTTAGGGACATCTAATTCATGGTTTGTTTGAGAAAGGTTTATTGTAACCCTTTCTCTAACAAGACATGATTTTAACATCCCTCACTTAAAAGTGTTGTTGTTAAATTATACCGTGGTCAGACTACACGTTTCTAAGTGTTTTCTCTCTCATTTCGTAGTAAAGATATGGTCACACACACACACACACACACACACACACACACACCGACACGCGCACACACACACACACACGCGCGCGCGCGCGCGCAAGCACACACGCACAAGCAAACACACGCACTCGAGCACACACACACACACACACACATTTTGTTCCAGTGACCATATCTTAAGTTATGAAGTCATTATTAAAGAAAACAAAACAATATAAAATGAAGTCATTTTTATTTTTTACTTTTACAGTGAACACTTATATACGACAATTCTATTTATTAAACCAAGTGATATTCGTTTGGATTGCATTCAACACAACGTAACATGCCCTCTTGGTTGTGGTGCTCCTCAATACAAACGGCTGTATGATCCAGTTCTGGTATAAATGTATTTATAGTGTCTACTAAATCTGAGAGAATTTTAAAGTCATCGTTCTTGAAGAAGACGCCCCTCCGTGTAGGTTTCACTTCTAGTTCACCCTCGGGTAACCAAAAGTCTCTAATATCGACGCCGTTAAGCCCATCGGTTATGCTAACGAACTGGTTTCCTCCAAGATGCTGCGTCATACATTCTTTACTTTCACGATTAGACAAAACATCGGGTATAATTTGAAGGAACCTGTAATGGATATACAGATAATATTAACACAATAGTTAGTGTAAAAAAAACATAGTTTAACGCATACGTAACTTAAAATCATATTCGTAATCACTCAATCTTAGACCAATAGAATCGCGTGTTTATTTTACTCAAACTGGTAATAATACAATCACATAACAACAGCAAAAAACACTGTGTAGATATTAAGATAAACAAACCTTTTCCAACGTTGAAGGGGCATACATACACCCTTTTTTGTGGGAATTCTTCCATCTTCAAAGTATCTTATATGTACGTATGTCTGATTTTTATAGTCGCATACAGTAACATAAACATCTCCAAAAAGATTAAGTTTGCAACGGTTTAGAGAATTCATAGTGAAACAGTTTATACTCTTAATACTTAATGCTGTATGTTGTACAGTTTCGACTCGTTTATAACACAAACATGATATTTATATATATATATATATACATATATAATAAGATAACCACCCTAAAGGGTCTAAATAAGTGACAGGTATATCGCGGAAATGACCCCATCAGTATTCCGTAAATGACTCCAAATATTCCGGACTTGCTACATAAGTGACGCCAAAGTTGATTGCGGAACTGTATGACAGATTGACCTCTCTGAATGACATGCGTTACATAAGTGACCTGTGTTACATAATGGACCATAAAAGAGCATAAATACTACTTTTCATTATGTTGTTAAATAAGTAATGCTCATTTTTTCAAGACAATAAAATTTTGACCCGACATGCTAAAAAGGGGCCATCTGGGAACACTTAAAATAAAAAATTTGAACAAGGTTTTGATGCAGTATATGTCAACAAGGAGTCAGATTTCGGAAATATATATAGAAATGTAGAATAATAATTATAATATGACCTACGTCGGGAGAGTGAAATAACCCCGTTGAATATTTTTGATATTAGACGGGTGTTATTACACTAGTGGAATAACTATGCAAATGAGCTCTGAGGGAATAGCTAAGCTATTTTTAAACCGCAAAAATGACGTCATAATGTGTATAATGTGACGTCAGTTTTAAACGGCGTGATAAGTTTGCGGAAAATTGAAATGTCGAATTGCAAGAATTTTGGAGATTTTTCGCCAAAAAATCGGGTCATATCATAAATAGAATATGAAATTTGTGCTCATAAAATACAGAATTTATTAAACTCGTCATCTATAAACAGATAAATACTCCGCACAGCCTCGTTTTTATTTTTTTAAGGATGACTCGTTTAATAAATTCAGTATTCATGACCACTCATTCAATAACCTCTATTTCTAGATTCAGAAAATTATTATTTGCGTTTTTTTTTTGTCCTGGGCGTTCTGCATAGATCTCACACTCTGAAGATGTTGTCACTTTACGCACTTTCCAGATGGTCCTTTTTCGCGTGACGTGTTACATATATATGAAGAAAAGAGTATAGTCATGTTTGGTTTTTAGCTTTCTTGAGTACGAAGTGATCATGGTGCTCGGGACGAGCTTTTGTGGAGAGGTGCATATCCGGCGTGCCTCCTACGTCGTCAACATTTACCTTATATGCACTCTAGAGGTCACATTTTTGTCTGATCAACTTAAAATTTGGTCAGAATTTGAAATTACGTCAACTGGGACTAGGTCCCGGGATCAAATCTTAGGAGAAAAAACTTGTACGCCATCTAGAGGCTACGACCTGAAAATTGGCCAAAGGGCTTATCTATTTGTTTAGAATCAACAGTATTGTAAGCTCACCTGAGCACGAAGTGCTCAAGGTGAGCTTTTGTGGTCGCATCATGTCCGGCGTCCATCGTCCGGCGTCCGTCGTCCGTCGTGCGGCGTCAACATTTTCCATGTAGACACTCTAGAGGCCAAGTTTTTTGCTCAATCAACCTAAAAATTTGTCAGAATCAGTGTCTTGATGAAATCTCGGTCAAGTTCAATATTGGGTCAAGTAGGATAAAAAATGAGGTAAAGGGCCAAATCTTGGAAAAACCTTAAAGACACTCTAGAAGCCATATTTTTTGCTCAATCCTCCTGAAAATTTGTCAGAATCAATGACTTGATGCAATCTACGTCAACTTGAAAAAATCTAGGTCAAGTTCATAATTCGGTCATGTGGGGTCAAAAATGAGGTCACAGCGTTAAAGCTTAGAAAAAACTTTGTAGACTCTTAAGAGGCCATATTTTTTGCCTTAACATCTAAAAAATTGCTTAGATTGATTGTCTTTATGAAATCTCAGTCTAGTTTGGTTTAACACTAGGTTGAGAGGTCAGATCTTAAGACAGTTATCTCAGGTGAGCGATTAAGGGCCACCATGGCCCTCTTGTTTATCCAAGTGACCACTCATTATCTTTTTTCAAAACCTAATTTAAACACTTTTAGACAGTTCATTCAGGTTAGCGATTTAGGACCACTGTTGCCATTTGTATCGGGTTGTTATGATAAGAACGTTAGACAGATAATCGGCTATTTTGGCCTCATGAGATTTTTCTATTCGTAGTACACGAGTTGCATCTTGTCTTTTGTTATTTCTAGGTGAAATCTACATTGATAGAAACATCAGTATATTTCCATCCTACCCTTATGAGGATTTTAACATGACAGTTGAGGTGTCCAACCCATCAGCGTCCTGTTATAATACCACGTGTGATTTCTTTACACGTGTCTGGTTTACTAACTGGGTAAGTTGGGATCAGAAGTACAGATAAGTGGGGGTGAAGCCAGTCTAAATTTTTTTATTTCTCGTTGAAAACCTGTGTTGTGGGTACTCATTTGAATCGTCTTGACAAGACGATTCCAATGAGTACCCGCGACATAGGATTTGTGCAAATATGAATGAAATAATCTAATTTGAAATCAAAATACCTCCTCTATCTGTAGCCCTGGTTTTCTGGAAAGTCTGTGAGAGTGAAGGGTAGGATTAAGCTCTCACTGAGTGTAAGCATATTTAGAATGGATCGTGAGAGGAAACCGTGTTAATTCTCCGAATCTCGCGAATTATTAACATACGATAAACACTTACAAAATGCTTTTATGTAAATCAAAGAAATAAGTGTCGCGTTAATTGAATGTTATTCAAGAAACGAAAAAATATTTTTGAGGGGTTATATAGTAATGTGTTATGTGTTATGTTAAACAGATGTCAGATGTGCACCAAAGATTGTTTTGCTCACAAGGAATACTTTTAAAACAAAGATTTTAGATAGGCAACACACAGACTCATTGACTGTATTTCTTATATTCCATTCTAATCATTTTGTTCATTCTCAATTCAGAGCGGTCTCCTTTTAGGTAACAAACTTATGGAATTACTTTCGACATGTTAAGCTTTTTTTCTTTTCGGAAATACGGTGAGAAAGTTAGTGACCATTTCTTGACCCTAACCAAAATTAGACGAATTTTATTAGGGTTTGGTCGATTCTAACATTCCATTATCACCAACGAGTTTTAATAACTCAAGTGCTTCTCGTATTCTTGCAATGTAGCGAGAATATTTCAAAGTTTTGCCAGATTATTATAATGAACGCTCTGACCACTAAGCCACGGAGATACTAAACTCTTAAAATTTCAAATAGTGAAATGAGGCGGAACTCTTAGGAGCCTACTGCGTATATTCTTTTTAAAATATGACCTACGACGAGGGAGTGAAATAACCCCGTTTAATATTTTTGATGTTACACGGATGTTATGACACTAGTGGAATTACTATGCAAATGAGCTCACAGCGAATAGCAACGCTATTTTACAACCGCGAAAATACGTCATAATGTATATATTGTGGCGTCAGTTTTAGACGGCGTTATAATTTTCGCGGAAAATTGAAAAGTTGAGTTTCAAGAATTTTGACGATTTTTTGCAAAAAGTCGGGTCATATTACGTATAGAATATAAAATTTGTGCTCATGAAATACCGAATTTATTAAACTCGTCAACTAAAATAGATAAAAACTCGGCGCAGCCTCGTTTTTATCTGTTCATAGATGACTCGTTTAATGAATTCGGTATTCCATATTCCATGACCACTCATTCAATATCTTCTATATATTTCAGCCTATTGAAATTCGAAGTCTTCCTGCAACTACTTATTTACACGAAGATACAGATGCAGAGACGCTTATTCACGTGGTCAATATGTACGACTACAATTATCACTGGGAAGACAACTTTACGTGTGAGCTAACAGATGTATCTTCGAACTCTGGAATTAATGAAAATAATTTGTTTGAAGTTCGTCAAATCAGTGGTGGAGCATATACATATAACTGTAAGTAAATAGCTTTGAGAAATAAAGGAGTTTCAGAATTTTTTATGATGTACTACTTTGAAAAAACTGATCCTTACTTATTTGCATTTATAAATTTTTAGCAAAGAAAATGGTTGCCTTCTTTATATCCTTAATAACTACATCGTTATTAACAATTCAACAAGCATGTCTATATATATATTTTTTTTTTAAAGTCCGACGAGGTCAGAGTTAAAGATTTCAGGAGTTGGGGTAAGGTGTAAGTAGTTTTATAATATGACTTACGTCGCGGGAGTAAAATAAGCCCATTGAATATTTTAGATATTACACGGGTGTTATTACACTAGTGGAATAACTATGCAAATAAGCTATGAACGGATATCAACGTTATAATTTCGCTGTTAAAATGACGTCACAATGGATTCGTTTACGTCATTTCGAAAACAGCGTTATATGTTTCGCGGAATAACTTGAATCAATAAATATCGTATTTCCTCCTTTTATTACAAAAAATAATGTCACGTTATAAATAGAATATCAAATTTTTGCTCATTAAATATCGAATTTATTAAACTCGTCATCTTAAACAGATAAAAACCCGACACAGCCTCGTTTTAATCTGTTAATAGATGACTCGTTTAATAAATTCGGTATTCAATGACCACTCATTCAATATTCTCTATTTCTTAGAACCTATTAGAATTACTAAAGGAGTACACCAGGGGTTGTTTCCTTACTCATTTTTCTTAATTTAATTTTTTAATCATTGATGTGTTTTTGCTTAAAACAGATGCCTCTTTATTGAATAATTATAGAATAAGCCACCTTTTCTCTAAAAGATTAATCTGTTTGTATCTTTGTCCAGAATAAAACGTTCATATGTACTATTTTATATGCAAATGCACTAAATACTCCCGTAAAATTGTAAAGCTATTGAACTCAAATGAGGTTATATATTGGTACTTTATCCTTGAATGAAAAGAAAATAAGGATGCGTTGTTTCTATTTTAGCTTGGCGTATATACAAGTTGCAATGCCAGGACCCTGATTGTGGATATTTGTACGATCCTCGTCCTTTCTTCTGTAACCAAAATATTGGATGTATGAACCATAACGATACACAAGAATATTATCTAACAGTAACCTGTTGGGACGGATACAATTCCACAGATGTAGATGTCCTCACATTCCGACCTATACAAAATAGGGCACCGTACTATACAAATCTACCAAGTATGTTTTTACCATGTAATAATTTCTATGTACAGCAAGATATGTTTTAATAGTCGGTCGATATCCTGATCTCCGAGGGACTATCAAAAAAAATTTGAAACTTTAATAATATTATCTATAGTAGATGTCCGACGACTTAGAAAAGTGCATGATTCTGACAACGAATTTACCAAGTATCAGTAAAATAGCATGAATACACACCATGTAAAATTAAATTGAGATGGATGCGGCGTCTCGGAGCAAAAAAGTAATGCCATGAACGCCAGACCAACTATTTATTTGTATGTCATCAATCGAGCTTTTTACTCTTTTCAGCTTATTCAACAGTTTGATATTTCTTCTTACCCAACAAGACCAATTAGTTTTGGACGGACCATTTAATTCATCCGTTCACTCATTCTTACATAGGAATTATGGAGTTGTTAAACAGCTTCAATTTCATTTCATCTTTTATTATACCTTGAGTTATTTTGTGAAATTGACACTCATCTCGAACAAAACTGTTCGCAATCACCCGTCCTGTGCAGCGCTCTGTTTATTAATTCCAAAAATGCCATTGAATCGTTCAAAATGCCTCTTAAATTCATTTAAATTGAACAAGTGCCGCCTTGTTTTATATGCTGGTATCGATTTTGAAGCATCTTTTTATAGAAAGAAAATATATTTTTTTAAATGGAAGAAATAAAAAATGGATAATTTTGTCTCAATTGGACAATATTGGCGATATTAGTTTAAACATATATAATTCGCGTGGATTTCAATATAATAATATACATATAAATTTTACACAAATAATTGTAAATCAAGCAAAAAGGATGAGAACGAAAGCATTATAAGCTTCTTCTCCCAATTTGTGATTCGAGAGCTGAACTAACTGACATTTCTAATAATTTGTGGAACTGAAATTATTTATTTAAAACCTATTTTGATTCATTTTTTTCTGGAATAAAATGTTTTTGTACGACAAAAAGTACTGTACAGAAAGGGGGTGGATGTAGTTCTTTGGACATCTTTACGGGCTACTCATATGTGCATGTACGTCATACGTTTAACACTAATATATACTAATGTCATGATTTGCATTAATTTTACCGAGGAAAGACATAACAAAACCGCTTGCTGAACTTCTAAAATTATTTCGTTGTCTTTGTATGGCAGACTTTCTTTCCCAGACAATTAAGTATTAATATCAACGTCTCCTATATTTGTTAATGAGTTAAGGAGTCTGTTTCTAATATCATCATAATTTGAACATTCAAGAAGAAAATGCTTGCTCGCTTCAATCCTACCACAAGTACATTGAGGAGATGCTACTATGTTTTTACTGAGCAGATGATGAATCAGAGTGCTACAATTGTTTCTAATTCTAGTATGTAAAACCTGTAGCTTCCTTTCTCCTGCAAAGTGCAGCCTGTTAGGAATGGTTTGTCCCTATATAAATATATCTTGAAACAGAATACCGAGTTTTGGTATTTCAATTGGTAATTTATTTCAGTCAACAATGACTGAAGCCGATTTTGCATTACCTACATTAATATTTATTCAATAACCTGCCCCATACACCCATTAATTATTATTCCAAAGTCATTACAAATCATTCAACTTGTCAATTTCACTGTGTTCCGAACTGAATGATAGTTTTTATTTTGCAACCTCAAGATACTGAAATTTGGTGGAAATTTTCGACCTTTTTATTCCAATCTACATTTCTGTAATTTCAGAAACCATAACGCTCGATTCAGATGACGTTGCTAATCTGGATATCGTGTATTCGATGACGTACTGGGATTTAGAGAATGAGAAACTGTATTATAATTACACGTATATTGAAGATTCGACGGGCACAGATCCAGGCTTTTGGCTGGGTACAGCAGAAGGAAATTATTACAGTAAGTTACAAAAGTACAATTACTAACATCGTGAAATTAACATTAAGCATGATAAAAAACATTCTAATCGCTTGCTTAGCGACACATGCATTGCATTCAAAATATAAACTGCAATCACCAAAAAAAACCCGAATTTATTAAAAAAGCGGTTTGAAATCGATCAAGGCGAGCAAAGTTTATTCTAAATCATTGCACTGATCATTGATAGTACCCTGAAATTGATAAGGAGTGTGATTTCAATGGAATTACTTTGGAAAGATATTGATTGGGTGTGTAGAGCCAGCTTTGAATGAAATTGGAGGAGGAAATATAAATCGACATTTTTGTCATATAGAATGAAAATATCATTATTTTGTTACCTCCTTTTTAATGAAGTTAACGTATTTTCCACACTATCCTATAAAAATCATGGGATAATTTGAATTGAAACCAAAAAAAAAAAACAACGTTGATTGATTGAACAATTTTGAAACGTTTTCAAGCGATTTCGGAACATTTTGAGTGTTTTGTGTAAGTGATAGGAATGAGTAAATGGATCGCTGACTGGATGATTTAGATTCGTTTTGATCGGAGTGGTCGTCTGTGTGTCTATCGTATCACCAGTCATACCAAGCGGGAGCTTCGGCGATTCTACGGAATAGACCTCGGGAATTATACGGGCGCAGCCATGAAAGCGCGTCATTTCGTACGTGGGTTTATATGACGTCACAAACTTTAACGATCTCGCTAAGGATGACGTTTCATAAAACAAAACGAAAAAAACCAAATAAATTACTTAAAATTACTATACTTACGTCCGAGGTACTTTTCAAGTTACGGAAAAGTCCGAGCGATTTTCCGAAAGCAGTCATACACAGGAAAACCCGAAATATGTCCTCCGATCAAAAACGGAGTAAAAGATGCAAACTATTTGCAAATTAAACACTGCTCTATACGTGCACTTGCGTGTAAAGTTTGATATAATTTACAAACAGTTTGCACCGTTCTAATATCCTAAACGCAGGAATGTTTTACTTCCCATAAAAATATACAAAGGATGCCTGTACGTTCATGAAGATAAATTCTTAAAAGATGTAGATGATCGAATGGAGAGCCTTATTATTTGTTTGCTATTTTTGGTGAACGAATGTCGTTCACCACTGATACATGTATACTAAGTCAGGAAAATCCTGTAGAATGTTAATACATTCGAAATAAAGTAGTGCCTCTTAAGATTCAATTTAGTATCTTCCAAGATTTTTCTCCGCAAAATCAATATTTATTTCGTTAATGGCGTGATACTAGTATTCTTCCTCAAGTGAAGATAATGAAAATTCGTATTGAAAAACACAAAATGATCTTGTAATGTTTATCAAGGGAATTTTTGATCGGCGTAAGCTTGTCGAGGGTTTAGAGCAAAAACAAAGTTTGTGTCTAAACACCGTAGAGACAGATACATATATATTTTTGACCCAAGCCTTCACTGGTGCACCTTGTAGTAATTATCCGGAAATTTGTGTTTAATAAGGTCGAGTCCTCTTGAACTTACATTCGGCAATACTCGGGCAATCTCCGACGTCTCCGATTTAAATGTAGGTTACAGAGTCGGCCGAGTTTAGACGAATGACATATCAAGACACCATGTGTCATTAGAAACGGTAACGCGGTTTTACATAACTTTTCAACACTCGACAGTAAGTCTCGAGACGGGTTTTATGAATTATTCGACACGTTTTTTACATTGTATAACCTTTCTTGTACCTTTTATTTGAATAGGGATGAACGCCGCCATTAACTTTTTTCTGTAAAAATCGCAGTGGCTGTAGTAGGGCTGTAAGGATACACTCGAATATTCGATGAACCAAATATCTTATTCCCAGCGAAAACGTATCGTATTCGTCTGTCTCAGAAGCGAATATTGGCGAATACCAAATGCGACAGGCACGGAAGATATTTAATTGGGGCCATTCTACTTTGCATTTTTTCAATCTGTAAAACCATATCAATTCAAAATGAATTTCATTTGAAAATTAAATAAATAATAGCTAAATATTCAACCCTAGATACCACTCCAATTGACGAGTAGATATTGCCGTGGTCAAGGGGGGACCAGATCCGTCATGCACTTGTTTACAATTCGACAGGCGGGTTTATTTGTTAAATTATTCTGAAAAAGTATTGCGTTTTTTACAGAAATCATAAAAATCTTAATCGATGAATAAAAACTGGCTCCATCCTTCCCAAAATACGTTTAGAATTGGTTAACTACAGTTTTAACAAAAACTAGCTCCGAGCAGAAAAGTCTAATCATCAACCGCAATACTGTTACAAGATATCGGTAGTGAGTGATTTTACTGGCATCCAAATTCTTGAAGGTAAAAAATAGGTTCCCGTGCAAAAAAAACCCCAACAATTGTAAGGATTCTCAATTCTTATTGGGGAGAAAGTCGGGAGGAAAAGAACATTGTATTATACTATTACTATTTGTCTAACATAGTCATGCAATTTTTACCTCCCTTTAAAAAATAAATTTCTTAAATAAGATTCTAATTCGCTTTTGATGTGGGAATTAGGTTACAAAAATAATAATTATAAAGACTTTTAGTATGAATTTTACTATGAAGCAATCATTTAATACAAAAAATATACTTACATTTCTAAACCTTAAACAGAAATTATCTATAAATTGTAGTAATAGGGCACTAGACCTTTAATCTATAACGAAATATTTCTAATCCTACAGATAGCCTGTGTTGTAAAATTGAATAACGTCAAAAATGTCAACCACGGAAGTGGTTTTGGCTTCAGATATGATAAAATGAAAATCTAAAGTTATGGTTTAAAAACTATTAATATGTTAACAAATCATAACTTTAAACAATGAGTATAGTTCAGGACTGACTGATATTCATAGGCGTTTCTTTGGTTGGTACTCAAAGACATTATCATCCTCTGTGAAGAAACAAAGATAGATAAAAAAAAAGTTAAAACAAATAAAACAATTTATCTAATTGAAATAAGCTTAAACAATAATAATTACTTTTGTAAAAACAAACACCATTGAATGTAGGTTGAAGACAGTTTTAGATAAGATTTAATTTTTTTTCCATTTATGTATAATTAATAAATGTACCTATTTCAAGTGTGTAAAAGAAATTTTCACAGAGTAACAACTCATATTCTAACAAATATTATTCTAACAGGATTTTTCCTCTTCCCCTTTCTTTGAATTTGCAGTGAAATATCCGAATAACGGAAATTTTGTCGAGACAATTTCCCTATTTTTTTTTCATAATTTCTCTTTTCTAATTGAATTCAATATGTCACTCTAGAATGCCACCAGGTTCGTTCACCATCAGCACTTCAGTGCTTTGATTTGTTAATAACTTTATTATAGATAACCTTGGCAACATTTCTGCGACAGTTCATTTCTGGAATACTACAAATTCAACATTTACAATCTATATTTGTGGCCACGAGAGAAGAAATATGATTTGTGATTACTTGTACATTAGAGTTCAGGGTAGGTTTTATTTATATTTCGCATATCTTGAGAAGCCAAGAAGGTGCAATACGTGTATGCATTGATTTGATGAGAGTTTTATATGAAACAATATCTTGATATTTCTTTTCCAGTTAATGAATTTTTGTTGTTTGTTTTCAGAGAAATTACAAAATTACACAATCAAATGCTTTTGAAAAGTAAATTACTCGACCATTCTTAAGTTTTGAAACTATACACTTCTGAGCATTTACTGAAGGTAATTGATACAGAGAGTTAGCCTGGCTCCCAGGCTGTCAGTTAGCGTTATTAAAGTCGATTAACATGAAAGAACGTATGTTTTTTAAAGGGGTTAATAAGATATCGCTTATTTCGCACAGCGAAATAAGCGATATTATATTACAACGTTTAAGTTTCATTCAAATCTCGCTTCTCCCACTCAATCAATTTCATTCTGAAACAATTTCATTCAACAAAACCTTTCACCGTGTCAATATTATGATGTTAATAACTACATATTTACATTTTTCACAGAATACTGTGGACCAATCCCATCCTGTAACGGAACAACGGTCACCATCACGGACGAGTTCGCAGTTGGGGGCGAGCTCTTTGATATCTCATCAACGGTACCTTCTCCTAGTAACGGTGGTTCTTATGCTGGTCTTAGCTATGCCATAGCTCATTCAGGCAATTACTTCGTGGTGGATTCTGTGACGGGTAAATGCAGTTAGCAACATCGCGATATTAACACACTAAACCCGATCAGAAGCATTCCAAACACTCACTTACGTGTAAAGCGGGGTAAAATTGGCAAACACTTTGCACCGCTTTGCCATCCTGAAAACAGGGCTGGAGTTTTTAAAAATAGCTCTAACTCTATTAATGTCAGAGAGCCTAATAAATGTCGGAAGACTTAAATGTTAATTTTCCTGTAAAATCAGATTTTGTTTGAATATGATAATACATGTACTTTTTTTGAAATACATCTATTGAGTCTTGTTTCAATGTTCAGGGAAAAAAAAATGAAAATTGAACTACATGTACTAAAAACACATTTATCTTATAACTATTACAATATCTGTATGATAACATCCCGTATGATATTTTTTATGATATCACATAGTTATTTTTAGAACAAAAATATAATGCGATTATTTTTTAGAAACTTGCATTTCAGTAAGAATCATCGTCGAAAACAAGACAAATAGAGGTTATAAGATAAATATTATACGTACTAAGTGTATTGTATGAAAAAAATATCTAACTCGGTTTTGAAAATTGATAATTTTCTCGGCAGAGCCTCGACAATTTTCAATTTTCCCAACCTCATTAGATTCTTTTTATATATTACACTAAGTACGTATTATATATATGGACCCTTGCGTATTTTTTGCAGGAAGTGTGACGTTGAACAATGATTTACCTGCTGTATTCCCGAACAAAACATACTCTGTTTCGGCTTACGTTTATGACGCAGATGCGTGCGAATATGCGCAGTGTACTTATACAATCCACGTGACAGCGGTCAACAATGTAAGTGTACTCATTCAACCATAGCAGAACTATCCCAAATTCTGTCCCGTTTTCATGATGACATAATTATAGGGATAAGTGTATTTTTCACTACGTTTATTGGATTATAAAGTGCTATTGCCCGCATGTTGTTATGTTTAAGCCATGTGCTAAGGCAATTGCACTTTGTTCTCCAATAATCGCAGTGAAAAATACACTCAGCCCTTAGAATGTTCTTGGGTGGCCCTTACAAAAAGTTTGCTAAATTTTGATTTGCTAAAAAAGGGGAAGTGGCCATGCGGGGCATTCCACTGGGCCAATTTATTCACACAAGCGTTGTTAGGCTACTGTGACCCTCTCCTTATGCACGCCGCGTCATGTGCAGGCTGATCTTTGTCAGCATCCCCATGAAAAATGAGGAATTCTAGTTTTAAGTATTCAACAGGACAAGTCTTTAAAAGGATAACCTGGGTATTTACTCAGCTAAGCGGAAAACCTATTACCAGCACGTGAAATTTAGAAATTTAAAACGAATTCAAGTTTGCTTTCATAAATATGCTCACGTTCTCGTGATGACAACGACAATTATTGAATAACAAAAGCAAAAATTGGTTCACCCAGAAATTACTGCTTAAATACATATTTAAATCTGTACTGTGTTCAGGATGGCAAAGCAGAGCAAACTGTTCGCACATTTTACCCCGCTTTGTACATGCCGTTGCCTTTCTTAGCCTCTAGCTTCTATCTCACATAGGTCTACGATTATCAACCCATTGGTGAGAGACAAATAGTCGGAAAGAATGAGTGCCGCCGCCGGGTTCGATCCCCGACGGCGGCACTCATTCTTTCCGACTATTTTTCTCTCACCAATGGGTTGATAATCATAGATCTACGTCAGATAGCAGCTGGTGGCTAGGAAAAGGATGTGATGGTAGTACTGGTGAGAGAAATATCAGGGACCCAGGTACTACAGCTGCCGCGATATAACTGAAAAATATTTGAAAGCGGCGCAAAACTCCATTCAATCAATTAAATCAGCGTACAAAGCCAGACAAAATTGCAATGATTTTGAACTTTTTTGTCACACTGAACGCAGGACTAGTTTAAATGTTTAAAAGATTTATTTTTCTTTTGGAACCATAGCCACTGACCGTGGACAACTTAGATGCCAGTATTAACATCCACGAAGACACAGTAGCCGAGACAAGTCTGTTTACTGTCGCCACAAGTGACACCGACCAGGATCAACCCGTGGACTGCTCTATTGTTTCTATTTCACCGAATGAGAGTGTACCAGACCATTTCATTCTCAGAGAAACTTACAGCGGTTCAGAAGGTGGGTGAAGTGTATTCTTAATATGTAGGCAAAATTGGATAACACAGTTACAGTCAAACCTATCTTAAGCAAGCAGACAAATGACATTCAAAAAGTGCTTGCTTAAAACAGGTGCTTGCTTAATATAGGTCAATTTTAGTGCAATAAGTTTATTTTGGAATGCTGAAAACAGGTGGCAGCTAAGACAGGTTTGACTGTAGTTACATCGTGATATTGACATTCATCTCAATCAAAACCGTTCCAATTCGCTCACTTATCGCTCCATTCATTCAATCTAATCACTCATTCCAACCACTCAAAATTCAAAATTACTAAAAGATATGATATTAACAACTACCTCCCAAATGATAAAAGAAAGATTCGAATCGCGATTTCACTGACGGAAATGAAATTTTAAGTTTCTGGTTGGTTCTTGAAGAAAAAGGAAGCTATTTATAGAACTTTATGCATACTTTATAAAAGGGGGTAATGCATATCGCTAATTTTGTTCTATCTGAACAAAATTAGTGATATTGGTTTACCTCCCATTAAGTTCACTCAAAAATCGCTCAACACACACTCATTCAATTTCATTAAAAAATCATATAAGATTCATTCACCTTGTCAATTTCACGATGTTGTTAACTGTATTGAGTTTTGAATAAATACAGTGAACAACATCGTGTTATTGACTAGGTGAAAGATTTTTGGAATGTACGAATGAAAAATAGCACAGGTATTAAGTTTTACTGCAAAAACAGTTAACAACATCGTGTAATTGACAAGGCGAAACATTTTTGAATGATTTCGAAATGAAATTGAGTGAGTAGAATGAATAAGATTTGAATTATTTTAAGGGGGTGGTGTCATATGATCAATGAACGAAATAATCGATATTTTATTACCTGCCCCTGTCTTTTTAATAAAATCTACGTTTTTCCTGTTTGTTTCTCTTCACGAACCAATCAGACGCTTTAACCATTGTCATGCTGAACCCGAAATATTCCTGCTTTGGCAGGAACTAAAGACAAACATCAGCCTGCACACATGTGCAGTCTGATGTTAGTCTACACCACCTGTTTTTCACTTTCAAACCAGAATGGTCAATACATTTAGGTTTTCAAATAAAAATTAACCTACAGTAGGAACTTTCAGTGCTTTTTGCCCTTTGATTTTGATGAAAATTTTTAGCTAAAATTTATTCAGAAAGACAAGGGTTGATATTAACTAATGTCGATAAAATAGTATCAAATAATTTGATCAATATGAAGTTGCCGATCATTTAGAGCGAGTTCGATACGATTTTGAACGACTTCAGAGTATTTTTTTGGGTGATTGGAGTGTGTGATTTGAATTGCTGATCGAGTGATTAAGATTGTTTCTGAACGCTGTTAGTAATTGCATGTATATGTAGATTTAGTGAACAAATGAAAAAATATACAAAGTCCAATAAATGATTTAGACTTAAAGCGATGAAAACCTGGATTATTAAAAATGAATAATGATTGTTTGTCAATTATGGCACTTTAACCCTTTCCTGTTTTACAAAATTTTGGACCTGTCCAAATTCAAAGGTTTTGCAGACGAAAATTTAAAGTGGATTTCATTTGAAAAAATAACCATTCTGTAGGGTAGAAAATAGTTTGGAAAAAGAAGAAATTGCTTGTCAGAAGCAATTTCATTTTTTTTCGCAATGTTTTCTCAATCATAAAATCACAGACACGTGAAAAAAGCGGGGATTAAACAGCAAAGGGTTAAAGTGTTTTACATTTATTCTCGTCCAAGGGCATGGTTTCATGGACCATGGATAGCACAAAAGAGGAATGGATAATATCGTTGTTCAAATTCTCTTTCGTAGTTTATGTTTAAATAAAGTTAGATCAGATCGACGTTGATTTTATCGGACAATAAATAAATGTACACATTTTCTAGACGAAACTCACACAAAGTTTATTTTGCTCGAAAAAATTTTCAGTACAGTTTACAATCCCAGGTCTTAATTAATAACATTCTTTAGATAATCTTTAGATAGTCCATTGGAGTTTATTTTTTACTGCAACATGAAAAATGACTAAAGTAGAAAAGAGGCATTTGGTTAAAACAAGCCCTTAATTTTGGATGACGAAACGGTGAAATTGTTTGCAAATTATAGCTCATTTTTCACATACTTTTGTTTGCAAAGCGGGGTAAAATTTACGAACACTTTGCGCCGTTTTGTCATCCTGACGCAAGGCAGGTCATATTTACCATATTTGTCTAACTGATATAGATGTTTGCTGTTATCATTATAAAATTGTTTAATGCAATTAACTTTTTGTATTGTATTGTATTTTATTATATATTTAGTCTACGAGGTACATTCAAAAGCAAACCCAGGATTCACATCGGCTACGCTGTTATACCTAGTTACGATTGAATGCGATGACGATCATGGTTCTACCGCTACAGGAACGTTGTCGGTTACGATTGATGAAAACCAACCTCCAACACTTACCAACCTTGGGTGTAAGCACAAACAATATTGTTTCAAAAGCCCCAGGTTGTAAAATAGGTTGCAAATAAACAATGTTCACGACTCTTGCTCATATCAAACACAAGCAGTCGTAATTGAAAATAATATTCTTTTCTCTTTTTAGCTCACCTGAGCACAAAGTGCTCAAGGTGAGCTATTGTGATCACTCACCGTCCGTCGTCCGTCCCTCCGTCAACAATTTCTTTAAACATCTTCTCCTCTAAAATCACTGGGGCAATCAAGCTGAAACTTGGCAGGGATATTCCTTGGGTGAAGCTCTTCAAAAGCTGTTAAAATAATTTAATTCTATAAATAACTCTGGTTGCCATGGCAACAGAAAGGCTGAAAATCGCATAAATCTAAGAAAAAATTCTTTTCCTCCTTAACCACTTGGCCAATTAAGCTGAAACTTGTCATAGATGTTCCTTGGGTAAAGCTCTTCAAAAGTTGTTAAAAGAATTTAATTTCATCAAAACTCTGGTTTCCATGGTAACAGAAAGGTTGAAAAATGGCCGAAACTGGCTGAAAGTCTTAGAAAAAAAATTTTCCTCCTTAACCACAAGGTCAATCAAGCTGAAACTTGGCAGAGATGTTTCTTGGGTGAAGCTCTTCAAAAGTTGTAAAAAGAATATAATTTCATCAAAAACTCTGGTTTCCATGGTAACAGAAAGGTAGAAAAATGGCCGGAAATGGCTGAAAATTTTAGAAAAAAATCTTCTCGTCCTAAAACCACATGGCCAATCAAGCTGAAACTTGGTAGGGATGTTTCTTCCGTGAAGTTCTTCAATAGGTGTTGAAAAAAATTCATGTCATCAAAAACTCTGGTTTGCATGGTAACAGAAAGGCTGAAAAATGGACGAAAATTGCTGAAAATCTTAGAAAAACTTCTTCTCTTTCTAAACCATTTGGCTAATTAAGCTGAAACATGGTAGGGATGTTCTTTAGGGGAAGCTCTACCAAAATGGTAAAAATAATTTTATTCAATCAAAATCTATGGTTTACATGGTATTGGAAATGTCAAAATATTGCCAAAAATATCAGAGAAGGTTTATCTTCACCTTAACTATTTGGCATATCTTAAACATGGCAGGGATATTCTTAAGGTTTAGGTCTACTTAACTTAAATTCAATTCCATCAATAACTTTGTTTGCAATTAAAAAGAAAATCAAATTGCTGTGAAGGAAATTAAAGTCTGTTTCTTTTAAATCCACTCAAAATGTACATCAGACAATTTCTGGTATTTATAACATTGTTGACAAGTTATGAGTTGACTTACTCAGGTGAGCGATATAGGACCATCATGGTCCTCTTGTTAATCTAAAAAGATTTACATTACACAAAACAATTTGTGTTGCGTCGAATTTAATTTGACTGGCCAACTGAATGTTATAAGCTATGTAAAAACATAACAATATGTATTCTAAGCTCACAAAACGTTTTAAATGATTTCATAAGAATAAAGATATTTATATATGAAAATAGTAGCTCTTGCTATTATCAATGTTATATTTATTGATAAAAAACAAGGAATAAAGTGTCAATTTGTATACTGAAAAGAGCTTTCTTCTTTTTTAAGCTTGAGTCAGTTTTTTCAAAATAACTGATAAAAAAGAAGGGAAAAAAGATATCGTTCACTGACATTAAAAATGACTTCTTTAAGAGAAAAAGAACGAGCCCTTTGTTCAAAGGAAAACGTTCGCGAAACATTCAAACATTTCAAACGATTTTGCGTTATTTATGTAGGACAGGGCCTTAAACGAACTTGTTTATTTTCAGATCCATCTACGATCTCGATAGATCCAGCAACAAAGCTTTTAGGTGACTTAGTGTTCATTGTAAATACAAGCGACACGGAGAATGACGCCATTATATTTAATTGTACAGTCGCAAACACGGAGATACCATTTGGATGCAACACAACGAATAGTAAATATACCTTGGTCTGACCTTTATCGAAAATGCTTAATTATCAACCATTGGCATATAGTCTAGTAATTAAAGAATTTAAAACTGTTCCTAATTTATTGATTAATGTGAAAGAAAGTTCAGGGTGAAAGAAGGATTTCGTCTGTTTCATATGCGCTGTGACGGCGGCTTGTCCATATGTATAGTTTTACATTACCGTAAAAATAGTCCTGCGTTCACGATTTTTAAACTATAATAACTGTTTGCAAATTATATCCCGCTTTGCATGCAAATTCACGAGCTAAACGGGGTATAACTTTCAAACAGTTTTCACCCTGTTGTAATCCCGAACGCAGTGCAGGTGAATTGTACTTCAGGTGAAGCTTACATCGTATTGACCCGCAGTCTTGATATTGTTGACGATGACGGTGTGACGTATTCTATAGATGTGTGTATCAGTGACGCCAAACATCATCATGCTGCGTGTGGATCGGTACAGGCGACACTTACAAGTGAGTTCTTTTTGAGTTATCATTTGAGCCTGTGCGTGGCATTTCCAACAATTTGACCCATACAGCCCAGACATTTACATGGCGTAATTAGAAGATATCCTTACTTCGAGACCTTATTCATCTACAAATCGCATTTAGTGAAGACTCTGGTCAGACTGTGTCGATGCACAGGCTGGCCAGAGTCTTTGCTTGACGCACATCTTAAATTGTGGGAAATTTTACACACAGGCTCATTCATTTTAAAATAAGAGATAAAATTAAAAAGTATTGTTTTCTTTTGCATCCGAGAACATTCCAACTTCCAAAACAAATGTGCATATGTAATAAAATAGATTGAAAAGACCCACATTTCTAACAATTGGTGCAAAAAGATAAATGTTTTTATCAGTTTGGAACATTTTCCAGATCAAAACTATTTTGTTCTTACGTGTGAATTCATAATAGTCAAATACACAATTATTTCCTTTTGGTGTATGGTTTTTTTTATTTCTTTAACATTGATAGGGAGACAAGTTTTTACAACTTATATTAATCCCTCTCGATTCTGCTTCCTGGCCACGAACCAGTACTTGGGCCGAATGTTTGGACCAAGGAATGAACCGTGATCGATAACTTCCCACAGAAATCGAACTCGGCACCATGACCTTTAATTGATAAACGGTCATGCAAACATAGAAACGTATGTCACCAATAACATATCAATGCCGGCTCATTTGAAAGCGATTGTGATTAGTTGTGTTAATATAATGTATACCCTTTTCAGGTTCGAGAACGTATCCGTACATAAATAACCTGCCAGATACTGTGACGGTTGCTGAAGACGCAGCCATTGGAACGTCGTTGTTTGATTTAGAGTTTACCGATCCAGATGTAGGGGAAACACACATATTCAACCTAGTTGCAGTGAACCCTAATTCCTCATTGTTTTCTCTCAATTGGACTAGTAAGTCGGCACTAACGTTTAGGATGCAAACATGTTTGCGCACATTTTGAAAAGATACCCAGCTTTGCACGTATTCACACGTGTAAATTGGTAAAACGTTTCTATAACGGTTACATCTTGAACGCAGAATGTGTTTCTTTTTCATTCAATGGTCATGAACTAGCGAAAGCATACGTGTTCGTGTGAGGTTACCTCTGTCCGTGTGGGAATGGGTGCTTGAGAGATATTTTCATTTCTATCTGAATCATTCTTCTTTTATTTTAGAAAGTCTCAAAGACATGGAGGGAAATACAACAATACCTACGGAGGTATTAGAGTATGTGTCACATTATTATTAACCTTTCATTTACAAAACTGCTCTTATTGTAACTACTTCATACATATTTCTATAATAAATTGGAAAAGTAAAAACACGATATCTCTAAGATTTCGTAAATGAGAAAATATCGTAGAAAAAGAGGAAATTGTTTGTGACAAACAATTTCTTCTTTTTCTACAAAATTTTCTACTCTACTGAATGGTTATTTTCAAATTAAATCCACTTTAAATTTTCGTCTGCAAAGTCTTTGAATTTGGAAAGGTCCAAAATTTTGTAAAACAGGAAAGTGTTAAGAAAATGCGACGCATACTCTGATACCTCCGTATTCGAATACGTATTTTAATGGAGCGTCCTTCATATATTAGAAATCATAATCCGGCTACCGTCTAAATATGACGATAAAGTCATAATTTACCAGCGTGGTGCTTGATCTACGCGGTTCCAAACCATGTGTCTACATAGTTTCCAAAAATGCATCTACACTGATTCAAACTCTTCTCAAAACCTTTGTATCTACACTGTACCAACGAAAAAACGACTTATTCCTACACTGGACCGTTGTTCATTTACAAAAACTGAAAAATCTCTTTATTCAAATGCTTTTTCAAAGCTATCAAAGTTTGGGGTGGTTTGTGGGGGTTTGGGCTTAAGATAGGTTGTGGCACATTGGTGATTTTTATTTATCATGGATCCAATAATCTGGAATGAAACTTGGGATCACCGCTTCAATTGTGGTTTTTGCTTATCACCCAACTTAATCGATCGAATCCAAGTTGAGTAGTTGGCATCACGAGAAAACAATAGGAAAATAAGAAAATCGGACATTTTACAATTTATATTGTAAAACACCATCAGTGAAATTTACCTGTATTTTTGAGAAAAGAAAATATGCTTACACTTAATTTTTGTTTACGTACGCATTCTTGCATGTTGCACCGGACCTTTATTTACTACACTTTTTTGTTCATCCTGAACAGAATTAGCGATATTGGATTACCTCCTTTTTATTTCACTCAAAAGTCGCTCTACACACTCATTCAATTTCATTCCAAAATCACTCCAAAATCACTCACCTGGTCATGTATCAAGATGTTCTGAACTGTAGTATGGTTTCTGTGTTTTCAGCCGGTGAAGTGTTTACATCAGGAAGTTTAGATTATGAAACAAGGAGTCATTACAGCCTAGAATTTACGATCCAGGACAATTTTTTGACGTCTGTGGTGTCAATGTTTCTCTACGTTAACGTCACGGACGTAAATGAGCCGCCAAACCTCTCCTCCAATACCCTCAGTATGAACTTAACGGAAGGAGTTGTAAGTTCATTCCCTGTGTTCAGGATGCTAAATCATTGCTAACGTTTAGAAATTCTACCCGGCTTTGCACAGAATTTAAATGGTGCACATACTTTTCAAAACAGAAGGTATTCCTTTCAGATATCGGGTATAATTAAGCAAACTCAGGATTGTTTAACCCCATGCAGATAAGAGGTTTCAAAAATTTATTCTTTCTGCTCTAAAAATCCAAAAAAGAAATAGAAAACACTGTTTTCGATTAAATTCACATCAAATTCTATTTTTACACAACATCTTAAATCTAGTAATATTTGTCTCGGAAGTATTTCTTATCAAAAACTAATGTGCATTCTTGCTTTTACAAAATACGTGGAATCCAACATATATCTAAACAAATTAGAAGACGCTTTAACAGTTTTCAGTAAGAAACCTTGAAATGTTTTCGTTTAGGAACATGTTGTCCTTGTAACAGTTCTAATGGGAAAGGGAGGGGGGAGTGTATATGTATTACAGTAACTTTTCATATGTTTTACTTGGCGAATTCTTCTTGGATTCTTTGCGTTCTACAATAAAGCTTTGTTTCTGTTTGTAGTAAGAAAATAACAACACTAGACGTAACATTTCGAGGGAAATTTTATAAGATGGTAGAAACACTATCCTGGATTCAAATAAACTGTCGATAGCCTAACGTTTTGGCTAAGGCTAGCTTTTCCAGCTAACGCAATCGAGCTACTTTATCTTCCAGATATATGACCCGCAAAAAGGGACCACCTTGGAATTCTGAAAAAATGAATATTTGAAAAAAAAACTGGGTCAAGCATAGGTCAACTAGAGGTCGCATTTCAAAATTTCTTTCACTGGAAGGTAGCTTGATCATTCTAGATTCAGAATATAAGTACATTGCGAAAAGTTTCTACCCTAGTCAGTCTGACCAATCCGCGCAGTGTGACAAGGGGCGACAATTTACGCACTACCCAGATGGTCCCTTTTCGCATGACGGGTCATTTTTTTCATTATGTACCACAATTATAAAAAGGTGACAAATTGTCACAAGATACTCTCGTTACACTGCTTGATTTCCAAGTATAGGAAATTACGTAAATGCAAATAACTCAGTAATTGAGCTAGGTAGATTTACGGATCTTGTGCGTTGTACTCTGTAATCATGAGAGGAACTTAACTAATAAGTTCTAGTCAATCTTACATAAGTAGACAGACTAATGCTCCGGACAAAGAAGTGGATGCTGCCCTCCAGACACTGGACGCCTAGACGCGATTGAAGACAAGATACGTCCCTTCTTTCGACTGGTGTATAGATTTAATTATAGTCAAAATTGCTAGAGCGACCTTTTCTATTAATCGACCATTTTTAACAAGCGACCGCTTTGAAATACCTTTCTTTAAATCAAAATATTCAAAAAAGTATATAAAAAGTATATATTGTTTGTGTTAAAAAAAAAATTACTATTAATGAATCCTGTGTTGTTAAAACTCAACAGAATCGTCTAAATGAAACGACTCTATTATGTTATAACAAAATAGAATTTTGGGAATTTCGCTATACTATGCAGATTCAATCAAAAAGCATGTGTTCTATTTGTAAACAAAACGTGTATTGAGCGGTCAAATGACCACTGTCCCTGTAGTGGTCACTTAAAGCAAGTTTGACTGTATATAATTAAATTTTATTTGTTTCTATCATTTTTGAGCATTCTGATTGTCTGAAAAAATGGTTTTATTGCCCAAAGAAAACAATTTCGAGTATGCAGCTATTTTTAAGCTTGCGCGCAATGTAGACTCGCAAGAAATCTATGTCTTTTTGTGAAAAAATCCTTCCATTTTTGTTCCATGATATTAAATTATAAGATACGAAAAGAATTGGTTTTTTAATTTCATGGAGGTATAAATTAAAAATTTAATCACACTGAAGTATTTATACAGAGTAATTATATTTTAACTTTCATACCTCCATGAAATTAAAAAATGCACTCTTCATCTCTCTTTATTTATTTATTTTATATACATAATTAGCTACCAGGACATGAGCTACCGTTATACCTGAATGTGTCTGATCCAGATCTAGAGGATACCCAACAGTTTAGTATCATTAGCGGAACCCACGCCTCATATTTTGCGTAAGTCTATTTGTGTTCGTAGTCTTGTAGTTCGGATGTTAGGTTCGAGATCGGAAATGTCGGGATCGAAACTCTCATGGACCATGGTGTTTTTTTCTGAGACCAAAAATTACACGTTGCTCTCTCATGGATCAGCCTTGTGAATGAATGGGTTACTTGTTACAGTTTCAAGGTTAAGTACAATAACAGACATTCGCGTTTTCAACTAAATCTAATGTACGAACAAGCATAGTTAAGAATATCGTGAAATTGATATGATGAATGATTTTAGAATGATTCTGGAATGAAATTGAATGAGAGTGTAGAGCGCGTTTTGAGTGAAGTTCAAAAACTCCAAAGTAACCATCTCAACCAAACCTGATCGTGAAGTAATATTTGACAGGATATATTTGATCAAAAGCACCTCTAAGAATGTAAAGACATGTTCTGTTTTTGTGTACTTTTTGTGAAAATTTATAAAAATAGAGTTTGTGTATTGTTGATCTATACGCACAGAAAGTAGAACCAAAGCTTTAGGTCTATTTAATTGCCAAGTATCTTGATTGTACCTGTGCGTAAGATTTCCAACAATTTCAAATATGTGCAAAGCAAAGGCTCTGACTCTGACCAGTCTGTGCATCCGTAAAGCCTGACAAGAGTCTTCACTATGCGTTTAGTAGATAGATAATGCCTTAAAGTATCTGAAGACCATCAGGTAAATTAAAATTTACAGTATGTGGCTGTCTAGGCTACCAATCTTTGCACCTGTTTGCACCTCACGAGATTTCAAATTGTTGGAAATGTCACGCACAGGCTCAATTATTTTTTAAATGAAAAGTGCCGAATTTATTTTTTGCTACGTGTAATGGAGAATAAAGCACAAAGCTAAGACATAATATCCTACGAGCGTTATTTGCAATGTATGATGGCTGTTAATAATAATAATAATAATAATAATAATGATACTACTACTACTACTACTACTACTAATAATAATAATAATAAAAATAATAATATTAATAATAAAGATTATAATATCTTATTTAACGAAGGTTACTTATTAAGACATCATTACAAAACAAAGTCATAATGATTAATTTGTTTACGATAAGGCCTTCAAACAACATTGAAGCAAATAATCAACATTCACAGTCACACACTTGTTCTAAGGGAAAATATTCTCACATATCCATTCATTATCACAAAAAATAACAACAATGAAAATAAATATCAATCATTATACAGATACTCGTGAAATAGCATAGGATTCAATGTCAATGTTTCTAATTCATCAGGAATATAGTGCATTTTATGAGAAAAAATGGTATTTCATTAAAGAGGTTAGTTAGGTTACCCTTTTTTGTTTGATATTCATATTTTTCCTATAACATAGCGATTGTTTGTAGCAAAATATATGTTTGAAATCATTATCATCGTTCAAGAAATTCTTGAGTGTGGTAATGTCAAGAAATTAATCAGAAAAAGAGAGAGCCAGCATGACTCACCACAATACTTCGTCACCATTGAGGACACATAACAGTTTCAAATAAAACTGATTACTTCAGATATTTTATGAAATTACTGACCAAAAAAGTTTTTTTTCCAAAATCACTGAACTTTCAGTTTTCTTTAAGATAAATGATGAATTAGAAATATAGTATACTGTATTTCCTCCTTTTTACCACAAATATTCCATTATTTTAAAACTGAAAATTTTAGTCATTTTATAAAATAACTGACGGAATCAGTGATTTTACAAAATCCCTGAAATTTTCAGTTATTGTACAAAATCCCTGATTCACTGTAACATATAAATTCTTTATTGACCCAAACTTACATAAAGTTTCGGGTCATAACTTCTCGGTAGGAAATCTTATAGACTTACCAAGAATTGGTTTGACTACACGTTTTTGTAAAACAACTACTTCGTTTACTCGACCTTGCTTAGATTTACCCCTTTCAATACTCCAATAAACGCAGTGAAAATTCGCTCATCCCTATAAGGATTACATTCTGAATTCATTGTAATACTATATTCTCGTCTAAAAATAGTTATTAAGCTCTCCAAGGCAAGCTTAAAAATGTTTCCCTTTTAGACTCGATAAGGATCAGCTTGTCTCAAATAAGATTTAATGACGGGTCCATTATGTACACTATTCATTAAACTTTTTTATAATATGACCTACGTCGCGGGAGTGAAATAAACCCGTTGAATATTTTTGATATTACACAAGTGTTATTGCACTAGTGGAATAACTATGCAAATGAGCTCAGAGCGAATAGTAACGCTATTTTGCACCGCGAAAATGACGTCAAAACATAAACATTGTGACGTCATTTTTAAACGGCATTATAAGTTTCGCGGAAAATTAAAATGTAGAATTTCAAGAATTTTGACTTTTTTTTCGCTAAAATTCAGATCAAATTTGAAATAGAATATCAATTCGTGCCCATAAAATACCAATTTTATTAAACTCGTCATCTTAAACAGATAAAAACTCGGCGTAGCCTCGTTTTTATCTGTTTATAGATGACTCGTTTAATAAATTTTGGTATTCAATGACCACTCATTCAATATCCTCTATTTACAGAATCAACACGACGGATGGTACGTTGTCTCTCGCGACAGAGTGGGACCTGGAAAGTGGCCTTCCTTCATCAACCACCCTGGTAATCGGATACACTGACAGTGCTGGTCTCTCATCAACGATTGAAATCTCCGTAGAATTTACGGATCTCAACGACAACCCTCCGACTGTGTCGCTTTCAAACGCTGCATCCACGCTAAATGTATGTTATATTTAATCTTTAGTATGCATTTTCTTTGATTTACGGATCTCAACGACAACCCTCCGACTGTGTCGCTTTCAAACGCTGCATCCACGCTCAATGTATGTTATATTCAATCTTTAGTATGCATTTTCTTTGATTGTCATTGAGGCTTTCAAAACTTTTTGAGACTGTACTTTACATTTTAAACAATTCGAAATGTTGGTGAGGTAGCGTTGACAGCCAGATACTGTAAATATAAAGTTACCTGATGGTTTACAGATACTTTGACACCTTATTTATCTACCAAACGTATAGTGGAGACTCTGGTCAGACTGTGCGGATGCACAGGCTGGTCTGAGTCTTTGCTTTGTGCATATTTGAAATTGTTGGAAATCTCACGCACAGGCTCATTTTTCGTATGTTCTTTTTAGCCAGTATTATTCCAACAAACCTCCTAACTACATCTTGATTTAAGAATGACACAAATGCATTTTAACCTCATTTTAACATTTTAAGGCATTAGGTGGTATATTTCAGATAACCGCTTTAACCACCGTTATTGACGACATATTGACGATCACGTGCAGTGACGCTGACGTCGGCGATGACGGTTTTTGTGAGTTCTACATCGTTGGTGACGGCTATGGGAATGAGTTGTTCACGATGGACGTTTCAAGCAAGCGCTCTGTAGGATCAAGTGCTTCACTACATTTAAAGACACCTGTTACATACGCTAGCGACACAACGTTTGTTTTCACCGTAGGGGTAAGATTTTCTTCAGTTTGATATATGTCACCCGTCACGCGAAATCTGAACATATGGGAACTCAGGAAATAAAATATTTGGGCATTAAATTGGTTTTTGTACAGGTCAATCACAGCTCACATTTCTAAAATTATTTCATAGGAAGGTAAATTGATCATTCTGGAATCAGAAAAGTAGAACAGTGTGTTTAAGGCTGAGTATGTTTATTTGAATACTAACTTATTATTACATATAAGCACACAGGTACTGGTCAAGTTATGTAATCATTTATTCTCCAAGTTTCTAGTAAGTACGCGCAATATCATGTAATTCAGTTATGGCATATGTTTCTATTTTTATCACCCAATTAACTAGATTATTATTTAACAAAATGATAGAATATTCAAGTCGTGGTTGACTTTCTATAAAGGCATGTAATTTGATAGAACAGGCGGGGGATTTTTGAGACAAACTTCTAAGGTGCTGGTTGCATGTCTATTCTGTGATTTTTTTTAAAAAATATCTTATAGTTAAAACATATGGAAATTTTGCTAATTACTAAAGTTAATGATATAGAAGAAGTAGTTTAGATTTCAAATTTAATTATTTGAAATAATACTTGCGCATAATACTTGTCGAGACGATTCAAATGAGTACCCCAGCTACCTCCCCCCTTCCCCCCGAATAAAGAGTTACTATGAGAAATGAAGATTTTTGACTGGCATTATCCTCTCTTATTTGGTCCTCTGTTAATTAAAGGTATCGGATGATAGCGGACCTGACGGCAACACAGTCGGCGTACCGGTGACCGTCACGTATATTGCTAGCGAACCTATCCCACCGACCAAACCTACCTCTTGTACAACGTGCACTTCCCGTGGAAAATGGCTGATTGCGTTCCTTATAATGGAGGCGGCCATTGTTGCGGGGCTCATTGGTCACGTGATATGGCATTTCCACTTCCGGTACAGAAAAGAGTAAGTTGTTCAGTGACTTACTTATTTAGCAAATATTGAATTATAACCATTATCAAATAAATGACTTTTCATTCGACCAAGAAAATCGCAAATTGACAGCCGGTTTGTGAATATTGTGAAGACTGTATACTTTGAGACGGAACTTTTAAACACCACCCTGTTCAATAACAATTAGGTTATACCTTCATGAATCCAAGGCTTGCTCTTGATACCTCATGATTCTTTTGAAAAAAAAATAATCTTACCAATTAAGACCTCAACTCCTGACCAAAGCTTTTAGAAATTCTTATGTATATATAATCATTCATCAAAATACTTTTTTTTCATTTATTTTACTATCTTCCCCTTTTCTCGTTATTTTTTTCAAAGCAAAAGTAAAGAAGAAGACGAAGTGATAGGGACAGTCATTCACTCCCGAAACAAGAGTAACCCACCGCCTCCGACCAGCAAGTTTAGCGCCGCCGCAACATCTAAAACACAGAGCAAGCTGAGCACAGGGACAACATCTAAAACAAAACCGTCCATTCGAAGCATGCAAAGTTCATCTTTGAAAACCAACGCTTCGACCAAACAATCTTCTCGACAAACAACAACGTCATCGGTGTCGGGTCTTTATTCAACGGCGAGTCTTGGACAGAATAAAAGCAGGGTTTCTTCCGATATGGTGATCTCTAATCTCGATAGTTCGAGCTCTGATGACTCGGACGACAGCTCGGACGAAGAGGTGACCATACCATCGAGGTAATTACTTTCTTTCATTGCATAGACCGAAACTGAAATAACGATTGCTCATCATTTTGTGTTGGACAAAGTATAGGACAAAATTTATTACCCCCTTTGAAATCATACGTATTTTCCCGTTTGTGTATCTTTTACGGCTAGTCAGACGCTTTGAAATCCACCTTCGAAAAAAAATTGTGTAATAATTTGGTCGAATTGAATGAGATGCTGATTGTTATGAACGATTTTGAAGCGTCTTTTATCAATTTTGGAGCGTTTATAAATGGGTTGAGTGATTGTTTGGAATGGAAGAATTGGGCGAAAATTGGGTGATCTAGAATGAGTTCAATGTCTGTTATAACTGTTATATAAAAAAATATCAGCATTTTCAATAGGTTTCGGGACCGGAGATTATATTTTATTTTCGTGAGAATTGTCTCAAATTTAAGATTCATTTTAGTAATAACTTATTGATATAATCCCCTATTACCCTATAGTGATTATAGTCTTTACACAGAATGAAAGCTTTAATCCCCACAAGGTCAATTTTGAAAACATTCTCATTAGGGCATGCGGAAAGTTAAACATTTCGGACCCAGATCAAGCATTGGGTTAATCTACGACCACAGTTTCATGCACATGTATCTGCTTTATATAAATACAAATATGGTTAAAATTTGACGAGCATAAATATTTCCCTTTTATTTTTTTCCGCTTATTCTATGATTCCGACTTATAACCCTTATGCTGTTCACTAAATATTTCATAATACACAGGACTTAGAACACATAGAATGCGATCAGCCTGTACAGATTTACAGTCTGATTCTTGCTTACTCTTCATACTTACTGTTGGTGTTATGGAGGGGCTCCTTAGACAGACTTGTTTGATTTCAAGATTTCAATTTAAATTGAAACGAAAATTGAAATCAGCAGGGTATGAATTGATAAGTTATTAGCCTATAAAATAGGATATGTCATTTGTAAAAAGAATAATGTAAAATAAATGCGAACGCACATGAAATTACACGTCATCAGATAGAAAACATCCAATCTTATTTTGTTTTGGTTCTATTTTTCTTTTTTTCTTTTTTTTTTGGGGGGGGGGGAAACGTTCGTATATACGATTGAAATGTCGCAAATACGGCCGTTGTCGAGCATTATAGTTTGGTCATTTTTTGCGGTCACTGAAGAGGTCCGAATGTCGCCTGTGGGCGTGGCAAAACCGTGCAAATTACAGTTTTCTTCGAGCTGGAGTAACGAGGATGTTGATGTCGATTTAGGATATCTAATGTCCTGTTTTACATGTATATGAGAACATCGTGAAATTGACAAGATAATTGATCTTAGAATGAATTTGGAATGAGATTGAATGAGAGTGTGTATCAAGTTTTGAGTGAAATTAAAGGGAGGTAATTTTATATCGCTAATTTTGTTCAAGATGAACAAAATTGTCGATATCTTTTACCTCCCTTTAATTAAATATACGTATTTTTCTGTTTGTGTGTCTTCGAGGACCAATAAGACACTTAAAAATCCATACTAGCCAATAACATCGTACAATAATTTTATCGATTTGAATTAAATGTTGATTGTCTTGAACAATTTCGAAATATTTTCCAACAATTTCGGAGCGTTTTTATCGAATTGAGTGCGTACTTGGAATGAATGAACGGAGTGCTGAGTAAATGATATGGATAGGAATGAGTGTCAATTTAGCGATGTTTTATTGTATTTGTTACGACTCATTATGTTTTATGTTGTTGTTTTTTCAGAATGAAAGGCACCCACGCCAAGGGTGAAATACCAAATATAGGTTTTCAGAGACATCGGTACTCAGGTCCAGGCCCAACGGGTCCACTGGGTCTACCCAAACCCGTATACAGATAGACTAGATGGACACTGCAACATCTATAGAACGCCGAGTGATCGTTTTTATTTGACCAGAATTTGACCTTTGTGGAAAAATGCTTAAATAACAATGCCGACATATTTTAACAAAGGACAAAATATACATTATATTCAATACCGTTTCTCGTGCATTCCTTTGAAAGCACGTGTAAAGCCGAGGGAGGATAATCAGATTTTTATTCATCTAAATAGCAAAGGTCAGATTCGGGTTAATAAAACCCCGCTATATACAATTAAAAGACTTGTTAAAACACAACTAAACTCCTGTCATGAATTAAGGAAAGGAAGGCGCTTGTTCACGTTAGCGAGCGCTTTACTGCTTTCCTTTTCTGAACGGTATGCTTACTTTGGGCGCTTGGATAATCTGCGGGGAATCTGCCCTCCGTTTAGGATGATAAAACGGTGCAAACTATTTGCCATTTTACCCCGCTTTGCACGCATAATCACGTGCAAAGCGGGATATAATCGGCAAACTGCTTGACCCGTTTGCTATTCCAATATTCAGTAATTCAAATGATAATGAAGCGATGATCTAAATATATACGCCTAACTTGATGAATATTAGTGACCCGCAACTTTTCGGACTCCAGTTTGAATTCCGCTCGATTTCGTGGGCGTATATCACGTGACCAATATCTCAAATACATATTTTACTTTATACGGCAGGTTTTGCGTTTCACGAAAAAGCCGCCGTTTTTCGATTGCTTTTTTTCTGTAACTCACCTTTCATAAGATTAAATAAAGAACAGATATTCAAAGAATATTGACGAAAGAGCGAATTCTTATTCTTTTTACTCTAAACGCAGACCAGGGTTTTAAGTGAGTGACCATAGACCAAATTTATCTATATCTATATAGATCACTCATTCAAACTTGTGCATATATAGAGTAATATTATTGTTGATGTTTTAACCGTACCTGTGTGTGAACATTTCAGCAATGCGCAAAGCAAGTGTGCCTTCGGCAAAAACTTTGAGAAGCATTAACCCCCATACACACACAATGCAATAAGAATATTCGGCGGGCGTCTGAACAGGGGTTAAGACAAAATGTATCTACATAGCACATAAAAACATTTGTTAGACTATGCGGATGCACAGGCTGGTCCCAGGCTTTGCTCCGCGTACATGTTAAATCGTTAGTGTTACGCACAGGCATATTTTTAACGAAAGTATATACATATTGTTAAACTGTTACAATTTAGTACTCATTAAAAATGTGTTTTTTTTTAATTGTTGACAATGTTCCTCGTCCTCAGTCTTTCATAGTCCGTATATAAGTCCCCCGTCATTTAGTTAGTCGAGCTACCATACGTGACTCTTTCAGAAACTTGCAAATATTATTGTCGGAACATGGGTGTTTCCTGGTAAGTGCTCTACAATGTACCATTGTTTTAACAACAACGACAAAAACAACAACATAATTCCCCTTACAATTCATTGCCTTGGTTGAGGTAATGAATATTAAGAAAAAAAAGATTATTATAAAGGGGGTTCGAACATACAAATTCCGACATTCCGACATGGTTTAAAGGGACGCAGAAGTTGCGAGTTTGTGACTCGCATTTAAGTAGTCAGAAATCACAAATGTATCCAACCAGCCCGATTATCTCAGTTGGTAGAGCACCGGACATCAAAACCATTGAAGTTCGACCGCGTGGGTTCGATTCCCGGGCTGGTACACTAACAAAACTAATTCTCTGACTGGGATAAGACGTTAAACCGAGGCCCCGTGAGACGGTGCTTTACACGTTAAAGAACCACGGCGGATCTCAGCAGTAGTTTCGTCATGTATCCTTGCACACCATCTTCGCAAGCCAAGGGTTCTAACCCCACTATGTTCCTTACGAAGGAACATTGTGGAGTTAGAACCCTTGGCTTACGAAGAAGGAACATAGTGTAGTTAGAACCCTTGGCTTGCGAAGATGTCCTTGCACTTACCCCCGTAACAACTAACCGTCTTCTGGGGGCGTCGCTCATATGGGCATATGGCAGCGACGATAGATAAACGCAAATACACACATATCTATCTGATGTAAGTACTCATGACCCTCTGTGAATCAACTTCAGAAAATGATCGAAGACTGTTTTAAATAATCTTCAAATCCTTTCTGACGATGTGCTCATTTGACCATCAACCGGAAATATTCTTAAATCGAAATACATAAGGGAAACTACTATTATCTGCTCCCTTGCATTTCTGGGAAAAAGTATGCGACCCGTCACGCGAAAAGGGACCATCTTGGAACTCTGTAAAATAATTTTTTGAAGAAGTGATTGGTTCCAGTGCAGGTCAATTTTAGGTCGCATTTCAAAAATTATTTCACGGGAAGGTAAATTGGTCATTCTAGATTCAGAAAATTAAAAAAAAAATCCGAAAGACCGACCCTAGTCAGTATGCGCAGTCCGCGCACTATGACCAGGGTCGATACTTCACGCATTGCCCAGATGGTCCCATTTCGCATGACGGGTCACATATAACAAGATGCTCCCAGAATTCGAATTACCTATGTAACAAGACCCTTGAAGGCACAATCTTGGAGCACGTTTCGAGTCTGAGTCGGAGTCCCATACCACAACAAACTCTAAACTTGATCCTGTGCTGCCCCAAAGTGTAATAAAAAAATCTGAATGGAACCCTCACACCACAAAATACGGTCAATTTAAGATCAACTACAGATGTATCTGGTAAGACTGCCTTGCGCTCAGAATGGAAAAATGGTGCAAATTGTTCGCAAAGTTGATCTCACTTTGCACGTTCAACGCGATGTATAATTTGCAAACAGTTTGCACCGTTTTGTCGTTCCGAACGCAAGACAGGTATCACTGTAACGTCAGCTATCGTAAACATTCGGGACGACACTCGGCTATTTCCGTAACCTGAAAAAGAGCTCGGATGTATGATATTTCATTAATTTTGTTCGCAAAAATCATATTGTCGCTTACAGACTATGTCAAAATGGTTTCAAGATAGATAGTAGCCTATCTATTTTTGTGATTGTAAACAATTGTAGAAACTGAAAGACTGTCTTGACTGAAAATGACAATGAAGATTTGTATTTTATCAAGGATATGTATTTTATCAAGGCTACTCCTTTCGTAACTTTAAGTAATAGAAGTAGTCTCACTAGATACATCCGAGGCTGATCGTAAATTGACCGAGACATGTTCCGAATGCTATCAATATATTGATTGTTAGAAGTGGTACAAATCGGGAACCTTCGGCGATTCTACGGAATAGCCATCGAGAATAATACGGACGCAGCCATGAAAGCGCGTCACTTCGCACGTGGGTTTATATGACGTCACACACATAAACGATCCTGCTAAGGATGACGTTGCATAAAATAAAATCAACGAAAGAATAAAAATGGGCATACTATAATTTGATAACAAAACACAGTGTCTTACTGTGTTTTGTCATCAAATTATAATATGCCTGAAAGATCTCGAAAAACCATCGGAGAGAATTAACAAAATATGATTTCCTTCGTGCGTATTAACCAAAGTACCACCAGGAGCCGAATTACCTAAAAATGACCCAAAATTACTACACTTATGTCCGAGGTACTTTTCAGTTTACGGAAAAAAACCGAGCGATGTTCCGAATGAAGAGGTACAAGTCTAGCATCTGATGAGGCTATTTAACAAATGAAATTACACAAGGAGAAGAAGTGCATTCGTAACATCGCTCGGACTTTTCCGTAAACTGAAAAGTACCTCGGACGTAAGATGTAATAATTTTGGTCATTTTTTGTAGTTTGGCTTCTTCTTGTACTTTGGTCAATACGTCTGAAGAAAAGAAATTACTTTAATGCTTTGCTATCGCCTGTTGAGATCTTTTTGGGCTCGTTACAATTTGATGACTAAACACTGTGATATGTTATCAAATGAGCCTGTATGTGACAATTCTATTGATTTTATCTTTGGGTGGTCGGCCATCGTTTTAGCATCCTAAAAAGCTACACAGTGGGATTGGAAGATTGCCTGACATTCTAAAGACACTTTAAGACATTTATTTTGTAAAGATCTCAAAAAAGAAGACTCTGGTCGGACTATGCAGATGGACAGCCCTGCCAAAGTGGTTGATTAGCCCACATTTGAAATTGTTGGAAATGTCACGCACAGGCTCAAATTATAGTTTTTCCTGATTTAATTTTTCGTTGATTCTGTTTTAATTGAACAACTTTATCTTCTTCGGGGACGTTGATAATTTATGACGTCGTGAAAACCAACTTGCGTTAAATGACTCGCTTTTACGGCGGCGCCCTTATTACTCCTTAGGTATACTTCGTAGACTCGCCGAGGGTTCCCTTTTGGTACTGATTTAACAATCGTGGACTAATTTTTAGGATATTTGAACAAAGCTGGCTCAAGATTTTCCATAAGAAATGAGTGTTAAGTTGAAACTGTAGGCTTATATTAAGGTGGTGGACCCGTAAAAGTTCCGCAACATTACGCATACAACATGTTCTTTTACAGTGTTAACCGAGGTTTCCTAATGAAAATCATTAGGAAACCTCGGTTAATACTGTTAAAGTTCATTACTTCCGAAACATTGCAGAACTATTACGGGTCCTCTACCTTGAACTGCATACTTGCAAGACTGTATATCGGGATAATAGTCTTTACAGTCTGCCAAAGCTTTTATGTAGAATTTTTTGAAAAAAGTATGACAATGGTGAAGGAAGAAAGTGTCTTCCCAGGTACCATTCTTTAAGTGGGACAAAACTAGGATATGTCATACATTTTGTGAAAACAGGTGATTTAAGCTTACGCAATGGAACATTGACTATGTGTGTTAACGAGTACAAAACATGAAAATAAAACAATGTTGTCTATGTTTATGATCTAATTTCCCTTTTTCTTAATTCCTTTATCGAAACAGTAACAACTACATAGACTAATAAAACAGAACACTATTTTATTATCTAATAAGAATACTTTTGCTGTGCTTTAATATTTTATTTTATAACTATACAAATATCCGTGTGAAAACATGATATCACATGGATATTTTTAGAACAATGACCTAATGCGGTTATTTTTAAAAAAAACTACATTCCTGATAGAAACATCGACGAAAACAAGGCAAATATAGCTTATAAGGTAAATATAATTACTACTTAGTGTATTGTATGAAAAATATCTAACTCGGTTGTGGGAATTGATAATAGTCTCGGCAAAGTCTCGGCAATTATGAATTCTCCCAACCTCGTTAGATATTTTTTCCTATCAAACACTTAGTACGTATTATATATTTATTTACAGTTTCATTCATGTCCAAGTTGACACGTTTTGGTCAACTACTGATGGTATCTTCAATGTAAATGAGCCCGTGGACTCTTATGATAGATTTTGAAAGAAACAAAACAGCTGTGGGTAGTCTATGGGTTAAATAGAGGATAATCGTTTGTTTTGGTGTAAATATGATTTATATTTCATTGAGTGTACAGCAAAAGCTGAGTGAAATTATAGCATTTATTGTTCACACAATGAAATATTAATTGATCTTACACGAAATATCCCCCCCCCCCCCCAAAAAAAAAAAAAAAAAAAAAAAAAAAAACCCAAACAAAAACAACCGCTTATTCTATTTATTTCATGCAAAAAAACCGAGACAAAATGAGAACAATTTGGGACAACTTTTCTTTAAGAGCGTCCTTTTGCGCGTGATTGCTATATTCGACGTCATGACGTCACTTGTTTTATTTGGCTCCGCCGAGATAAGTAAAATCGAGCCAAATGAACGAAGCAGAGTATACATAAATGGTAATTTTACCATTGAGGCGATGAGTTTTTAAAATGATAGTCTTCCGTTATTTCTCGATAGTGCACCCAAAATGGATAAAAGAAATCGTAATATTTAGGGTTTATCGAATAGTTTTCGACATCATTGGCATAGAAGCTTCGGCCTTCCGCTAGTAAATAAAAAGTGAAGACTTTATCCACGGGTGCAAAACGAGAGTCTTCGGCGATTCTACGGATTTGAACTTGGGAATAAAACAGGAGGAACCGTGTAAAGCGAGATCTTTCCCAAATGCGTTTTGTGACGCCAAATGCATCACCGTTTCAGCAAAAGAAGACGTTGGGTAACACACAATAAGTGAAAATAAAACAAAAACTGCGGATAACATAATTTGACAACAAAGGGCGTTTCACTACACTTTGAGATGTTTAAGGAACTATTTCAAGAAGAATTTCAAATCATAAGCGTGTTCAAAATTTCGTTCATGAAAAGATAAACCATTTTTACGCCAACTAGAATCCTTGTTTATTGATAGATTGAACTAATAATTAACTCATATATTTATTGTGCATGGACAATGGGCTCCAAACCATTAACAATTTACACGATTTCATCAACCAATTTTTCAACCAATTTCAGTAACATTGAATTAATATCATTCATTTTGTAAAATCTATTTTATTATGCTTAAAGAAAGTATCAAATTTGCAATGTAATAAATTAGATCACTAATTGCAAAAAGATCCAGTGAGGCGTAAAGAAAAGATTAGAAATTTGGACACGAATGTATTTTCCAATACAGTTCAGTTGAACTAGGACATATTAATGGTCACAGTGTCTCAAGGTATTTTTTTCCATTTTGAAGCCTAAATGATACATTGTTAACCCTTGTCATGCTTAACCCGGAATGTACCTGCTTGATAGGAGGTATAAACAAAGATCAGCCTGCACATATGTGCAGTCTGATCTTAGTTCATACCACCTAAATTTTATTTTTAAACCAGAAAGATGTAAAACAATGCATTTTCTAAAAGCAATACTCACTCACATTTTGTAACTTCCAGAGCTTTTAGCACTTTGATTTTACATTTTATTTTGAAGAAATTTAATTCAGCTTTCCGAAATAAAATGGATAAATGTAGATGGTTATTTTTAAACATATTTTGCTCACCATAACGTCGGTTGGCGAAAGAAACTTCGTCATAGCCAACTGCAGTTACGAGATTTGGTTGACAACCGTCGACAGTTATAATTTAGGCAAACGGCATGTTGGAATTTGTTATGTACAATATTGACGCCTTTTTTCTCTGTTTTTGTTTGATATGCTGGCATCATTTACAATCGGTAAACCTCGGCGATTTACAAGTACATGTACATGTATCCTTGCACTATCCCCTATAACAACTAACCGTCTTCTGGGGGCGTCGCTCATATGGGCATGTGCTACGATAGCGACGATAAATAAACGGAAATACACAAAATAAGGAAGCAGACAAGAAAGCGTATCGTTTCGCACACGGAGTTTTAGACGTCAACAATATCAACGCCCTAGCTGAAGATGACATTGAGCAAAAAATCAAAGAAAATCACAAAATATAAACAATTTATAATTTGATAACAAAACGAAGTGTTTTACCGGGTTTCGTCATTTAAGTGTGACATACAAAAAAGTCTCAATAAACGATCGGAAAGCATTAAAGAAATTTGTTTGTCTTCAAGCACCTTAAATTACACAAAATTACTACACTTACGTTCGACTCTCTTTTCAGTTTACGGAAATGCGCGGATTATTTTCCGAATGATTTTCATACGACCTTTCACCGTTACGGGGCTTCAAAGTTTTTTAGTATAAACTCAAAATGTGCTTTGAGGCAAGCACGATTCGTCAAATAATAATAATCATAATTAGGCCTCCGCGTGACATTTCCAACAATTTGAAATGTGTGTGACGAGCAAACATTGAGCATCCGAGACAGTCACATAGTGTAAAATTGAAGTTACCTGATGGTCTATAAATACTATGAGATCTTATCTATATACCAAACGCATAGAGAAGACTCTGGTCAGACTGTGCGGATGCACAGGCTGGTCAGAGTCTTTGCTTTGCGGTCATTTGAAATTGTTGGAAAAATCCCACGCACAGGCTCAATTATGATTATATACTCAGAACAAGAAGTTAAGCGCCACCGGTTTTTAGACAGAAGATTTTTAAAGGCAGGGAGCCTGCATTAATTCAAAATAACAGAGATGTAAATATTGAGTTCCAATGTTGAAAATGGTTTGTTGACTTTACAATTTCACAGCAATACATGGGTGGTGATAAATTTTATTGACTTTGTACCTTGAAATGTAAATTACGTATTTTCACCTTTTTTTTAAAACATGAAAAACTATTGTCAAAGCCGACTTAAGGTGTTGTATATGACACGAAACTTGGTTTTAGAAGTCAGATAACACAAATGCGATTAATCCCAGTCACATCTTAGTCAGTAGCGTGTGTAAGATCCGTGAGCATTGATCACTGCGCGCACCCTCCTCGGCATGCCACGAATCAGCCTCTGGATGATGTGTTGAGGGATATGCTGCCACTCCTGGTGCAGTGCTGCTTCTAACTCAACCATATTTTGTACAGGAGGCTCTCTCCGACGTATACGGCGCCCTAAAATGTCCCACAGGTGCTCGATGGGGTTAAGATCGGGACCACAAGCCGGCCATGGAATGGTGGTGATGGCTTCACGTTGCATAACGTTCGCCACGGCTTTTGCTCTGTGGGGTCTGGCGTTATCATCCATGTACACTGGTCTTGTTCGAAGAGGGTGATTGTCAAAATGCGGAATTGCTACAGGAAAAAGGATGTTATCGCGATATTTATCGCCAGTCAATGTTCCTGGAACTGTCACTAGGTCCTGTTAACAGCCGTAGGAGACACAACTCCATATCATAACGGAGCCATCGCCACCCTGATAGGTTGGTTGGACGTACTTTGGTGCAAATCGGGTGTTAGGTTGTCTCCAAACACGAATTCGGCCATCGGTGACATGCAACAACATCCTGCACTCATCTGACCAATTGATCCGACGCCATGATGCCAAGTTCCAACGTGTCCTCGCTCTACACCATATTAGACGTTCATTGATGTGTCTCTGTTGTAACTTTGGACGTTTGAGGGGTCTTCGTCCCTTATACCCAGCCATCCGAAGTCGATTTCGCACTGTTGGGATAGAGACCCGTCTATGAGTATTCCAGTTGTCCCTTAGTACAGGCGCACTGGTGAAGGGCAGATGTCTGACGTGACGCAAAAGTGCTCTATCCTCTCGAATAGACGTTACTCTAGGGCGTCCAGATCTGACATGGTCCTTAACGTCGTTTGTCTGTGCGTGTTTTTGTACCAAACGTGTTATGACACTGTGGTGATACCCCAGCTGTCTGGCAATTCGCCATCTTTCATTTGTAGACAATCTACGCCTTGCCATGACTGAGTTTCAAATCGAAATGTAAACAATTGCACGAGCTACACGAAGTAAGTATCTCTGCCAGAAAAGCTGATTTTCCACTTTGAACGAGCCCTGGCTTTACAGTCATTGCACGAGACTTGCTGAATATGCACGTGCATCCGAAACGTTTTTAATCAATAGTTACAAGGTTGTTCTAACCGTTTGACAACAAAGATACGTTATTAAAGTTTTCGATAGAAATTTTATTAACTTAAAACTTAGTGGCACTTAACTTTTTGTTCTGAGTATAATATATGGTTCACAGCATGACAAAGTTTACCTTTGAAAAATTGTAGAGTATTTGATAAACGATAAACAAACAACGTTATTTTGAATGTTTAATATTTCTTGAGTAGTTTTTACAAGAACAGATTATTCAGGTTATTTTGTGAGTTATGACCATTTTACTATATGAACCCTACAAATGCCATTAACCTGAAAAAATGAAGTCAAGGTTGCGTAATGCGTTTCTGCCTATTAGTAGGATCTACAAAACTCGGTAAAGTGTTTAAGCACTGATCAAAACCCGTATTGTTATAATTATTATTATTTTGTGTTTTCTATTGCGATGTGGTTGCTTTCGTTAAATTTTAACGATGGATATAGGAATAAGTATGAGATGGGTTAAGATAAGGGCAGATAATTTCAAGTATTAAAGTTGATATGTTTTTTAATACAAAAAGATAACTAAACCGGTAACATATATACTTCTCATGTCAACCCGGGTCCCCCATTTCGGACAAACACATTTGTAACCGACTTTATATGTTAAGAATGTGATCATGTACGTACAGATAGTTACATCGTGAAATTGACATTCACCTCAATCAAAACCATTCTTAATCGCTCACTCAACGCTCCATTCATTCATTCCAAACACTCACTCAAACCATTCAAAAACACTCAAACCCATTGTAAAATATAGAATCAACAACGTCATTCAAAATTTTTTTGATAGAGATAAATCGCGATTTCACTGTCATGATTCAAATTGTAAGCATCTCAAATGGTTCTAGAATAAATAGGAAGCTATGTAAAAAACGTGTATGCATCTTTTTTATTAAAGGAAGGTAATCAATATCCCCAATTTTGTTCATCCAATAGGATTACCTCCGATTAAATTCACTCAAAACTCGCTCCGCACACTCATTCAATTTCCTTCCTAAATAATTCAAAAAGCATTCATATTGTCAATTTCACGATGTTGTTAACTGTAACAGATGTGTTACATACTATGATTTGTTACAAATGTGATCCAACAAGCCAGTCTTCTTGACGTCTTCTTGATAATAGTAATAGTAGTAATAATAATAATAAATTAAATCTTATTTCTTTAATATCGAAATGGTTCTTTATATTTGATAGAGATGCATTGAAAAATTCTTATTTTATTTAAAAGGTTCATACTGTACACAAAACCCGTTGCTTGCATTTATGGAATTGAGAATTTACGGACCTTTTCCTTTAACACTATGAAACACGTTTGTGATTTTTTAAGAAAAATCTTTTAATACCCATGGATAAGCAAAGAAATATAAGGAAATTAACGGCGTGACTTTTTAAATAAATTTTAAACGTCAGAGTGATGTACCTTGAATGAGGATTATAAAAATAAAATATACAATGAAAATTTCTAAAAACTAGAGTGTCAATCTAGAGGTCCCGGGTTCGATTCCCCACGACGGCACTCTTTCTTTCCAACTATTTGTCTCTCACCAATGGGTTGATAATCGAAGACCTATCCGAGATAACAGCTGGAGGCTAGGAAAGGATGTAATGGTTGTACTGGTAGGAGAAATACCAGGAATCCATTATTAGGTGCTCCAGCCGCCGCGATATAACTGAAAAGAATGTTGAAAGCGGCGTAAAACTCCATTCAATTCTAAAAAATTCCGACAACAACGAATAAGAGTTTCCAATAATTCCCCAAATGCGAAGAGCAAAGACTCTGGCTTCCGCACAGTCTGGCCATAGTCTTCACTTTGGTAGAGTTTAGGTTGTTTGAATTAGGATTAAGGACGTTTTCAACAATCTTTCAGTTATATCGCGTTGGCTGGAGCACCTAACAATCGATTACTGGTATTTCTCACATTACAACCATAATATCCTTTCCTAGTCTCCAGTTGCTATCCCACATAGGTCTATGAATATCAATCCATTCAACGCGGGATGTGTTTCCTTTTTTTATTATACAGATTTCACTGTTTGTAGCCGTAATTAAAGTACTTGATCCGTTGTTTCTGTTTAAATTAATACAATCACAGCTATACATACATCTCACTGTTTTACTATTCGCATATAAAAATGACTGACAGTTTTCAACCACTTTTGTAACAAGTTTAATTGCATTGTCTTTAACCTCCAAACACTTGAATTAGACTAAAATTTGTGACTCGAAAAAAAATAAATAAATAAATTATAATAATGGTTACCATAAACCTTCGAGTACATTTCAGAGAGGATACATGAGCCCATCTGAAATCTGAAAGACCCCTGTGTATACGACCAGGATGCTGGGTCCAGTGTTGATGGTATTGACCGTGGCTTTGGTGGGAGTCGGTAAGTCCATATCAATAACATCATGTAATTGACATTCATCTCTGTCAAAACCATCCTAAATCGCCCACTAAGCGCTCCATTCATTCTATACACTCACTCAACCCACCAAAAACGCTCCAAAATGACAAAAAAAGATAAGACCAAAAACTACACACAAAACATATAACTAGAAAAAGCGATTCCACTTAATTGAAATTATAAGCGTTTGAGAAGCTATGATTGAAACTTGCATGCATTTTCATTAAAGGGACGTTATTAATATCGATAATTTTGCGCATCCTGGTCCTTAATATAACTCAAAACTCACTCCACACTCATTCGATTTCACTCCAAAATAATTCCAAAATCATTCACTTTGTCAATTGCACGATGGTTTTAACAGAATATCCGTATCCGAGCAAACTCACAACTACAACAACAACAACAACAACAACAAAGGATGAATAATTATTTTTTCAACAAACATTTCAACAAAAATAACAACACCACTAACACCACCACCAACAACAACACCTCTCGAGCATTGGAAGGGAATTGACCTTTTTGATATAATTTCCTTCTATACGGAATAACAAAAGTAACGCATCACTTTTCAATGACAAATAATTTTACCCTGAAATCGATCAATTTACTAATATGACATTACTTCAGTTGAGCCGACCACTAGGTACACATTTGTGACAAAATTTATTCCTAAACTCATACTCAGTCGAGTAAAGACACTTGAAGGTGATAAACATGTTTTCTGCTCGTGCATCAGATCGTATGTATCTGACGACGATAAAGTTGGTCGAGTATTACATCAATTTTAAGGTGGTAATGAAAAACAGTGTAGTCGGTGTGGCCCGAGGTGCTAGTCTCGTATCTTCTCGTAGTTCATCGACGAGAATCGGGCCGCTCGTAGTATTTCGTCGTTATTTGGGATTCATCGCAGAGGCCGGCACGCCGATTATGTACCCGATGAAGAAGAACGCCGATTTGCCTACACATTGTAAAATCGTAAAATTGACATTCGTCTCATTCAAAATCATTCTAAATGGCCCAATTAGCGCTCCATTCACTCATTCCAAACACTCACTCTAACCATTCAAAAAAGGCTAAAAAACTGACCAAAGAAGAATAAAATTTATATCCACTTTATACGTACAGGCCGTACGAAAAATATTGATTTTACTGACATTTTTGAACCTGTTGGCGGCTGATTGATTTTTGAAGAAATTGGAAGCTATCTTTAGAACTGTTATGCATAATTATTTAAACGGAGGTAATAAATATCGCTAATTTTGTTTATCCTGAACAAAATTTGCGACATTAGATAACCTCCCTTTAATTTCACCCAAACCTCACTCCACACACTCATTCAATATCGTTCAAAAATCATTCCAAAATCATTCACATTGTGAATTGTGCGGTGTTGTTAGCTGTACTTCGAATAACGACGACGTACACCAAGCCACTCCGATTTCGGTACGATTATCGAAATCGGAAGAAAAAATTTGCGCATGTTAATTTTTTTGCCCCGATTCATGTTTTATCCCGATTTTATGTCGATTTTATTCCGGAGGCACCACGGCTGTGCCCAAACACTCCGATCTCATCCCAATTTCGTAAATCGGGATGAAATCGGGGTGTGTGGGACCGTAGGGTTAGATAAGCTTCATGTAAATTGTTTTGGTACAAATCCAAGGACATTTTTTTTGACAAAAATGCATCCTGTCGAAATCGGAAGAAAAATTTGCGCATGTTAAATCTTTTGCCCCGATTCATGTTTTATTCCGATTTTATGTCGATTTTATTCCGGAGGCACCACGGCTGTGCCCAAACACTCCGATATCATCCCAGTTTCGTAAATCAGGATGAAATCGGGGTGTGTGGGACCGTAGGTTTAGATAAGCTTCATGTAAATTGTTTTGGTACAAGTCCAAGGACAATTTTTTTGACAAAAATGCATCCTGTCGAAATCGGAAGAAAAATTTGCGCATGTTAAATTTTTTGCCCCGATTCATGTTTTATCCCGATTTTATGTCGATTTTATTCCGGAGGCACCACGGCTGTGCCCAAACACTCCGATCTCATCCCAATTTCGTAAATCGGGACGAAATCGGTGTGTGTGGGACCTTGAGGTTATAAAAGCTTCACAGCCACTTTTTTCATTATTGTTCTAGTTTAGATTTAAATCATAGTTTTGTTAATGTTAATCAAAGCTTTAAACATGTCAAAAGTCTAGTATTAATGATTCAAACCATTCTCAAAATGATAGTGATAATAGTGCTACTTTGTTATATCATTCAGAAGATGAATTATCGTTGAGTTCAGAGTTAGATATTAACATTTCCCAAGACACCATACAATACTCTGAACTGAAAATACTCTCTTTAAATACAGGAGGTTTAAGAGGTCGATTGAGAAACCCAGAATTTATGGAGACTATCAGTACATATGACATAGTGTGTATCCAAGAAACCAAATTTGATAAATTTGACTCACTAGACGTAATAGGTTTTAAATGTTTGCCTTTAATGACTAGAAATAATACAAGACACTGCTCAGGGGGAATTGCCATTTTGGTAAAGGATCATCTTGTTGACTTTGTTCAAATAGTAAAGAATGATGGTGATCAATTCTACTGGTTCACTTTGGAGGATCAATTTCCATTCAAAATAATATTTTGCGTAGTATATATTGCTCCAGAAGGAAGTAACTACAGCAATATCGAATGTTTTGATACACTTGAAAATGATATCTTAAATTTCTCTTCAAATGGTTATAAGATATGTCTATTAGGGGATTTTAATGCTCATACTAAAAATGAACAGGATTTTATTTATATACATAATAATATTCAACAATCACTTGACCTGAATAATATTGATGAGAATCTATATGCATGCAGTTTAGAAGAGTTGGGTTTTCCTAGTGAAAGAAACAATTCTGATGTATCTCGTTTAAATAATTATGGAAAACGGCTTTTAGAATTATGTAGATCATGTGATCTTAACATTGCAAACGGACGTGTTGGTCGTGACAGGCTTGTAGGAAGAAAAACTTGTAAGGGTGTCTCTGTTGTAGACTATATCATTTTATCACCCATTTTATTCCCATATGTGTCTGACTTTGAAGTTTTGCCCTTTGATCCTATGATAAGTGATGCTCATAGTGGTGTTTCTCTGTCGATAATTTGTAATGAACTAGATCTTAACACAACATATCATCAAAGTAACTCTGACCCCTCTATTCGTGCAACATGGATCAAATCAGAAGCTGCTAACTATATTGAGAGTCTTGATTCAGATAAAATAGAATTGTTTATTAATAAAATTGATTCAATAAATGCCAGTGATGTATCTGCACTAATCATCAAAGAATTAACCACTGAATGTACTTCAATTGTAATTGATGCTGCTAATGATTCGGGGCTTATAAAACATACAGTCCATAGACCTAGAAAAAATCAAATTAAAACTTGTAATGCACCATGGTTCAACAATGAATGTGCTACTTTGAGACGTCAGTTCAAAAGAGCCAAAAATTTGAGACATAGAGTAAATTCTGTTGAAAACTATAAGTTTTTACATAACGCTAGTAAGGCATATAAAAAATGTTTGAATAAGCAATACAATAAATATAGGAAAGATTTTATTTCAAAACTCCGTTCCCTTAAGCATACTGATCCAAAATCTTACTGGGCTCTACTAAACAAGGCCGATAATTCTAAAGTAGATATTGTACAGAAGGTTTCTTTGGAGACATTTGCCGATCATTTCAAAAAACTTAATACAACTGAAAGTAATAGTGATAACTATAAAATTGACAGCTCAAAGATTGAAGAGCACAACTTTATGCTCAACTCTGTAATAACGGAAGAAGAAGTACAAAAATGTCTTGGCCAACTTAAACTTAATAAAGCTTGTTCCTCAGATTTAATACTGAATGAGTTCTTGAAATATTCACAATCTAAAATGATCACTGCTTATACTAAATTGTTTAATTTTGTTTTCTCGTCTGGAATTGTACCTGAAGAATGGACGCTAGGTTTTATTTCTCCTATATATAAAAGCAAGGGTGATAAAAGAGATCCTGACAACTACAGAGGCATTACAATATTAAGTTGTTTTGGAAAGTTATTTACAGCTGTTCTTAATAATAGATTAAATAATTACTTGGAGGATATGAATTTACTTTGTGAAGAACAGGCTGGTTTTCGAAAGAAATATGGAACAACTGATCATATATTTAATTTGAAATGTCTTATTGATTTATATTTGTTTAGGGGAAAAAAACTTTTTTGCGCTTTCATTGATTACAAGAAAGCTTTTGATTCAGTAAACAGAAATTATCTTTGGCATAAACTACTGCAACACAATGTTGATGGTAAAATGTTTAAAATAATTCACAATTTGTACTCACATGCAAAATCATGTGTAAGATTAGGTAATATGAAATCGCCCTTTTTCCACAGTAATGTTGGCGTCCGTCAGGGCGAAAACTTATCACCCATCCTATTTTCTTTGTTCCTTAATGATCTTACAGAATTTATTTCTCATTCTTTTGACGGGCTTAATAATATTTCAGAAATGGCCAATATCTTGTTAGGTAATGACGAGTTGGAAGTCTTTTTTAAGCTATATATTCTATTATATGCTGATGATACAGTAATATTAGCTGAATCAAAAGAAGAACTGCAATCTGCTTTGAATGCTATGTATCTCTATTGTCAAACATGGGATCTTGAAGTTAACCCATCTAAAACAAAAATTACTATCTTTTGTAATAGAAAATTTGATCTCGATTATTCTTTCATGTACAATGGACAAGTTCTAGACATAGTTGATAGCTTTGTCTATCTTGGAACACTTTTCTCATATAATGGCAGATTTCTACTTAATAACCAAAGAATGGTTGACCAGGCTCGCAAAGCAATGTTCTCTGTTATGAGAAAATCTCGTAAATTAGATTTACCAGTAGACCTGCAATTACAACTGTTCGATAGCATGGTGGTACCCATACTATTGTATGGCTCTGAAGTAACTGGTTTTGAAAATTCAATTATTCTTGAGAGGCTTTGTACTCAGTTTTATAAGATTGTTTTGAATGTCAAAAAGTCAACACCCAATTTGATTTTATATGGAGAATTAGGGCGTTATCCTATTAATATTTTGATTCAATCTAGAATGATTGGCTTCTGGCAAAGAATTGTCAATGGTAAGAAAGATAAAATTTCCCATAAATTGTACAATATTTTATTAGAAATGCATAATAAAGACTTTTTCCATTCCAAATGGCTACTCCAAATAAAGGACTGTTTAACTCATACTGATTATTTAAACTTATGGGAGTCTCAACAAAACATACCTTTGGGTTTAGCTAAAATGGTTAAATCAAGACTGATAGATAGATATAAAGTAGAATGGGTAGAGCAAGTCTTTCTTTCTTCTAAATGTCTCAATTATAGAATATTTAAATCTGATTTGGTCCTTGAACATTATTTCAAGCTTTTACCTAATGATTTGGCCACAGCACTCTGTCATTTTAGATGTCTGAATCATAAGTTGCCAATTGAATTTGGTAGGTTCTGGGGCACGGACAGAGATGAGAGATTGTGTGAGCTTTGTTCTGAACATGAACTTGGAGATGAGTATCACTATCTCTTTGTTTGTAGTTATTTTGGGGATCTGAGGCGTTTGTGTCTTCCTAGAGGCCTGCCACGTCATCCTAGTACTATTCAGTATTATGATCTGATGAATACCAATGATATAAAGGTTTTGTTTACACTTAGTAAATTTTGTAAAGAAATTTTGAAAACATTTAAGGTCATATATAACCAGTAACCTGTTAAATATGAACTTGATATAGTTTGTAAAGTGTTTTTAACTCAACTCCTCTGAGGTGAACCAGTGATTTGAAAACTGTGAGTGGCCCCCAGACATACATGTTCTACTAAATTTTATACTTAAAATCCTGAATGATTTAGCTTGGACCATAAATAATTACTATTCATCCAACTTAGGTCTAGTCTGATGCCATGTGGATTCATGAAAGGAGAGTGATTCCTTTTTGTGGATGTATGTGGACTTAGGCCCTTATAATAAGTAGACATTTTTAACACGGTTAAACCTGACGCTCTGTCTCTTTACTTAAGCAGAATTTAACTGGTCCAATATATGTAATAACTATTTTGAAATTTAAGTGATTATGGATTGTGTATATTCCATTGTCATCTGCATTTTACTTAAAGTATGGATTATTAGGAATTCACATCTTAAGATAACCTATTAAACTTGTTTTTAACTGGGGGCCTTATCTGCACTTTTCATCATTCTTCATCATATTCCTTGATTGTCGTTAGTTAAATCTAGTCAGCTTCATTTGGAGCTTTCATCAAACTTTTCACATGTTTTGTTAATTTTGTTTGTTACTATGTAGCATATTGACCTATACCTCGGTTAGGGGTCCTGGTCTTTGAATAAAAACCTTGAAACCTTGAAACATAAGGTTCATGTAAATTGATTTGGTACAAAACCAAGGACAATTTATTTGACAAAAATGCATGAATTAGTTGGACGAAATTAGCGATACAGTTAACAACAACGTGAAATTGACAAGGTGAATGA